>JAWWMP010000116.1:7388909-7432978 GCA_035047865.1 Dendrocincla tyrannina
TCCGGGCGGGGGTCCCGCTGGGCGGCGGGGCGGGAGGGGCTGCGGCGGGCCGTGGCCGCGGTGCGGGGGCCCGGGGGAGCCGGGCGGGATGCGGGGCCCGGGGCGTGCCGGGGGTCTTGGGGCACCGAGCCGTGAGGGCACCGGGAGCACCCGGGGAACCGGGAGCGGTGGGAGCCGTGCGCGGCGCCGGCCCTCGGGAACGGCGCGGGCCCGGGGTGGCGGGGGCCGTGCCCGGTCCCGCCGGGTGCCCATCCCCGCCGTGTGCCCGGGCCCGGGCCCGCCGTGTGCCCTGCGGTCGGCCCCCAGGCCCGCGGCGGGCAGGGCTGCCCCGCTCTTTGTTAGGGCCGCGCCCGCAGCCCTCGCTGCCTGGCGCTGCTGGAGGGTAAAAGGCACACACCTTCGAGCTCCTTTTCTTACGTTCCTCGGGAAAAGAGGGGCTGGCTCTTACACCTCTTGCAGTCCTGGTGCTACCTCGGAGTCTACCCACTTCTGACAGGAACAGAAGCGCTTGGAAAAAGAATTCAGCCTAGAAGGAGAGGTTATTTGTTGAAAGATGGAAAGGCTTCGCCTATTTTTTAGAAATATAAAAAATAAAATACTGCTCACTTCCTTGCAGAAAAGGACCACGTCTTTACCAGACATAGCGTGATGCATCCTAAGCCTTTTTTGAGAGGACTTTTCTGTCCAGAATGTTCATATGGCCTGCCCAGAAGGTGGGAGATTCACCATCCCTGGAGGTTTTTTAAACTGAGATTGGACGTGGCACTTAGTGCCAAGATCTAATAATCACAGTGATGTTGGATTAGGGGTTGGACTCGATGATCTCAGGGGACTTTTCCAACCCAGTCGATTCTATGATTCTGTATTTCAATGGCTGAAAGTCCATTCAATAATGAGGTTACTCTCTTATTGCCTAGCAAAGTATTTATTAATCCAGTGTTGCTGTAAATGTAAAAAAAAAAAAAAAAAGAAGTAGATTCACTTCTTAAAACTATTTATTGTGAGTAGAGTTTAAAAAGTGCATTAACTTTTTGTTACTTTTAAGTTCTGGCTTCAATGGTTGTAGTAATAACTCTGATACTAAAAATGATGAGTTTGCCTCCCTGGTCTGTTGTTAAGGGTTGAACTGAACTTTAGCATTTGTGCAACAGTTGCCCTTGGGAAAATATCATAAAATCACTCAGCCTGATGATAAAATGTAGCCAAGCTTTCTACGTAAAATAGGAGCAAATTTTAACTAACTGAGATATCCCTTTGGCAGATCAAGGTAGAACAAGATGTCTATGCTGAGAGCAAGAGGGTTCTCCCCAACTTACTGGCTGAAAATAAAGCTTTGTGTATTCCAGGTTACCATACAATGTTTCCTTATCTTGGACTTCAGATAATCACACTATCAGATTTGGAATGTGACTACATCAACGCTAGATCGTGCTGCTCCAAACTCAATAAAGTAAATTGTTCTTCTTTGCGTTTAATGTGGTTTAAGAAAACCACATCCTTCATCTCAGCATTGCAAATAATTGGGGTGTAATATATGTCTGGAGAGCCATGACTGGCAGTATTTTGCATCCATCCTTTATTTAAGACTGCTTCTCTGTTTTGGATGCCCATCTTTCAGCAAATTCAATCACAAAAGGGTGTTTTTCTCACCCCTGGTGCTACAGAATGGGCTGCTGCTGTCTCTGGGACTGAGACAGTGCTTCACAGAGCTCTTGAGTTCTATGCTTTGGTTCTTGTAGGAGGGCTACACCAAGGGTGTCTACTCATGACTGAACTCTGAGGTCTTTGCAGCAACTTTCTGTGATGCTTCTGTGTAATTTCTAACCTCTCTTGAACAGGAGAGTTTTACTGTGATGAGGAAAAGTACAGCTATAAACAAATCTGCTTAAAAATTAAATCAATGTGGCCTTCCCACGTGTGTGTGTTCCCTTTGATTGAAAGGTGTTTTTTTTTCTCTTAATGTAAGAGAGAATGGTACAGGATACTAGCAAGCCAAAAATGTGTAATTGCCAGGGACTGACCCAATTTAATTGTTATTTTTCATATTGATCAACTTTTTTGTCAGTTCCAAGCCCGAGGCTGTTTGCACATCCTGCGTCTGTGCAGATTTTAATTATCTGTGCTCCAAAATCCACTGTTCTCTGCAGTGATTTTTGAATGAGCACTGTATACTTTTTTTACTTGCTTTTTTAAGTGCTTGTGTAATATAGTTGTGTTCAAACAGCTGCTGTGCTGCCCTCTAGAAGTGTTTGTAATACTTGGATAAAGCACCTCTCGTATAATATCTTAGGGCTTGATTTCTGGCTTACCTGCCTGGAATCTGCCTGAAGGTTTGAATTTCTCCACACTGTGATGGAATCACATGCCTCTGCCATGAATGTTTCTCTCTGAGTTTTACATTATTAGTATTGGATGATAACTTCATATAGATCTCTTTTTCAGAAAGGAATTTACCTTTGTGCATGTAACTCTTTTCTTTTCCCTTTTTACAGTGGGTGGTCCCTGAGGTGATTGGCCATGCTGTTGTAACAGTATTAATGCTTATTTCATTGCACTGGTTCATCTTTCTCCTTAATTTGCCAGTAGCAACATGGAATATATATAGGTAAGTGCACAGGGGTTGGTGTGCTTTTCCCCCCCACACACTGTTACTAGTTTAGCTTTAGGTGTAGTATAAAGATAAATAGGTCATGATGAGATGCTTCAGTTGTGTTCTTGAGCTGCTACCAGTCTTCATTGATCAAACTTAACATAAAACCTCTTCTTGCAATTAAAATTACAAGAAACCAAATAGTGTAAAGGATATGAAGCTTCTGGCCTTTGCTTGCACTCTCTCTAATGCCCAGGAATCTTGATTCGTGTGTCATTCCCAAGTCCATAGGAAATAATAGCATTTTGATAGGGATTATGAAGTAGAACTGCAAACAGTGTTGTTAATGTTTTTCATGCTGTGCCTACATACCTGATAGTGATATCAGCATAGAAGTACTTAGGTCAGCGTGGCTGATGGTTGTAAAACCACTGGCCTCTGGTGTTGTCCCCTGCACTCTCCTTCCTTTACTGACTTGCCTCTCACCCCCATCTGCATTGGTTTTGTTCCCCATCATGTTCTTTGTACTTGGAAAGGTTTGCAAACTTTTCATCCTAGGACAGCTGTCAGGGTTACTGGTCTTTGTGCCCTGGGCTGCCACCCCTTTGAAATGGTTTGGTTATCAGTAGGGGTTTCCATGTGGCAACACTGGGACTGTCAGTTCCAAAAATGTTCTTTTTATCTTGTATCATTTGCTGTTGTCAGGTTGTCACAAATTAATCACTATACTACAGGAATACAAAAGTTTAAGATACAGGTAGGAAAAGTTGACTGTAATTCTTGTTTGCCTGAACCTGTTAGTATTAATTATTTGCAGGGATGGGTTGAGTTGCTGATAAAATTAAACAAGAAGTTTCATAGCTCTCATCAAAACAAAGTTGATTGTCTCCATACTGCTAATCTGGTTGTTCTTGGGCAAAACAGCCATGCATTCATCACCCATGTTTTCTATGGAACTGCCAGCAAAGTCTTCAAATGTTTCTAAACTGGAGTAACATGAGACAGTGTCTAATTTTATGTGTAATAAACGAATGTTGCCTAAATGCACACACATAGGGCATGTTTTTGCCTCTTTTTGTTGGCCACCCATATGTACAGCTGTTCACATAGTGACCAGTATTCAGTTTAGTATCTGCTGGTGAGTTTGGAGTTTGATGTTTCATTTAGGCAAGGTTGTTTCTGTAGAGACACTGGAAAGAGAACGGATTTTCTTTGAAACTTTTTTTGAAGATTTCTTGTACTGGTTACCATATCACTGCTTCATTTTGTGTACTTATGTTAATTTTTAAAGTAGCCACTTGCTTTCCCATCTAAGCTGTGTCAGAGTGAATTTTGAACGATAAATTATTTCTATTTCCACACTTCAGGCAGTAAGCTTTGATGGCTCTTTTGTATTGAGAGATCTCATATTTGTCATACATGGCATAAATATTCTGAATATCCAAAAATCCAGAATTGTTTTCTCAATTTTGGTTGAGCAGTGTAGGCAATAAATGAATCAGACAGTATGATACTTTGCCTGTCCTCCACAAGAAGTCAAAATGTTAAGCCTATATCACTAATCCTGCCTGCCTTCTGCGGATCAAGGAGTTTCACTCACATTACTAGCCTGGATTATCCCATCTGTATTGAGGGAGTTAGAGATCTGCAAAAGCTAGTGTGGTGTTTAGCATTATCAGTTCATCAGGAACTGTAGTGATAGGATAAGGAGTAATATGTTCAAACTAAAAGAGGGAAAATGTAAATTATATATGGAAGAAAGATTGCCCAGAGGAGGTCTGGATGCCTCATTCCTGGAAGAGTTCAAGGCTAGGTTAGATGCAGCTTTAAGCAACCTGGTCTAGTGTCCTGGGCAGCAAGGTTGGAACTCGATGATCATTAAGATCCCTTCCAACCCAAGCCATTTTATGATCATAAAGGAAATCTGAAGATTTTGAATAGAGCATACATTTGACCCAGTATTCAATGGACAAAAGGTATGGTAGTCAGAAAATAGTGGACTGTGAAGTATTTGGAATACACTGAAGAGAAGGTGTGAGTTACTAAACTCGGCTTAAGTGGGAAGAGATGAAGTGTGAACCCATTATCACGAACTGCAAACATCTGGCATCAGCTGAATGTTTTTACATCTTCCTGGTATGCTGTAGTATTTCTGCACACAAATCCAGAAGGGTTTCAGTTTATTGTCTGTTTCAAAGTGAGTACAGAAATAAAAATAATTGTGTTGAGATTGAAGAAGTCTGTGCTTTGTAGTAAAAGTGATAAAGGCAGGACAGTATCTTCCTGTCATTCACTTTAGAGAATACATCCAAATAATGTGATTCTTTCTATGTCTTTAAGTAGATAATACTCATCTTAAAACTGAAAGAGTAACAAAAAAAAAAGTTAAAAAAATTTGAATCTTAAAAATGCAAGCAAAATTCTGACCAAAACTACTACATCTCCTTAAAAATTGTGTAATCCAGAGGGAAGTGTCACGTTGCTGTGGCAGCAGCTTTCACTGAATGGAAATACTGAAGGCAGTAATGTGTGTATCCATTAAAGCTGACGGTTTTCTTGTTTGCTGTAGAAATTTTTTTGCTGTTTAGAGTATGACAACTGCCTTGACTTGGGTTTGTCAGCATCTGGCATCATTCTATCCATGACTAATTTCCTTAGATATATAACATAAACTGTCCTAATTTGTGGGCCTCTAGGAAAAAATACCTCACAGGTTCTGCAATTAAGTTGTAAAATCTAAGTGTTACCATTCTTCTTAGAAAGCAAAATTAATACATGTTGCCTTTATGGCACTCATATGCTGGACATAAAACTGTGAACTCTATTTCTAGGATAAATTGGTACAGGACACTTTTGTTTTTCCTTTTATTCCAGTTAAATGCATTACATTCCCAGTAAATGGACAATAATTTGTTATAATACTAAAAATAGAATTATCCTTTAAAACTTCAGATTTAGAAGAGAATTTCAAACTGGAATTAGTTCACATGAACTCTTTTTCATGGAATATCACTGTCCTTGATATTAGTCAAATATGCTGCAGTGCTTTTTTTAAGGCCTTGGTAAAAGACACATACTGTGGTCTTAGCTTCTTTTTTCCTGTCTTGTACTGCCATTAGAAAACATCCTTGTTTCTTGTTGCCTTTTTCCCCCTCCTGTTAAGGGGGAAATGAATGTTGTAAGAGGTGTGGAAATGCCTTTTGGACTACAAGTGGTGCCATTTGAGTATATAAGGAAAATTAAAAACTTCTCTGCTGAGACCCTTCTTTTTGCTCCAGCTTTAAGAGAAGGAGTTAAATTCCCATATAGGAAGAATATTAATCCAAGAAGGTAAAGCCTGTATGACATCTCAATGAAATAATAATACTGCTCTAGCCTGAGCTCAGCTGGAATGAGAACTTTCATGTGCTCACATTCGCTCCCTTGAGAAATGCTTGTGACAAAAGAATGTGAATTTTCACAGGATGTGAACATTTGGTTTGCTGGCTTTATGCTTCCTTTGCTTATGTTTCACTTGGTTTCACTCAACCTTTGTTATGTGGGGTTGGACAGCACATCTTCAGTTCTGCCCAGCCTATCATCCTGTCAGCCTCAGTGTCAGTGCTGAGATATCACAGGACGGCTGTGACAAAGACAGCAGTAATACACAGATCCTTTTTCTTGTCTTACACCATCTCGTTCTGACAACCAGAGTTTGTGATTATTTATGTGAGAGGGTTTTTTTTGCTAAATAAATCACTAATTTTTAGCTAAATGAAGTCTTTTCCAGTCCCTTTCATCTAGTGCATCTTTCCACTGTGGGTGGATGTTTTGTCCGTGACACCAAGTAACTGTGAACAGCAATTAAAATGAACTGGAATTGGCTATTACCTGGAATCTCTCCCATTTATACATGGGAAGCTGGGCTGATGCTTTAGTACTTTCTGTTCTCTGATTGTTTGTGAGTTTTAGTGGCAGAGATACATGCAATATACTGAAACTGAATTAAAAAAGAACTCCCTTACCTTGAATTGTGAAACAGCTCTTCAGATGAAAGTCTCTTCCCTCCTCCTTCCCCTGACACACCCTAATGTTTCAATGACTGTATTTTTGGGTTTTGTTGTGTGGTGGTTTTTTTCTTTATTCTTAAACTTTCAGGTACATTATGGTGCCAAGTGGAAACATGGGAGTATTTGATCCCACAGAGATCCATAACCGAGGACAACTGAAATCACACATGAAAGAAGCCATGATTAAACTGGGCTTTCATCTGCTCTGTTTCTTCATGTACCTTTACAGGTTAGTTTCAAAAATTGCTCCCAAGGAACAAAGGAATTGTCTGCCAGCTATTTTTATCTCCCCTCTTCTGCTAGTGTAATTGCTGGTATTCGTGTCTTATCTTTTTGCATTCTGCTAAGCCTCAATAATATATTTTGACAGCTATCTGTGGGCTCATTATATACCTTTATTCTTTCTGATTGACACTGTTTGAAAACTCAGACTACTACTTAAATCTCTAAACCACTATAGGTACTATATAAAGAGTTAGATGCTTTCAGCACCTACTGTAAAGGGCCTATTTAGTATGGAAACAATCTTGAGGACCAAGTTTATTTTACAAGTTCTGTTTCAAAGTTAATCTGGCTAAGTTACAAATGGATGAGTTCTGTGATGGGGCCACTTCCTACAGGATGGAAGAGCTGCTGTTATTCTGCAGCAGTGTTACTTCTGCAGCCCTTGTCCTCACAAGCAAAGCACACAGCAGTTGCCTTGACTTTCTATTTCAAGTGCAGCTCTCTCATGACAGCACTAGCTGTTCCTGCTTGCACATGCTTCAGTAATCCACCAGTATCATGTTTTCTGTTTTGTCACAGTATGATTCTGGCTTTGATAAATGATTGAGAAGTTGAACCGTTAGCTGCCAAATTGGGTCATCACTCCAGTGACTGGTTGTGGAGCCTCAGACACCTTCTGAACACACCTAGATCAGTGTCGTCATGCAGTATATTTTTGCTCTTTGAACAAGAAATATTTTTCTGTATTTTTAACATAAAATATTTTCAAAAGACATTGGATTTGTGTAGCCGTTGTTTTTGTTCCTTTACAACCCAAACTGCTGGAGTTCCTGTTTCTGTAAGATGCAATCCTTGCTTGCAGAAGTGATCTTGTAGGAGTTAAATGGTGAGAGGGGAAACTCATTTCAGCAGCATGGGCTGGTAATGATGGTAGTTCCAGAACAAATTTGAGTGCAGCTGTGATACCTACTTCTTACTGAAAGGTGTCAGGATGTTGCTCTGGCTATCAAGCTGTCCTACCTGAGCCTAGTTTGAAGCAGCGCTTGGAAAACAGATTTCAAAGTGGAACAGTAGCACAGCTTGCATCTTTGTGTCAAGTGTTTTTTCCAGGTAAAAATGGAATATTCTTTTCTCCCTTTCCACCCCTCCCTCAACCTATGTGCAGTCTTGTGTTTGGATGGATTAAGATCCCTTTGGTGGCAGTGACACTTGTGTGTAAGAGTGAAAAACATATAAATAAGAAACATGATTAATACTTGCTTTTTGCTTTTTCCCTTCAACTCCTATTTTGTTATTGAAGTACATCACAGACTCACATAAACATCATCTTGCATCAGGGTTGGAGTTGGTTACAGAGCAAAAGACTATCTACAGTTGCCACTCCATAAGCCTGCTGTTTCCATATCCAAAAGTATGTCTAGCTCAGGGAAATGGTCTGGTAAACCATAACCCCATTTATCCCAATTCTGATGTGACTCTGCTTCAATGATACCAGCAAACTAAGTTCTTTTTGTGCAGCTCTTGCATCAGTGATTAGTGTATAACCCTGAGTTTGTACCCTCACTGTCCAATAACTGTCTTCAAGTATGTGCTTGAAAAGAGGTCTCTTGAAACAAACACATCAATTAAAACACTTTAAAAATATACTTCTGTAATCAAGTCCTAAAATTTATGAGCTGTTTCTTCTTAAGTACTTGGGTATTTAGTACAGCTGTAGTTAACAGATTGTTTCTGTGGCCAGCAATGGAAAGACAACTCTGACATTTGATTCCTGTAGACACCTTGTGTTCAGTGATTGTTCTAGGAAAAGTTTGACGGATGGAGTCCCAAGTTCCGCTGTTGTAAAGATGAAAACCTGCTGAAAATCATGCTCATTAAAAAATAACTAAGGAAACAGCTACCCTAGCTGTATGCCACTGACTACTTGACACCACAAAAGTCAAGCTACAGAAAGTACTGCTCTATAAAGGCAAAACCCAGACAGGATGTAAGTCTTGGAAAAGGAGAGCAAGTAAAAGTTAAGAGTAGAAAGTAACTTTTGTGGCAGTTTATGTGGTAGGCAGTTGAATTATGTTATTTTCATGTATTGATAAAATACTACACATATTTTGGGTGTTATCTGTTAGAAGAAGGGACAGTGTGAATACACTACTTAAGTCAGGCCCTTGCTGTAGTGCTGACATATGTATTTCATTAATGTTTAACACTGAAAAACATGAGCATTAATCTGTAAGTCCATCACTTAAACTAGCAGCCTTATATCTTATTCTGAAGACATGATTTTAAGAACTTTATTATTCATGAAAATATTTGTATGATACCTTGTCTCTGACGATTCCTAACTGCTAGCACCTCAGACTTGCAGGGTTGATGTTTAGACCCATTTCTTAATGGAATTGCTAGAATTTATCACTCACTATGAAAAGCTTCTGTTCTCTACCAAGGAAAGTGTTTCTTCAGAGATGGGAACAGGCCAGAGGATAAGGGAAAACAACATCACTGAGGGGAAAAAAAATGGGGATAGCATGTGTGTGCCTTGACCTAGAGGGATGTTATTGTGGATTCCTCCCCACTTCCTTCCTTAAGAGTGAATTATTAACTATGATAGAGCAATAGAAAAATACAGATATGTGTAAGTGGTGGTTGTCAAATATTAAACAATCTATACTTCTATGTGAATGCAAACTTCCCCCTCAATTTTTTAAATATAAATAACTGTTCATTTATATCTAACAACTGATTATAATAGTTGTAAAAAACTCAGTAGCAGGTTTCAGAGACTACAGTTCTGCTGAGTAATTACACTGCTAACTGCAAAGCCTTCCTTATTGTAGAGAGTCCTCTCCTGCCTCAGCAGAGATCTTCACAGAACCCAGTGTCAGCAACTGGAAAAAGATATTTGTAACTGCTAAAATGGTGGTTCATTAGCTGGAAATACAAATCCTACAGTCATTTCTCTCAAGGGAGGACCACAGAGCACAAAAATATTGTGGTAGTAAAAATCAAAACAAAATTCCCATTTTTCTGCATGTCCAGCAGGGGAGAATGGGGTAATTTAAACCCAATCTTATTGTACAGAATTCAAGACAATTAGAAGCTTTAGACTGATTTTAAATAAAAATTCATCTATCACTGTAAATGTGCATGAGAACACAGATCCCTTCCTATTCACTCACCAGACTGTATTTCCCTTTGGAACTGATGTATCCAACTATAAGTTCATGAGGGAACTGTTAGCTTATCCTTCAAATTATTAGTTATGATTTAGAGAAAGCTGTTAATCCTTGAAAGCAAATCTGAAGTTGGCCTGCAGAGGTTCTAACTTAACTGAGACTATTGAGCTCTTTTCCTCACCCGCAGTCACAACCTGGTCAGCTTGTTTTCAGAAAGATTAGAGTTCTGCATTTGGGGTGTGGTTAGTTAAAATAGGTACAATTGCATGTTTCCTCCTATTTAATCATTTCAGTTACAGACTGTTGGTTATTTAGCCTGTTTTGTTAAAGAATATATTTGCCTCCTCATCCAAGTATATGGCTTTTTTTTCTAAAGCAGTTCTGTTTTATGGAACACAGTTAATCAGTGGTATGAGCAGTAACCCTAAGCACAGTTTTACATGCAGGTTAACAATCAACCTGAAACCCTGATAAGCCCATAAAAGTATATCTTTATCTGTTCAGAATTGTCAAAGATTTAGTCTAATTCTTTTCTTCTCTCAAGAAGCTCTCTAGAATTTTGTAAAAGTGGTAGAAGATCACTTTTGCCTCCAGGTACGTGGTATGATGGCCACTGGAGGTAGCAGTAGGAAAATGTGGGCTATATATATGAACCACCATGCAGTTACCAGTACATTAACCCCCTTACTTTGGCAGAAACATTAGAGCCATACAAACCTCAGTGGCTACTCTTCAGAGCATTATAGGTCTTTTAAAGTGAGGACATAACTGGGACTGCCATCTTTCTGATGAGTTGACAGCCTAGGCATGTGCAAGACATGCAGAGGCACATCAGGCAGCATAGCAAATGTAAGCCAAGGTGTGAGAGAAGTACCCTGCCATAGGCAGAGTTTGGATTTAAGCTAAATGCACATCTACTCTCAGGTTTCTTATGTAATTTCTTTTAAATTATCTGAACTATTAACAAACCCCGAAACCACAGCAGTTAATTTTTAATCTTACAAATACTGAAATGTCACAGGTTTATAGAATTCATATACCTCTTTCTTGTGCACTCTTCTGACCCATTAAAGGCAGACAGGAGAGGAGGTGAAGCAGTTTTTTGCTGTTTGCTAGTTACCACATGCCGCACAGATTATTTATGGCAGTGGGTCTGCAATCCAACAACCCTCCTGCAAACACCAGTACCCCAAGGGAAGTGGCACAAAGGACATGGAGAGGAGTAAGGCATGCCCCTTCTGTTGGCAGCTGCATTTAAGCCGTAATTATCTATACATTTCCTAAACTGTGAGGGAGAGAATAAATTAATACAAAGGTACTACTAGAGAGAGTAAATACCTTTTCTAATCGATACATAACCACAAAGAATTAAAAAATGGAATGCACTTCAGCAAAAGGTTTGAGTTTGGAAAAGCTACAGGGAGTGGAAATTGAGGCACCACTTTTTATTTAACAGAAGTAAGCCTGAGCTGAATGGAAGTTCAGGACAGATGAGATTCTGTTTTAAAGCACAGGGAGGAGGGACAAGAACATGGGGTTAGTTGGAGGGAACAAAGGGAGGAGATTCAAGTACTTTGGAGCACCTTAATATGAAGAATCATTCAAAACCCCCCACAAAACTCAACGAAAAGCAACCCGTGTCCAGTATTTCAGCAAGCTCCAGCATTAAGGGATCATGGATTTCACAGAGCCTCAAAGGAGCAGGTGTTCAGCAAGTGAGATAAGCACAGTCTGGGACATGGGCAAGTTGACTGCTAAATGTACAGTGAAGACACCAAACACTGGAAAGCCTGCACATAACACTGAACGGGGATTCATCTGCTCAACTGCCACAAGTTGAGTTAATTTTCCTGGCGAGGAAGTGAAATACTACAAACATGGAAGAAATCTGTAACGAATGGTCAAGAAATTAACATCCAAGTCAGTCATATATAAGTGAAGTTAGGGAAACTAAGAACTATTCATTCCAGTTATTTATTGTTTATTGAATTGAAAGAAAGGGAATACAAACATTTCTGTTAAGTGCTGTGCACCAACATGGAAAAAGTGTTGTTTGGTTTTTTTAAAAATCCTAATAAAAACAAATCAGAAGTTAATGTAGTTCCAATTGAACAATTTTTAAAGATATGTTTAAAATACTAGACATTTATAAAATAAAAAAGTTAAAACGGTGTTCTGTAAATAATTAGTAAAACAAGTGAAAATAAATACGAGACCCAAAGTTCTTATGTTTTTAATGTAATATAGCAAAGAAATTTTAACTACTTAATAATATCCGAGGAGAGTAACAAAAATCCAGAAAGTTTAAGAACGCAATCCTTTGAAACATTTAATATCAGTCCATAGCAAATAGTCATTACATACCAAAAGCTCTAAGTGTTAACTAGTTCCACCACAACTCCATATAAATCTTGACAATTTAGAAATCTTGAGATCAACAATAAAGTTCTTTTCTTGATCTCTACAGCTTGGTTTGTAAGTACATACATGCTTTGAGGATCCATTTTGTCCCATATGTTTTCAAGGAGCCAATAACTTTTTCCATCTGTGCCTAAAAATGTTAAGTTTCAAATCTAGCACATATACCCTAAGAATGAAAAATGTTTAAGAAAAAAGATGGGGCACAATGAATTTCAAATTTATAAAAATATACTGATATTAACCAAAACCTTCTGGTCAAAGGACACTTCACATACACACGACTTAAAGTATGCAATAAAACATGACAAGTACCTAGAACATTTGGTTCTCTGTCTGTTCATGGAACACACGCACACACACACTCATACCAGATGGGAGGAACACTCTCACAGATGTTTTACTGAATCCAGATTATCTGGATGAATTGACAGAAAACTTGTCTACAGTTCATTTCAACAACTAGAGGCAGCTACTGCAGCAGTAGTTCAACACTGCACACTTCAATTAAGTCCACCCTGTTTAAAAAAAGTGTCATAGTTAATGATTTTTCTTTCTAAACATTGTTAAAAGTAGCATTTTTCAAAATTAAGATGGCAGCTGAAAATGGACTCAAGCCAATGTGGAAAAGACAGGAGGAGGTCGTAAGGAGGATTAGCCATTTATGGGATGGGTGTTCCTCTTAATAGTCGTCTCAAAAAAAATTAGATACAAGTGTATTTTGTAGCTAAAATATGGACAAACTATTGAAAGTGCATTTTTCCTCCTCCCCCTTGAGTTACAGTAGTTTGTCTGTTGCTCAGTAAATCCTGCTTTTTATGTCCGTTCTCTCTCTACCTCCCTCCCCATTTGGGTCTACAACATATCCCCTCAAGCTACAGCTAATTGTATGAGTCCTGGTTTCCTGCTAAGGAAACCTTTAAAAAACTGATTTTGGGTGGGAGTATCACTTAGTGTAGAAGTACACAACTGGACACAAACTCCCAACAGCATATGGAGTTTTGTTAAACATTACCTGTTTGAAGCCAAGTTGAGAAGTAATTGGCAAGATCTGGGTAGATTTCTAGCTTGCATCTTTGCTCCAATCATAAAGAGAAGTTAACTTTAAAGTTGGAGAACTTTAGAAAAGACAGAGGGAATTTAAAAACAAAGGTGTCATTTCCCCCATTACCCTCCCCTCCAAAACAAAAACAGAGCTACCATTTTCCCTTTTGTGCTCCATTGTGCCTTGAAAATTACTTACCTGAACAGCTATGGAACATTCAGATAATAAAATGCTTCAGCACTTTTTTTTTTTCCAAGATCTGCCTTGATAATAACCTGGGGCTACTGTGAATATTTTAAGCCAACAGGTGACCAGAGAAAGTTACAAAATGAGTACACACTTACAGTATTTTCCTCTCTGAAACCATCGGTCTGTTGACTAGAAATACAGTAATTTCTTTGGGGTGTGTACTTGTTCCAGCCTTAGACTCCAGCCTATGAACATTTTTAAGCACATGGAAATCAACACATTGCAAATGAGCAAACTTATTTGGGTTTTTTCCCCCACCCCACCCCAGTCTCATTTTACAGTCTGTGCACAAAAAGTATTGGTACTTTTCAATTCACATATTGTGAATATGCAATCCTAGAAATAGTTTAGGTTCCTCTTTCATCTCCAGGTTGAAATGGTAGTCATTGCTGCTATGCCTATAGTCAGTTTACTGTGGGACCAAGTAGTGTGGCAAAATGCAGATGAGTCTCACCTTCCTCTCCTCTCTGCCCATCACCCGAGGGGCACAGACAGCAATGCAACACGCTGTTACTGAGACACTCTGGAAGCAGTGCCATCTGCTTGGAGCTTCCCTTTACATGGCATGGCTGCACCACAACACTAAAGGAGAGATATCAGAACATGTGCCTCTCCCTAACTCTGCTTCTTAATACCTGAAGTGTCCTTTATGGGTACAAACCAAGTCCAGAAGAGGCAGGCAGTATTTGGGCAGAATTACTAGCTTTAAGTTTCTAATTGCATTGCAGTGGAAAGCAGGCACCAGCCCATACATACCCCCACAGCTCATGCCAGGTAAGGAGTCTCATTAGTTATGGCCACCACATTAAAAGTGCCTGTTGAAGTGCACGCAAGACTTTAAATTTCCACTTGAGATTTGATCCAGCCTTCACCACCTACCTAGAGTTCCCACTTTATTCCAATGAGTATGAGGTAAGCAAGTAGTGCCAGACCATTGCATGAGACATTAAGAGACACCAAACCATTGTTCTCCTTACTCTCCCTAAATGTTGGGTTTGAAAAAGTAAGTTCCAGAGTAAGACAATACTAGAATAACTTCCAAAGATTCACATAATGGCATTGCTTATGAATTATACCATGTTTTGAAAATGTAAAACACTGTTTACAATCTGGGTAATTTTTCTTTAAAACCCAAAGGTTTAGCTTACTCAAATTTGATCTTAGGAACTTGTCTGTTTTCCTGCAACACCAATACCACAGGAACAAGCCTGACTAATCTTATGCTGTCTGAACTAGGAAGAGAAACAAGAGCTTCCTCCAGAACTAAGTAAAAGAAGAAGGAAATGATTTGTAGTCTCAAGTTTACATATGCATTCCCAGTACTGTGGAACAGTAATTGCTATCACAGCATTCACCTTAAGGCCCATGTACTAGACAGAAGATAGGAACATTAAGTTCCTACCTGGTTTTGGAGGTACTAAGAGACTAATGTCAGATTTGGGGCTGGTCTCAACCATAGTGCCAGAATCTTAACTCACATTTAAGTTTGCACACAAGGCAAGAAAAACACCTGCCACCTGATGGCTGCAATCTAAAAAGAAAAAAAAATAATCTGCTAATCTTCACTTTGTTTTTCTGGGAAATAGCACATTCCCATTCATCAAAGTGGCTACACTTCTCTTCCCAGGAATCCTGGCAAACCTTCCCCCACCCTTCTTCCACACATGACTAATAAGGACACTAGATTATTATCTCATTAAAGGATGAAGTCCACACTTCTATTCACATGACTGCACAGCATGCCCTTCCCTGCTCCTTCTTTACTTTGCAGCAGTACCAACACTACCTTTCCACCTAAGGTGGCAAAAGGGAATCCAGTGCTATCCCATAATGAATTTGCGTGTAGTGCAGAAGCACAGAGATGCCAGGGCATCTGTTTATATCAAAAAGAATACATACTTAAATTACAAATGTTTGTTCTTCCCTTAACATGGGATATTAGTGGAACTACTCCTAGATGTGTCAAGATGTTCACAGCACCAGGTTGCAACAAGGTCTGGGAGAGGCCTTTAAATCCGCAAACTTAAAAATATATTCTCAACATGGAAATCTATACAGCTTTATCAAATAAAGAAAAATTTCCATTGTAATACAAGTGTTTAATTATGATTTGTATGTTAATTAATTATACAAAATGATGACTTTGTGAAGAAAGGACTCTTTCAACACATTCTTCCCTTGAAGTGTAGTCTACCTTTTACAACAGCATTGTTGCATATATTTATGTAATTAAAAAAAAAACCCAAAAGACCTTTTCTTGTTTAAACTTAGTCTGGTGGTGCAGTCTGAATGCTTCTTTTTTCCTAAATAATACAGTTTATCTGTTAAGATGGACAGCAAGTTCCTCCATCTAAAACAAGCTTCACTGCCTACATAAAGCTCCTTCCAGCCACTGCTTTTGATTGGGTCTCAAGACACTCCAGAAAAGCATCAGTGATACCGTGTTTCATGACACTTTTTGCATTGTTTTAATTCCAAATGTATACAAATGAAGTCATTTTAATCCTATAAATAATTTATTTTTAAAAAATTGTGCTGTTAACCCCTTTGCAGGGCAACGAGCTATGTGAAAAGTACAAAACTTTTTGTCAAATGTGATACTGAGAGTGCTTTTGACATAGTTCATTGGTTTATCATCTCAATTTATATATATACTGCGCAACGGGCAAGGCTAGAATCCATGAACCAAGCTGCAAAGATCTCAAGCTAAGTAAGGCGGAGAGAGACTTGAGAAACAAGAGAAGGAAATACTTTCCTATCCAATGTATACTCTTCAGACTAAAGCACTCTTTCTATCAAGCCTTCTAAACTGTTAAATAAAGTGTTCCAAACAAGCATTTAAACTTCATTACACAGAAGAGCAACAAGAACAGTAGCCTGCCAGACAAAAAGGCAGGAGGGAAAAATATATATACTGAGTTCAATGGTTAGCCTGAATGTAGCACAGTTCTTCACAACCGATGGGGGGGTAATTTCAACACGGTGTCCAACAAAGTTCTAAGGACGTGCTTCATCTCGACTGGTTACTATGAAGCAAGGTGGTAAATGTTTGGCCCCAACCGGGCTTCAGAAATGGTTCTTTTTCATGACGAGCATGTCTGTCCAGCTATCAATCATGTTTGTTTGCACCAAATCCCAAGCCATTTAAAATACGACTAATTAAGTTAAACTGAAGTCGTCTGCTCCAAATTCGCCATCAACTATCCATGCTACTGCATTCCTCTGAGTAAAAACAAAAACATAAAGAGAAAGAAATCACAGCTTGAAGATCTTAGCAATAGTTAATATTTCTATTATAAGGTAATTACAGATACAGCGTATTTATATAAATTTCACTGAATATGCATTAGTTAACAGATCTTATACTGTAGCTAAATTCTATGCTAAAATTACTTCTTTTACATTACATTCCTTATATCAATCTAGAATTAATTTTGCATGTTAGGTGTAGGTACTCAAAAAGAAGTAACACACTTTGCATTTGAGTTATAGGGGATTCTTGCTGTACATTTGAGTTCTAGAGGAGTCTTACAAAGCTGTCTTGTCATCCATTTAAGATTTCTAAGTTTTAAGGTATTATTCTGTTCACCTACACCTCTTGTGAAAGCACTGCTGTGAGAAATCCATTTTCTGTTGTTTTGGTATTTATGGCACTTAATAGTTCACTTCCTGGAGGAAGTTAGAAAGAGTGAGCAAGCAGCTAACTAGAGAAAGCCAAACAACAAAATCATGAGTAAAAGCAGGTGGAGGACAGGCTCTGACTCCTTATGAGTGTATTCCATAAGGTGTTACAAACAGATTAGCCAAGCTGGTCCACCTAGCCCAAGACTACAAGCAGACGTGTCAAAAAGCACAGATGTAGGGAGAGGAGGTAATTCTTCCTCCTAACATCCTCCCAATTTTCAGCCATTTTCAGCCATTTTTACCTAGGGAACATTCTGAACTAGAGGTGTTTCCTTCTCCAGTAGCACTTAATGGATTTCTTTGACTACTCTGCCCGGGTTCCCCTTGAACCCAGTATTTATTCAGTCCTGTGGCAATAGGATATACTGTATTTCATTTTAATGTCTACTGCAAGCACATTCAACTTCAACCTTGTAGTAAGAAATGAGAGGCATATAAATCTGCAGAACAACTCCCCAGTGGTCATCTCATTAACAGGCCTAGGGGAGGCAAGAAGGGCTGGGAAAACATGCACATTTTGGCAGCAGAAGAGGGAGCATTGTCTCTCTGTCTCTCTCCTAGACACATAATTGCTGATGGTTAGAAAAGGTTCAATTTTCTACAGATATTCCTGTGAAAAACTTCACACTCTCTCCAGACTTTGGAGATTCCTTTTGTAATGCCATTATTCAACTTGCAGTGTGATAAGAATGCATTATTTAAATTTTAATAACATTGTATGTTATTAAACCTCAAGCATTGGAGGCAAGATTTTTAGAAAATATGCATAAATAAGTTAATCCTGAGGTCTTAGTGACACCACAGGGTCTGTAGGGCCATGCCAGAATAATTTTGGCAATACTAGTTGCTTCTTTTCTGTTCTACAGCATAAATAATTTAGACAAAACTCAAACAGTCACACACTAAGAAACCCACCAACCCGAACAACCCAACCAAAGCCCAATTACTTTCTAGTAAGCACACAGGTTTTTACCTTCAATATCCTGGTTGTCTACGAAAGGCGCTGGTCCCCATATTCTAACAGTGCCATCGTCGGAGGCGCTGGCCATCATGGATGGGATCTGCGGGTTCCAGCTCACACAATTAACTGTACGTGTGTGCCCTGTCAGCTCCGCGATCGGCAGCTCGCTACGCTTGTGCCAGATATATACTTTGTGATCTAAATAAAACACACGGTTGAAAGAGAATCAGAAACACTCCTCTGCACAGACTGATTTCTTGTATCAACCAGCACTTCCACATAAGCTCTCAGCATACTCAGCTCTCATTACTGTTGCAAAGCCTGTGTCCAAACCCCATGTCTCAAGTGTGCAATAGCACTAACAGAGCTTTTATTCTAAAACTGATCAAAAGAATACAGGTCAAGCTCTTCCATTAACAGGGACATTCCCTTTTAACACCTGCAAGTCTAACACTCTTTGTATTTGAAGAAAAACATTTGACTACAATGCAAATAAGAGAATAAATGGCTGAAGAGAGAAATCAAGCTACTTTTTAATTATAGGTATGGAGTTGTCATCTTATTCAAAAGGAAGACTTGCAGATATTTTTTCCCCCCTCAAATAATTCTGTTTACAGGTTAGTAAAGACATGATAGTCATGAGTATTGAGACCTCCTTATAACCACCTCCTGTTGATGACTACTAGATAAGATCACAGCTCCATAGTTTATGAAAAATATCTTAATACTAAAGACCTGCAACCCTCCAGTAAAGGTTCAAATAGAGCAAATGAGGGAGGGCAAAACTTAATGGCTCAAGTTGTGAGCTATTACTGTCTTTAACAATTCATTATCATGTGGTATTTAAAAACATCCATTTGTACATATTAAAGTAGATGCAATAAACAACCCTTACAGATCTTATTTTGTGATGGGAAGCTTTTAATTACTTCCAGCAACATGACAGCAATAGAATAGCAAACTGGTTAGACACTCTACTGCGAGTTTTAGAGAAGTGTTATTGCTTTATAACCAACCATAGTTAAAATAAATAGGGGGTGGGAGTGGGTGTCCCAGCTGTAGACTAGCAGCCTGTACCAAGTCTGTGGCTTTATCTCTCTAGTAATGTCTGTGGAATATTCCAAACAGAGCAACACAAACTGTACAAGTATGTACTACAGGTACTATAGAAAAGCCTAGTATTTAGGTCTAGCATATCAAATCAAAGTATTTTAATCTTAATTTGAAACGCTTTAGTGTAGATGTCACTCTGAAGGCCTAGCAAACAAGCTTCCTCTATTCCTCCCCCCAACCTCTTATAAAACAAACTTGCTCTCTGACCTACCTGCTAGAAAAGCATCATGGAACCATGTGGCAACAACTGCCTTCTGCTGAACCAGCTCATTTGAGTGCACCACCTCTACATGTACTCGTAGTGACAAATGTTCTGGTTGTTCTTACATTCCACTTAGGATTACAAGAGAGTACACATCCATGCTATTCACCAAACAACACAATCTACACACTGCTTACAACACAGACAAGTGTAAGGACACACACACCCCTCTGCTGTCTGGGAGAACCAAAGCCGAAACACAAACCAGTATTTTGGTGCTTGCCAGAATGTCTGTATTTTGTTTTGGTAAAAACAAGTTAGCTAGATTAAGGTACCAGTCGATCCCTCTCTCAGACACCTTTGTTTTCTTCCTATTGATGCAATGGTGAGAAAAACCCCTACCTACCTGATAACATGCTTTAAGAGGTATTACAATGTAATGAATTACTTTTTTAAAAGAGACTATGACAATATGATCTGTTATTTTATTGTTTGCTTATTTCCTAAACCAGACTTTCTCAGTAGCCACATTTGCAACAATTCACTACAAAGAGGCAACAGCTTCAAATAGTTCAAGTCTAAGAGTACCATCAGTTTCAACTACTGCTCAGTACTTTTGAGACAATGAAGATAATAAAGAGTAAATACATGGGGGAAAAAGAACTGGTGCACTACAGTATCTACACATGCAAATAGTTATGGCTAAGTGAATCCTGAACTTTCAGGTACTTGGATCTCAAACCAGAAGCTTGTTCAACCATGAAAAGAAGTTCTCGCTAGCCTGGAATACTGGCGGTGCTGAACTTCAGTCATATTCCACTGGATGTGGTCAGAGGGTGAAACCTGGTTTTACTTTAGATATATTTGATATTTTCCAAAAAAGAATAGCAGGAAGCAGGGTTGGCCAGGAGACTGACTAACACCTTAAAGTTACATAGCACTCACAGTGATTGTTCACATATTCCAAGTATAATTCTTAGCCCTGAATAAGCTTGAATTTTAAGTGACCTACGTGGCAGGTGATGGCACAACATCAGTGACAGAACTGAACCAATTCAACATTTAAACCTTTAACAAATTTCTACTCTTGCCACAGACAGTTGAATAAAAACATACCATAAAGCCTTTGATCACCTAACCAGACTACGTCAACAACTGCTTAATTTGAGACTACTGTCTGCAATTAGGATGACTCTACTGAAATTAAAATAACCTCACCACACCTCTATCTTCAACAGGCAAATGAAGCTGTTATTCCCCAGGAGTACTTTTTATTCAAACCATAACTCTTAATATCATACCACAAAAAGAAAAATCCTCAGGAACACCTCACCCACTTTAATTAAAATTGCACAGATGCTTTTGCTTCAGAGGAGCAACACAAAAGAGTCATTAATGCTTTCTACTAGTACCGTCCTCTCAGAAGATTCTTTCTGCTAGCACACAATTACTTCTTGAAGTATGCCACAATCTTAGCGCACCTCAAGTTTATTTCATGAACCAGTTTGCTTGCTTTTATAATGCTCTTGTTAGCAACTGTTACCCACAAAATTAAGGTACAGGAAAGACACAGTGTGCCAGTTTTCTGCAGAAGGAAGAAGATGTTACCTTCACTACCACTCGCGATGAAATCTTCATTATGACCTCCAAAACATGAGTGAATTGTGTAAAATCCTTGTGTAACACCTTGATACTTTCTCACTAAAACTCTGTCTTGTAAGTCCCACAAGTGAACTCCCTGGAAATAATAAACAAAGAATTTCATCAGAAACATTATTAATGGCATTCTTTTTAAACTATGAAGAAAAAGATTAAATTTCAAAGTACATACTTCAGAGCCAACCTCAGTACTGTTACTAGATAAAGAGAATATCAAATTACTAAACTTTCAGCCTTTGGTTCCCTTCATTCTGAAAGCTCCTATTCTTATCCAAGGCTCCAAAAGCAGAACCAGATAAATAAAAATCTAATTCTCATGCCCCCAGACATGACAACCTGCCACAATTCTTGCTGGTACCTGGCTTCCTGATGCAACAGCCGTCAGTTAATAGCATTTAGTAGTACATATTTCACAATATGAAACGCTTGAGTATGAATCAGTCAAAAAAATTCAGTCTCAAGACTGGCTTCTTTTCAGAAGATTCCACATTGTATCTATGAATATTAATGCCTTCATATAATACAATATATAACTGGTTAATATCAGAAATTTCAACTCACACCCAAATACTTAAGAACAGGTAGCATTTGCAAGATTTATTTGTATTTCCATTCAACATCACCAACTCACCTGAGTTGCTACATTTAACAAAGCTAAACGGCCATTTTTTGAAATAGTAAACGACATAATAGGGTGATCTTCTTGTACTCTGAAATGGTAAGACACGAGTGTTAAGGTAACCAGATAATAATGCAACACGAAGGTAAAAGGCATGTCCCTGTTTCTGCAATATTATCAGGAAAAGACAGTTCTGATTTTGAAATTAGGTATGTCTCCATACATCAGTACAAGCCAGGTCTGCAATAGCTTGCCTATATTCATCACAAATCCCAAGACCAAAAGAGACTTCAGACCCCAACTCCAACAGTCAAGGCAGGATCTACTAAAATATGCCAGGAATTGAGAGGACTGCAACTCTTGATGACAGAAATGTCAAAACATCCACTCTGGCTGGTACTTAGAAAGTAATTTCTAGTACTTGATCTCATGCTGCTTGCTGGAACCTCATCATTAATTCTTGTCCCACGCTATTCTTGTCTTCTTTTAACACTGAGAGCATTTTAATAACTTGTTTTCCATCCTGACCCCCAAACCTGTTCACAATCTTCTGACACTAAGAAGTAGGAATTCAAAACCAAAGGAAGAGGTAGTTACATGTTCCTGTCTGTGAGATCCTCAAAGTTATAACCCCGAATTCGCTGGTGTGTGTCCGATGCTAGAACAGTTTTCCCATCACTCAAGCACCAAAGGCATTGTACTCTCACCCCTTCCCAGGAGTCAAGGAGATTACCATCTAAATCCTGATAAGAAGAAAAAAATAAAAACAAAAACCCAGAACCATTAGTCTCAGATTTCTTAGGAGTTGAGACATCTTTTTTACCTTCTGTTCAGACAATTGCCACAGAAAGCAATCTAAGCCTTTAAAAGGAAGGATTTAATGAATCAGGACTTGGTAGTCATAACTGAGGGCTTTTGTAGGAATCTGCCCTGGAGAGCTGAGAATCCCTTTTGTCACTTATTTTCTCGTGCATGACACGTGTCATCTACACCACGTCACTGAGCTGACCTTTGCAGTGAGTGAGGTTTAAATACTGCACTATTATTCTGGGCACCAAGTCAAGTGACAAACAATCAAGAACAGGGTGAGACTCTGGACCACCATCCAAAATCAACACTAGTCAAGTAATGAGGGCTTCAAATTTCTGTTTTCACAAGCAAAGACAGCATGCAAAACTAGAAAGATGTAGTCAAAATTCTACGGAGTAAACATTTGTGGATCAAGGCACTACTTTTTATTAGAGTATTTTCTAGAGCAGCTAAGAAAATTCCCACACTACAAATCTTGCTTTAGGCAGACTAAAGATGCTCAAACCCTTCAAACTGCCACACAGAGAAATGCTGCTGAAATACTTGCATTAACGTGTTCCTTCTTTCAGTTACAAAGGATTGGAAGCTTTAGTGTACACACACATGAAAAATCTGAAAAAAACATGAACCTCAGATTTGACCAAACTTTAATTTCTTGCTTTGTTTTCAACAGGACAGATGCAGAGAACTTACACACTGATAGAACTGTCCACGCTGACCTCCTGTTACAAAACGTTTCCCATCAGGATTCCAGGCCACACTTGTTAAACTGTCTTCATGAGACTGGCTCATCTTCGTTCTCAGCTCCCCAGTCTGTAAAATAAACAAAGGCAGCAAGGCCTTATACCAGAACCATTTCCCAAAAACGCTCTGATAATTTTACCTGACGTGTAGTGTTTGGTAGTGCACATATTTCAACACCTTTATTAAAAAGCAATACAAACCTTTGAATAGTGCAATAAGAAGGCAGAACCACTTTAGCATCTCCAGTGATTCTGGACGTGATTTGGAACAATTTCTTTTGTCCCCCAAATCAAGAGAGATGGAATAGCTTGCATGTCAGACAACTGAAAGATTATGAGTAAAGGGCAGAATGAAAAGAAATTACAAGAATAAATCAAGAGCAAGAGAAGCACTATCAAATGAAAAAAAACCAAGCAGAAAAAAAGGAGAGAGAGGTAGACTAAAGAAAACCAAGTAAAAACATTTTACATTACATTTTAGTAAAATGTTAGGAGTATCACAGTATTTAGAACATTTTTCTTCCTGAGCTGAAGATCTCCAGGCCAAAATTCAGCTTTCATCCCTAGTGTATAATGCTACCGTTTCACAAGACAGAACACCAATGAGTGGCTTACCATTGTTAGAACAGTAAGGGCTTCTCTATTCCTCTGTGCCAGCTCTAGTGCTTTGCACTGAGCCAATTTAGTCAATTAAACAGAAGAAAAGTGTTCCAAGGGTGAAAAAAGGGAACACTTTTGTTTTAGGAAACTAAATTAGTTCAGAGTCCAAGACAGCACAAGAAAGACTATACAGCTCACAACTTAGGCAAGAGAAGCTTTTATATCAACTCAAGTGCCCATAAAATTCAACAGCAGAAAGTGATTTTCAAATTCATGAAGGAAATGGCAAAATGCCCTGGTGTCTGACTGAAAGACCAAGTTCTGAAATCATAAATTTAAGCCTCTGTGGATCTTCCAATAACATCACTGGGAGGGTCATGCAAAGTAAAATAGCTTGTCTCTTTTACTTGTGCGACTTGTTAAAATCATCAGTGAGCATCTGCTTGCCTTCGATGGCATTTCCGCCCTCTGCTTCCACTGATTAATTTGCTGTCCCTCTCTTCAGAACCTCTTGAAGGTCCTACACATTAATGCCACCCCTTTTTAGAAAGGATCTATAATCAGATGCACCAGAATTGCTGCACAACCCCAGGCACTTAGACTTGAACCCTAATTTCAGTTCTGTACAAACTGTGTACAGAATTTGTAGGCTGCCGTAATTATTTTTCCAAATTGAAAGCGGGGCAGGGAGATCAGCATCTCTTCTTTACATTCAACACTTTCATAGAAGTTCATAGCAGTTACTTTTTTCACACCTGAAGTATTTAGATATTGAAACAAAAGCAGCAGGATGACCACAAAGTTTTATTTTTCACTCTTAGTCACCACTTACTTGTACATTCCAGAGCCAAAGCTCAGAACAATCATCTGGGCCACAGGCAACAAGGTAGTTGTCATCTGGACTCCAAGCAATGTAAGAGACCCCATACGCATGACCTTCTAACGTCTTAAGTAGTTTTAGCTGGTGAGTATCCTGGAAAAAGAGAGATACTATGGAGACAATGCAAATGAACTACTAGGCTTGACATATCCAGTGTGTCCAAGTACAGCACAGCCAGTTTTTCCCTTAAGCAACTTGTCATCTGCAAGACATCAATAGGCTCCTACTGCAAAAGCAATTGCCAGTTTAGAGAATAGGGCCAGGAAATTAAAGCTTCTAAGTTTCAACATGCAAAACAAGAACACTTGTAGGTACTTTTGTTCTCATCTTCTGTGATTCTGAGTGCAAAACTCACAAAATACTGCCGTGTATGAAATTCTACATCACATTACACTTGCTGTAGTACACAGGATTTCCACAGTGTCAAGTTCTACTTCTACTGGAATATAAAAGCACTATTACCTATATTTTACAAAATATAGGTAGTTTCTTAAAAGCCTGTTATGGTTAAACAGAGAACCAAAACCTTCACATGCACTGATAAGGGAAAATCTTGAGGCGTCAGTATTTTTAGAAACTTGAGCTTATCTTGCGTGTGCTGCTCAAGGAAGAAGTTCTACAGAAAGATATTTTTAAAAACTTCCTTGAGAGGTGTTCTTATTTCAGAAGTGCTGCCTAAACAAGCTGTTTTCTGACAGATTTAGTGAATGAAGCATACTTGGCACATGCAGCATCTTGTATCATCTTTATATTACAACCGTTTTACTGCTGCCTTGTCAGAGAAACTTGACTTTCAAGAAGCTTATAAAAATAAATAGTACAGCGAGATACTGTGAAACAACCACACACTGGCTTCCTAAAGAGAGAAACGTGCTTCAGTACAATATTAGCACTGATTTCTGACAGAAACATGCACATACAGAAAGTAGAACAGAGCTTGTTACAGTGCTGACAATTTTTGTAATGCCTCTTACAAAAAGGCAATCAAATCATTCTCCGTCTCCCCTGGTTCTTCCCTGCATGGCAGATGTTCACATCTCCAAATTCTTTTAAAAAAGAATGACTCATTTGAAAATCTAGCTTAATTTCTCTAATTGATCCTTCTCTTTCTTTCGTTTCAGTATTAATCAACAAAGCACCTCTTGATTCTAAAGAGAAAGAATAGAGGAAGAGTGAACTGAAGGACTGTTCTCTGGGATCAGTGAGGGATTTGGTGATTTGCAGCCAGCCTGCAGCTATGAGGGTTCTGCTGACCAGAAGAAGCAAATTCCTCAAAAGAAAGTGAGCTAAGAATAATCTTCAACGTACACAGAGACAAATGAATGGACCTCCTCAAGACCCCTTTTCCATTCAAATCATTATTCCTGGGCTGCATTAGGCACTGCTGTGGCTGTAGCTAAAGTGATCTGCAAGGAAACTGTGTCATATCTGACATCATCTCACATCCCAGGGCCTGCCTGCAACTGATGAAGTTCTTCTTAGAACAGGATTAAAGTAGCCTGTCACTTCAGCATATCTGACAAGCACGAGGAGCAAGACACAAGATATTCCTCTTCTAATGACAAAACTCTGTGGCTGTTACTATCTTCCATACTGCTCTCATATTTCTCTCCAAATACAGCAAAACTACTTATACCATGTTTAGCTCTATAACAGCAGTGAGTGGGATTTCAGGCAAGTGTCCCCAAATGCAGTCAATCTGCTTCCCACCTAAAGAAATGTCAGCACTTCTATTCCTTACATTATCCAAATTTTTCTTATATATATATAACAAACATCTATTCAGGCATCAACTTATGTCTGCAGTAGTTGAGCTGCTTGGCTGAAAAGCCAAAATCCTGTCAACAGTTTTCGGGAAGTGCAGAGAGTTTTTGTAAGGAACAAGCTAAAGGAGAAGTCTAAGAAAGAAGATGCAAGCTAGGCAAGATGATACACCAAGGGTACTTATCCTTTGGGCTCGAAAAATTCTGTCACACTTTGTAACAAATAATGCATCAACACACAAACCAAGTTCACTCAAGACATTATTTAACACTGTTGAGTCTGCATAAGAACTTTGAAATTAAAAAATGAAAATGAAAACAGAGGCATGATAGTTTAGAGGTGTAGCTGGGCCTTAGAAAAGAAATAAAAAATTCATGGTATGAAATGAAGAAAACACATGGAAGCAGTGCCATTACATTTCAAGAAGGATGAAGAAAAGAAATGGAGAAATGAAGGATTCTCACACACATGAAGTGTGCATGGAAAAATAAATACTGTTCATTCAAAACAGTATTCTCCCATCACTTGCCCAGACAGTGTTGAATAGATGTTTCCACGTAGTTTATGTATATAAATTAGAATAAATCTCAATACCTAAAGCCTTGAAAACCTGATTAAACTTACAGTTCCAAAGACATTGTCAGCTGCTACAGGAAATGTGAGAAGCGTGGTCTGGCAAACATGAAAATGATTCATTTGAGTTATGTGGCCTAGTGTTACTCAGACATTCACCTACTTGAAAAGGTTTCAACTTATTTTTTAAAGTATTCAAAGAAAGAAGATAAACTGATACAACTCTACAAAGCTGCTTTCCCAGTAGCTACTTTTAAGAGATTTTGTTTCTTTAGCAGCCCTTGGTCAAACAAGTTAGCCTAAAACACTCACAAAATATGTATTTGCTTTTATTAGCCAGATATCAGCTAACAATTCACTGTTAAATCTGCTTATCAAGATGCTTGCTGTTAAAACCCATCAATATAAAAAGGAAGATGTGCATCTCCAATCAAGTGACAAGTTAACAACAAAATTTGATTCTTAATTTATTTAGAATTATTGTTTGTTTAAAAAAAAACAAAACCCAAAAACAAACAAAAAACCAAACCTGATATTTCCAAACTAAATAACAGAAGTCAGCTTTTCTGCTCTGCAGCTCCTGGCCCAGCACACACTGGCCCCAGTAAGACACAAACCACAGTTCTTATGCCTGAAAAAGCCATGGCGCCTACTGTTTGTTCAGAGACTTCACAATAACCATACACATGGGAGAGGTTTTTAACTCCTTCCACCATTTTAACAGCTAAAAGGACTCAAGACTTTATGACTTCCTAACTTGAAGTGATAGAAAATAATTAAGTTCAGCTCTCAAATCCAGTATGGACCTAAAAACCCTTTCATCTTCCATTTCACATACCAGTCTGCAGCTGTGTTGTTAAAAAACTCTAAGAACCTTATTTCTGTTAGTGTTTCACAAGTATTAGCAACTTCAAAAGTTGTGTGCGTATGTTCAAGTTTACTCAATTTTCAATTGTTATGAAATATATGGACATACTTTCATAACCATTTCTACAAGTCAATTAAAACAGTCAGATTAAATTCATCAGTCAATCTTTTTATTTACATAAGAATAGATATTAGTAGGAAAGATATATGAAATATCCTACAGCTACAGGATTTAAGAGGAATAGTGCCACGTACTATCAAAACCTAAAACTGCAGTCTGTAAGAAAATCGATGGGTATACTTCCACGTGCCAATGTGTTTAAATCTTTAAGACAAGGCAAATCTACAACAGCAACTAGCATGAAGTGATATTTTGATACAACTTTCAGTTTAGCACATACTATTTTATGACTCAGGAATAAAATAATAAATGGTGAACAGAATATTTAAATCCAAGTGTATTAGTAGCAACAGGGTAACAGAAAGGGGTCAGTCCCTCTCAGCAAGAGTGATTTAGGAGAAAGGTTCCTCACTGCCATGCTCCTTCCACTCTCATCCAACACTTCTCAAGGCCTTCAAGATGAGAATCTTCCCTGGAGGGCAACAGCAGGCTTTACCCTGTGGTACTACTGGTTAGGAGTACACAAAGTTCCTGCCCCAAAGCAGCCAACAGTTCAAACCTTACACTCGGGCATCAGGTTTGCAAGTGTTCTCCTTCACTAATTTACAATGATCAGCATTTTTGGGCTTCTCCATCTCAGGAAAATACTCTAGTCAAGAGGGCTACAGTATCTGTAGTCTGTCCTTCAAAAAAATCAAACCATGAGAAAGCTGGGAGGGAGGGGAAAGACAAGTCACACACATTTTAACACTTGGCAAACTTACTGGATCAACCTGCCATATAATAACAGTTGTGTCCTTAGATCCTGTTGCTAGTTTAGTGCCATCGTTGGAGAATTTACAGAACCAAACTTCATTACAGTGCTCCGTTAGTATCTGCTGTGTATAGCATGGGAACTGTTTCCTGGGAAAAGAAAGGCATGTATTCATGGGTTAATAAGAAAGCAGTAAGATATTTTTTTGAAAGTCAAGCTGGTAAAAACACCCAACAAAAAAAACCCCACCAAACAAAAACCTTATTTAAAGGTAAGGCCAGACAACTCAGAAAATTCCTCTATTAACAGCTGCTTCAAATAACCACAGAACAAAGTGTCTTATCTGGTAATGAACTCACACCGTCGAGAGATCATAACCAATTGTAAGAATGTGGAACTATTCTTATTTCACTCACAGAATCTGTTATGCTTTCATATAGCTTGCAATAAAACTGACCTCATTAGGAGGGTAATAGCTTATTACTAGACAGTTCTACAATGTATAGAAAATATTGGAGTCCAAATCTCTTTAAACCCTAGGTGCAAGGTTTCATTTACATATGGGGTCTTTGTAGGTAGCTAACTCACTTAGCTATAGATTGTCAACTCTTTAGAAGTGGCTCTTCTGTACAAGTTTTCTTTTTCTTGAATGTGACCTTGCAATAAGTTAGATGTTTGACTACATTTTGTGCCATTTTTCACTTTCTTTGCAGAGTACTACATACAGCATCTAAGCATAACAAGATACCATTGAGCTCGAACAGTTTTTCCTCACAAAAGTCCACATTATTTCATAAAATGTGTTTATCAAAGTATTACACGATAAACTACTGAAGAAGTCGAAACATTCCTATAGAGCTAATGTTTAATATTCTAGTTACACACTGAGAAAAAGCTAACAGTCAAAATATTAAGTTAGGGAAGAACTGAAGACAAACTATATTTTATTTACATCTTGCCTATAAGCTCTCACATAAGAATTTCAGATGCAAGATAAAATCAGTGTAGGCTTTTACAGCAGATGTCTGCCTTTATAAGTAATACTGTAGCAACTGCAAGTTTGTTCTTCAGATGCACTAAATAATAGTCTCTTAACCACAGACATTTTTACTTGAACTGCAGGAATCCTGAAGTGGTTTGGTCTTGAGCTGAGTTATGGCACCCCATACAACAGGGCTACACAATTCTGAAGGGACACAACGGTACTAATATGTCAGTCTCCTTTAATGCACAGTTGTAATTATCACTGGAGATAAACTGGCTTAAAAAAAATCCAACAAAAACACACCACGCCCCCTCCCCAACGGAAGAAAAAGAAGCAAACACCATCCTCCCCACACACAACAATTTAAACAGAAAACTTACTTCCTTCACACTTGTGTTTAAAAACACAGTTTGGAGGTAGCCAGGCTGACAGACACCTGAAAAATTACTTCTTACCTGAAGCTAGAAAAAGTTCTGCTTAATGTAAGGTCTATACCTTCTCAGTCATTTTCTTTTACTAGAAGAGGCTTTCTAGTCCATGATTAAAGACTAATCAAGCAGCACTGAACAACCCATACAGTCTCATTTCCTGTCTTATGGTAGAGGGGGATAAAAAAAATGTACATATACATATCTGTAGTTGGCTTCCTTGGGTATGTCTACTTACTTGTTTATAGAGAAACACAAGTGTGTTCTGCTCCTGCTTTAAGCTGACCAGGAACTGTCTAGTTGCCACTGGAAGAACACTGAACCCAAGGTAAAAAGCCCCACCCATGAAAGAAGACTTTGTTTTCCTTGAAGTCTACAGGGAAGTAGGCAAGCCCTTACACAGACATGTGCACCTACAGGAAGAGCGTTTCATTATTATTTAGCCATATTAAAGTAAGTTAATGTTTTTACTCAGAGCAGCAACTTGCTCGAAGGTGAGTCTTTAACCATAACTTATACAAAGTACAAGGGGCACACTGTGTCCCAGGAAAGCCTTTTCAGCATACTTCATTTTTAAAAAACATTCTTGCATTTTAAAGCTTAAGAAAAGCAGCCAAGGTTTTGTAGACATGAAAAGCAAGCAGTATAATGCTGGAATACACAGTTTTTATAGTAAGATGGTCTTTAGATTCCTAAAAAGGTTGACAGTTGATACAGCTGCTGGAGACACATCCCAATACTGAATTACGCCACTCACAACTCAGTTGGATCAGAGCACCCTCACCAAAAGTTCTTTTAACCAGTGAAACATACAACTCAGGAAGTTTGATTTCACAGGGAGCACAGCTACATTGAATTCCTTCTGCAGAAGGAAATAGAAGCAGTCTTGAAACAAGAAACCAGAACCAGTTGTCTAACATTTTCTGGGTTTGGTAATTAGATACTATTATAGCTCAAAGGTTTTTATCTTTTTTGAAGTGTTTCAGTACAAAACGCTCTGTTCAGCACAAAACACCTGAATTATGTTGTTCACATACCGAAATAAAGCATCTAATACAGTCATCTGTTGCTGTATTTACACAAGTTCAAAATTATAAGTAAAACACCAAACAGCTAACTTTTTATTCCCTGTACATACAATGAAAAATTGATTCATCAACAAAAAAAAAAACCAGAAAAAACAACCCCAAACATCCAGCTAGGCTCAAAGCTTTCAAAACCAAAAATCAACACCCCCAAGAATATCAGTTCTGTTATCAAAATCTCAGGCACAGAAAGATCCTTCACCCTCACTCCCAGCAGTTTCTCACTTGCACCTCCCACTCTTACAAAGTAAGTTTTAGTTAAACATTTTACCTATTAGTGCAATTCAAGCATGCTTAATCAAAATATTGCATAAGTCCAAACCAGATTAGTTCCAACTAAAAAAGGGAAAGTTGTCAGTGTTCTATCATTTAAGTAGCACAGGACTTAAATTGTCTAAGCTATTAGACTACTGTTACTTCTGTCAGCTTTATCAAAATTCGGCTTCCACTGTCTAACTCACCTCAATATGCCCAAGCATGGCAGCACGTACAGCACACCACACACTGAACTCAGACCCCTGCAACAGGTAGGTACAACAGGTTGAGTTGAGGACAGAATGGAAGCCTTTATTTTTAAGTGGATTTTTGGGTACTTTTTTGTTGGGTTTTTTGTTGTTGTTGGGTTTTTTAAACTGCAGTAATTATGAGTATCTACATATCAAATATGCAAGTTTAGGAAGTACTACTTTAGGTTAAAAAAACCCCAAACAAAAACCCAACCTATGGCCAAACTTTTATGTCAGCAAATAGATTCAGATGAGTGAAATTTAAGCCCAGATTTGTTGCAAGTAGTATCTTTTACATTCAGCTGTACTTAGCCCAACTTCAGTAAACCACGCTCTTCACAGTTGACTTGAATGTTCTTCGGGGTTTGATTAATCACATCAAACCCCCTACAGAACATCCAATACCATTTATGCACTTGTTTAAAGACTAAAATTAAATCCCCATTTGTTAGTCTGATTTTAAGACTCACTTCTGAAGTAGGGAAGCCACAATACCAGTATACGATCATTTCCAATAGCTATTAAAGTGGGTAACAGTCAAATGCCTGCACACACATACACACACAACTGCTGAAACAATGCACTGTAGCAACACTGCAAGCTAAAAAGGTTACTTGAACACATGAAGTGCCAGAGATAATAATTTTAACACCTTAAGATGGCTACAGTGAAGTACTATGGAAGTCTGCATCTTCAAAAAGATTCCAAGAAACCCAAGAACATAAGTCAAAGCAGCTGAGTTCAGAAAGTTTCTATAAGCAAGTTTATCAGCTCTTAATTAGCTTCCTCAGGTGGGCCAACCTTAACATGGAAACAATTCTGCTGTAAGGCCAAGTATTAGCCTGTTACATGAACAAACATATAAGGGTATCCTACACAGCCCTTAATTTCTAGGTGTTCTAGCTTTCATCCCCTTACTGCACCATGCACAGCAGTTTTCCATAAAAGCTACACTGAATTTTTAGGTCCTTAGCACTGTTTTGCTGGATGAGGAAAAACTGCTCAAGTCAGCCATTTCTTAAAAACAAACTTCTCTTCCTGCTTCATGCCTACTACAGTATGGCATTTTGAAGGTTCAGAAGCAGCATCCATTTTGTTAAAAAAAAAGTTACCTACATAGTCTAAAGAGCCAATACAAAGGTATACAAGACATACAATTCATCTACTTTATAAGTCTGAGAAAATAGTTCTTTACATCATTAATATTATATGTAAATCAGAAACATCTATTGCACATTTCTCCTCTATTTTAACCTTTGTATCTAAAAGCATCTCTGTCCACTATTGCAAGTTATAGCTGAAAATTGAGTCCATAGAAGTATGCTTCAGTAGGCTTTCTGCACTCCAGTAACCTTGAAGATAGGGTGGATAAATAACATACTACTGATTCTCCAGTGAAAAAACATAGCAATCATATGTTGATTCATAAATAGACAGGCTGCCTAAAATTATAAGGAACAAGTGGCTAAGGATTAGCACAGCAGTATCTTCTACTCATACCCACCAGCTGAAAATTTTAAAGCTTTAGTCTGACCCTACTATTCCATATCCAACTACCAAAAATCTCTTTGACACACCTTCTCTACTCCCCACCCCCATCAATCATTTAATGATAACTGTCTCTTCCAACTAAAATCCTGTTAAACCAGCTCAGAAGAGTTTTCATGTTCCCGCTAACAGTAGGTACAATCAGATTATTTTAAAAGGACAAAGAAAAGATACTGTTGCCCATCTCAAAAGTCATGAGGGTTTCTTACCTACTACAAACGTGATCTATTAGCAGCGAGACAGAATCTAGATTACTATCTAGTTTCGTATTATGATATAGGCACCGGTCCCGTTGTAGTTCCACAGCCTGACGAAGCAGGTTCTGTAAACGCCTTGGAGGAAGCATCACTGATGGGGGTAGGTACGCTTTAGAGGAGTTATGAAGAAAAAACAAACACATAAAAAAAAAAAGCTTACCAAAAGCAAGTTACAAGTGAGAGCATACTTTGATTTGAGTGTTTTTGGAAGAGACCTTAGTAAACAAAGCACACAGCTTGTCAAATTTACAGCTATACACCTGGAATTAGAAGCATGAACTCCTGAAAAGCAGAGCTGTATGCAAGGTATTTGTAGTTATAGAGTATATTGTCCTGGCCAACAAGCATCATTTACACAACCAAACTCAAAACTCCTTATTCAAAACTCCTTATTTAACAAAATCCGTAAAATCATAAAACATTATCAGCAGTGTTCATTTAAGGAATTCTCTATTAAAACTATGAAAATAAAGAATACCATGGGGTTTACAACTCTGATGCATAATATTAGAAACAGCCACAAGAAAGAGATGAGAAATCTTAATCCCTAGCACAGTATGAGACCACTATTAACCAGTACCAGTATTATTAGTGGTTATAGGCCACATTTAGTTTCCACCTTTCATTATAACAGATATTTGTAGCTCACACACCACCCCCTTCCCAAACCACACATTTAATCACCAAGTTAAACCATTACTGCATGCAGCAGAGCTAAGAAATAAGAGTTCCTACTGCAAATACTTTACCAGAGACAGCAAAAGATTAGATACAGAAGATCAAAGGATAAAGGCACCTACAGGCATCCCCATTAACCAAGAAATACCAAAAAAACAAACAACGGGCAAACACAGGTAAAGTCAATTCCCTGGATTGATACACTGGATTTACAGAGGTGAGAAGAAATTCTAAATACTAGAACATCTTACTCTGGAGTTTGTCCAAAAGTTTAGATCTGGAAGCTGTTCCTTTCCCTTCCCACTCTGCTTTTGCACGCAAGTCATCCGCATGGCTGCACATCAGGTACCTGTTTAAGAAAGCGCACACACACCAACAGACCAAGTCTTTCTGGAATCATTCTTTTCCCTTTTGAGCGTGACATAGATCACAACATTCTTAATGAACTGGAGACGGGTGTCTTAAGCTTGAAACCAATATGAAAAAGGGCAGGAAACTATTTCACAGAGACACACATTTTCTTTAGAACACATGTCTACAAACTGGCCATAGAAAAAGAACACAAACCAAGCAATTTTAGGGAACATAGAAACATCTTATTTTCATGTAAGAACAAAGCAGATTATATTCACCTACATCATTCAATTATAATGTAAGTGGTTAATAATTCTCAAGATCAGATGACCATACATATGTATGTATTAATTTAAGTTCTAGTAGCATAAAGGTAAATAATCATCAGATTGTTTTCAAGCATCTGAAATGGAATACTGTCTACTGAGTAGTATTCTTTACTCCACATCTTATCACATCTCACTGCAGCTTATTAATCAACAGGACAATAGCTTTAATACAGCTTGAGTCCTCACAACATCAGCTATCAGAAGCCACAGAATTCTGCAGAAAACTTCACTGCAAGAACTCTCAAAGTCCAAACACTTACCCACTGAGGACATGAATGCGTTCTGTATTATATTTCAGAGGTGTCAGTTCACAGCGTAGAACCTGAAGTGCCTCCAGGACCTTGCCATCCTCCAGATATTCCAGGTACTTCTGCTGCAGCAGCAAAAACTTCATCCTCTGACATGACAGAAAGCAGCAGTCAGGGGAAAAAGGTTGACTGAAGTTTCAGAAAACGTTTGAGCCTAAACAGAACAGTAGAAACCATTCTACTATGCCCTTCAGAAATACAGCTCTATGTAATGTTTCATTACTCAATTTCTTTTGCTGGGTTTTCAACAACATTGGAGCAATTAAGTTATCCATGAATTTCCTCCCTGCCTGATGGGGCTCCAAGTATATTCCTATCTCATTCCTCAGATCCCCCCTGCAACTTGTCTCATGTTTACTCATTCTTTATTTAGTCATCATTCCTCCAACCCTGAATCAGATAGGCTTTCTAAAGTAAGACTCTCTCAAGAAAGTGCCCAAAATCAGTTACTCACATATTTAAGACTGGGTGACAGCACAGAACACAACAGGCCAACTCAACAAGTTCTCACACTGCTTACACAGGAACAGACAAGGATTGTTTGCATAGCCGCATAACATACAGCAGTAACAAATTGACGCTGCCTGAGGTTTTGTTTTGTAGTTCTACCTTAAATCGTTTTCCTTGGGTGGTGTTTTCAGGATTACAGAAGAAATATAGTTTCCTATATTTAGGAATCACCGCACCTCTCTGAATTAAGCACTGTTATTTCACAGTGTTCCTTTCACCTTGCATAGTTTTTGTTGTTTTCTTTTTTTAAAAAAAATAATCAAGCCAGCTATTCTAGCAGCAAATATCTGTGGACTAAAAAAAAAAAAAAGGACAGTGAGGTATTAATTTACTATATTAAAAAAAATGAAGCCCTGGAAATCTCTAGTAGTAATTTAGGAGAAACACAGTTTGGTTGTTTCTGGATGTTTTCTGCTAGCAGTTATCAGACAGAAATGACATTTCTGGTCCACAAAACTCACCAGCTTAAAGAAAAAAATGTAAGTGTTTAGACATATTGGTGAGAAACAGACTGAAGATTATACATTTGCTTTTCTAATGAATACACCACCAGTTCAATCACCAGTTTCCTTTGCTTTCATCAGACCTCAGGCACCTCACTGTTTTCATGCTCATATTTGGTCAATGTTTACTTAGTTTCAAATGCACTGCCAGCCTCCTTAAGCAGAGGGATAATCATGAAGTTTAAGATGTTCCTGTCCTACTGAAGCTCACATGAAAGTTTAAGGCCTACTAGATGTAAAATCCAAAGCTAAAAAAAAAAAAGGCATTTTCACTTCCAAAGTTCTCCAGAAGAATGAAGTTTTCACATACACTGCCATTAACTTACCACACAGCTTTGTGAAGCATAAAACATGTCACAGTAAAGACGATCTGTGTTCAAACATGTCTGTAGTGCTCTGCTGTCCTGAACGTGACAGGCAAACCTGTATTACACTCCCTATCCAGATCTTTAGTTTATTTGAATTTGGATTGTTAGACCATCACTGTACAGTTTTTCCAGGTGAGACAACACTTTTTGATGTTCTGACATCACCATCTGTTCACCAAAGTGTTGGTGAAAAACCAAAAGAAAGACATTGCAATTATTTACAACCTCAGTGGCTGGCTCCATGGAGTAGGCCAGCAGACCTCACGCTGTTTGCTTATATACCAGCAGCAGGAGGGATAAGAGTTTCCTCTACCAGCTCTGCACATGCCTGGAGACGCTCAGGTAGCACTCACAGACTGTATTTCACTCCTTTTGGTCACCTCACACTGATAATCACCACCAGATAAAAAAATAGCCTGACATTTCCAATCTGTAATAAAAACTATAATCCCTCCATCTCTTCCTTCTCCATTCACTGCATATAATATTTATTAAATTTATATCATATTTCCATTAAACATGATAACCTACCCTATCTGAATCTAATTATTCTTTCTCTGTCCCTGCTTTTAGGACTTAGCACATTAATTTCATTTCATTAGAGGAAAAAGTAAAATGAGCAGAAAATACCAAAACACAGGTTTTATAACACCACTCCCAACAATTCCATGGAAGTATTACTGGAATACTACCATGCAAAATACTGTTGTCAAGTTATCCACAGAGGTGTAATTTCACTTTTGGGTTAGAAGTCATAGTTAAAAAAAAAAGTCATCAGTGCCATGTGTGACTTAGGCATACCAGGAATATAAAGGCCTGTGGAACAACACAGCACTATACACTTCAACCCGGAATCTATTGTTCCCATAATGGAGAATTAGAATAAAAGATTATCAGTTTGAAATTGTAATTTTTTTATAGCAAAAGGCAGAGAATAAAGCGTTGATAGGGAAATGAAATTGATTTGCTAAGCTATTTTGATAACTGCTCCGCACCTTGCCCTACAGCATACTCAAGCAACAGCATAAATTTCGTTAAGGCAGAAGTCACACTCCACTGACACCACATTTCAAGTAATTTTTTTATATCAGGGCACTCACTGCTTCCCACTTCTTATTTTTGTGCAACTAGTGACTTTACTGACAAATAGATTTCACTCAGCAACTGAATTTTATCTTAATTTTTCTCTCAACTACGTTACACTCTACTAATAGTACTTCTCAACACCACCTTCTCACAATATCCAAAACCATTTGGGATACATCATCTCTTCTAGAGCCCAAACAGCCTCTTCTAGAAGAAAAGAGAACTGTTTATAATATTGACAACTGTAAAAAGCACAAACTTCACTATTTAGGTAGAACAGAGTGACTATAAAACTCATCTGATGCAATGCATTCACAAGAACAGCTTATTCTTTCTCCATATTCTCTAGCTGTCTTATAAAGGAAGGAAATCGAGATTATCATAGTCAAAATTGTCTCATTATCATCTCAGTGTTTGCAATGGAAATTCAACATCATTACACTTGTTACTGTTGAACAATTACAGTTCAGACACCAGCATTGCTTAGCTTATAGCAAAGCTTCTTCACCCTGAAGGACCTATGGAAGAATCCGATACAACAGTTTCAGCACTGCAGTCTGGCTGGTTTTGCTCAGTTATTAGTACTTCATCCTGTCCTTCAACTCTATAGAGAGGATGAGGATAAAGTGCATTACGTTTCCACAAGATATTATTTAAGTGTAGGTTGAACTCTGATTACCCTGGGGCAAAACTAAGACAGACTTAACAGATTCACGGGGGGAGGGGAGGGAGGTCTGTATAAATGCACATACTATTAGCATCTTGTGTTCTTCAAACTATAGCCTTTGATTACTAATATGAATGCTTAATACTGCACTCCATTTTCCTAATTATTAGTAGGAAAGCCCCTTCCAGAATCCTAAGTTCTAGGAAGTCTGGCATGCACCATAATTCACTAGCACAAGGTAACCAAAGGTGAAAACCTCAGCAAACACAACTTGAAAATAGCAGGACAAGGACACTACCACAGTCAAAAGACTGGACCATTTTGGTCACTGGTTACAGTAGCAAATCCTCAGAAGTGTAATGAGCAAAATGCATAATAACCTAAGTTTAGGATTAGATTTTGGTGTTATTTTTGACCTGCATATTTTAACAAGCTCCACCATAGTTTTATTACTGTGCTAAGAGTGCAAAATAAGAAAGTAAATATTGCTGAAGCAACTGTTCTTTGAAGTTAAACAGGTAACTAAAAGACATGCTGAAATTATCAGGTGATGTTTCAAAACAAACTCAACACAGTAGCTATCTACTTACAGCCTGCAGGACTAAGACTTTAATTTTTGTCATTTTGTAGCCTATTACTTTAATAGTCTTCTAAAACACTGATGAAAGCACTTAAAACCAATCCAAAACTTTAATGTAAGATTTGATAAGTAAAGGGCAGAAAATATTCTGGTCTACAGAATATAGCAGGGAATTTAATGAGGCTTCAACCATACCAAGTCCTGACACATGGAGAGTAATTAATTCCAAAAGGGAACTGCCCTTAATGCTTGTAGCAAGGGGGACACCATACAGGCAGGTGGAGCACTTTGCTCAAACAATATATAAATCACATTTTTTAATGTATTGCCTGCTGCAGGCTGTATACCTCCAGAACAAGTAAAGAGGACAATTTGAAAGTATAATCTAGATGACTGTAAAGTAATAATCTCCAGGTTGCTTCCTAGGTTCAATTAGTTACTCAAGACAAATGCCATAATATGCTTGAGCAGCCCTAAAGTAACCAAAACCTCTGGCTGGCTTGAAGTTGACATTTTCTGAGTGTTACTAAAGGAAAAATATCATGCTTGATTCAACTATGAAGTTATCCTACAGATTGTCTCATGACATCTATATCTTATATACTGGAAAAGCAAACATGACTAATCACATACTATATAGCACTCCGTTGTGTTGACACAAACAGAAATAGAAAACTGTCCTGTGTGCTACCACACTGTCCCTATATCAACATACTGCATCAAAAATTCAAAAAACCGAGATCAGACACTTCATTTTTAGTGTTTTCACCTGTCAAACTTTGAGCACTTTGTAGAAATAAGAAAATTAAACATGAGTAGTATTTTAAAAATACGTACATGTCCCCTTCACTGACTAGACATTTCAAAAGCAGGTATGTATCCTGGTTATTTTGTCCAGGTCATATTAACTATCAGGGAAAAAACAGCCAACCAAACCACAAACCAAAAATAAACCACAAAACACACACCCTACTTTGTTAAATACTCTGTGTCATCTAAACTTTTAGGCACCCATTCTTCTTGTATGCACACATTTTTGAAACATCCAGTCATACAGTGTGAGTCACAAGTCAGGAGTCAGAAAATTAGATTTTGGTTTTCCTATATTTTTTTTAAGAGTTACCTGCAGCATCTTGTTTGGACGTATTCTGATCAAGACATTTATCACCTTCATTAGCTCTGACTTTACTTCAGCTGGGATACCTACAGAGCATAAAGCATCCCTCCTTACCTGTAAGGATCTTTCACTAGTCTTCCAGCTGCTGACTACAGTAATACCCACCCCTAATCTCAACCATGTACAAAAAAGCTGGACAGGGAGGGAGGTAGAGTGTGCACACAATGGAAGGCACACAAGCTCAACTCAGCCTTGCAAATCATGTTTTCTTACTAATACACACATATAAGACATTTAAAACTGTTACCTGTTTTAAATTATATGAAGCTTATATAAAGGAGAACAACTTTAAAAAGAAAACAGTTAATATCTGGTTCACGTAAAGTTTCATCTAAACCAAGCATTTTTATTGCATCAAGTTTTATGGAAGCACCAACAATAAAGAGCACAAGTGCAGAGCCCTGCAAAACAACAGAGGGAAAACACCCCCTTTTTCCTCAAATTGAGTTCTCCAAAAAGTGCAATGCTGATACTCAGTTAAACCTCTTGACTCACAGGCATGCAAAACACTAGTACTACAGATAAACTTCACAGCTTCAGATGTCAGAAACATGAGAAAATCTGTTTCAAATGACCACTCATATTCATATACAGCAGTTTCATACTTTCAGTCTGCACAAACTATTGAAAGCTGCATTGAATATTCTAAACTACTTCAAGTCTGAGAAGAGAGAAAGTGAACTACTGGTCCAATTAAGAGGTGCTAAGCTTTGACCAAACTAATAGAAAAGAATGTAAACTTCTGTCAAGTGCCCTCTGATGTTTTGTTAAACATCTGGTTTTCCTACTTCACTTCCTGTTCCCTCTTTCTCTCCCTCCCCCACTAGACAGGAAATTGTCCTGACAACAAATGAATCAGCTAGAAGTGGAACTAAGCAGCCATCAGCTGATTCCTCATTGTTTACAGACACTTCAAAAAGCCTTGCAACTGCTTTCTTCCTAAGTGACTGTAGCTTTTCTAACTTCATTTAATTAAAATAAACGTTTAAACACAACAGAACAAGCTATTTGAAGAGCCAAGTAATGATTTTCATCTTGAGATACAAAAATCAAAACAAAAAACACTTTACTCAAAGCAACCGAAATCATAACAACACATACTGTAATTGTCAAGTCACAGGATCCACCAACCTTCTATTTCTAGGTTTATCTTTTCTTTTAAAAAAAAAAAAAGCTAGTCAAAGAGAAAAAGCTCTAAATAAAATCCCAAACAGCAATACAAATGCATTTGCTCTTTAAAAGCCATCTGGAAAAGCAACAGTATTGTTCATGGTCTAGAGCAGCCTCTATACTCTTGTAATGTGCTATTACAAAGCCAATTCCACTTTAGTATTACTGCACTTTGGTTATGAATTTCTCTTCCCTCAAGAAAATCTAACTCTTGTAAACACAGAAATTGTGAGAAGTATTTCAAGGTTGAAATTAGTATTCAACATAGGCAGTTTCTACAGAAACTGACCTATTTTAGGACTGTGACAGGATTTATATTTTATCAGTTAAGTATGTTTAACAGAGTTTAAACACTCAGCACACCAAATCTTAGCCTCAATACTTTTGAGCTGCCTATCTCACATTCTAAAACAGAATAAAAAAAGTTCAGATCAGTATGACGTTTGAGATAGCATGCAAGCAGCTTAAAGTAAACAAAAAAAGAAAACAAGAACTATGGACAACCAACTCCATAGCGAAAGATTACACCACTACAATTAGTCCAACTACACAGCTCTGAAAGAGTTCAAGTGTGCCTCTTACCACAATTGCATGCGGAGAATGCACTAAGGCCTTAAGTTCATTCAGGTCGTTCTCAGCCTGCAGAAATTGGCATAAAAAAAGTATATAAGGAGGGTGGATTTTGAATTCTCTCACAGATACTATAAATTTAAACAGCGGTTAATACAGTCCTATAAGCCCTACGTTACCTTATCCCATTCTCCTTCCATGACATGATTGCGGAATTTGGTAGCAGAAGGATGTTCTAAACGACATCCTGACTCTTGCATGAGGAGATCAACAGTCTGGCTGCAGGAGAGATACAGTGTAAAAAAACCCGACCAGTTTTACCCTCACAAATACACCGCCTGCTATGACAACAGTTTACCATATTTTAAAGTAAATTTAAGAAAACAAGGATACTATGACCAGATTCAGATGCTCGTTCAAAAAGATGACCTCAGCTGCCTGAGACATGTAAACAGCTACCTCTGTCTAAAGCAAGTTGTCAATGAGCTTGAGAGCTTTGCTGAAGTACCACAAAGTCTGTGACTTACCAGCAACCACAAACAGCCAGCCCTGCACAGAAGATAGACTTCATGAAGGAAGATACAGACTAAAAAGCTGTTAGCTACTGGCTGCTATCCCCTGCCCCCTCCCTCCCCCCGTAAATGAACACAGAGAGAGAGCTATGACATCTGTCACAGGCCTAATTTCTTTCTTTTTCATCACATCTTAAAAGACTCAATCCTTAAAAAACAAAATAAACTCATGAACCTGCAGCCCTCCCCCTTTTATACTAAAAATAGCTTATTTACTGTGGTGTCGTCTATGAATAGTCACGAGTTGTCTGCTGCTGTAAACTTGCCTCTTGTGTCAGAGGCAATTTATTTTATGTGATAAGTTCTCTATAGCTGACCCATTCCGCAGTGTTTTGAAGACTTCTTTTGTGGTAGCTACATAAACACTTTACAGGACTTTTCTAGCATCTTTCCAAAATTATGACATGCTGGCTTTAGCTTTGCTCACAAAGTGAGTGTTGTGATTAAATACTTAAAGACTTCCCCTACTCTACTGGGAAATTATTTTCCCTATTCTGATTTTAAGAAAGGGCCACCAGACTCGTTTCTTGTATACAAGTAAGACTATTACAAAAAAAAAAAGTGCCAAGCACAAATCTACAGAGGCCTTCACCGTTTACAGGGCCAAAGGTTTTCAGGGTGAGACCAAAGAGCCTGTTTAAGTGGCAGTTTACTTTGTGCTTGCTTCCTGCGAGCTGACAAGCCAAATCTTGGAGCTCATCTGTGAAAAGCCGCCCCCCCACGCCCAGCTGCGGGCTCCATTATGTTTACCAGATAACTTCTCCCCCACTAACACATTTGTATTGATCTACCCTTATCGGTGTGCAACTCGACTTCCATATTGCCATTCCTGGCAGGGCAAGCTCCCGTCCTGTCCCCTTCGCAACACACCGGCACGGGCTTGGAAAACACATCTCCGGCCCCATTTTTTTCCCCAGGAGCGGGGCCGCCCCACGGCTCTGCCTCGCACCCGGGCACTGCCCTGCCCTCCTCGGGGACCCCCCGGCTGCGGCAGGGCAGCTTTGGCCACCGAGCCCCGCTCCGGAGGAGCCCCTTACCCCTGCCCTGGGCCCCGCACCCTCCCGGCGGGCAGAGGGCAGTGCGGGGGCCGTGCGTGCGGGGCTCCGCCGGCCCGGGGGGAACCCCTCGGTCGGAAGGCGCCTCTTCCCACTGCCCCCCACACCCCGGCCGCGCTGCCCCTCACCCACCGCGGCCACTTACTTGAGCCCCAGCCCGTGCAGGTGCTGCCCGATCATCCGGATCACGTCCTCGTCGGACTGCGAGAGCCGCTTCTTCTTCTTCAGGGCGCT
>JAWWMP010000116.1:7433888-7460727 GCA_035047865.1 Dendrocincla tyrannina
CCCGAGGGGGCCGTGTCAGTGCCGGGGGGATGCCGGGGGGGGATCCCGAGGGTCCCCGGGGGTCGCAGCCCCGCGGCGGGCAGAGCGGCGAGGCCGGGCGGGCAGAGGGAGCGGGGGCCGCGCGGTGGGACCGACGGGCCTGGCACGCCCCGGGGAGCGGAGCGGGTGATTTCCGGCGTCGGGGAAGTGCCTGGTGCGGTCAGGGCAAGGAGCAGAGGGCACAAATCGGGAGAGGGGAAGTTCAGGTCAGGTATTCCGGAGAGGTTGGCTCCTGTGAGGGTGGTGAGACGCTGGAACAGGCTGCCCAGGGAGGCTGTGGGTGCCCCAGTCGTGGCAGCGCTCAAAGCCAGGTTGGATAAGGCCTTGAGCAGCCAGGTGTAGTGGAAGGTGCCCCAGCCCTTGGCCGCGGGGGTGGGACTGGATGGTCTTTGGGGTCCCTGCCAAACCTTCGCATTCTGGGATTCTGTGTTTGCATTTTTTTTTAACAAAGGGGAAATGCTCAATGAAGTCACATCCTGGCATTGCCCAGGTTGGTCACTGGAGGGTTTCAGACCTGATGCTGGTCTTCTCTTTCATAGTCACTGCATGCATGAGCACGAAAAAAGGGGGGAAATGGCAGTCCTGTTGTGGATCTTTCAGAAATGTTGAGAGTTGGGGCCCATTTGTCAGGACAGGCTGTTGGAAGATGCTGGGAATTTTGGGAGTCCCAGTCTCTGACCTGAGGTGTCTCTCTGCTGTCCCTCCTGTGCTATGGAAATAAAACTCAAATCCTCAGCCAAGTCGCTGGTCAAAAGTCATGAGAAAAGTGAAATCTTGGTCTTTAAAAATAGCATCTTGAAATAATACATTATATGTTATTTGGTTTTGACTCTATAATTTTTATCTTTGGTATGCTCAAGCTTTTCTCTAAAACCCAAAGGGAAATAACAAAACTTTCTTAATGAAAGCTGAGATTAACATCTAATCATCTTCCCCTTGAGAAGATGAGGTTTTAGGAGCACTAACTTAGGCTAAACTAGGAAGTTTGGACCATAGTGCTTTCTTTCTACTGGAACTTTGAAGAAATCTGACTGCGGGAAACTACGGGCTCAAGACCAGTAGAGAAGTCTGTGAAGAGACAAAATCCATGAAAGAAATGAAACCAAAGAAAGAGATGAGACGTGTGAAGGCCTGGCCAGTTGAAGTAGATACCTTGGCCCTCTTCAGAGGCGTTAGAAGGTATTTGGCCAGTAGCAGCCAAAGCACTCACGCCAGAGGGAGGGGTTGGAAAGAGCTTTGTTGTTGACCTCTGCCTAGATGTGACTACAGGGTTAAATTCAACATGGGTGTCCCAAAGAGGGGAATGTTGGTTTTGTGTTCCTTAGCTCATCCACCATTGCTGGAGAGGACAATGCTTGTGTTTTAGCCACTTCACTGCTGTATATCCTTTCATCTCCACTGCTGCATCTTTTCAGCATTCCTGAGTTCTTCCTCAGTCTTCCCCAGATGTTATCACTGAATCTGTAATTCAAAGATTTGGGTAAAGATGACAGGAACAGTACAGAGAGCAGCACATATCCCGTAAAGGCACCTGAAAGTGAAGTCTGATGATCAAGACTAGGTTTTCTGGAAGGTAAAGTTGATCATCATCCTTCCCTGCCCTGTGCCTCAGTGTCTGGAGCAGAAGAGGGAGGCAAAAACCCCTTCCTGCTCTACCTGTTGGAGCCACTGTCCCTCCAGCTGCTGGCCCTGCCACAGTGCTCTCACACTTGTTGGAGAGCCTGGCTGCCCTGGTCAGTCACTGCTTTTGTTACCTGCATCTGGCCTGCTGCTCCCACACACTGGAGTATGTCTGTGATGAAAGAAATGCAGAATCCCTTTCCTTTAGCTGGGCAATGTTGTATGGACAAGTGGCTCTGTGTACCCACCTGTGGTAGAAAAGGGTCTCACAGGATTGCAGCTTCCCTCTCTCAGTTCAATTAAATACTCTCAGGGAGTAAAAGTAATGTTTGGGACTTTAAGGAACCTAAAAGACAACCTTTAGGAGGTACATACAGCTGTATTAATTGCATTGAACTTTCTCCCCCTCCACCCCTCACACACATATTCTCCTTCCTTGTGGGAGGAGATATGCCGAGAGAAATACAAAGAGCTGGAGGAAGAAATTCAGTATTGTTGGGATGGTACAGACCCTGGCTCCAGTGCCAGGGGGCAGTTGGGATGAGACATCTGAAAGTGTCTTGGGATCCCAGGTGACATAAAGGTGTAGAAGGGGAATGATTCAGAATGCCACGTGCCTCAGCCGGATCCTAGCCCATGTGTGTAAAGTTCCTGGAGCAGTTTCTACTCTTGTCCTCCTTTGTCACTTATGGGCTTCCCTAGTCATAGGGAAGAACTTTTTCTTCTAAGCTTTTCCTAGTTGCCAGGAGGGGATGTTGAGAGAAGGTCTGTGTCTAGCAGACCTTCCTCCCTATGCTGCAGTAAGGAAACAAGGAATCAGGAAAGGGGTAATGGTACCAGCTTTGTCAGTCTTTCATGAACTAAGCCCTGATTTGGATCCTGATCCTATTCCACACCTGTATGAGAGATGGCAGATTTAGTAATCCAAATAAGCATGCAGCTTTTTGAGCAATTAGACAAATCAACTGGTAAATACACTTGTAACAGATTATTATAATAACAGGAGTATGCGTTCATCATATTCAGGCATCTTCAAAGTTTCCCAAAAGGAGAGAATAAATGCAACAATTCAGCTATAAAAGGTGAAAAACTTATAAACACTCAGAAGAGGAATTTTAAAGACAAATTTTGGCAAACAAATACAGTTGCTATAATATCAGCCAAGTTACAAAAGTAGAGGCATAATGCATAACTATTCAAAATGTGTACAATTCTGACTGCATTGTAATTCAAACAACTTCCTGTTGTAGAGACCCACAAATCTTGCAGAAACACCTCTTAGTTACTGTGACAGTTTAGAAAACTGAAGAGACCCATCACTCTTTATCAAAAACAACCAATGAAGTGACCAATGTGGAATATGTTGAACAAGTGCTATCTCTTAAGTGTAAGAAAAGTGTCTTGGGACATTCTAGACTAAATATAAGTGCTTGAACAGCAAGAAACACTTCCATTTTCTAGGTCAGGAAAGTTAAAAAAAACCCAAACCTTCCATTTATCATTTATGGCCTGACTAGAACTAATAAAACTTTGGGTAATTTCTCTCTCTCTCTTTTTCTTTTCCATCTCGCCTTAGAGGAGTATGGGTCAGAAAGTCCAGATCTGAATAATAGGAAGGAACTCTCATTAAGGGCTTAGATTATTTGATAATAGTGTAAGGCTGAGTCGAAATGTTACAAAATATTACAGAAAATTCTGGAGAGATGGTTTAGCAGTCAAAGTTTCATGATGAAGGGAATTAATAATTTGATTCCCTCCTATTGGATGTGTATGTATGTATACTTCTGCACCAAATTGTGGTTACTGGAAACAAACCAACTAACAACAAAGAACAAAAGAAAAACAAATAATTTAGAACAATGGCATTTTCTGCAGTACCAGCTAAATAAATGCTTGAACAGGCACCTGGATATGTTTGCAACTTCCAAATGATCAGATATGGATGAAGGACAACCAACAATCCTTAAACAGCATTTCTAGAAAGCATTGAACACATAGTAAGGAAATCATACTGTCCCGAGATTCCATCACTTCACACAGAGGATGGTTCCTGAATAAGTAGAGGAGTGGAATATGGAAAGCCAAAACTTGGCTGGAGTTGCAACTGAAAGACAACATGAAGGGCAACAAAAAGAGCTTCCACAGGTGAATTGTCAGCAAGAGGAAGACAAGGGAAAATGCAGGCCTGCTGCAGAATTGAATCATTGAACTGCCCTTAAAGGTCAAGGAAAAGGCTTAGATACTCAAGGACTCCTTCACCTTGGGCTTTACAGGAAAAAAACCCCTATCCATATCTCCTAAGCTTCTGTGGCTGGTAGCAGGGTTTGGTGTGGGAGGGAGACTACCCACAGAAAACTGGGCGTCCACTGAAATTGAAAGGCTGTGGCGTTTAGAAGACCGCAGATGACTGAAGAAAAAAATGTTACACCTTTAAGTTCAGTTGTGTCTGACTCAATGTCACTGACTTTGTCACTGACAAGGGGAAAGCAGAGTATGCCATTTAACTTCTCTTTGTTCATGGTTTTGGTGGGCTTCCTCAATAACCTTTTAACTGGGGAGATGTGGGTGGAATGGGTAGACTATATGTGTGAAAAACTGGCTGTGCCACCAGGCTTGAAGGGTAGTGTCTCATTGGTTTGAACTCTGACTGGTGCCCAGTTAGGAGAGGTCAGAGATGAATACTAGAGCAAATCCTGTTTGATATATTCACCACTCAGCATGTGGGAGAGAATGCACCCTCAGCAAGTTTTCAGCTCCTCTCCATGCCAAGCTGGGGGGATCAGTTGATACACTGGAGACCACAGCTGCCATTCAGAGTAGCCTTGGCAAGCTGCAGGAGCGGGCCAGTGAGAGCCTTGTGATGGTCAACAGAGCCAAGTGCAAAATCCTGACTCTGGGACAGACTATCCTCCTAGAATGCTACAGGCTGAGAACCAACTGGCTTGGGAGTAGCCCAGCAGAAAAGGACCTGGCCATCCTGTTGGACAAAAGAAATTCCTTGTGGAAGTTGAGCACCTACAGGGCTGCACTATGGGTATATCCAGCAGGTATGTGCTCTCTGTGCAGCACTGGTGAGGCCACGTTGGATACCCACTGACCAACCAGGGGCCCTCCTGTAACAGCCAGGTCAGTGGAGGCTGCTCATGTGGCAGGGGCTGTATGAGGAAGTGGGTTTGGCTACACCAGGATCTAATTGCAGTGTTCACCTTTACAGAGGGAATTACAGGGGAGGCAGCACAAAGCTTCTCTCTGAGATGAGCACCAACAGGACAACAGACAAAAGTGAGAAGCTGCACCCAGAGATACTCCAATTGTGTATAAGAAAACAAAAGTTCAATAGTGAGAGTGGTCAAGTAGTGAAACACTTTCCCAGAGTGGCTGTGGACTTTCCATCCATGGAGGTGCAACTAGTCTGGACAAGGCTTTGAGCAACCTAGTTTTGCTTTGAAGATAGCCCTGTTTGGAGCAGGAGGTTAAATAAGTGACCTGCAACTTTAATTTTGCTGCGATTATAAATACAATTTCTAGAAGAATCCGTGTGGTATGGGCAGAAGAGTACTGTCATGTCTCAGGAGTTACTGATATTGTGTCCCAAAGCTTCAGTAGAGTCATCGTGTTGCCTTGTAGATGAGCTCACGTGGCAAGAGTAAGAGCAGTGGTGCTATTGTTGCAACCTAATTAAATATTAGGTAATCACACTGTGTCTTCTGTCCACCAAACTCATGTACATACACTGATGTTGACCTTTGCACTCTCCTGGGCAATCACAGCATGGTCACAAAGATAAATGTCAGAAAGTGCTGAGAAATCCCATGTGGTACAGAACATCCTGTTTAATACAGGATGTGTCAGATTTTTACTTGGCCAATGCAATTTCTCATAGAAGAGCATGTATGGCATGGTTTTCCTGTATTTCTGTTGCCGTAGGTGTCTTTCTGGATGTGCAGCATGCCATGTACTGGAAAAACTCAGACTTCCCTATATGGGCAGATAAAACATGCATGTGTGAGAGGTGCAATGCCAGACTCGTACATACTGTGCAACTTCTCTGAGCATATACAGCAAGACAATATTGCATATGCTGTGAATTTGACATGTCAGACATGCTTTGCATGCATGATTTATCTGTCTGGGACTATCCTAGATATCATCTTGTAAAATCTGTCTGAGCATACTGTGATATAGCAGTCATTTTCAGATCTATTGGGAAGTTATATGTAGACAGGATTTGGAAAGACAGTAGGCCACCATATCAGTGCTTCCATGGACTTGTAGCAAACAGAGTAACAGCGCACTTGCACTTTTTTTTTTTCTCCACATCTTGATAGGCATGAATGTTCACTCTTTATGAAATCCCCTTCTGACTGTTGTATGCAGCAGGAGCTGGCAGGTGTTCCACAGAAAAGCCTATCACTGATTTTGTTCCATGAAGCTTTCTATGCTCGTTGTTTGGAGTGTATCCTGTGGTCTGTGTTCCTTAATATTAGTATGTCAATTTCGTGTCTGGGTCTTAGATGGGTTGTTGGTGTTTTCATGTGAGATTAGATTTAACCTTCTATTGTTGCAGTTATTTTACTTTTCCTACTTGAGAGCCACTCCCCTGCCTTTTACTTCTTGCTGGCTCTCAAGGCAATTGTTATTTCAGAGTTGTTAATTGTGTCTGCCAACTCCCACATAGCTCCTAGAGTCTAGCACTGAGTGGGGTAACACAACACCTTCTATTGCCTATCCTTTGAATTAGGACCTGTCTCTCCCAGAATGACATGTACATTAGTCCTTTCTCGATAGGACTTCTGTTTTCTCTGGAGGGTTGTACTGCAATGAGCTCTCACACCTGGAACTAAACGTTCAAGACCAGGCATGTAGACTGTGGTATCGCATCCACACTTGAATGGGCAGAGAGGGGAAATTATTACGTAATCACCAGATTACATCTCCACATTAAGTTTGTGAATAGCTCCCTCGAGCCCTGGGATTACTTAGTAATTTTTTTCCCCTTCTTAATCAGGAATATATGGTTTTCCAAATCTGTGTTTAAAAAGGCAAGTGAACCAGACCCTCCTTATTTGCTTTGGACGAGAGATTCATGATTAGTGTCACAAGAATGTCATTGCACTACTGTTTAAGTGCCCCTTATTTGAAGAGAAATCACTAGTTTTTGTTGCAACTGTACCTTAGCTTAAAATACCTGTTTGTGTACTGCCATCTTTATTATTTATAATTATATTTATTATTGTTATTTACTATGTATTACTACCTTTGTTGGTGCATAGTATTAACATCAGAAATAAAGAGCCACAAAATTAGAGAAGATTCTTTTGTGTGATTCTGTACATTTATATAGTAAAAAGTCTTCACCGCATCTAATTTGTAACTGTTTGCAGGTACATCAGCTCTGGCCCTTGTGCTCAGGCTGAAGACCTCATAAAATTTCAAAGAGCTACTATAATAAAGAATCTAAGACACCACCAATAATCCTGCCCTAAAATAGTTTTTCTGCATGCTGTAAAAAGAGTTTTATTCTTGAACTAGACTGGCCTGAGATGCGGGAATGGGAAACAGAGTCATGACACAACACTACTGCACTGTATTGAAGGCTGATCACTCAAGCTTTCAGAAGGACACTCATGCAATACACAAGTGCCTTCTGAGGCTAACAGCAGGCAGTAAGATGTTAAACCCATGTGATGTGATGACCTTTAAACATTAAATTATGATTCCCAGAAGAGTTTCTTCAGATCCTTTGCCAAAGGCTCCTGGTACCTTAGAGTTTCTTTCTCTTGTTTGTTTTTTGTTTGGTTTTGTTTTTGATGAATATATTTGGGCCTTTGGTACTAAACCAACCTGGTTTCTCAAACTGAAAGTGTAACATTCATCCAATTTTCTATAATACTTGGGGGTTTTGTGTGGGTTTTTGTTGTTGTTGTTTTTTGGGGTGTTTCTGGGTTTTGAGGTTTTTTTCCCTAAGAGTCTACAATCTGCAGAATATAGGCAGAGATAGATTTTACTGACACGTTTGGAGCAACTAATACACCTTATTTGAATCTTTGCCTCACAATAATGTAGTAATTTCAAATACATGCAGATTAAACCTTTATGCTTTTGTGGCTTCTCTCTTAAAGAAGAGTGCCAAGAGAGTTTCTGAAGCATAATGTGGTAGGTAGGCTTTACTGACATTCATTTGGCTGCATTACTCATCACGTTTGACTAATGGGAAGGACACCCTAGATACTGTCATTCCTATTTTTATCTGCTGGGACAAGATGATACAATAGACACAATTACATCTGTAGAATTTTCAAGGTAGTTCCTTGTTTTCTCTAAATGCTAACACCTTCTTTGTAAGCAATGCCTATTTAATAGCACTTTTTCAGAATGCCACATCTGAGAGAGGAGCGTGTCCTCCTGCCTACTGTCAGGGCTGGGAGGCATGGTGGGAAGTAGTTCCAGCTGGCAGGAGGAAAGGGGAGTTTTGTAAAATTAGGATCAAAGGCTTGGTCTTTTAAATATTTCAGTGCACATGTAGACATACTTCTGTGGGTAGTACTATTTACTGCATTTTCACAGTTGGAACCTAGTTTTATGATTTATAACAAATCTGTCACCTCAAAGTAGCTAGTTATATTGCACACTGTGGCCACTTCAAAACCTCACAATGCATACTGAAATGAGCTTGAGCTTTCTGTCCTAAAAAACAAAGACTCCTGTCCCTGAAGCTAAAAGAATCCCCATGTGTTGTTAGGAGCCCCCTGCCAAAGATGTGCAGTGCCAAAGACACAGCTGAACAGAACTAATTTCATTTTGCCAGGAGCATTGACACAAATGCAAAGTAGGTAGCTTGATAAATCTGCTTTGCTGTTATTGTTGTAACAACGATAATAGAAGGAAAACCTTGACAGAACTTTGTTTTTAAAAAACATTGTTCATTATATTAATCTAGCCTGACTTTATATATCTCTAAGTCAAGCATTTGTCCCAAGCTGTTTTTCTAGGCTTCTTCTGGAGAGGTGAGAGTATCCACAAAGGTGGCACAAAGTCCCAGATAGGTATCGTAGGATGGGATGCATCACTTTCTGGTGTCTTGCAGTGATATTGGGGGAGCCTAGCCCACCTACATAAGAGTACATCACTAACTTGTCGGTGAGTACAGTTAAAAGAGGTAAATTCTGCCCTAAATTCTACCACTATAATTGTAGATCTGAAAATGCAAACTGACACATTGGGTGAAAGATGCCAGTGTGCCCTTACAGCCACAGTGAGTTATGGCAGTGGAACACCGACTCCCGTGTTACGGGGAGGTCAGCCCCGGGCTCATGAATTGCTTGCAGCTCAGAAACCAGGTTGGAGTTATTCTGTCACATCCCTTCTTGGTCATCTGCCATCATCTGCTTCAAGGTCATGATGGTTCCTAATGCTAGCTGTGGGAGGAAACTAGGTGGGAAGGGATGCTGAGGCCAAAATTGACAGACCACCTGAAGAAGGAGTAGGTCTCTAAGGACATTGTCCGGAAGGATTCTAGGATGAACTTCAGGGATCTCTGAGGGTCTGGACCTACTACCTCTTGTCTTGAACCTGCTCCCAGGGTTCTCCATCCTCTTGATTCCTCAGGGTATGTGTCTCTTGACTCTTGGGCCTAGCTGGAGTGTAATATATGCAGTTCATTAAATAGTAAAGGGTAGTCACTTCTGCTCAATTAGTTTTGTTGCTTTAAAAATATGCACACTATTAAAATTATTATAAAAATGTTATGATACATGCACAGGAACAAAAGGCAAGGTGAAAGCTTAATAACCTTTACTGATTAACTGCAGTAAGCATTCAGAGTATACGTAACTGCCAGCAGTGTCTCATTATTGTCACAATTTCTTTTCTTCGTAAGAACAAGAAAAATTACAGGTATCAGGTATCCCATCCTGAAAATAAAGCCTTTTCAACAAAACTCTAAAATATGCCCTTTGGTTCACTAAACCCACTCATTTTTCATATTAATTTTTATATTTCATAAGGTCACTTACCCCATAACAGATACTTGCATGCCTTCTTCAGCCATATTTTGCTAACATTATTTCAACACTGAGAAGAGACTTAGGAGCATCTCCTTCATTATTTTAAAAGCTTCACCATGCAGATACCTTAAAATGTCTGGTATCAACACATCCTGACTTCACTGAAATCTTAGCGGATATTTGATGCAAAAACATCCTTAATCTGTCTTCTACACAGAACTACTATATTACTATACATATTTTATAATTTATTAAATCTTCGTATTTTTATCAATATTGTTAACAAAATATTACTAATCTTAATAAAACATATGGCAAGTATTATGTGAAAAATAAGACTATGCTACTTTACATATGTTCTGAAGTTTTTCATAGGAATAACAATTTTAAATATGCCTTTCAACATGTTTAATGGTTTTTATCATTTTACCTGTATAACATGTATCCCTACAAACATTCCTGTAATGGTAAATAATTTAATGTATGTAACAAACCCTATGGATATTTGGTCTGAATTTTTTCAAGTACAGAAAATCTGAGTACAGTAAATTGAGGTACATTCAGATTGTCAACAACTGCTTCCATGACTTTGTTTTGAAACAAGTCTTTATGAATAATATCGCATAGTTATTGCACTATCAGGCATTTTTGAAACATAATTAAAATACTGATTTTTTTTTTTTTATGAAGCCTTCTAGAATGCTCAACCTGCTGAATTTTACATTGGGTCTTTGTAATCCTTAGGGAACAGCACTAGCCATGTTTCAGAAGGAAGCATTTTTCAGGGGCAAGGCAATATAAAGCCTCAGAGATGGGGAATTTTTGCTGCTTGGATAAACATAATCAAAAATAGATGTAGAAATCATGTCTTCAGTGGTATTCAACCCGTGCTGATTTATGCTTTGCTTTTTTTGATCAGCGGACATATATATCAGTCTTCTCATTTCTAAAGATGTTTCCATTAAGTGTTTTCAAGTTCAACTGTCACGTTTATTTGATGTTACATTGGATTTCTCTTTGTACAGATCAGGCTGCAAATTTTTCTTTTTTTTTAAAGGTTTTCATAGGGAGGAAAGAGGATCATATTCTTCTGAGTGACACTGGCATGCAAATAAATAACCCTGAAACTTGGAAGAGTGTTAATTAAAAATTATTATAACCTGACTGACCTGACTTGGCATCGTGGTATCTTGCCAAACTGGCTCTTTATTCTTACGCGTGTCTGATTCGTGTTTGTGGCGGGAAGCTAATGAGTTCATGGAATTGTTTGGCTTAATCCTGCTTTCTTTGCGCTGCAGAAGTTCTCTGTGGGGAAGAATAAGGAATATCAGAACGAGGTTCACTGGGTATGACTCATGGTGATTAACCCAAATGATATTTGGTATAGATTTCTATTTTAATAAGTTCAGGCAGATGACATATTGGGCCTGTTGTTTGTTTACTTAAATGAGATTTACATTGGTTTAAGGCTGGTTTACACCTGTGTAAATCAACTGGCTTCAGTGTAGTTTTTCTGTAATTCTTGCTGATTTAGGGTCACAGTAGGGTTCATTGAAGCAAATTAGAATGTATTTAATGATGTAATTAATCAACAGCAACATAACACTTGACTTGTAACTTCTGATCACATTGCCATCCTTTTTGCTCTGCAGAAGAGCAATTTGGGCTCCTGTGAACAAGAAGGACCAGAATCTGACTTAGAGAGGTCCCTCAGTTAAAAGAGAAGCAGATCTTATCTTTACATTCATATGTGCTACACAGACATCAAAAGGCTGTTATTTAAAGTCTTTGAAGTGAGATGGGTCTAACGTTTGGCCTTTTCTTCATTCCAGTCCCCGCAGGGACACTGGACTGGGGGCTGGGGCTATAGAAGACACAGGTCTCCCGCCTCAGCCCGCCTTCCCAGCTGGCTGCTGTGCTCATTAGCCGGGGTGGAGCGCCCTGATGACACACCTATACAGCATCTTGTTTTGGAGTCAGTTGGTAGGAGTGCTGCGCTGGGCTGTGTGGCCATATCCTACATTTAACTATAGGTTTACATGAGTAATAACTCCGGTAGTTAAAGCAAAGTTATTCACAATATGTAGCACAGGTGATGCAATTGCCAAACACACGCTATGGGCCCCCGCTCCGTGGCCAGTAATTGTCAGTGTGGTTTGACATGTGGGGTTGTGAGCAGCACAGGAGCATTCTCAGTATGATGTATCATGCTGACTTTTTTTGCATCTCCTGTTTTTCATAATTTTTTGTAACATTTCAGGAAGGATTCCTGGAGGTTATTTTTTCTGCTTCCTTAGGAAGGTATGTGGTAGTAGCTGCAATCCAACATTATATTGCATTGCATTATTTACAGTACATAAACATGATATCTTTAACATGGATGTACCAGTAATCCCAATAGGCCCAGGCAAAGTAGATATTTAGTTTGAGCATAAAATGAATGTCTGTCCATGCCCCCATAAGCTTACAGTTTAAAAAGAGGAAAAAAAAATGGAAAGGTAACATAAACAGATCAGTTTGAATAGGGGAGATTCCACTGCATGTTTTTTTCTTAACGTTAGCATCAGACTTTCAAACTATTGGAGGTTATTGAGAAATAATGGGAAGGGGAAGACAAATAGTGGCACACCAGTGGGAAGAGAAACGGCAGAGAGAACAAATTTGACTCAGAGAAGCTTTTACTAACTGACTTCATAGAAATAATACAATAGCAAGTGGAGAAAAAATCCATGGTCAGATCACATGAGGAGTCAGTCCAAAATTTCCAAATAGGTTGCTGATGTTTGTTGGCAGCTTTTAACTTCAGCTGGAAGAAAAGACCCTCTTTTCTCCACAAACCAGAATTAATCTGTAACGCTTTTCTCCTCCAACTCAAGTGACTTGTGTTAAGGGGGCAGCTTTCAGACAAGGACCTTGGACCAAGTCCTGTTTGGGTACAGTGGAAGATTTCCAGCTGGATTTTAAAGCACCATTCACCTCTTGTGTCTGAACTGTTAATTTGCAGTGGGGTCACTCCCAACTCACACTACTGCTAGGACATTAATGGTCTAAATAACTGCACCTGCTATGTTAATGAAAGTGTGCATAAAAGCTCAAGTAATTTAGAAAATTGGGTATTATGTTGGGATAGGGAGAAGGAGAAAAAGATATAAGGGGCAAGAACTTGGCCAAAAGAAATACAGATTTCAGAGCACTTGCTGTATTATTGCCATGTTATCAGTGCTGCTAATACTTTCAGTATCCTACTGACAAGTATTCAGCCTTGTAGTTGAACGTGATACAGAGTGGGAGGGTTTTTTGAGTCAGAAAAGAGGGAATTGGAATAATGTTTATTTAAAAAAACCCAAACCCCTTCCTTTTATTTTGCTGTCATTTTTTTGAGACTGTGCGGTTTGTCTAAGGCCAAACCCTAGCAAAAAATAGGCCACTAGACATCCTTGAATCATAAAATGACAGGAAAATAGGACTGGAAGTGACTTTGAACAGTCCATTCCTTGCTCCAGTCTGCACATTTGTATACCAATGTGATTCCTGATAATTGTTTGTCTAACCTTTTTCTGAAATCCTTCGCAGCCTCCTCAAGCAATCTATTCAAGTCTTTATTATGCCTACTGTAAAAAAAAAGCCATTTCTAATATCTAATCTAAAACTCCCACCTGCAGTTTACACCCATTACTTCTTATCATGCCATGCTGGGCATGAAGAACAGCTTAATTCTCTTCCTCTCTGCATCCTTCTTTTATGTATTAGAGAATGCTTCATTCTCCTGTGTGTGCCTTTTTGTGTACATCGAAAATAGGTTAAAGGAAAAAATGAGAAAAAATTACATTTCAGGCTGAGACAGTCATTTTAGCTGACCAGGCAGCAAGTGGCTGAAATGGAGGAGTTGGAAAATGCTGGGCAGGGCAGAGTGATTTGCTTAAGGCAATATGAGGCCCTAAACATAGTGCATGAAAGAGTGGCTGGTGCCTGCCATGTGTTACACATCTCTTATGACAGTACCTGTTTGGCATTTCTGTCTCATCTGCCCATGTCTCAGCCTGTATCTCTCACCCGTCACCTGAACTGCGGCCAGAAACTGTAGGTGCTTCCGTCGAGCCTGATTTTCAGGGATTAAGTTAGTTCTCTGTTTCCATTTTCAGTTCTCTCCATTTCAGAAGTCAGAGATGGATAAGAAAAAGTAGGGAATGAGAAACGTGGCAGCTAGTAACTGACCCACGGTCCTTAATTCAGCCCTCAGGTGTCAAACTGCTGGATAGAGGAAAGACCCAAGAAATAGCTTCCTCCTTCCTTCTTCACATCTTACAGGTCCTGGCAGAGGTCCCCAAAACTCTGTTGTCCAGAATTATCCCAAACATGAATCCCTGACTGCTCTTAGCATCTGCTCCAGACCACTTTAGTATGTGTACTGCAGAGGCTTCCCAAGCATCCTGCAGACATTCCAAGGCTCCTAGGAGCACCAACCTGCTTGTCATAACACCCTTCGACTGTCCACTCTGTCCTATCCCAAATGCCCACAGCCATGCCAGCCTTTGTTCGTGGTATTTGTTCAGAGCGTTTGGAGTCTAACATGGAGCTTTATGGTATATAATTTAGATTACATATATGGTAGCCTGTATAATTGCAGGTAATTTACTTGGTGCTGCCAATGCTTTGGATGCATGGAGCAGCTCTCTAGTATTCCAGAGGTAAGGCATACACAGGAGTGGGTCAAACCAGCCAACGTCCTCATCTCATGGGGTTTTTTTGTGGGGTGAACACTGGTTTGTCCCTTTGGAGCTGACATCTGAACAAAAGCATGAAGCAGTTCACATGATTTAAAAATGCTGTCTGCAAACCTGAGCAGTCACTGATTATACTGCGGTCACATTTTCTTTTCTGTGATGAAGACTATAAACTTACTTTCAAAATAAAACCTGTCAAAACTCATGTTCTTCTGCTAGTTGTGTGATTCCAAGAGCTGGGACATGAAGCATAAGGCTATAGTGCTGTTTATACTGCCAAAATGTTTAGACTTTCTCTGAGCGAATGGGTTTTTTGTAAAGTGAAGAGGAAATAATTATTTCTCATGTCACTTAATTTTTGAAAGACAAAGCCTATGGAAATTATTCCTCAAGTCCACGGAGTCTAGAATTGCCTCAGTCCCCTCTAGCAGTGAACATACTTCACAAATATGCAGTATGACAGAATCTTACCTATAGGCTAAATTTGAAAGACAAATCTCTATTATCCTAGTGTCTGGTGTCTAAAAGAACAGTTTGTATTAACTCTGACTGAATTTTATTTTTATTGAGGAAACCATTTCCTGGTCTTGGAATGGGAGTGACTATTAATACTATGGGTATAGGAAGTGGTATTATCTCTGATTATATGCATCTGTTTTGAAATGAACTTGGAAAAGCCCCACAAGTGTTTTCTGTTGGTAACTGTGACACCCAGTGGTTACTTAAAGAACTATATAAATGTAGTACAGATGACAGCAGTGAGCCTAAAGGCTACACAAAATACTGACGTTTACGCAATAAGTGTGGGCTTTTAAGAGTAGTATGCTTTTCCTCAGTAATATGTACAGATCATAAAAATAAGCTGGTTTAGGATTTTTAAGCTTTTCATCTGTTTAGTTTATGTTTTGTCATATTTACTCCCCCCATATATATCTATCTCTTTGTATTTACTTGCACAAAGCATTTTAATACGTTGTGAGACTGAGGTTACAATTCTGGTGAAACACTGACAAAGAGTAGCTTTATTGCTATGAAGTATGAAATGGCTTTTAATTCTTGTTGGCAAGAAGCTGGCTCAGAAGAAGTCTGGGAGATAAAGGGACCTTGTTTCCTCTCCTTTGTTTTCCACTGGCTCATTGTGTGGTTTAGAACAAATTGCTTGTGTGCATGGCTGATAAGTACTTCAGTCAGTATGTTCATAAAGGTGCAAGGTGTAATTAGTATTAATCTAGGTGGCATTCACCTCCAACCATTTATGCCATAGTCAAGAATGATTAAATTATATGCTGTGTATAATGCATCATATTTATATTCCAAAGCATAATATTACTTTATGAGCTGTGTTTTATTACAGAGCACTGAATACATATACCTGGTAAATGAGAAATTAAATTGTATTGTTTAGGGATCACTGATCATAAAATATTTACTCTTGGTGGCATGTTTTAAATAAAGGTATACCATCAAAATTCAGAATATCTAATTGCAGTGAACCAAGCAGCATGTGCCCATTATATATGTATTACTCTCTCTATTGTTTGGGACTGTCTCAGGGAACCACTCAGGTAAGAGAAGTTACCCAGCAAAAGGAGTAATGTCAGAAGGCATCCTCTTATAAACGTGGAGATTAGACAGAGCTGCAAAGTCAATTCCTGCCTGAGGTGCTCTTTTTGGCTGCATTAGCTGCAGCCACAGTGTGTGCCTCAGGACTGCTCTTCAGCTCCCCGAGTGCGTGCACCCTGTCAGCATCCAGAATTGGCATGACATCTGTATTCCCACCATTTCTTCATCTCTACCCTACCCTGTTTTCATGCAGAGAAACTGGCCAGAAAGGGAGCAGTGAGGCATTCTGGCAAGTCCACTTGTATCAGAGTGAGGAGAAAGCCAAGCCAGACAGTCAGACTGACACACACACACAGTCACACACAAGCTGAAAGGCTGTGTTACAGCATCACTTTGTAAGAACATCAATATTATTTTTTCACACACAATATTTTTCATTTTTATGATCAGCAATGTTTCATATTTAATAAGATCACATTAAATATTTGTCACTAAATCCCTAAACGCTGAATTCAAGATAAAAGTACCTTGAAAAACCTGCACATGTTGGAGCTAAATTTCTTTATCATGAAAAATGCAGAGGTTTTATATGTCATTATTTGCAATTCTGTAACATTTACGAGTCCTGTTTCACACCCTGCTGCCCTGATATTTACAAGGACACAAAAAAAGATAGAAACAAATAGAAGAGTGTGCTGAAAGAAAATTAAATAATGCTTGATAAAGTGCACCGTTTACTGTGTTGCTAACAGATTGTCACCTGGTGCTGTTAACTGCAATATGAAGAGTGTTTTTGTCTTCCAGCTTCTGGTAAGAACAAACGTATGTGATCCAGTGTTGTTCTAACATAAGAATATATACTGGTGCTTACTGATACACTAACATATGTGTGCACTTGGCACAATTCTAGTCTAGTGTCCAGGAGATCATGAATGCATCTTTTGCTCTTTAAACTAAGCCTGAAATATGGATATTTGCTACAGGAATTTCGTTTTGCTTAGTGTCTCTGCACTGTTTATTCTACGTTCAAATTACTTGGACTCTGGCCCTGGGTCATTGATGCCTGCTCTCGTTTTGTTTTGGTTTTTTATATTACATGTAGATAATTTCAATCCTTCCACTAGTTTGTTTGGTTGGTTTGGTTTTTAGCCTTAAGAAGGTGATTTTATTCCTCAAAGACTGGACAAATCATGTTAGAAATCAGCTTGGCTTCTGCTTTTTTTATAGCATATTTTGCTAGCCAGCATTAACAAAGCTTTGGGCAATTTGCCATCCTATTCTAGACAGGATGTCTAAGAAGTGGAGTAAGTGTAAGGTCTTTTGTTTACACTGTGGACTGAGTTTGGAGTTTTTTGCTTCTCAGCTCAGTATTCTTTATTCTAAGAGTGTTGGCTTATCCTCTGAGAAGAAAGCTACAATTCATCTGCATTTTTAGGTAAAAGGGTATCTAGATACATGCTAGATTAAATAAATGTATTCCAATGCTTGAATCCCAGGAAAAAGAGTATCCTGAGAGAAAAAGGAAGTCTGACATATATGTTGATATTTATCTCAGTTTATGTGTTGGGAAGAGCATACTTGAAAGACATGAATAGTGATGTATTTTTTCCCTTGCCACACACTGGGGCCTGGCATGCCCTGGAAGAAAATCTCCTAAGTAATTGTTATTAATTGCTATGATGTAACACTCCAGTGGCTCATGAAGTGTCTCTGGTGTCTCACTGAAGACAAATGTTTCAGATACAGACATAAATATCATAAAATACACTTTTCCCAATAAAACTACACCCTTACTGATAGCCAGTGCCCTGAGGTGTAGTGATAATAAGACCTTCTGGCTTAAACCTCCATGCTCATCTCTCTGAACAACTCCCTTCTGTGACAAATCAGCTCTTCCAGCCCTCAAGTTCATTTCAGTAGTTAAAACTTGGCTCCTCCTTCTCAAGAGCATCGAGGTCTGGCTCTTTGCAAATGGTAGCATCTAGATATCCACAGTAATTGATTAATTTCAGTGAGAAAAACAAGAAAAGGGGAAAGAGGAGAGATTGGGGTGGGAAAAGAGCAAGAAGGTGGCTGCAGGAGCCTGGCAGCAGAATGAGCCACAGTGCTCTGTCGGGATATCAACACAAGTGGATCCACCCTCATAATCTTCTTCTTGCACAACCCCTAACATGGCTGTGTGTGGCTGTGTTCCACCCTGAAGAGATGAATGGAGGACAGAGCACTGACTTATACAACGTTTAGAGGAGATAGAAGTAAATTTTCAGACAGCCCCTGCATCCAGTTCACTGAGTAAAATAACAAGTATGAAGGATGTAGTAAGCAATTTGATTTTGTATCAGGGTGCAACTAATTTAATAGTTACCAGGCGAAACGCCTGCCTTCTGATGTTTTGAATGCTGAGGTATAAAAACAAAATGTGTGAAACACAAAATAGGATTTCTAGGTGGGGGGTAGTGGGCAAGATTTTATAAAGGAGGTTTATTTAAATACTGTTACAGCAGATGTAATACAGATCATACCACCTCACTAAGTCACAGGAGTTCAAGAGTTGAAAATGGCCATTTAGAACGTGGATGTATAAATAAGTGTCAGAGAAACTGAATAAATTCTTTTCTCTTGAAGTTGAAAAACCTTCTCAGACACTACAAGTGACAGAAATTTCATCTTGTTCACCAGAAAGCCTTTCCAGAAGTGTCAGTGACTCATAGATTCAATGTCAGTCCTAAAAGCCTTCCAACATGAGGAGAATATGAAATGATGAAGCATCCTCTGCTGCACATCTGCTTGCAGTGCAGCAGAGCGCTGTTTTAGCACCCATGCTCTCAGGAATACAGACCCTGAACACCCGTGTTGCAGCAAGACAGGACTGTCCCTTTTCTGTGGAAGTTTGGGTTTGTTTCATTTTCATCTTCAAGCACAGATAGCCAAGAGAAGTAACTGCCTGATTACTTGTTGTGACTACTAAACAAAGCCCCCTTTAACTAAATGTCTTTGAGCATAACCAGACAGTTATCAGTTGTTAGCCTAGTGTTAATTTACAATAGAAAATCACTTAAACAGATATTCTTCCTTGAAAAGTCCTGTCTACTGCTTTGCAGGGGCTCAGATGGGGCACTGTAGCTTTGCTTCATCATCGCTGATATTGTGTAGTATTCCAGGAGGAGTACAAGGAAGGGGTGAGAGACCAACAGAGAAATTAAAAGAAGTTAGATATATAAATCCTGGGCATTGATTATAACAGAATTTCCATCCAGCTGTGCATGTGCTCTGTTAGTTTGGACAAGCCATTGCACCAGTTGGCACCTCACGCCCTTATTTGATTTAGGACCGAAGTTTCATGATCAGCTTAAGCCAGTCTGAGACTGTACTGCTGCCAAAGGGACATTCCTCCCCCTTCTTACATCAGACCGGGCACCCACGTGACCGTACAATAAACTGTTCCAACTGAAAACCAGCCCTGGGGAAAAGAAAAAAAAAAAGGCAGATATTAGTTTTTAATTGAGTCTGGAAGTTAAGCAAGCTCACTGTGCTGCCAGAAGGTTGCTGGGGCTAATGAAATGGATGGACTGGGAACAAGTAGCTAGAGGAATGGAGAGCTTAGAGAACTGCCCTCTCTGGCAGCGAGATTCAGCAGGTGGGTCTTATTTTAAGTGGGAACCTTTCCTTTATCACACGGTGCAGCCCAGGAAGGTTTGCTCAGTAAAGAGAGGCAGGTTGTGATGCCACCCCCACAGGTGTACTGTGTGAATTGGAGGGGTGGTGCTTTGGGTTAGCTCTGGGCTCGTCCCATGCAGGAGCCTGCTGTATCAGGTGTGCTCCTGGAGCGTGTCTTCAATTTAGCTGATAGCAAAAACGTCAGTAGTTTTGTGTATCTGGGGGTACCACTGATACTAATGCTTTTTGAGACCTCTAGATGCTACCATCATATGCAAGTAGAGTCTGTTTAAACTCTCTGTTTGGGGTTGAGAAACAGGAATGTAGCAGACCCAGTGCTGAGGGAGAAAAAAGACACCACAAAGAGTTCATGTGCTTTTATCCACAGAAGAGGCTGAGTCTTTTCTGTGGTCCTGCTTTCAAGCAATGGAGGAGTGCCAAGGCTGAAGCTCAGGTCTCTCTGGTTCCCATTGACAATGGTACATTCAATGGTTTTCCCCTTTGTGACTATTAGCAACATAAAGCTCTGCTTTTCTCAGCTCCTGGATGCTTCACCAAAGCAGCCTGTGGACTCACTCTAGTTCAAACGTGCTTTTTGAGCAGCATCCTTAGTTTGCCCTTTAGGGGTCTTTTGTGCTGTTCAGTGTATTTAAGCACTTATATTTTGCATGGGTCACTCTGGTGCTAAAAGACAGCAGGGGGCACCAAATCTGCATAATTCTCTTAAAATGATGACATCCAGGCCCATGCTCATAAAATTGAAGTTTTTATGCATACTCTCAGTTTAACATCTGAAATTTTGTTCCAGCAATGATGTTTTCTAAGATACCTGCTTGCTTCTCAGGAGGTACAGTGGTGAAAGTGGAAGTTGAACTTCCACACATCTGGGCCAGTATCAGACTTTTCTCCTGCCAGTTGTCATCCCACTCCCTTCCCTGCTTAGTGTTGTAGCCCTAGAACTCATGCCCAGGAAGATGTTTTCTCTAATACTTAATTCAGAAAACCATTTGAATTTAAAGAACTGAAGGCTTTGCTCTTCAGTTACAAAGCATCCCAGTATCGGTGTTGTGAAAAGAAATTGTGCTGAAATGACAAGTGTTGGACATTCTAGTGAAATGAACTTCTAAATGGCCATGCAAAAGGTTTTCAAACGTAGAATAAGTGATGTGGATTAACTCTGCCTCTGTTCTTTTGCAGAAGCTGGAATTCAGATTTCTTTCAAAATTTTTATTAAAAAATTCTCTGCAAAATAAAAGTGAAACAATATATATTAACTCATGGGTCTTTGAGTATTGGTTTATATGTAATCTGCGAGGATGGATCTGAATCCTTCTTCATGTGAGTGGTTCACACTCATGAAACATCTGTGGGTACACTCAGAAAAATAAAACCTATTATTTGCATATATAATATGTATGTATTATTTGTATTTCGGAAGTACTTCAGGATTGAATCCTCATTTGAATCCTCCTTGATTTGACTGCACTTTGAGAAATCTATTAATTGGGAGCTACTCTTAGGGCATTTCTGTTACAACCAAGGACCAGGAAGATGAAAAACTGTGTTCGAACCCTGCCAAGATGGTCACCACAAAATTTTTTTTCTGGCCTGCATCCCCAGTCCTGGATTTCTATTCTTCTAAATTTAAAATCTTTCTTTGAAAAATCAGACCACTGAGAAAGATGACAAGGCAGAATAGATAGCCATGCAACTAAGAAGAGAATATAGGTCTGAGACATGACTCCTCATTCTGTGGTTTTTGGTAAGTCATTTTAGTGTCAGAGTCGTAAAATAATTTAGTTATTTGAATTGTAAGTTCAGCTGGTGAGGTGCACACCTAGGCAAGTAGTGCTTCCAGGCTTATTTATCTACTTTAAATGCAATTACTCATTGGATAAAATAGGTAAACAACATCCTTGCTAACCCTTCCAGAACAGCATGTTCTTGCAGGCAATTGCTATTGTTTCAGACAGCAGGAAAAGAGCATCTCGTTGTCAGGTGACCAATACTGGGATGAGAGTAGCTGCACACTAATGTGCATGTTAACAGCTTGGTAACTGGCTAACAGCACCTGCCATGCTCTGTGCTGAACTGATGGCGTATGCTCAGCTGATCTGTGCATGTACAGTCTGTCCAATGTCTTTGGATTCAGTGGTATTGGCAGATCTGAAATGTTAGAAGCAGGAGGTGGATATCAAGTGCACATTCCTCCGAGGAGATATCTCATCAATGGATTACTCTTCCTGATTGGTTTACTGAGCGTTTGATCTTGAGGTTCACAAGTCTTGGGGGTTTGGCTGTGCAGTTTCACAGATTCACTGACCTTACAGCATTATTGTGAAGAGAAGTGCATTAAATATTGGGAAAAGTCCTGATACTGCCATAATGGGGATTGCATAAATATAATTTAGTGTAAATATAATTTAGTGTAAATAGATTCTACATCACCATGGATTTCTTTAGAGAAAGTTTACACTCTTGAACTTTTGGCTTCGTTTGTCCTACTCACAATAGCAGGTTAAAATAATGATCTCAAACCCACATTTTACAGTCATCTGTCAGAAACTATCTAGGACTCTAAATAACAGATCTGGATGGTTTCTTATTATCTGCAGGTAAGATCTGTGTTTCTTCTGTTTCCATAGCTCTTAAACCGTGCCAGTTTGAACATCCCTGGAAATGTTCAGGGTCCGGCTGGATAGGGCTTTGATGTCCCTGCCCATGGCAAAGGGGTTGAACTAGATGATCTTTAAAGGAACCTTCCAACTTAAACATTTTTATTAAACTGTGACTTACAGTGTGTTAGGTAAGGTAATGAGTCTCTGGTTTGTAACTTACAACCAAAATCTAGCTACACATCCAGTCTTTGACCTTGGATGCAGAGTGCATGACATTTTCAAGGTTAGGTTATGGAAGCATGCTTTGGTTGGCATTTTTATATGACTGTTAATGTCACATTGGGAACGTGCAAGTTTAGCAGCATATTCTCACTTTCATGTCTTTACCAATAGAAAAGCCTTTATAATTCCTAATTTAAATCACTTCTTGTAGTTTAAGACCATTACATTTTACCCTATTTGTAGAGGGCAAAGAATAGTATATTCTATTTTTCACTCACTATTCCGTTACATATCTGAAGACTGTATTGATGTGTCATCAGAATTTTCTTTAGGTGGAATGAGATCAGCTCTTTTTGCCTCATCTTCAAGGCTGATATCTCTAATATCCCCTGAATTATCTCAACCATGTGAAGACAGTTTTCACAAGTGTAATGTTCCAAAATGTCACTACTTCGCACCCGCAGTGCTACATTCTGGCTCATATATCCCAGTACAATATTTTCTGCTTTCCTTCCAGATTGATACTATTCCCTTTGTTCCATTTGTGATAAAACATGCAGTTATTTTCCTGAGTACTGCCACATCGTGTTGGAAAAATGCAGCTGGTTTTGCTATTCATGACTCACTGTCAAAATGAAGGATTTTGCACATGGAATTGTGTAGGATTCTACCCTAACTCTAGCACCAGTCAAAACTCCCATTAATATTTTGGATAACACCAGAGAGAGGATTATTAAATAGCATTCAGCCATCAGCTGCAGAGGATCCTTAACTGCCTGTGAAAGGGTAGGATGTAAATTAAGAATCATCATGACAAGTTAAGAAATCAGTGGGAAAAATATATCCAACTCAACAAAGAAGAAGAGCAAGAGCTACTTCATTTATGTAGGAATAATTAAATACACAATATTAAGACTGGGAACAATCAGACAGCACTATGAAACAGATCATAGAGTTAGGATATATGACATTAATTGCTTGTTCCTTTTCCCAAGACCTGTTACTTTGTTATAGAAAGAATTTTGTCTAATTTCATACAATTTTACCTTGATTAATCATTGTCCTTGTTATTTCTTTCTTGATGGCTTCTGGTTACTTGTACAATTTAAATTAACAGAAAAATAATGGAATAAATAATGAAACATGCAAAAATGTTGATCATTCCAAGGCTACTCCCTTTTCTTAAGATGGTTTTAATTTTTACCAGTCTTCAGGATTTTTCAAATATGTAGTCAGTCAGAGATTGCAGCAACTTTTAAAATATAGAACAGTCTGGAAATACATGCCAGTCTCCTCAAATAAACTGGCTTTCTTGTAGGGACATTTCATGCATATCTCAGACTGTCTGACAGTGTTCTGTAGTATTTAAGAAACATTTTTATTGCTGTCAAAGATAGCAAAATACTAGTTATTATTGTGAAAAAGCCCATTTTCACAATACATATAGATACCATAAAACTTGCATATTGAAGCAGGATCTTATTTAAGAATTGTATAGACAGAAGAGTGAATATCTGCTGTTAGCACCTAAGAATTTGATAGCTATTCAGGTAGGAAGTTGTATGGTGATCTACTTTCACAATTTAACGTGAGAGTAAATTCAGATGCCTTACATTGGAGGCCCAAAATTGCAGGGATTGGAATTGACATGTGATGTTCAGAGACAGAAGACAGTAATTAAGTTAATAAAAGAGACTGTGTGTAAAGTGAGTTTATACAACTATGGTCTGGGCAGCCTTGGACCAAAATGCTGTCAGATAATTGCTCTTAGTTTATCTGGAGACTCCCCTCAGTTTGGTTTCACACCTTGCCTAGGAATTCAAACAGGCTGAATATATCTTTGCCTTGCAGCACTGTTAAATTCATGTTCCTTTGACTGGAGTTTGTAAACTCAAAGTTATCTTTCTAAAGAAAACCCTGGCTGCGTAGTGGGAAAAATGGAAGATTTCACGCTGTTTTTTAGTTAAAAGCATATTTTTATTGACTTAAAATAAAGTCCTAAACCTGGTAACACAGAATATTGATAAATACAATCAAAGAATTGCAAACAATGAACTATGTTTGGGTCAAATTCAGGCCTGGCAGCCCTCCAGGATGAAATAATCCACACAGGATAATTTTGGAATGGGTAAAGGTATAGACGCTCCCCAGTGCAGTTTCTGGGTTTCAGTGTGGAGGTACCATTTGTTGGAGCAGAAGGGTAATTAAGTTTTTGTTCCTCTTCGCTTGCACCAAGATGATTAGCAGGGGAATCTCAAGCTTCTGCATTTTGCAAGGCAGACACTTTTCCAATAAGAATTGAATTTGCTTATTTCAGACAGTCTGGTAAACAACCACCAGAGGACAACTTCTCCCAGCTGCTGCGTCAGGCTCACTGCACTGTGGGCATCCCTTGCCATGTTCAGCTCTCTCAGTTACTCAGGTGAGTAGTTAGTTGGTACAGCAGATCAAACTGTTTACTCAGCTACTTAAGCTCATTTGCAGTAATTCTACCCCCTTGCTTGGGATGCACTAGTCCCTCCTCTTCAAGGTGAAAATGAATTTAATAATGCTGTTTGTGGATATAGGCCATGTTAATTAATTTCCAAGTGACTTTTGTTACTTTTGTGACACAATTTTTTTTCTCTCTCTGGGCAACTATTACCCTGCCAGTCTGCTACAAGCCACCTCCCCTACTTACAGGCATTTCAACAGAAGGAAGTTCATAGGAATCCACACTGAGTGTGAATTTACATGTAACTAATTGACACAATTCCTCCTGGAGACACTTCAGTGTTAAATGCAGAATAGCTTACAGTACTTTCCAAGCAAAATTACTTGCTCCTAGCAAGACAAGGTGGCCTTAGTGGGAACTAGGGCAGCCAAGCTGCAGTGCTTGGAAATTTATACCCTAATTATCATGAATTAGCTTCTCCATCTGGGGCAGAACAGATATGTGAAGAATACTCAGAAGGTTGCCCAGTGCATTATCTTTTCCTGCAGTATGATCTCCACTGCATGCACATGTGCTGTCTGGTCATACTGAGATCATTGCAGTGGAAAAACCTTTTGCAGCTTAAATTGGCAAAAGTGCTTTCTGATTTTCAGTTATTTGAATGTTCAAAGTACTCCTCAGAAGGCAGCATACATATATATATATATGTAAGTTACAAGAGTAAGTGATAGATAATTAATAGGAATTGGAAATGCCAGTACTGCTAAAATATCATCTTTCCTTCCATTTCCAGCCTTAGTCCCCAGCTTGGCTAGCTTCAGCTGTGCTTATGTCAATTGTTTCAATGGATGCTGAATTACTGTCCCTAAAATGAACACTTCAGAAGTCAAAATAACCCCTCACCTGAACACTTGCTGGAAAATATTTGTATTTTAGAACACTATGCCCACAAAGAAAACCTGCCTGGAGTTAGTTTGACTTTGAGAGTTGCCTTACTTGCAGTCCAAAGCAAAATCATACAAAATCTGTTAGCAAAAAAAGACTTAATTTCTATTATGTGTTTTTTCCCAGCAGTTTATAGGTCAACAATTTATGTAACCCCTTCAGCAAGAAATGCGTATCTAGCATCTACCTCTCTGAATCAATTATCAGCCTGATGTCAAGGTAATTACATTAATATAAGGCTGTTGCAGCTTCCAGGTGAAGAGAGCTCAGTGTCTCTATAAAAGAACTAAATGCTTTGAAAAGACTCTGTGTGTGTGTGTGTGTGTGCAGTACTTGTGAGTCATGATAGTTTCTAAAAGGCTGTTTAACTTTCTGAAGTTGATGTGAGTCATTGTTCTCCTCTCAGGTAATGACTAGTTAAGATCACATTTAGCTCTTCCATTTCTCTAGTAATCTCTGAGACTAGTATTTCATTGATCTTCCAGTGAAGAGCTGCTTCAGAGTTCTCAGCGACAAGTAAAGGCTATATGAAATAACACAAGATAGCTCCATTTGGACAGCATAGATGACTAGAGCTGGCACCTGTTAATGCTCAGCCACTTTTGTCACATAGAAGTGACAATTTGTTTAAGAAAAGAAGACTTCCCTTATACTAAGTGTTTAATATGGGTAGAAAATATTCAGGACTTAGAAAAAGCCAACTCTGAATGACATAGAATAAAAATAATTGCAACAAGGGCAGACTTTTTAGTTATGACATCACACACAGTGTTTCTCCTAACTGCTCCTAGAGTTAAACAGAGTATTTCAGATGGTGTCCTGAGGTTACTAAAGACCCAAACTTATCTGACCTTATGGTTTAAGGAAGTTTAGTTAGATATTTCAAGGTAACAAAGAAGAAGACTCAGAGAATCAGAGAATCACAGAATGGTCAGGTTGGAAGGGACCACAGCAGGTCATCTGGTCCAACCTCCCTGCTCAAGCAGGGTCATCCCAGAACAGGCTACTCAG
>JAWWMP010000116.1:7476483-7490089 GCA_035047865.1 Dendrocincla tyrannina
ATTCAGCAAAGGCAAGTGCAGAATCCTGCACCGCTGGAGGAATAACCCCAGCTAACAGCACAAGCTGGAGGCCAACCTGCTGGAAAGCAGCAATGTGGAGAAGGACCTGGAGGTCCTAGTGGACAACAAGCTGTCCATGAGCCAGCAGTGTGCTCTTGTGGCCAGGAAGGCCAATGGTATCCTAGAATGCATTAGGAAGAGCTTTGCCAGAAGGTCAGGGGATGTAACCTGCCCCTCTACTGAGCCCTGGCGAGGCCGTGTTTGGAGTGGTGTGTCCAGTTCTGGTCTCTTCAGTACAAGAGAGGCATGGAGCTACTGGAGCTGGTCCAGCAGAGGGCTGTGAAGATATTTAAGGGACTGGAGCATCTCTCTTGTGGGGAAAGGCTAAGGGAGCTGGGCCTGTTCAGCCTCAGAAAGAGGTGACTGAGAGGGGACCTCATCAACATCTGTAAGTATCTATAAGTATCTCTGAGAGGATGGAGCTGGGCTCTGCTTGCTGGTGCCAAGCAAGAGGACAAGAGGCAACAGACAGAAAAAGATGCATGCAAAATTCCACCTGAACACGAGGAAGAACTTTTTTGCTGTGCAGGTGACAAGTTGTGGAGTCTCTGTCACTGGAGATATTCAAGAACCGTCTGGTCACAATTCTGTGCTGTGTGCTCTGGGTTGATCCTGCTTGAGCAGGGAGGTTGGACTGGATGACCCACTGTGGTCCCTTCCAACCTTACCCATTTTCTAACAACAACTTCTTTGGGAACTTCTTCCAGTACTTTACTCCTTTCACTTTGAACATTGTTTTCTTACACACAGCTGGAATTTCTATGATGCAACTTCTGACTTTCATGTCTTGTCCTCTTGGTGCATGCTGCTGAGAAAAGCTTTGTCCTGACTTCTGTGGAACCCACTCCAGGAAAGATCATGGAGCAAATCCTCCTAGAAGCTGTGCTAAGGCACATGGAAAATGAAGAAGTGATTGGTGAGAGGCAACATGGCTTTATTAAGGCTAAATCATGCCTGAGAGATTGGTGGCCTCCTACAACAGGGTTACAGCATTGGTGGATGAGGAAGCAGCAATGGATATCATCTCCCTGGACTTGTGCAAAGCATTTAACTCTGTCCCACAGCACATCCTTTTCTCTGAAGTGGAGAGACATGGATTTGATGGATGGACTATTCAGTGGATAAGGAACTGGCTGGAAGGTTGCAGTCCAAGAGTTGTCAAAAGCTTAATGTTCAGGTGGACCCCAGTGATGAGTAGTGCTCCTCAGGGCTTGGTATTGGGACAAACACTGTTTAACATCTGTCGGTCACAGGGACAGTGGGATCGAGTGTATCCTCAGCAGGTTTAATGACACCAAGCTGTGTAGTGTGGTGGACCCGCTGGAGAGAAGGGATGCAATCCAGAGGGACCCTGACAGCTTGATACGTGGGCCTGTGTGAACCTCATGCAGTTCAGCAAGGCCAATTACAGGGTCCTGCACCTGGGATGGGGTAATCCCAAGCACAAACTCAGGCAGCGTGGGGAATGGATTTAGAGCAGCCCTGAGGAGAAGGATTTCGGGGTGTTGGTTGACGAGAAGCTCAGCATGACCTGGCAACGTGAGCTTGCAAACTACAAAGCCAGATGTATCCTGGGCTGCATCAAAAGCAACGTGACCAGCAGGTCAAGGGAGGTGATTTTCCTCCTTTACTTTGCTATGGTGAGACCCCACCTGGTCTCACCACCTGCTGCATTCAGCCCTGCTATCCGCAGTATAGGAAGAATGTGGACCTCTTGGAGTGGGACCAGAGGAGTTTCACAAAGATGCTCAAGGGGCTGGAACACCCATCCTGTGAAGACAGGCTGAGATAATTGGGGTTTTTCAGCCTTGAGAAGGCTCCAGTGAGACCTTATAGCACCTTTCAGTGCCTGAAAGTAGCCTCCAAGAAGGATGGAGAGGGACTTTTTGCAAGGGCATGTAGTGATTGGATGAGGGGGAATGGCCTTAAACTGACAGAGGGTAGGTTTAAATTCAGAGGAACATCAATGCACTTTGTGAAGGCAGGACAAAAATCTCTACATTTTTCTCCACTTCCCATTGAAAAGGTATTACTATAAAGCAAGGATTTATTTTAGAAATGTCATTGTGAAAAGTTACATGAAAATCACAAAACATTTACAATGGAAGTAGGTTTTCCCAGCAAGATACTGCAGGAGTGCTAAACTTGCAGCTCCAGTTTTGATAATGTTAACACATGAAGCAGAACATAAGGGAGATGAGGAAATAAAGCCACCATTGAGTTGTCCCATAATACACTGCTTGCAACTGTCTCACCAATGCAATAGGTCATGAAAAATCTGTGGGTTGATTTTGGGTCCTTTTGTATTTCTATGCCTTTATGAGTTGTGCCATGTTCTAGCTGTCAAAGATAGGTTGTATTGTGTTAAATACATCACAAAGTCTAAGCATATTGTTGGAAGAAGCAAAGCTTAAAATATTAAGGATCCCTACAGTAAAATGGTGAGAATTAGTAACTCATAGTGCTTGCAATTATCTCATAACAGACAGCGTGCAAGTGCCAGGCATTGTTGATACGAGCACCATTTTTTTAAACAGAATGACATTTGATTTTTTTAATGTATTTAAATGCCAACCATCTTCATAGTGTGGGTGAGTCATGGATTCAAATGTTTAATTGTTTAGTCAATCTTCTGTTGCATTATCATTTTATAGCATTATGAGCTTGGGCTCAATAGTTCACATTGTATCACCATCTAAATAGAAACGGCTTTATAAATTCACAGAATGGGCATTTATAAGCAAACATAATGAAGGCTACACTGAAATCAATTTGATTGCCTGTGCTTCAGAGTTGTTGTTCCCTCAGTGTTATATAAACACTATTAGCAGATCCTTTAAAAAATTGATCTGCTGATCATCTAAGTGGCAGGCCCGTTTGGAGCTATACTGAAATGTATCTTCAGCCTTAATCATGCTCCTGTAATTAAACCAAGGAGTTATATAAGAAGGTAGCTAAATAAATGAGGATGCTTTTTGGGCTGCTGTTATTTTACTCTCAATTTTTGATCATTTTTTACAGACTCCTGTATCTCTTCCTTCCCCTTGCCTTCCTTCTGCAGGCACAGCTACATTGCTGCTGTATTGCTTCACCTTGCCTTAGCCTTACAAACAGAGCTGTGTGGCTGCAGGCCATTTCATGGATGTATGTGTGTGTGTGTCTTGGCCTTGGACTTATTTCCTCCGAGTTCTGCCTGGCCTCTTTTTAGTGAAAGAAAACTGGGGAAGCTCTTGTATCTGGTCATCCCTGCCTGATGCTGCCTGCATTAGAAGAGTCCCAGGTCCATCATCCTGCCTCTTGCTGGTCCAGCTGGGCTGCTGCTATGTCACTGGGAGGCAGGAAGCACAGATCTAGCAGAAGTTCTGCCTGCTCTGGGCTTCTTTCTGAGGCAGCACTGGTAGGACTCCACTGTTGAGTGGGTAATAGGGAATAAAAATGGTGTGGGAAGCAGGAAAATGGGACTGTGGGAGGGAGGACTTCAGGGAGAAAGATGTGAAGGAAAGGGGAAATGAGAGGAAGAAAATCTATGTATGAGCAGGGGACTAACAAGAGGAAAGATTGAGAACACGGCGCTCTCATTTGGGAGGCAATTATTTGAGCAGAAAAGGCTGCCTGAATCCCGGAGGCATGGTTAATTCAGGTGATGGACATTTTTGGACAGCCTGAGTAATGAGTCTTCTGTGTGGGTATGGTGTAATATGCGACATGCTTGAACAGATTTTTTGGTGACAGAACCTAGATTCCCGCATGTGTTTCCTGGATTTTGGTGAATGTGCATAAATCACTGCTGGTAGAAATGAAGAATGTAAGAGAGGGGGGAAAAGTAGTGGCAGCAACATGAAACCTGTGGGGAAATGTAAGGAGTGTGTGTAGACAAGGGATGTAATGCTTCTCCCAAGCATATATCAGCATAACAGAAATTAAAAATGTCAAAATGATGACTTATAGCAATATGTAGGAATCTTGCAAAGCTCAAGAACAAATTTTGGTGTGGTGATAAGATTGGTTACAGACAGCACTAGCCAGCTGCCCGGGCTCTCAACCATGACTTTTATCTTACCAATACTGAAAAAAAATCTCTTTTGGTCTAATTCTTTTACCTTCTTCTTTGGATGAAATATTTTTTTCTGGTTGTACCTATTCTGATACATTTTCCCCATCTGTTTACTACCCTTTCCCTGAATGTATTCAGCAGGAACATCCTGTTTATTCCAAGCTTTGTGATTATCAGCTTTGTGCTGTTAAGTAATAGAAAAAGTGCTTCAGTTTGTTTTGAGAATAATTTATGAAGATGGAGCTTGGTGACTTTAATGCATCTAGGTATTTCTCCTTGCATATCCCGCATACTGTAATTTTGATAAGAGTAAAAAGACAAGTAGAAACACTGTATGGGAGCACATTGATTGAAGATGAGATGAATTAGAAATATCTTCTAATTTTGAGGAAAAACAAGAACAGAAGAATAAATCCTTTCACACCTACAGGTAGCCAATTATATATTGCTTCCCGCCAGAATTAACCTGTTATTGGTCCAATGTGAACAGATTACTATTCTTCCTCCTACCTTCTGCCTCTTGTGCTAGGTCTTCCACCAACTCACATCTAGTTTGTCCCTGATTTGGTGTGGAAAATGCTGAATAGGGAAGAACTTGGCCTGTACAAGTAGAGGATGTACAAATCTGTAATGATGCACCTGTGATGTAGAGGCAATGAGAAATACGACTTAGTTTAATTTCTTATTTTGTTTCCTTAATTGTATGGAATTTAGTGTAAAGAGAAGCAAGGGCAAAGCAGTGCTCTCTCTTGTGCTGAAAGCAGAGTTCCCCAGTCTCTCCTGTACATGGATAGAAAATAGTGCTGCTTTCATCAAGCCCTGCTGGTTGAGAAATCCACAAACCAGTCCATTTGCACTAGATATTCCCTGAATCAGAGCCGCAAATCTGAGTTGGACACCTCGGCTATAAAGCTCAGATCCAAACTCCCATAATTTCCTTCTGGCCCACTCAAGAGATCAAGACAAGGGGTGAAGTTCTGGCCTAACCTGTTCATTAACTGGAAATACTTGTTCAGTTCACGTGCAGATGTGGTCTTTGTTTGCATCCTTTCTGGAAGAAAAAGATGGTGCAAGAGTCTGTATGACCTTTGCTACGATGGCCTTTGCTTGACCTTTGTTTTGATCAAGGGACTGGAGCATCTTTCTTGTCAGGAAAGGCTGGAGGAGCTGGACCTGTTCAATCTCAAAAAGATATGACTGAGAGGGGATCTTATTGATATCTAGAGGTATCTAAAAGGGGTGTGCCACAAAGCTGGAGCTGGGCTCTTTTCTTAGTAGTGCCAAGCAACAGGACAAGAGGTAAAAGGCAGAAACTGATGCACAGGAAGTTCCACCTGAATATGAGGAAGAATTTCTTTACTGTGCAGGTGACCACACACTGGAACTGATTGACCAGAGAGGATGTGGAGTCTCCCTCCCTGGGGATGTTCAGGAACTGTCTGGACACAACCCTATGCCATGTGTTCTGGGATGACCCAGCCTGAGCTGGGAGGTTGGACAGGGTGACCCACTGTGGTCCCTTCCAACCTGACCCACCCTGGGATTCTGTGATGCCCTTTCTTAGCTTGCTGAATGTGTGGCTGTGACCAGGAATCCTCGCTGTAGCAGATTGTTTGCTTTTCAAGTTCTGACTGTCAAATCAAGTTAGAACCTAAGTGACAGCATTCCTGGTAATGACATGTCAATTTGTTGTCACTGGTGCCCGGTAAGTAACTGATCTCGGGGTTTTGGTGCTGAACTGAAGAAATCTGAAGTGGTTAGATACTGAAATGTTTCAAAAGTTTTGGTCTTGCTATCTAAACAAAAAACCCTGTTTGTTTTATGAAGAATCCACATAAAATACTCGATTGCATGTAGGAGGAGAAGGCCATATGCAGGAAGAGAATATTGGCGGTAAGCTTGTGTCAAAGTACAGGGAGTGTGGGAGATTTATACACAGTTCCCTACTGCAGCAGATTCAACCTGTACTTCCCCCAGCCTACAAAGGCACAGATTTTGTGCCTTTGGGACTGGTGAGAAACACTGTCAAATCCTCTGGAAGGTTTTATTGGTAGGAGGAGAAGGGCACGCATACAGGCACTTGGGAGTGCCAACTTCATACCTGCTGCCTTTGATTCAGACCCTGTCACAGAGTCTCCAGACAAGATATCCTCCTGAGTGGAATCGCCTCATATTGCATGAAGTTTTTATACAAAAAAATAAAGTTCCTCTTTTGCCTCTGGAATCCCATCAGTGAAATGTATATTTCTGCATGGCAGTATGATGCCAGCAGTGGAACTGACACTCTTACCCATGTTTCAAAAGAATTAGTTTGGATTCTCTTGTGAGAGAGAGAAAACATGACTTTTAAAGTCGGCTGAGGTAGAAGGGTTATTGCTACTACAGTAAATGTAATTAAACTTCAGTAATGCATCTATATGTACATGCACACTTTTTTCTGTGCAGAACAATGTAGTCTGTTCACCAGTTCTGGTACTTAGTGAAAATATGGTGTTTTTTCTTAATATTGGTAGCAACTGCTTGTGGCCCGTGGAGGGGGGAGTTGTGGGGTGTGTTTGATTCACAGAACACCACTGCTTTCTGAACTGTTCCCCCATACTGAATGCAGAAATGTAAGGTTTAAAAAAAATAAAAGTCATGACAACAAAATTATGAAATCCTTTGGGGAGGGAAGGAAATATGGCAGTCTGGACTTACCTTAAAAAATTCCTCCTCCACTTGAGGGCTGTTTTGAAATCTGTTGTAGCTGCAGGGAGCAAAACTATTAGCCTATTTAGAAACAGGCTCTGTATAGCTGTATTAGCATCATCCCTCCTGCACAGCTTGCTGCTTGTCTTCCTTCTCGTAGCAAAATGCAGTTCATGTGCCTACAGATGATTTTTGTCTGGCTGGATTTCAGCTGGTCTAGACTGGAAGACAGTGAGTGGGTATAAAGTTGTGATAGAAGCTCAGGTAATCTTTGAACTCTCTGTTTGGGGAATCAGTGGGACATTTGTCTCTCTCCTGAAGGAGAGGACTGACATCTCTCTATTGAAAAAGAGGGTTGATATCTCAGTTTCAGGATGACTGGAGAACATATTGCAGTGTCTGTGGTGAGCAAGTGAAATCTGTAACCAGAATCCTGTTGTTAGTCAGTAAAATCGTTTCACCTTGCAGTAGGATGAAATTATTTTTAAAAGCCTGTTTCATAGCAGTTGTAGAAACCCGTCAATAAATGCTTTTCAAATCATCCTTCTGGAAATGCTGTGCTCACAACAGAATTTTGCAGCTGCTGACGTTTTTGTGGTGGTTTTGTCAAAATGAATAATGTAAATCCTTTACATTTAGCAATCAGGTTGCTTTTGCAAACTGTGGTCTGCAGTGTTGCAGCAGTAACTGGTAACTCATGGAAATAGCAACTTTCCATTCAAAGCACTCAAAGCTCTGCACGATATTCTTGTATTCCTGAAGATCCATTTCCATCTCTCTCATGATGTGGATGGAATTTTTCATTCTTGTACTAATAGGTGGACTGTTTCAGGTGACTGCCAAATAGTTGTTCTTAGTGGTTTCTCTTGCACCTCTCTACAGGCTTGGAAACCTGATTTGGTGTAGCTGATGAAGCAATACTGCTTTGTCCATCTGTATAGGATCGAGGGGTTTTGTTTCTTTTGTTTCATTTTCACTTGTAGAGTTTTTGTTTATTCAGGGAAATACAGTAGTGTAGTTATACCAATGCAGACTAGTAAGTTTGTGCACACATGCTCTCAGCAAGAGAGCCTTCCTCTATGGATTTTAATCTATTTTTAATTACAGTAATATAACTATATCTCGCCATTTCTATAGGTAGATAGGAAATCCTTTTGAATTGTATTTGCGGAATGGAGATTATGCATTTTTAAATGTGCATATTAGAGTTTCTATTGGAAAAGTCTTGGGTTCTGGTTTAAATGCTTAAGAAATTATGGTAAGATTTTTATGACTTGTTAGCTTAAGCTTCCAGTTACAGCCTGAAAAGTTTAAATCATGTTGGCCTAAATGTGACATCCTTTTACAGTCAAAAGAACTTCAGTAAACTGATGAAGACGGGGTGCTCAGGTGTATGTTTGTCCTACCCTGGATGGAGCCACAGGAACTTTGTTTGCATTAGCAATGTGTTTGATTTTCTGAGTGGAGGGTTGTTTGATGGTGGCATCATGTGAAATTCAAGTTAAGTAGAGCAAGAAAATGCTGTACAATTGTTAGTGTGAAATCTGACAAACAGAAAAATTTTCCACCCTTGAGTGACTTAAACCATTTGCAGTCTTAATCCAAAAAGGCTCTGCTTAAAGCAGTGCTCTACTCTGGAGATGAACAGCAGTGCAATAATCAGACAGTGTAGTGATGGCATTCTTTGTTTCTCCTTACTTTTAATATGGTGCAGTAATCCAGAGGCTTCAATTTTTCTGCCTGCCACTGATTCTGTAAATTTCTTTGAGCTTCATTTTTTCCCTTGTATAAAAAATGGAAATTGTATTTTCCTTGCATTTGTTAAGGCCTTTATTGCCTTGAAGGGAGATTTATAACTGCAAAGCATTGTTAGTTACTATTGTTTATTTTTATTAACATGTGGTGAATTATTAAGTGCAATATTCAGTACTTTAATACATTGGGAAGAGATAAGAGAATAAAGAAATGCCATTGGTCTCAATTTCTTTGCCCTCTATTTGCTGCAGTGTTAAAGTTCTCAAAAAGCACCATTTCAGATACACTGGTCTGGGAAGCTACTGTTTTACATGACAAGGTATGATGAAAGTCAAGATTTGAGACTTTTTTCCTTTTTGAATAGGAGCTGTTTAACAGGAGGATATAGATAAGGAATAAAGTATGACAAAAAGGATAAAATTTTCTGGATTTTGAGGCAGTTTGCCCATGCATTCATATAATTTTGAATCATTTTCCATGCTTGGTAGCATGAACCCGGTCAGTTCAACCCGAGGAGAAAGAGGAGAGTGAAACAACCACCTTGAAGAAATGTTCACCAACCACATAGCTAAGTTTTCTGTTCATACTCATTTTATATCATGATAAGAACTGGGTAGCAAAAACTGTTCCCTCAGTCTGTCACTTTGTTGATGTCTCCATTCTCTGCATCTCTCTGTGGGCTCCCCTTATTCCATTGTGTCAAGGCAGTGACTTCTCTTCCATTTCGGGTCCTTTTTCTTTCTTACCTGACTGACCCTCTCACACATTTTGTCAATTGCTGCTTCTGCTCAACAAAATCCAGCGAAGTAACTCACCCAGCTTTGCAACATAGTTCAGATATAATTTCCCAAACACATTAAATATGTCTGTGCAGCAGTTGATAGGCTGGCATGAAGTTTAGGAGCACAGCCTGCTCCTCAACCTGTCCACCCTCTGTCCATGTGCTGGCTTGCAGGCAGCCTATGAACTGCCCGTATGGGCACAGTGAAAGCTGCCTCTGAGAACGGAGGGGGAGACAAAGTGTTTAATTGAACCATTAAAGACGGTTCCATCAAGATGGGATTATGGTGCACTGACAGGGTGGTGGCAAGGAAACATATGTTAGGTGTTACTGTTCTGATCTGTGGTTAGTGGTTGTCATCAAGCTCTGTTTTATCTTAACTTTGCTGACATGCCTATAAGCAATAATATCCATCTCCTTTGCTGTCACTGGATTCACACCCACACCAACTTTACTGCCACCCTAAAACATCACATTCTCAATTAAAATATGTTTCTGTAAAAGCTCAGTGATTAAAAAAAAGTATCACCACTTGAAATGAGATATCATAGCTCATTTCTAGCATTAAGCGAAATTTTCATTTTGATGGGTACATAAGCATAGGAAGTAAACAAAATTTGGGTTCAATCTTCTGCGAATACTTCATTATTCAAAGCTGTTGTGGTTTGGAGAGATAAGCAGAGAGAGTGTGGGTAATGAAAACAAATTTTATAAATATCATTGCAATTGAAACATATTGTTATCACAATCTTGTTGATTCAGTATGTGTTTAAACTGGGGCAAACTCCTTGCTGACTTACACTTGAAGTTCTGAGATTTGCAGATGGTGTGAATCACCAGAGACTGCAACCAGTATTTTTACAGACCTTTAGTTTTATTAGGTGGGAAACACCCACAGTACACTTCTGTCAACAGCAAAAACCATAGTTAGGGCAGTGGCAGAACAAACTTCCCGCAATGATTTGCAATGTGGATGCACAGGGAAAATCCCTAGAGACAGAAGGTATTGCAATATCCATTGGCCATTCAATCCCTGGCCTGCTTCTGCAGTAATTATAAATATTACCACTAAACATGATGCACTTTCATTTTTTTTCTGATATAACTGTGCAAGTAAACAGATAACTTGGCGGGTTTTTTTCCTTTGAGTTTCTAAATAAATACCAGATTAAGCTCTGTCTATGAAGCCCTGTAAAACATTAATATTCACTAATAGAAATAAATTTCTCCTTTGTGTAAGATCAGTCCCTGGCCATGTTTCCAAAATGCTGACTGGTTTGCTATCTGTTCAGCTTTGGGACTATAAGGTTGGTCATCTGTCTTTGGAACAGTCTGCTTATAGTGTGGCCTTTTAAGATACGAGGGTGCTGATGCCCATGTGTATGCATGTTTTATAGTCTTAATTGCCACCCTGGATCAAATTAGATAGGATAACGAGAAGCTGTTGAACGCTCTATAAAATACATTCATTTACAGAGGTGAAATTAAGGCAATTCTTATGTGAAGTGCCCTGACTGGGATCCATTACACTGTTTACCTCAAAATTAATTACTCTGTCAAGCTGCTGGTAAGTGTGGCGGGTTCTGAGGTGACACAGACCTTGAGCATATCCAGCCACACAGCACACTAGGGCATTGAACTGCTACAGAAGGTGAATTATAATTGAAAGAGGAAGATGTTTCCTAATTATTTGCATAAACCACACAGCAGTACAGCCCAGATGTATTTTCAGTAATACAATATAATTTGTTGCACAGTGACACAGTGTGTTGTGAGCAACCACCAATCTCAAAAAACTCCAGTTTGCATTGTTTCTCAGTTGTGGTTTTAGAATCAGGACACCCAACATTGTGAGATTTAAAACACAACAAAACAACACAACACAAAACCAGAAAGCAAACCAACTGACCAAACGAAAAACCAGGGACAAACAAATAAAACAGCTGTCACTCAAAGCTCGTAACAGTTTTCTTTCTTGGAGTTACATCTGTAAGTACCTGTGCAATGAGGCAAAGAGAAGTTAAGGGAGTCCTGAAGTAAATCAGTGGCACATCTCTGAACAGGACAGCTCTCTTACCTGCTATGGGGCCATCCGTTGCCTGTTCTGTCAGTGCTGAAGTTCCAAAGAGGTACGTAATTGCATGTGTGTCTGACTCACACACTCCAAACACACCTCTTAGCAGAAGGTGCAGCTTGAGAACACGAAGACTGCTCAAGAAGTATTAGATATAGAGGTGTCGTGAGCCTTATCCTTCACGAATGTACTCCAGGCCTCTCCCACTTTCTGTTATTTGCTCTTTTACCATTGCAGATCTAATTCCTAACTGGTAGAGATTCTGCATCCATGGGGAGAAATGCTTCACTTATAATCACATTTTATAGCTCCCTTTGTGGTTTATTCTGCCACTTTGGCTTGTCATAGTTGAATAAATTGAATTCTGTAGAGTGCTCTTGTGAAATGCCACACTTTGATTTTTAAATGTGCTTCAGTGTGATGAATGCAGCAGTGGAGTGGGATGTGGAGTAGTGCTTAAACTGGTGAATTGTAGCTCTAGGTTTTATTCTCAAGCCTCTAGCCAGATTATTATGATATAATTCAGGGGCAGGCCATTTTCAGGATTTCTGCTCCTGCATTCCATATCTGTAAAATGACTGTTTTACCTGTGCAGCAGGTCTGTGTTGACACCCAGTTGGTTCTTTTGTGAACTGGTAGGCAGCAGGCTGCTATAGCACATCATAGAATGGCTGTTGCACTCATATCCTAATTACCCAACTGCTACCTTGCACTTCCATGATCTTTTTATTGAGAACAGAGACTTTGGGTTGTAAATTATCCAAAAAGGAGTCATCGTTTTAACAGGCAAACACAAAGTTGGGAACATGCATTGAGATCTTTGAGTGAAATATGATGAGGTTTATTACAGCTGTTTTCTTTCCAAGAAAACACTTTCAAACAATATTATTTTTATAGCCACTTTTATCTGCTCTGCTTTAAAAGCACCAGTAATTACAAGTGTGTCTCAATCCATCTGTTAATGGAGGAAACTGATGGCCCTGAGCAAAAGATATCTCTTCATTAACGAGTTCTGAAGTAAGGTTCTAAAACCTGCCAGAATTTAGGAAGGGCGTGTTTGCACTAGAATGGTTTACCTTTTGAGCTGTTTGTTAATGAATAGCAGCTGAATAACAGTAAAACTAATACTAATTAATATCTGAAGTAGGTTTAACCACTAATAAAAATGGGCTGTTTATGTATTAACCCGGAGCAGCGTAGCTGATCCACCTCTGTGTGTTAGGTAGCTGATGACTTTCCTTCAAATTTGGAGATGTATTTGTTTGTGAAATAGTTTTATACCATGTGGAAATTTGAGAAGAGAATACCAGCTGATATGAGGGAAGAAATATGGAAAGTAACAACACTGAAAAGGCTACAGATACGATTCTACAGAGTGACAGATTAATGAGTTCTAGGTTTCATCTGTTGGAGTATCCCATGTTTTGTTTTAACTACTTAGTTCTGAAGGGAGTGTGTTGGGGGAGCTCTTTTCCCATACTTTATCTGCAAAGCAGGGAAGGGAGGCAATGCATCTTAGTCCCTAGAGGAAAACAAGCGTTTGAATGAGCATTCATTACAATATTTGAAAAAATTGTTTTCCAGATAATCGCCTTTGATGAACTTCGGACAGACTTCAAGAGCCCGATTGATCAGTGCAACCCAGCCCACGCAGTGAGTACAACCAGGAGCTGCTGAGGCATGGGGGAGGCACCGAGCTGTCAGTGAAGGCAGGGAAGTATGAGTGAAATTCATATAGAGCTTCTTGTGAAGTCAGCTGTGGTTTGGAAAATTGATTTATTGGGCCAGTCTTAGGAAGCCAGATGGTGACTTTTTATGCTAATGTTGCCTCGAAATGAGGAAAAACTTTTCGAGACAATATTAGTCTGGGTAAAGTAGAGAGTATTTTTTTTACTGAAAGCTTTCAGTGTGCAAAGTATATAGAGATGTGCACATACCCAGTAGAGGGGTCTTACAAATTTATAACACTACTTAATTGCCATAACTAGTGGTTACACCCAACCCAAGAACCCCTTAACCCTGGTACCACCCTGGTGCCACCCCAGAACTGCCCTGCTGGAACACCTCCAGCGGTCCTGGGTCTTCCGTCTTATTTGGACTACAATATGTCTTGTTATTCTAGTCCTGGTACATGTGTCCCAAACATGATGTTCTGGCTGCTATCTCACCCTTGAGACAGAAATTCAGGAATGTG
>JAWWMP010000116.1:7490332-7537540 GCA_035047865.1 Dendrocincla tyrannina
AGAAATTCAGGAATGTGGCACAAAGTTAGAAACTGTTAGCTGCTACCTCAAATGTGAGAAACTATACAGCTATATAAGATCCAGAAATATATAAAATCCTAACGCATCACTAATAGCTTTCCTTTTTGCTGAAAGAGGCAGGAAAATAATTTGGAAATTCAAAACCTGAAGGATATATAATCTGATGGTGATCTTTTTTACCTTTCCATGCTGTGGCACAAGTTTTCCTTTTTGAAATAGTTTGCCTCCTCTGTGTTCAGGCATGGGATGTCCATCTTTTCCCATCCTGTCTGTATCAACGAGCAAAAAGCTTGAGTGGATTTGATAAGAGACACATTCCTGGACCTCTCTGTCCCTCGGCAGGGATTAAATGCTCCTGTAAATATCATATTCTGCTGTTTCTGCTGTGGAAAAGTTTAAATATCACCCTGAGACTGTAAACTCAGCTCTAACTAATGAACCAAAAATGCAACCTAGGTTTAGGCATTTCTAAATTCCTCTGTTAAGTAAAGCTGTAATGTCGGGTGATTTAGCTGACTCCAGCTAAAGATGTGTCAGTTTGCACTACCAGAACTGAGAGCAGAACTTGGCTCCCCATCATCTCACTGGGAGTTACAATGATTTTGACAGGTGCTGTATTTGATCTCAATTGCCTGCAAATGATAATCAGATTCAATAGCTAGTACTTTGCCATTTAACCTTGTTTCAAAACTTAGCAGAGGATTTGTGGTACTGCTTAGACCACTGATGATTTTAAGCATAAACTTTACATGAATCTTAGAACAAGAAGGGTTTTTTTACTATTCACTAACACTTAATCAAAGAATGAGAATGGAAGGAAGAAATTACATGAAGAAATCCTGTAGAGGACTTCAGTGGATATAATCTGGTTTTGAATTTAATGAAAGTAATCTGATTTTGAATTCGCTTTATCCGTTTTTATTTCCCATCTTGGGAACTGCACACAAGAAATGTGTATTTATATGTACCAGGTATTTGTTATATCTTTGTTCAAGTGTATTCTCCTTTTTCCCTATGCGTAGTTGCTTGTGCCCATACTCCATTTATTTAGTGGGGTAGTTTTCTTTATTGCACAGGAAGAGTGTCTGATGTTTACCCATGTATCTCCCACAATGTTTTCCTGACAGCGGGTGGAGCCTTTTTGACAAGATGAGGCTGAATTAAAGAGAAATCAGAGGCAAAAACGATGGCAGTACTGAGAATTTAATTCAAATTTCCTGGTTTGCCCTCTATTACCTACAGTTCAGAGACAGACTTCCTACTCCTCCAAGGCCAGCTGTAGTTAGGAATCCATTTAAAGGGAAGTGAGAGGTCTGTCTTTCCCTCTCCACTCGCCTCCTTCTGATGTCAAGTGAGCTTTCTGCAGCTTCACAGCCACATCCACACACATCCATTCTCGTGTTTGCAACTGGGAGTCTAACATTTCTGAATCTCTTTTAGCTCAGAGACACCAAAAAGAGGCACAGTATTTTTCTGGTGCATATCAAGCTGCCACTGCCTCATCGTGTTTCCAAAATGACACTTTTAAAAAAAAATGGTTTAAATTTGGCAACGGGAGAGAAAAAGAGACATTTCTTTGGAGAATAGAACTAAACCTCAAACTTATGGCAAATTTAAAACATTGAAAAGGTGAAAATCTTAAGGATAGTTGGCTTCTCACATTGGTGTAGTACAAAATAGTTCATAGTTTGGGATATTTTTTCCCACTTCTAAGTGAAAATATTATCAGATAGTCCCCTGAGGACAACAAAACCACCTTGCCTTCTGCAGTGCAGCCAACAGTACAATGCTCCACAGTAACTCCAGTTATGGGGTTATGCAGTGAAATTTGGTTGTTCTGGCGAGTTTCTCATTATGAACCATTTAAAAGAAAACCTGTCTTTAATTTTTCTTCTTTCTATGAGTTGAACTTGAAGCATCTTTTGAGTCACGGTGCTTAATTGCAGTGATTTTCAGTACTTATGAATGCATCTGTGGTTTAAAGTGGCATTTCTAGGACATTTCAGGTATTTCTCACTAATGGGTTAAATTCTAATATCACATGTTGAGGTGCCATCTTGGTGATAGAGGAGGAGCTACAACCTTCACAATTGTTTTTCCCATTCAGAATTATCTTGAAGCCACATTTGGTACCTGAAAAATGCAAGACCAAGTCTCTGTGGCACAACTGGGTAGAGCCACATATGCTGACTTAAAAACCAGTTTCAGCCCCTGGCTCAAGGCTAACAGACTTGAATCCCCAGCTGATACTGTTACACCCAGTAACAGATGAAAAAAATAACTTATTGGGACTTTGAAATAGGTCAATCATTTGACTGGCAAGGAGTAGGTAAGAAGTGAATGCCATCATTTCAGATTAACAACATATATTAATGTGGCCATTAATTAAAACATTGACCCCTTGTAATTGTAATATGTTGTCTTAATTTATAACACCAGCTCATCTCCTACCTTTCCCCCCATCTTTCTTGACAGAGAGAGCGGCTGAGAAATATTGAGCGGATTTGCTTCCTCCTGCGAAAGGTGAGCATAAACTAGCCTGGGATTTGTGAAGTTTGTGAGAATTAAGTCCATCCAGTGGGGACGTGCATTTATTTTCTCTTTGATCCTCACACCCAGTAGATGAAAGGCTGGATTCTACTGAGAAGTGAAAGTCATGATGACTTTGTAAGGACAGAGTAAGGCAAATTATAAAAGGTTGACATAATAGAGGATGTCTGGATAAGAACTGAACTTCAGAACACCAGTCCATTCATTCTGGAACAAGCTTTTTGAAGGCCTTGCAGTTGCAGTTTGAGGTTCTTTAATAGTCCTATGAAACCACTGATACTGTTGTAGTACAGGCTTTAAAAGTACCCTTTTTTTTGAACAGTGGCTTACTATTTGGTATGTTGAACATTTTTATTAGTTATGTGTTTAACGTTTAAGGTTTCTAGTTGATGGAATAGAAAGGTTGATATAGTATGTATGTTAACTTGACGCAAGTGAGATGCTGAATGCCTCAGTTTCTGAGGGGTTTGAAGGAGCTGATAATTGTCTGTGGCTTCAAAGAGCATTTTCATAAACAATCTTTATTCTCCTGACTCTGTCCCATTGAGGTAAAAATAATCATAGTTCTAAACTGTTTTATTCTGTCTATTCAAGTTCCTATACATGGTGTTCTGCAAAGTAGTAATGGAGCTACCTAAATTATTCTGCATTTTTGCTTAAAAAGGTCATCACTGAAGTGTGTGCTGCTGACTGCACCCTAATCAAGCTAAGAACTCAATTGGGTTTAAGGTACTTAGAGGTTTTAGGAAACCCAGTGCTAGGGACTGGGGTGATCTAAAGGCACAGCTGTGGCTCCATGCAGAATCTATGGGCTGATCTCTGATCAGTCAGAACCGGAGCCTGTTCGACACCATTATGAGCTTGGAACTGTTAGGATATACTTACTGGGCCTGTTTATGACGCTTGGGATATGAAAATAAGAGAAAATAATTATCACCAATAGCTTTCCATTTTATCAGACAGGCAGCCAGCCAGTTTCAAGCTGTGTCCCAGTTTCTTGGACATAAAGCAACTGTTGAGTGGTAATGTATTAATATATGTGAGCCTCATGGGAATGCCTTGCCTGCATCAGTGTTTAATTTTTATTGAGCCTCAGCCTCGTTGTGTACAGCAAAATGGAGCATTTTGGCTAATTGCAGACTCTGTATTCATAAGGGATTTGTTTACTTCTGGTCCACTTAAATAGTTTGTTAATTCAGCCTGTGCTTCAAAGTTCTTTGGGGACAGATTTGTTTTAATTGAGAGATTATATGCAAGAAGAGGAAGGTGCAGTAACTAGAGAGATTTGTAGGCTTCAGATCTGACAATCACTGAAAATAGCTGTAGTTTATGTAGTATAAAAGAGTCATTGTTGAGGAAAACTCTGGAAAAACAATAAAGAATTGAGTGCCAGCTATATTGGTACAGGAAGATAGCAGTTAGGATGCTTCCAGCAAGCACTAAATATATCCCTCAATATAACACTGTGTGGCCTTAGGATCTGTTTCTCTTTCTATGAAACAACAGCGTGCCTGTTTTCCTGTGTCTCAAAGTGCTTTCACATTAGAACTTATTTCTCCAGATCTGATGTAAATTTGTCTTTTCAAAGGTTACAGGTGAGACATAAAAATATTCTCATTTTCATTATATGCTGGTTTTACAAGCGGTTCTTGGGAATTATTAAATGGGCATCATACAATATGTCATATAAATCTGATCCCGGTGGACAAAGACTTTCTTAAGGATGGATTTTCTGTTTTCTCTTCAAAATACTTGAAAAAGTTTATTGACAAACTGTGACCAGGTGTATGATGCTTCACAAGATACTATGTAACTTATTTACATTTTCCAAAATAGAATGGAGGATGTAATTGTTCTATAGCCAGGCGTTTTCTGATAGTTGGTTTGGGGAAAATATTTCTTTATCATTAAAACAAGTAGGGATTGTGTGAAGCAGATATATATGATGCTGGCATGTGTACATGTATGTCCATGGGGGTCCTTGTTTTTATGGTGCTATAGAATTAGATAAGCCTAAGTTTTCTGGTTACTGTAGAATGATTATGTATAAGGAAACTATGAACTTTGTATAGCCATGGTCAAATCTCTTCTATCTTGAAATAAATGAGAAGAAGGCTTATTTTGTGAGGTTCTCTCAGGATAAAGATCATTTCAGTCAGTGGTGTTTGTTGGGGGCTTTATAGCATAAATTTGTGTTCTTGTGCTGTAAACTGCTGAAGATTCCATTATGTGGACGTTGGTTGTCATACAAGTGTTAGATGGTTCCCACAGGACACACACCAGGATTAGCAGGTGCTGTGTGGCCTCTGTGCTATTGGTTTTTTGCCAAACTGCCCTTGTTTCCCTAAGGATGTGATTGCATGGCACCCCACAGTGCTGTACTCGTAGGGAGTGGGCTGTGTGGAGCTGGTGCAAGGGGTGCATTTTAACAGCAGCACAGGCTTTTTGGGCTCGTCAGCCCTGCTGAGGAGTGTGGGGAGTGAGGTGTGCCTGCGAGGTCTACCATGGCTTTTATGATCAAATATTTTGGTGGGGCTGTTAAAATATACTCAGCTAATGATGACAGCAATATTATATAATTGTAATTGCAGTTGTATTTCAAGAAATCTGGCTACAAGGATATCCTGATTGAGATACTTATTTCAGCACTAAGGACAATTAGGAATTTCCTAGATTAAAACACAGTGTATTTCTTCAATCAACCACTGTAATATTATTACTTTACCTTTGAGGAAATTTAAATTAAATTTTGATTAGGTTATGCATTCTAATTTTTGAATTAATTTGATCAATCCTTACTAAGGAGGAGAGTTGATTGAACCTTCTTCTTGCTCAGCAAACACATTTCAGATTTCAGTTTGCTCATGCCACATGCTGCTGAACAATACAAGTGACCCTTCTCCAGTTATCAGCAAATATTTGTTTTTAAACTCCATTAAGCTAATGTAAGACTGATTTGTGAGCATCATAACTGGAACCAGAACTTAATGGGGAGGAAGTAAAAGACAGACTTTTACTTGTTTTCTGACTGTAGTGGAGCATTTCAGTTAAGTTATGCCTAAAATTCCTAAAACTGCAAGTGTAAGAAAATATTGTACCAAGCTCAATCCTTTTTCTTGATTGTATTTTTTTTTTAACAATTCCTGAATGGATGATTGGAAGAGAGCAAATTCAGCAAGAAATCTAACCACAGGCAAGGTGACATTAATCTCAAAGATGTTCCAGATGAACTTGAACTGTCTTGAAAAATACAAACAAATACGCAGACAAAAAAACCCTGCAGGGACAACTTTTGAATAACCAAACTTGGCCGGTTCAGCAGTCAGTGTTAGCAGTAGCATAGTAGATACTGAACCAGGAGCTGGGGTGTCTAAAACAAAACAAGTCAAACCTAAAAAACTCTTCACCTAATCTTTTTTGGAGCAAGTTTTAATATTTTAGTTAGAATGTCATGGTGGGGGTGACAGTGCTTGGTCTGGTCTAGTTTCTAGTCTGTGGTTTCCAGTGGAGCTGGATCTGTGGTAGTAATAATGGAAATTTATTCTTTACTCTTTAGTTCTGGTGTTTACTAGATTAAATTCTGGGGTTTACTACTCTGAAAAAAAAGAATGTAAATGGCTATTTGAAATCTGTATCCCATTGCGTATACCTTAATGCCCACAACAGTTATGTGGGGGTTTTTATTTACAAATGTTGGTAAATAACCAAAACCAATGTTACCTGAAAGAGCAATTATAGAAGACATTCCACTCAGACTGAGATAATGTAAATAAAATGTAAAACCTAGTGAGCATTACAAGTAAGACCCCTGAGTGTCTGTGCAGTTTTCTTTTGGTATGTTTCAATATTTAAATATTCTGTTAAAAAAAAAAAAAAGGTGAAAATTACTTATATCTGTGCAGTAATCCAAAAACATGAGTAATCAGAAGCTTGAAGGGTTATGGGGTTCAGCTGTAGACAGAGCGTTCTAAGGACAAAGACTTCATCTGACTATGAAGGCTCTTTTTCTTTACATGTAGTGAAATATTATGTGAAATCAGCATTGTTAAAAAGTCTTTCCTTGTTTATTCTTATTCAGCTGTCATTTTTTCCCTTGCATATTTTGGATGAATGAGACTGACCAATGTGCACTAGACTAACTACCATATGAAATAATGTTTTTACTGGGACCTTGAGGGGTTCCAGACCTGTAACTCCCACCCTTCCCTGCACACAGCAGCTATGGTGGACATGCTCCTCTGTGCAGTGTCAGGTGTCACACGAGCCAATTTCAATTGACTGATCATATTCTTTTCTTCCCAAAAAATTTGCTGGTTTTTATGATGATCACTGTTTTTGTTGTTCTGCCTCAGCCACTGGCAAACCTGAGATAATGGGATGGATTTTAAGTGTTTGTTTTTGGGTATGTCTGTTGATTGCTTCATCGTGCATTTAGGGATTTATGGATGTGGGACATTGTTTTCCCCAGTCTGCAGGCTGGTAGTCGTTAGCAGAGTACTTCTCAAAGCCTATAGCGTGGTTCATTAAATCATTTAACGTGAGGTTATGTAAGCAAATTTAGCAAATGTGATACATAATCGCAAGGAATTTTTGAAATGGTGTATATCCATCTGTATTCTAAGAAGGAATCATACTTTCTCTCCGGGTCTAAGAAATCTCATAGGTGGAAACTACAGCAAGAAGACAATTTGTTGTGAAACTGGCAATAGCAGCAATAGTTTTACCTTCGTAGTGCTGGGTTTTTTTGTTTGTTTTTTTTTTTTTTTTACAACCTCCGTAAAGATGTTTGAATTCCTCGTTTAGTTGCACATAAGAGAAGAAAATGTCACAGCATAGCCACACTTAGAGGGATAAGTCTGCAGGGTTAATGCATCCCAGGTTTCCTCCTAACTGGTAGTGGACATTTAGCCTTTGAAGTGCTTGTGTTATCTAAGAGGGAAGCAGCAGTTTCAGTCTAGTCATAAGGTATTTTTGAACTGTGGAAATAGCAGTGGTATTCTGCATGGCAGGAGAAAGAGGCTGACGATTCCAGAGTTCTGATAAACTGCTGCTGTAACAAAGATCACAAAGAGAACAAAACGTGGCACTGTGTGACATTTTTCCTGTTAATAGTGATTGTTACAGTGATGGAGCACATGAACTTTGTCCACTCTCATTAGGCACCAAAGAGCTAATCGTTGTTACTGGTTTCTCAATATTTGTCAGATTTCTTGATGTCTCTAATGCTCTCTTCTGATACCTCATCAGGATGACGAAACTGCTGAGTTTTGATTAATCTTTTGGGCACCAGGAAAACTGTCAGGAGACCCTTCCTGTGGAGTAACTGGGAGCATAAAACGTAATCAAGAGACAGTGTGGATAACTTGTGAAGAGTGAATATAAAATTAGGTGTATAGAAAACATGCTTCATGTACTCAGATAGTTATTCAGTGTCTCCCTGTGTCTCTGTGCAATATAAAAAGTTGTACTCAAGTGGGCATTGCTTTGTATAAAAGGACTAAAATAAATACTGTGTATTTTTAAGATTATTTTTATCTTCTCAAATGCCTTTTTTCCCCCCCCTACAATCTTTGCACTGCAGTTCAGTGGTCCAAAACAGAGTTGGTTTATATCAAAAAGCTTTCTGAATGTTCCTGGATTTAGGAAGCATTTGAATTCAAGTTTGACATTCCTGCTTAGCATTCATCCCTAACATCAAACAATAACAGATGTGGCTGTGATAGCCATCTGTGGGCACTCTCAGTCTCTCCTTGACACTGACAGCTTGAAGCAATCTCTGTTTATTGCTCTGAAATGAGAAATGTGTTGATATTCAAACATAAACCCATATGAAATAGGCCTCGATATAAAGTTGTTATAATTTAGACACTGTTTAGATAAACACTGTAGCAAATTGTTGGTGGTTAAGACCAAATCTGTCTGAATTTGTGTAGAAATTCCCAGGGAAACTCAGAAGAAAACACAAAGATCAAACTGAGTAGAATGAGGGAATAAATACAAGATTTTTGATTAGACAACTCAGTACATGTTTTCATAGCACTCCACTTGGGCTAGTAATAGTTTACTCATTGGAAGATCATAATCTTCTTCCCTTTGGGTTTAGACCTTACCAGGAGAAGGTCTCTGGAATATATTTCCATAAAGTCTTTTGATTCCAAAAAGTGCCTTTTGATTTGATCACATTTAGATGGTTTTCTTCTATTAACTGGCCTGATAAACAATATGCACCTGAAACAGGTGTTCAGGGGTCCTTTTTTTTAGAGGCTTAAACATATGATCTGTTATGGGGACTACAGTGATATTCTGAATTAACATAATCAGATGAAAACTGCATTTTACAAGTGTATTAAGTAAAGTCAAAAGGGTGGTTTCTGGCTGTTCTATTTGTCTTCTTTCTGGGAGAAAATGTAATACAAGAGCAACTCCACTGTTGTTGTCTTCAGGTGGATGTTCTGTTGTGTTATGTTTTGCCACTTTCTGAATTTTGCATTTTATTTAGTTCTCTTAATCAGATATTTTGACCTTCTAAAGGTCATGCTGTGCTTCAGCCAGAGATTACTTTCTGCAAGCCCTGCCTCTCCTTTTCCGTGTTTGCATTACTGTTTGTGTTACAGCAGTGCTTTCCATCTCATGCAAGGAACGAAGCCTTTTGTGCCAGATGCTGCAAAAAACACACGGTAATAAATATGAAGAGCATTTGTTTATGCTCACAAGACATGTATACAACAGGAAAGGAAAGGTTGGGCAGCTGATTTGGTAATAGAAATCTTGTTTTCAGAGACCTACTTAGTTTTCTTGTTAGCAGGCATAGCTGGAATCTTTTATTTGTGATTGAAGCTAAAATTTGTTTGCCGTTTTTGGTGTTGTATTGAGTTAGTAATTGCATGTAGTCTTGAATCTCTACAGCAGCTGTTCAAACCCAGCCAGTCTGGAGTCAGACTCAAACTACTGTGGTCCGATTGATGACTGTTGGGAGTAAAATTATCTGGTGTCATATGCTTAGGGACTTGTGGTGCTTGGTCAACAGAAATACCCATAAACAGAGGCAATGTGATGAGATAGATCTCTGTCAACATCACAGTGAGTATGAGCTACACCCCTCTGCTATGCACATGCACACATAATTAGCTGCCAAGCTGCCTCAGAAGAAATTCTAGAGTTTGCAATGCAGGCACTGGGATAAAAGGATATTGCTGTTTCTAAGGCATTAATTAGATTCTGCAGATTTTGTAGGATGTGAGCTTGCCATGCTGTGTGCATTCTGCCAGTTAGGACTTGGACTGTGATTACATCTTTCATAAAACTAAATTTATTTCAGTTTTTCTTTGTTTGAAGTGCTCTAGAACGTTTTAAAATACATTAGGCTCTGAGCACGTGTGAGACACCCAGAAGTGGTGCATATTTCAGTACTCCATACTTATTTGAAAGGCATTGCTAAACTTCTACTACGTGACAAAGCCAACTTTATTCTGGCCTTCACAGTAGCACTGACAAGGTATTTTTATATGAGGAATGGTTAACTTTACACTTTAGGGGTAAAATTTGAAGTTAGCTAAAAATGTGTAAGTATACAGTTTTTAGTTTATGGAAATCATGGCTTATGATTGAGTTCTTTTGAGACAATTTTCATACAGCATTTCTTGTTAGTCAGAAGGGGCAAGAGCTAAATTCTAAATCTGTTCATGTAAAGAGTGGGGCTGTCCTTAGGTTATACAAGGGAAAGAAAGGAGAATGTAACTGGACAGGGGTAGTGGAGATACAGGAAAACCAAAATATTTTTAACTGAAATATTACACACTTTCACTAGCTCTGTGTTGGTTTAATTGTTTTCTGCAGCTCGCATAAGTGAGGATGGAGTTAATATATTCATAATGATTCACATTTGGTAGAGATTTTGTTTGCATCCAGAAAGATGAAGGACATAATGATTTCCCCCAAATCTACAGACAAAACTTGGGTACCTTCAGTACCGGCTACTGAGCTGCCTTTTCATCTTTTGTACTCTGACAGGAAATGCAGTACAGATCACCTTAAAGCTTCTCTCCTTCCCTCTCTGAAGTCTTTTCTGCCTACTCTTTCGTTACATTTGCTATCTGTGAAGGGTGGAATGGGGTAAAATGGGAGGTTGCCCTACTCAGTTAGTCTTTTGGGCACCCACATAGTTTTAATTTCATCAGAGTTGAACTTGACACAGTAGATATTTTTGCAGAACTGACAGTAGAATTAGGATTGAAGATCTCACAGTATTTATACTTTCTGCACAAATAATCCCATAAATGTTGCTTGACTAGAGAGAGTGCATCTCTTCTTCATATTTTTTTGTTTTATTTTAAATAGGTGGCATTCATATTTCCAGGAAAGTATTACTATTGCAAAAAACCCTAAAAAACCAAACCCCCAAAATACCAAACATAATCCCTTTTGTCATTTTTTTTGGATACAGTATCATATCTGGAAAGAAAGTCCTTAAAATAGGTCTAAAGAGCTTAGAGAAAGTGTAATATTTCTGGCAGGCAATTCTTTCACTACTGACACTAATGTATTAAATGCCAACACTATTTTTAGTCACTTTTACAAGTTCCTGAATTCAGCACTTTTGAAAAGTTAGAACATAACAATTGGTATTTTTAGCAATCATTGCCTAAGGATGTCTGTGTGCTTACCTAGGGATAAGGAGAAGATATATCTTGCTGTGTCTGCCAGGTGTTCATACCTTGTAAGGGGTAAAGTTACAAAAACTGTTGCAAGAGTGAAGAGTTCAAACTTGTGGCTGAGACACAGTTTGGTCCTTATCCATCTTTTGCTCCAGAGGGGAAGTGACATTCACCAGAGTCATGTCGTATGAAAACTGAAATATCCTTTGAAGGGATGTACATATGGTTATTCATAATATTATTACTCAGGAAAATATTTGCATATAAAATTATTTCAGGTTAGCCAACTGTATTTTGCTGTTATTCTCATCTTTAAGTGCTTATTCAATAACCAAAGTGGCAAATAAAGTATCACCCTGTAATAGACGGCCTCTTGCTTTATAATTCAGTTTCTTCCAGTGCTGTTCTGCAGGATATGTAGACATATGTCCTTACAGTATCAGAACATCACAAGTAGCAGCAGGATAAGGCTGAAGATGCAGCAAAAATGTAGATGGGTAACTATTGCCTGTACTGTACTCCTGAGAGCAGTGTACTGCTCAGCCTCTTGGGGTAATGTGATTTATGCATCTGTTCCTCAGAGCTGTGGGGAAGATATTGGCAGAATTTGACTTGCTAATGGGCTATATTTGCTCTGATTTAGTATGCAACGAAGTAAATATTTGCATTTTAATAAAACTAAAGAAGTTAGGGTTAAATCGAATGTCACTGTTATGTTTAGTTGAACGCTCAGGAGAGGTTTAAGTCAGGATCAGACCCTCTAAAGCTACTGTGCAATTACAAAAAGCACTATAATACCGAAATATAAAGTACAATGAGCTTACATCATACCTGTTATATGGATGCAATGTTTTGCTGCTGTGAGTTAGGTGTCTGGCTTGTGTCTAGTTACTGATGTTTTCTATAAAGCTGTTATAATGCCAGGGCAGGAATCGTCTTTGCCATGTCTGCAGTGCACCAAATCTGCTTCCTCAGACTGGCAGTCTTTATACACACCGAATACGAAAACAGCCCTTTAGTGAGCACTTAGTTTTCTACATTTATGGAAGTGTCAGTCCCAGGCAGACCCCCAGGAGAAAGCCTGAGGGCCCTTCCTGAGCCATGCTGATGGTTGAACTTCATTTTAATCATTGCTGAGATTTCTCCATTCATAGACCTGCCTGTGAACTGAGGGGCTGGTTTTGTAGCTCCGAACGAGCAGCTGCAGTACTAATTGCCATTCTCACCAGTTTTGGGTGAGCAGAATAACCCACCCTGCAGGGTGTCCTGGCTGGTTGTGTCTGAAATACAAAAGTGAGGTAGGGCAAGGAAGCGTCTATTACCCAGTTTTCTGTCAGCGCTGTGGAAATGAGAGGAGTTTGCACTCCAGGGTTGCTAACCCAGCTTCTGTTACTGGTTCGGAATTAGCGTTAAAAAAAGAAAGGTCATCAAGATGTCTCCTGAGTCCTGCTGAGTGGAAAAGAACAGTTCGCAGAGGAGATGCACTTGTAAGATCACAGCACATCTACCTTAATGACGTGCCTTCCAAGGATGGGGCACTTCTTGAATTGTGCCGGTGCCCCGAGGACCCTACAGCGGAGAAGGCTTTTTTTAAATCAGTTTCATAACCTTTTTACCTGTTGGCTGTTATGACCTCCCATAGGCTCTGCAACACCGAAATATTTATAGATATTCCTGATGAATGTCCCATAAAGAGCTGATCTTTGTCTGTCACTCCTTGTCTGTAAAAGTTATTCTCGGTCTTAAGGCAAAGCTTAAATATTCTAGTCATAAACTAGCTCCAGTGGAATCTGTAGATTTTGAGTATAATTATCTGCATGTTGCAGAAGACAAAAATGAAACAATGAGAAATGAAATGATAGGCCTAAATATAGAGATGTTTAGTAGCTGAGATGGAAAGAGCGTCCAGAAATCCTGTGTTTTAATATTAGATCTGGTACCGTGTTACAGACAGATATGGAGTGAAAATAGTAATTAGGTTCTTTGTGTTACTCGTTTCATCATCTGGTATTTGTGCTGTGGAGTGACTTGTGTTCACATCTAATTAAAAGAAATGTTTAAAGACATTCTAATAGTGCTTTAGAATAGTGAAATTACCTTTACAAAGCATTGGCTTTTTGCTCCTTTGTTTCACTGTGATCCAGAAGGGCTGAAAGCAGATGTTACATCCTTTTTTTCACTTGTGCTCTGCATTTTGTCTGTACCACTCAGTCCTTTGTGTGTGCACCATTGCTCTCCCCCAGATGTAATGTAAAGCTGTATACATGAACTTAGTAGGTTCAACTGCACGTTCTTTTGGTGATCTGGAATCCATTTTCCAGGCATTTTCTTTTCAGCTAGTTGCACACAACTGCCTGGCAAACTGCTAAAGACTTGTAGAGGTTTGCACAACAAAATTTGCACTACAGATTATTTAAAATGCTTTCATTACAGGTTTGTGTTGTAACAATTTTAACTGTGCTACTGAATTTATAAGTGATAGCTGTAAGAGAGCAGTTTATAGAGACACAAGCAAGTGTGGATTTTAGCAGGAGAACTGAAATAAATTGAACCTGAAAATTTGGACTGAAAACCTTAGTATATTTACGGTGACAGCATTGTATTGGGCTCTAGGGCAGCCCTTCAGAGGAGGTTTTGGAAGTCAAGTAAATCACTTAAAGTAGATTAGAAAGACACGCTAGAAAATGTGAGCAAAGAGCCTTGCTGTATTTCAGCAGTATATTTAATGTTTCGTGTGTTTGACCAGTGCAACTGCAAAACTGCTACAGTTTTTAAGATGTGTGGTCTGTGTTTAAATTACACACAGTTCACAGCTGACCCTACTTCTTTGGTTTGTGCAACAGCAGGAGGAAGCAGCTGATTAGTTTCAGTGTATGTACATTCCACATACACGCACAGTCTGGGCTAATGTCCTACTACTGCTATTTTTCTGTGTGGTTTTGCTTTCTTTTTTTTGCACTTGCTTGCACTACACTTCTGATTTTTGTGGTCTGTGTTGTTTAATTAGGACAATTTCAGAGTCACTAATTAACCTCCCTTTGGCCTCACGTGGTCTTTAATTCAGCTGACACTCCCCAGGTTAGCTCTGGCAGGCTCTGTTGGGACAGGCTTTAAAGTATAGTTGAAATAACTCTTGTGTTCTGAAAACCTTGGGTGCATCTCCCTCCCCTCTTTCCCTGCTACTGATGAGGACCAATTCTACGTGTCAGCTTTTTTAAGGGATATGGTGGAAAAAAGCAGCAAAGTGAGCCCCATAATGACAAGCTGCAGTCATCCTCTAGTGGAAGTAGATGCAGTTGCAGTAACCTGCAATAAAGCAGCATGCAACTTAGATGAGCCCTAGTCTGGGGCCTTGGAGTGATTCCAAACGTGCACAGTTTTTGGTTTCTTGTTGCTTTTAGGTGGATGGAAAAGGGTTTGTGTGTTTTTAAGGTGAAAAGCTTGTTTCCACTTGGGCAATCACCAGAGCTCTTTTATTACGTGAAGGAGATTCAACTACCAGTTCTCTTCAGGTTTCTTCCTGCAATCTGTGGGAGGAGAAGGCAGGAATTAAGAAGGGAAGTTGTCACAGCCTCTTAACAGCTTAATGAAGGCTCTCAGAAACCCTAATAGCAATAGAGTGTCTAGTGGTTGGAAATTTCTGGGTAGAGTGTAAAATCCATGGTTGTGGTATGGAGGTTGGCATGCACAGGTGGAGACTGATGTAGACTCAGAGAATTTTGAGGGAAGCAACAGCAATTCCGTCAGAATTAGTTTCACCGTGTTGCACTCAGGAGTATTGGTCCTAAGCAAAGTTTTGGAAAGAAGCCTCTTGACATTTCAGTGGCTTAACAGTGACTGGAAAAACAGTTTGAATCACTCGTTGCAATTGATTTTCCAACTATAAGAATTTGATAGCACTGATGGAGGGAGATTACTTTTCCTGCTATAATATATTCCCAGTTTGTGTTTCTGTGAGGCATTTGATGTGCCCTGTTCACTGGTGAGAGAGTCTGTAAGTCATTGTAAAGAGTGATACAATGCCCTGTAAAAGCAAAATCACATTTGAGAAGAAGGCATCCATATGTAATAGAATAAGGAGGAAAGATACCAACAGAAAAGACAGATTTATCTTTTGTATAAGAACAACAGAATATATTTAGGACATAGGAAATGGAATAAAATTGTTTAGGACTGAGCTCCCTGAGAGATGCCCTTCTGCAGTTGCTCTCTAAAGAGGTCTTTGTATTCCTGTAAACAGAAAGAAGCTGCTGGCAGGTCCTTAAATTCAGTGCTTGTTTTCCCATGCTTTAATTCAGCCAAACCTAGATGCCTCTACACAGCAAAGCCTGCCTTATTTTCTTTGGAATTAGAGGGGAAGAATCTACCTACATGTGCATGTATGTGTGTACTACTTTGTAGGAGTATGAATTCCTGTGGTGAGATGGTAATAATGTGAGGATGATCCTACCTAAGATTTTATATTTTGAATGGGAACGATGAATTGTGAATAAGGGTTTTCATATTTACTGATGTAGGTATTTAATTATACATAGAAAACTTAGAAAGGTATGGTAGTTTCTTTTTCTCTTGCTTATGTTATGGCACAAGATGTTTTCGATTAGCAGCATTTTTTTGCTTAGAAGCTGACTTCCTTTTCAAGCTTTCCTGTGGTTTTCCTCAGGTAAATAACAGCCAATTGAATTTCTAGTGATAAATGTGTAATGCCATTTGAGCTTGGGACCAAGTTGCAGTCCTTAAGAACTGTGCTGCTTTGCCCCTCTTTTCTTCATCTCTGTTTCGTAACCATCTCCAACTTCAGCTTGAGCTGTGTCAGAAAGCAGAGGTCGGTACTGAATCAGGGTGTTCCTAGTTCAAAATAGAAGTATACTATTTATATCCTACCATGTTTACCATCTGACAGCTTCCTGTGCTCTCCCAGGACTGATGTAAAGATGGTTTACATGTGATGGTTTAATTGCTATTGCACGGTTATGTGTGTCACGGAAGTTACTATTGCAGTTGAGTACCTCAGCAGGACCAACATGGACTGACTGCTGCTTGGTTCTCAGCCAGCTTTCTTCTCCCCAGGAACTGAATTGCACGTTTGCTGAAGTTGATTTAAAGTTTCCATTGTTTTCAGAGGATATCATGTCAACTTTCAGGGTGATTCTTCCAGCCAAGAACTGTGCCAGTGCTGTATTTTAGTTATTTAGTTTACTTCACAAGCCCTGCTGTTAGTGCCTTTCTCTATGCTTTCAATTCTCTCACCTCCTTTTAGATTTGATCTGTTAGGTACATCACCTGAACGTAACTGGTAATTGGCTTTGCAGGCTGGGCTTTGTTTGCTTCTTTGTGTGAATTCTCTCCATAAACAGTGTTCAGCACCAATCCATTCTTTTTTTATGTCTACTGGAAAATATCACTCCAAGAAGAGTGTGAAGAGACATAAATGACCCACTTGCTGTCCTGTCAAAAGCATAGGTAGATTTAATTTACACCAGAAACTGACTGGAAATTGAGCCTGTTTCTGAGAGCCCTCTGCTTCCTTTGTTTCCTTTCTAGCTTCACTTCAGCTTTTTGTTTCATTTTTTAAGCTCTGCATAAATTTTCATACTGGATTTCCTTCCCTGTTATTAGCAGCCAGCCCACTGATCAGGCACCAGGGTTGCTGGCTTGCTAAGTTTGTCTATTGTGTTGGAATCAGAAGTCAAATATGTGATAATGAGTGTCATATGAGAGTAAGTGTTGTTTAGTGGGTAGATGTACATTATGTAGACCTTTCTTGTCTGCAATCTGTGATGAAGATGAATCATTCTTTGGGGAAAGGTTATAGTCATGTTGTAAATCACATTCTAAAAGCAAAAAATAATAATAATAAAAAAGATCCAGCAGTGATAAATAACTACCATCTGGTATCTGAACTATATAATTGTAATATGATTTGTCATCCACATAAGATAAGCTTTGAAGAATGTTTAAGTTGAAGGCATAGGCACGGAGAGATCAAATGTGTTAAGTACTTGAGGTCCTGAAGTTCAATGAATTAAAACAATGTGTTCCATGTGAGGTGGAAAGGCTCCCAGAACCACAACAAGGGAATTCCTTGCAGCACAGCTGTGTGAGAGTAATTAAGCATTGGGAGAAGCTGTAGAGTAGGTTTTACATTGTTTTTAAAAAATAGGTCTCACTTTAATTATTTGACAGATGAAAATGGATTTACATCAAAAGAAGGCCTCAAATGCCTCTTGTGATTTAACTTTAGTTGATGTATCTCCAAGATCAGCAATGGATGCAGATGAGCTGTGTATGGGTTTGTCTAGCTTTAAGAAGTATGTGCTGCTGAAAATTAATCTCTTCTGTGACGCAAAGAAAAGAAACAGAGATTGCTGAGAAAAGACATGGGAAGAAAACAAGATAATAAAGACAGCTAAGCAATGGGAAAGCAGTGAAAAAAGCAAAATGCCTTTTGAAATAACCACTCTGAATCAACATCACATAAATCTCTGCTTCTGCCAGCTACCCACTCACTTTCTCTTTTAATAGAAGGAGTCATCATGGTTCTGAAACAAGTAACATAGGGAACCATGGATTTTCGAAGGAAGTGAGTTTCCTGTCTTAGTGGGTTTTAGCTTGCAAGACTGACTTAGGAATGGATTTGATCCCTTTCAGGTGTATATAACATATCAAGATGGTGGAAGCAGGGGTATTTTTATTTTTCCAAGGACACTCCTCCAATACCGAAGTGACGCTTCAGAAATAGCTTTATTATTTCCTTTCTGAGTGCATCAGTAATAAAAGTTCTTAAAAAACTCTTTTACTGACATTCATTTAGTCTCACAATGCTTCTGTGATATAAATCTGTAGATACAAATCTGGCACGCCAGATAAGACAGTGGGTGGTTTGTCCATTGCCTCTCAACAAGGCTTGGAGTACAGACACGTTTAGAACTTAGACAAACCTGGCACTGATTCTTGTGCTCGTTGCTTGTAGCCAAACTGTCTGGCAACGGAGATGTGTCTGGGGACAGACACACAGGGGACTTGTGAGACTTGCAGAGCTGATTTGTTTTCTGAGAAACTACTTAGGTGACTAAAATCAAAGATGTGTTTTGCTGACAGCTGTTATTTCTCCTCCTTTCTTTTTAGCTCGTCTTGCCGGAGTACTCTATCCATAGTCTTTTCTGCATCATGTTTTTATGTGCTCAGGAGTGGCTCACACTGGGGTTAAATGTGCCTCTGCTTTTTTATCACTTCTGGAGGTAAGCCTTTCTTTATATGCTGTCTGCCTGTTAGCCTTGCTTGACAATTCGGTGCACGTGAGATTGTATGAACAATGAAGGACAGTGATAGGAGTATGGAAGAATATTTTTTGCCCAGAGGCTCATGCCCATAAGCAGCTGAAACTTACGTTTCTAGTGAAAAAGGAAATTTTTTTCATGCAAATTTAGGGGAGATATATAAATATATGTATATATATGTGGCTTTCACTTACTAACTTGGCTAAATGTTCCAAAGAGTGTCAGAATGCACACACTACAACTGCATGAAAACATGGAAGCTAAATAGGCTGGAATCTGAGTGTGGAACTTGGACAAGCTCTAAATACTTCACAGAGGGGGAGTTGTATGACAGTTCATATCTGAAAGAGTTTGTACCTATTCATTCAGCCCTAACAAGGAAACTCCACTGGAGTTGTGAACTAGAGACTGGGCAGATTGACAGATTTTTGCGTCTCATCTTTTTCGGCAGCTTTATGATGTTTCTTCAGTATAAAATAAGTTGTTTCTTTCTGTGCAGTAGGGAATTTCTGTTCTGCAAAGAATTCTCTCTTAGAGATTCTTGGAGGAGGGATTGCTATAGGTGAAGGACTGTGGTCTTCACGCTGCACATGTGAGGAAGTGAGGGGTGTTTTCACTCTGGGTCTCTGATCTCAGTTAATATTCACTGAGGGGTTTTCAGAGTTGCTTACATAAGACCTGCTGCTGGTTTCCAGACAGGCAATACAGGTGCTGCTGCTGCTGCTGCTTCTTCATCTTCCTCTTCATTCTAGTGGAGCATCAGCCTTCTGTTGCCTCTGAAAATAACTGAGAGATATCAGTTTTTGTGGTTGTCAGTCTGGAGTCTTCCCTAATTTTGCATTTTCCCAATGTTTGTGAAAGCACAGGTGATTTTTGTCTGACAGGATGTCTTTGTGTTACAAGGGTACATATGGCTGCAGAAGAATAATTCTGTAAAGAAGTCAAAACCATCATCTCAACCAGGAACTAAAAAATAATAGCTTTTTTACACCTTTTTTTTGCAAAAGTTTGGTAGTAATGCAGAGTCATGTGATCATGTTTATTATTCAGACATCAGAGTGCCAGTATAGTTCTCAGAAAGCTAAATGAAGTGAAGCAACAAGTGCTTTTCTCCCTATTGTTTGTCTGCAATAAAAATAACAATGTTTTATGGTGCTGTTTTCCTAAGGGTTAACAACTAAAGACTGCCAATAATACTAATTTGAAAAGTTTCTGTAAAGAAATATGTCCAAGAGGAAAATGGACAGACTCTAAGTAATGACGTCATCCTTTGGAGAGAACTTTTGATTCTCTCTTTTTTGCCATGATTCTCCATATGCTTTGCTATAAGGACTCCACAACTTCTGCTGCTTTAACCACAGATAGGTTTGGGTCCATTGTGTAAAGTTCTGCTCAAATCCATGGGAAGACACTGTGTAATATCTCCATTTCAGTGACGATAATTAAGCAAGGTTTCACCTGTGCTCTCTGTAAAAGAGTCTGCAACCTTACTAGAGACAGTAAGTGGATGTGACTAACACTGGAAGGGAGGAAGGCAAAGTTATTTTGAGAACAACTATTGTCAAAATTTGCTGCTGGTCACTTGTTTGAGGTTTTTATATCTGTCTGTCTGTCTACCTATAAGCAATCAGCAATCCTGGATGTTTGCCATGTCACAGCAACAGGAGTAACAATATTTTATCTGATTTGTGCTGATCTTAAAGCAGTTTATTCACTTTGATGAGGAATTCTTTTATTTTTTTTGTTTGCTTTTGCTTTTTACTGTAAAGTAACTGAGACAAAAGCTCCTTTGCCAATGAAATTGTTTTGTCACGATTTTCTCAAACATTCAGTCATTGCTGAGAATAATTAGAAATTTCTCTTATGTAAGAAGAAAAACATTTTCCAAATAAAATTATTCAGATGATAAATTTCTGAGCAGTGCCACATGCAGAAAACCTTAGTCAGCCAGCTCTTATATTATTCCATATTGCTTTTTTTCCTTTTCAGAGTTGGAGGAACTTAGCTACCAGCTGGTTGAGATTGTCACCTTTCATCATGACTGAAATCAGTTGTGTAGGTGCAGTTAAAGCCCAGTAATCCTTCCTGCATGCTATGATCACAAGCAACCATATATTGTCACTCACATATGTAAGTTATTAGTAAGCCCAAACCAGCTATATAGGAAGGAGGAATGCTTCAATCTAAAGAATTAATAGACCGCAGAAAGTCCACATTCATTAATTGCTTGGTTCTATGAGAAAGGAGTACTTAGACTAGCATCCTGATTTTAACAATGTCTGGAAATAAAGATTTGGGAAAAGGAAGGGAAATTCCTCCTATATCATGGAAGATGGTAGTCTTCTGAGCTGGTGATCAGGAGGGTGTATATCTGCACATATTTAATACAGAATATCATAGGGTTATTCCAGCTGTCCTCTCCCACTCTTTCAGGTACTTCCGTTGCCCGGCAGACAGTTCCGAGCTAGCCTATGATCCACCTGCAGTGATGAATGCAGATACCTTGAGTTACTGCCAGAAAGAGGCCTGGTGTAAGCTAGCATTCTATCTCCTTTCCTTCTTCTACTATCTCTACTGGTAAGCCTGGTCATTTCATTAAGAAAATAATAGCTGCTTTTCATTTCACTTGTGAAATTGTATTTGGGAGTGACTGGAACCCAACTGGTCAGTTCCTTTAGTCTACAAAACTTGGTTCTCATGTTGATTCAGGGAGGCAAGCCCAGTTACTGCTGACACCCCAGTACCGAATATTGGGTTTATCTAAGGCCTGAGCCAGGCCCTGGGGCCAACCCAAGGAAATAACTTTTGCTCTGCATAGTGACTTAGGCTGGATGAAAAAGCAAATGTTATATTAATGGTATTATGTCCCATTAAAAATTTTAATGGCTTAATGATTCAAGAGAATCGTAAGAAAAATACTGTACCTGCTGGTGTAGTGATACTCAAGATGGTAAATAAATGGGTAGGCAGATGTTGGGTGGGAACACGGGATGCACCATGCCTGTAGTCATTCCTACAGGCTCCCTTTCATGACAGGGTAAGCCTGTGCATGGTCCAAACCCCTAATTAAAGTACATTCATGAAGATATGCACCCTAGCTGTGTGTTGTCCCCCCTGCCTCTGTCAGCTGTCAGATGTTGTCAGTGCACAGTCACAAATGCCCAGTGCACAAATATGTGATGATCATATTTAAGGTAAGGCCTTGGCAGGAACCCTGTGCTTTTAGTCACCCTATAATCACACCATAAAAACTACTCGACAGCAAACTTTAACACACTTTTAAATGGAGGTGATGTTCTATCATGCCTTTATTCTATTCCTTCTTCCATAATGGATTTGCACAGAGTTGCCTCTTCCGGTCTTGCCTGTTGTCATCCTTCTGCAAGGCAGGTTTGTGTGCTGCTGCAAGAAGAGAAGTGTTATTTCTCCTCTGATTATTGGTCTGTTATCTGTTCTGCTGTCCCCCATACCTTGAGGAGTCACTGCTGCAGGTTGTTGTTTCTCAATATTCCTTTTAAACACTATTGAGAACAAAGTTTTCTGTCCACCTGTGTGTATGTATGTGCCTGTGTCTGCACATCAGAGCGACAAGCTGGTAGGGGCCTAACTCACATGAAGATGGATATGGCATGACAACCTGAGTAGATCCAATAGCTTTTTGGGTTTAGGCTGAGTACCTTTGCCGGTCCTCTTCATGGGGCTGAGGGTGAAAAGCATGGAGTTGTGCTAGACAAGCTCTGTTGGTAGTGTAAGGAGACATGGCAAGTAATGGCTGGAGAGAAAAGTGTTTTTAACTCCCTGTTTTTGTGTTGGGATCAAAGTCAGCTGTGTAGTGTGGTCTAGCAGATCTGCTGGGACTTTAGTGTCGTGCAGCTTCCTCTGAGCCCCGCTTTCTTCATTTTAAAATGTGGCCATAATCCAAAATTCACTGCCTGGTGCTAAATAAAATAGTATACATTGCATACAATTTTACAGTGCTTTCCTGGGTATTGGCAGGATTAAAATTGTAGTAAAATGGAGCTGTGGTAATATACTGTGTTTTCTTCACTTCTCGGAGTTGTATTTAGTATGTATGGATACACACCAGCTGGTGGCTGCATTTTATGTTTCCTCTACTGCACAGAATATTTTCCCAAAGAAATCAAAACAATGCAGTTTCGTGAAAAACCTTGCCTGCCCTGCCGAGAGCGGCTGGTTGAAGTTTTGAAGATCAAACACGCTAAAGCAAAATGGTTTTGTTTCTTCGCTGCTCAAATTGAGACATCAGACTGAGCTTTGAAAAGCTCAAACACAGCTTGTGGTGCAGTAGAATGTCGATAATGAATTTGTTATTTCTCGAGTGCCTTTTGATACCCATCTTGAATGCGCCATAATTAAGATGCTTTAGAGAGATAGAAAGAATGCAAAGGAAAGCACAGGCCATTACAGTGAGACCAGAGGAACCGACAGCAAAGGGTTGTAAAAATCAAAGTGCTCTGTATGCTTCAAAAGGATACTTTCATAGTGTGTCTTTCTTTTACATTCAGCATGATCTACACTCTGGTGAGCTCCTAACTGGAGGATCATCGTTAAAGACTGAAAACAACAAAGGCTGGAAGTGCAAGGACGAGTGATCCAAGTGATGCATGATTAAAAAACACCATGAGGAATACTTTGAACTCAAGCAGTAAACAGAGTGTGTGAAAGCAAGACCCAGCAAGAAGAAGCAGATGACCATGGGAGAATGGCTGAGTTAATTGTTTTTGTCTCCTGTTTCTCAATGTATTGCAGAAAATTACTTTCAAAACCCAAGCAAACAATAAAAAATGCAACAAGGTGGGCCAAGTTACACAACTATTCACCTCTCCAGGGATAATGCTGCTTGGTTTAGTGGATTCATTATAAACCATAGTCCCTACTGTCTTCCAGGGAGCAAAGTGTCTTTTCTTCAGGACTATTCTGGACTGAGGAAGCAGAGGACAAGATAATCTTACACAGAAAGAAGACCTATACAACGCATTCTGAAAATGAGTGCTGAGTGGACTTCAGATAAGATGTATGATGGTCCTGCAGGGACATTCACATGACACTAAGCAAAGAGGGATGTCAAATCTCATGGAACTGCTTCAGTAATTTTGTTTGGGGTTTTTTTCCACCAAAACAATAACAAAAGAATTTGCAATTGCAGTGTTCTGTTTCCTGATTATATGCTATTCCAGCAGGTGAACATCCAGTATATTTCTGTTCTTCGTTTGCGATACACCGATTACATACAGTGATATGTATAAATACATTGGGTCTGACCTAACCACGCCAATCACTTATCAGAATAGTGTTCCTCTGACTGCAAAAAAATCCAAGGTAAAAGGTGCATATATTAAGGAGGATTGTAACATAGGTATTATATTCATCACAATGTTGGATAACAAATACTGGACCAGCTAATCATGGTCTGTAATTCTGTTTTGCAGCTTTATATCTGCTGTAAAATTTAAGCTGGAACAAATATACAAAATGTTTTTGTCTTGTATGATGTTCGTATTGCAAGTTGTTAATTTTTTAATAATTTAAGTTTTTAAATTTTATCATATAATTCTCATTTAAATTCATATATATGGGCTGTTTATATATATGTATATTCAAATGCACATCTACGTAAATATTCACAATCTATTTACATTTTAGGTTAATCTGTCAAGATCAAAGGCGTCAAGTGTCCAGAACTGCTGCTAAATGTATTTCAGTGCTGAACCTTGTGAACTAGGGCTTGTTCCCTCCAAGTCACTGGTGCTCTGGGTAGCAGGCAAGCCTGTAAGGTCAGGACTAACACCAGTGCAGGCACAGGCAGTGCTTGGATCTTGCCTTGTGGGTGAGCTGACACTCGGGTGCATCATCAGCAGGGATGCGGCAGAGGATGGTGCAGGGAGGCCCATCTGTACCCCAGGGTGTTCACAGCTGGGCTTGTTAGCACGAGCTCACTGTCGACCCAGGCAGATTTCGTCCGGCTGCTGAGAGCCAATAGACTGTTCTTGTGTCCAAACTGAGGTCTTTTTAGTCTGGGCACAGGACTTCAGCAGGGCAGTTGCAGTCCCACACTCATCCTCCGTGCTGACGTGCCCTGTTTCAGAGCACGGTGCAGGAGCAATGGCTGTGTGAGTCATCCCGTGTCTGCAAGGTTCCAGACTGAGCTGGAGTTACTGTATGTGTGCAGTGCCAAGACTCTTTCTGGTTTATCTACATTAACAAAATTAAATCCTGTTAGCCTGCAAAGCCCAGCATCTGCATGCAAACTGCCTGCTCCTGGACCGTGCCAGCTCTGGAGTCACACCTGGACATTGCTTGGAAGAGTGCTAGCTGGCCTGAGCAAACATTTTACCAGGGTCATTCTAACAGTATTTAGATGATGAAGTTGTCCCAAGGGCTGGCATTCTTTGATTTACAAGTACAGACATAGCCAGTAGGTCTTACTGGATGTAGTTTGACTTCATACAATGTAGCATTCCCAGTTCTGGAAGCATGCAACAGGGCTGACAAATCAGATTACTTAGAAAGCTAATTTGGCCTCTTACAGCTCATAAATTTGGATTGCACACACTACAGAAGTGGCTAAACTGCTCTTGAAATCACACTGACCCTGCAGGCAATACAGACATGTTTGCTTTGAGTGTGCTTGAGCTAAGAAACTTCACTGGATCGTTACAGAGCTGACTGATAAAGCTCTGCTGCTGTGGTATAATTAATGAACAACCCATAAAAAGCTGATGATTGTGACTGAACCTCTTCTCTACAACCTAACTAAAGCATCTAGTTCTACAGAAGTGCAGGGACTAGATTCACCAGAACAAATCACAGTGAATAACTTCTAGGTATCTTGCTACCTCATAAAACTCTGAGCAGGCGACTGAATCTTTCCATGCATCCTCTAGGGTGCATAGGAGATGGAAAGAAATTAATTCAGGTTTCCTTTATTCTAGATGCATGCTTTAAAGTCAGTTTGATTAAAAGGCTTGGAATCTTTTTGCAAGTTTGGATGGGTGAAAGTGTGATCACATCTTGCCGGGGAACACACAATTTTTAAATCCTGAGATTCAGGCATGAGCTGGACTGCTAGCAGATCAAATGTTTGCAAACAAGTCTGGATAGAAGCTCTGTGAGTTTTTGTAACTGTCATTGGCATGTAATTCTTGACTTTGTACAAGAAGCAGTTGCATTTGTGGGTCTTCTGAATGTACCTTCAGGTGACTTCAAGAGCACAGTGCTTGAATGGACATGCTAGGTCATTTGACACAGGTTCTCTATTTCAGGCAACTTCATCAATGTCTTTATCAAACTCCATTTGAAAGCAGAACGCTTTGATCCTACTACTGCTTTGAGCAAATGTTTCCAGGATCTCACTGCTCTGGTACTAGAAAGTTCTTCTGCATTTCCAGAGTAAATTTAGTCTTGGATAATTTTTTCCACTTGCTTTTGAGCCCACATTAGCCTAAATACACCTTCTCTCATGCTGCTTAAAACTTCAGTATATAGAGAAAGCAGTCCTTTTCAGCCTCCATTCTCTTAGGAGTGAATGGTCTCACATCCTTCTATAGAAAAGCTCTGCATTCCCCATATGTTCTTTAAAGGATTCCTCTGTTGTCTTCCCAGTCAAATTTCCTAAGAGTGGATGATCACAGCTGTTTAGAGTATTCTGGAGAATATCTTACTTTTACTAATCCTCACTGTGAATGGACAATGTAAGCTAACATTTTCAGTTGTTTTTAATAATCCTTATTCAAAATAGTGGTCATACTGCTCTCAATAGCATTTTGTTTGTGTTCAAGATAAACCTTAATTTAAAGTCAAAGGGAAAAAAATTGTTTAATATTAGGATATTTTCCCCTTTATTGAATTCAGTGAAACTTCTCCTGAGCAGAAGTAATTTATGAAACTTTCCAAAGCAGTAACTGGAGGAAGTTTTAATGTAAAACAGGTGTCGCTGACCCAGAACTCAAGACCTTCTAAGGTGTCTGCCGGTTTCTAGAAGCTGCAAGTGCTCTGGACATCACAGACAGCAGAGCAAGATACAGCCCTCAGCATGTTCCTTGCTCTGTGTTGTTACCCAGGAGGTTGCAGTATCATGCTGGGTACTCATATATGGTGGATGTTCTTAAGACCGGATTTGTCCTTTTCTCTGTTAGACTTGTCAGCCTTGGGATATGAGAAGAAGCACAAATAGAGGAAGGAAGAATGAAGGATAAAAGATAGCTGTTGCCCTTTTAATCCCTCACCATGTATGTGACTGATCGCAAGCTGAGCGTTCTTCACCCAGGAGGTGGCTGGGCACTGGAACAGGCTCCCCGTGGAAGTGGGCACGGCACCAAGTCTGACAGAGCTCAAGAAATGTTTAGACAATGCTCTCAGGCACATGGTCTGAGTCTTGGGGCCGTCCTGTGCAGGTCCAGGAGCTGGACTTTGGTGATCATTGTGTGTTCCTTCCAACTCAGGATATTCTATGATTCTACTTTAACCAAAGCAAGGGAGGTGAAAACTGCATAGTTGTTGATGAAGAACAGAAAAAACATGCTGTGATCGTCGGTCACAAGGAAGTCTCTTCCCCATGTCACACTTTAAGGGAGAAATAATCTATGCTACCCCTTTTTGTCTTCAGATCCTCCTTGTTGTTTGGTGAAGGCTTACAGATCTCCTCCCCAAGCCTGCTTCCTTCGTTGTCTCTTTGCCTGGAAGGGTGAATGTTGCCATTTAGGCACAGCAATCCTCTCCTCTTCTCTTACATGCTCTGATGATACAGCTTGATCCCAGAAAAGCCATAAGGTAACACATCATCTCCCATTGCTCCTTCGAGCAGGTGTGCAATGAGCATAAACTTTAGTGAGTATTCATTTTCCTCATTTGTACCATCTGTAAAGTGAGAAAGGTGATACCTCGCCTGTGAAATATTTCCATATATGTAATACTCTTTTTTTTTTTTCCCCCATAACTGTTGAATCTGCTGAAAGGAAAAAGGCAGGAGATAGAAAAAAGGTGGGAGATGATGAGAACTGAATGAGCTGCTTACCCAAGAATGAGTTACAGTGAGCTGGCCTGTAGCTGCCTGTTTCCTGGAAGGGATGGAAAGGCAGCCCCATTGTCAAGGTGCTGCTCCAAGGTTCTGCCCATCCTATTTATAGTCAGGTAATTGCAGTGATGCTGAATAAAATTGTTGCTGCTCTGACTATTTCAGTTTCAAATACAGCGAATCAGTGCTAATCGCAGAATGCTTCGCCTACAAATAATTAACTGTACTTAAGCTGTCAGAAATGTTTTTCCATCTGTTTCCTTGAGCCATACTCTTCCTTTTGCACTAAGCCACTGAAAGTGGAAGAAAAAGTTCTTCAAACCTACACCTTCTTACAGAAACTGTTCTGAGGTTGTTATGATCTGGCACTGCTGCTGGGGTCATGATTACTCATACATTATTAACAGGGGTCTTAACAATCAATTGCTTTTCTTTTCTCCATTCCATCTTCACACAGATATTTTTGCTAAAAAAAAATAAAAGTGTACAGGGCATGATCCAAAATCCTTGAATGTAATGAATATTTTTTGTTATTTCCAATAGAATTCATTTGATGTTTATTACTCTAGACCTATGTGGAAAACAGGATCACACTGGAAAGTCTCTAGACTTTTGCTAGTAGGGATCCCATCCTCTGGATCTTGATATCACCTCGATTTAACTGAATTATGTTAACGGAAGAGGAAAATATATTTTTGAAGGATAAGGGTAACATTTCAATGCCCGTGCCAAACTGTCACAGAAAGTTATACCAATTTGGTAAAAATCTGGCTCCATGGAGGTTGATGGACATCATAGCTCATGTGAGCCCCACTTACCATTGTACAACTTCTACCAAGAGGTCAATGGAAATTAAAAATAGGAAAAAAACCCTAAACACAATAAAGTTTAGTTAATCAAAAATGTTATTGGATATTAAATAAAGCTTGGGTTGCTACAAATAAAACAGGAGATGAAAAGGTCACAATAAAGTGAGAGGGTTTTTTTTTAATCTTTGGGAAGCAAACAAATATTAGACTGCCATCCATGCTGCACTGAACTTTACATTGGTGATCTCAGTCCATATTCCTGTCCTGGTGAGTTTTTTGATTATTCATTGCTCATGAACACATTGTTCTGATTTATTTTGTTCTTCTCAGCAATGCAGTTGTAGGTGGGAAGGAGGGAGAATTCTCCTCTGAAGTACACTATTCCCCTTCTTTTCTCCCAGATAACCTATGAAAATGCTGTAACAAAATTCTGATGATGTGTTTAAAAGGTACGCCTCAACTGAAGAATGAAGCTGTTTGCTGCAGATAATATTATGATGCAATTTAATAAACCACAGTTCTGGAAATCCTTTTAAGTGCTTGCACACTTAAAGTAGTCATTTTATTACCTCTAATTGCTGGCCAACTTCTCATGTAAGAGAAAATATACTTCTGTGGCACAATTCCGTGACTTTCTTTGTAGTCAAACTCTCAGTAAAGGCTGAGGAATGTGAAGTGCTTTTTAATTTTTTTTCTAATAATGAGATCCCATATTTTGGTAATACGGTGTGGAAGTGGAATGAAGCATTAAAAAGCCAAAATAACTTACTTAGTCTAAGTTTTGAAGAGGTGTTCCTCCTCTTCTCCCACGAGTTATTCCTCATATCACCAGTCTCCTGACAGATCTGAAGAACTCTGCCTGTCCCACTGGTCTGACAGTTTCAGTCTTTTTAAGGAGATTTGCAACCACTGAGCATTAGCATGAAACCCTGACTGGAAAGCAAAGCCCCTACAGACCACCCCAAGATTTATGGCAATGTCTTAAATAATGGAGAAGTAATTCAGTCCTATGGAATACTCTCACCTGTGCATGGTAATATAAAGTACCAATCAAATAATAATACAAGCCGTGTAGTACAAGCAAAGTGGGATTTCTGTCTGGATTTCTGTCTGTGTTCTATCTGTAATACTTTTTTTGGGGTAATACAGCATTTTGCTTGTTGTGAAAAGCAATATAAATTACAAGACCAAAGATAAACTGCAGCGGTAAACAAAAGTTTGACCATAGTTATTTCTAAACCTTTCAAATACTTTCTGCTTCTGACAGTTATTGACAGCCCGCAGTTACTGGGGGTGCATGTTCTGATGTTAATAGTAGCTTTAGCAATACATTAATTCTCTTCTTTTGGAATAGGAATCCGTGTTCCTTTCTAAAACATATTTAACACATTTTCAGACCTTACCTGACTCTCAGTATATAGAAAATTTAAATGTATTACCAAAAAATCCAAATAAAATGCAAATACAAAATACAGCAAACATGGCAGATTCTTTAGCAAATTTCTAGAGGGCCTTCTTATTCAAAGGAAATTTCTAGTTTTGGTGTCATTTATTGTGGGTCTCTGGACTGTCAAAGGCTGCCTGAATGCTGCCATTGTCAACAACAGCAGTTCAGCAAGAATATGAGCAAATGCAACCTCAGTTCCATCTTCCCAGCTGCCCAGCCACATGTACTGCAGAGCAGGTGACATCCACTTCATCCCTTTGAATCCCTTGCCCTTCTAAAAGGTAAGAACATCACAGTGCAAAACGGTTCTTAGTCATTGGCAGCCAATGATGTTGACCTACCTTGCCCTTGCAGGCACACACTGCAAGTTGAAAAACACCGTCAAGCAAGAGGAATTTCCACGGACCTGTTCTTGAGCTTCAGCTTTTACTATTTTGGAGTGGGGTTTTTGCTAGTGGGTTTTTTGTATGTCTTCTTTGTTTGTTTGCTTGTTTGTCTGTTTAATTTTGTGTCTGATAGGAAGATATGTTTCCTGTGCATAATGACCAGCACTGCTACATTGGTCTGGGGAGCCGCCTTCAAGCCCTCTCTTTTGCTTGGTGCATTTTGGGACATACGAAAGGACACTAAATCCATGTCTTTGAAATGTGTTTCTCCTCAGGTCTGCTTTTCAGCATTCCTGCTCTTTCAGTGCTGAGTAGTTGCCCAGCCATAAAGAGCTGTATTTGAATTACAAAGCTATATAAAATAACCCATGGAGATGGGCTCTTACCTATCCTTTCTTAGAAAAACAATGAGAGCACTGAAAAAAAATTGTGAGGCAAAGATGTGAAATACGAAGAGAAATACATGCCTAATTTTAATCAATGAACACTTTGTCACAAATTACACAAGGATCAGAATGCCCAATATTCAGTATTGTTCCATTACAACCTATACCCTTATATAGATAACAAACACTTCCATAGCTACATTTGAAAGAATAAAACCATAGGAGAGTTAGAAACCCACAGCTTTCAGGAGCCATCCAATTGCCAGTGGCTTGAGTTCAGCAGATTATTTACCCTATGACCAGCTTATCTAGTACAAGGTATTTTCCACTTTGTTCTGAAATATCTAGAGAAGGCTGCTCTCAGAGACAGCAGCTGAAGCCAGGTGGACCATTGCTGTGTTTGCTCAAGGACTCAGATTCTCTTCTTAAATGACCATAAATTCAGAACATTTACAGAACTGGAAACTGTGTTTCCAATTATTAACTTCTCTACACTGATAAAAACTTCAAAATCTCCTAAATTACTTTGGAGTGTCAGTGTAATTTTCACAAATGCTTGTCTATTTACTTAGGATCCTGAAAACCTCCGGGAAGTGAGAGGAAAGACTTGTCCACATACCAAGAGTTCAGTGCTCAGGAGAGAGCAGTAGGAACTTGCCACATGATAGCTCTTCCTCACCAGGTCCATCAACTATAACTACAGCCTTGTAAAGTCTGCAGTTTCACACGGGGACTTCACTGGAAGAGCCGACAGAGGAAGCTGATGCAGAATAGATGGTGCATTCTTTGGTCCTTTGTTGCTCCTTAGATTCCCTTTCCCAACAGAACCCTTAGACTCCTGAATTCTTTAGGCACTTTAAAGCGTTTGTTGAGTACAGTCTACCAACATGGGTTAACTGCAGGGTACGTGCTCTAACCAGCTAACCAGAAAGGATATAAAAATAAGGCAAAGCCAGATAATCATTTTTTAAGAAATATAACTCATAACTCATTGAGTTATAAGAACTGAGAAAATGAGAGTTCAGGTCTTGCCGGTTACACACCTTTCCTGTGTCGCTTTGGGTAGGCACTTCATCTCTCTGCTCACAGTCTCCTAACTGGAGGTGATTGCACTTCCTTCTCCCTCATTTTGTCTGTCTTGTCAGTTTAGATTATGAGCTTTTATGAGATGGAGCCATTTCTTTCTCTCAGTAATGCCTGGCACAGTGTAGCTGAAATTGGAAATTACATGTCGAGATGGTATTATAATCCTAAATAATTAATACTTTTTATCATGGGAGGAAACAACAGAATTCAATGGAATTAGTCAAAATGTATTTGCTCCACTGTCGCCAAGATTGGTACCTGACCTGGTCTGTTGCTGTGCCTTGGGGCCTACTGACAAACTGAAGTTTGCCTCTGCTTTAGCCTCTGAATGCATGTAATGCTGTAATTTGACGCTGCCAAAAAGCACTAAAATGTAAAGAATAAAATGACCCAAACAGCTCCCCATTTCAGTATTTTGCACCGTTCTAGTTCATTTCTGCTCTAACCTTTTATCCTCTTCCTTTATCATGCAGTGACAGCCTGTTGTGTTATCTTTCAGTGTTGCATTGAAAACAAACCCAATACAAGCTCAGACTAAAACAGTGGCACTGGTTCTAATCCAAATTATTCATCGGTGGGTGCATTTATTTGAGAATAAAATTATCCTGTTTTGGCTTCAACTGGGTACTGATGAAACTCAGCTATTTTGACAGAAATCCTTTTCATACTGGAATATGAAAAAAAGGCTGCATTTGTAGAGGAGTTTGATGTTTAAACGTGCATTAGCACAAATTCATTAGTAGACTAGATCGACAGCATAGAAGTTGCCTCGATGTGCCAAGGAATGATATATTTTTACAGATATAACCTACAGCAGAACAGCAGAGCTGTGTTCACAGGGAACATGTCCCACTTGCAAGCACTGGTGCAACCTTCCATGGTGTGGAGTCATGCAGGTCACTGGGGGCACTTGAATTTGCACTGCAGCAGCTGAGGAGCGTTCACAGGTTAACTCCACCAGGGGACCAGTGTTTCGAATCATCAGGGAAGCAAAACCACCTGGGAAGCCGGTATATTAAACAGTGCCAAACTTCTGCAAAGCAGATACATATTTTAACCCTTGTTTCGACCACCACAGTTTATATCACCCTTGAATTTGGCCACCTCATATTGTGATTCTAGAGCCTTTTTTTATCCTTATGAATATATTGTCTAAGACATTGCATAAGATGAACTCTAAAGGAATTCAAAGGGGTTTTAGATCCCTTTACTGCCCATTTACAGGCCTTTAAATACTTTATTTTACTCCATGCTCCGTGACACACACATACACACACACACAAGACATCTAGAAGTTAAATAAATTCTGCTCTGTTAATATATGAACAAAGGGAAGTGCTCTTCTGTTACCTCTCTGTATCTGCCACTTACAGCAGGTCCAAACAGTCGTGTTACATACAGGTTATACTGAGCAAGAAGAGAAAGCCATATTTCTGGACCACAGAGGCTTTTCTAAGATGTTAATTTAAACTACATTTTTGACAAGTGCCACTGGCAGGTTCAGAGTTGCTGCTGTGGGGTCATTGTAAGCCACACCACCTCAGGTCATTTGAGAGCCTTTTCCCAAGAGATGTTGAAGACACTCCCTGAACGTGTTCATTCCTTGATTCTTTGGCCTTAAAAAGTGCAGTTAACAAGGGCTACAGGAGAAAACTGATGCTGCTCCATCCTGCCTGTCATATTTCCAGCAGCAGCCAGTGCTTTGGCTTGGAATGCCTGTGAAGGAATCTCTTGCATTTTGTATCATGGGTTTGCCTTACGAGAGCAGGCAATGTCCCTTTAAGTTAATTATTAAATAAGATTGTTAAGTTGTATTGGAAAATGTGACTCATTCTTTCAAAGCCTATTGCCTTTAAGTAAAAGCAGTATTTATCCTCCAAAAGCCTCCTGAAGTGGTAGTGGCAGCAGCAGAATTTTAATGTAACCTCTCCCATTCATCATGTGAAATCTACAACAACAAGCGATGAATCTTTGATGAACCTTGTCAAGCTTTCTTCAGATTGTAATAGCAGTTTTATAAGCTTCAAAGAAGTTCAGAGGCAATTTACTATGACTGTGTCTACTTTTTTTTTCTCTATGAGCACTCAGCCCAGGGCTGAGCACTGACACATCACCAGAATAGGAAGTCTTGTCCCTGTGTTTCTGGTCTAAATGAAAAACTACATACTGGATATAAGAAGTGTATTTTCCAGAGAAATCCCAATAAAATCTGCAAGATTACAGAGATCATTTAAAAAAAATAAATTTTGTATCTATAGGTAGAGAAACAGATATAGATACAAATGTAGATCTTATTGCTGTAGGTGTGATGAATCCATAGACAGTATCTAGAGACGCTCTCTTATCCTGGAGCAGAGGGAGTAATTATGAATAGATGATGCTTTTTTCCGTCAGTTGTAGGCCTCTGTTTTCTCTCGGCAGCATGTTTTGACAGCCATGAAACACACTTCTAGCTCCAGCGCATATCTTGTTTCCAGAGCACGGTACAGATTTTATCAGAGATAAATAGTGTGTTCTCAAATGAGGACATTACTTTTGTCATTTCTTGTTTTGTCATCTTGTTTTTGTTCCTCATTCTGCTAGAGGCGAGAGTCAGATCTACTGAGAACTCAAAGACCTGGAAATTTGTTTACTGCTAACACAACCTTTACAGTCACCGGTATTGTTGGCTACAAAAATAACTTGTCCTTTTAAAAGTTTGCCCTGGAACTTTATGACTTGCAGAAACTCTGGATACAGTTTTTCACCTGGATTAGGGCATATCTGCATGGCTGCCTTGTTTCAAGGCTCCCACGAAGACAAAGCAACTGATCTACAAGACTCTTGGCACTCTACAAAACCCAAACAGAGCAGAGCTGCTTTGCCATGTCCTTGCCAATGACTGGGGGCGATGGGCTCTTGGGAGGACTCCATCCTGCCTTGCTGATTCTGACTGCTGGAGTGGTTCCCAAGGGGAGCTGCAAGTAGCTGGACAAGGCTGGCATCAACTTTCTTGTTATGTTAAATGATGGGCTACTCTGCGAGCTCTAGTTTTCTTTCTCCAGTGTTTCAGTTCAGCAATATATCAAAGTGATTGGGTCACACTGGGGAGGTACAGCAAAAAAATACAAGTCGTTTTAATGGTTTTCTGCCAATTGGTAGTGAGGCCACAGTATCCTCACGTCCTCTCAGGGCAGACAGGTGTTTATCAATTCTACCCAACTGTGAATATTCCAGATTCAGCCTCTGATGACTTAACAGGCTGTGTGTGTGGAGGTGAATTTATCAGGAAAACTATGTCACTGATAGTGGGCAAAAGAGGTGACCAAATGATAATTGAAGTGATATGTTCTCTTTTAAGCCTGACTTTTGAGTGTGTCATTTCTCCAGAATGTTCAGGAAACTCTCATAGTGCTGGTATTTGTAATTCATTTGTCTGTGATTAGTGATCCCTCTTCACTTGAAGATCCAGCTTATGGGTTGGATCAATTGTGGTGGCTGAACTTCTAGCTTTTTCTCCTTATTCCCTCCTGAAAAGCTTCCTCCATTGCTTGTCTTCTCAACTTCTGCCAGGTGATGTCTGGAGCTACAACTTTTCACAAGAAATTGGAAGTTTGAGTATTTACATGAGCTGTCCACGCATAGCTCAGATAGCAGAACCCCAGGAAACCAGAGTATGGATGAGGTGGATTATGTTCCATGTCTTCACTGCAGGCAAAGTAGAGTGATCTCACCCTGTGATAGATGCCAATCTTTGGAAACCCTGAGCCCTGTGACGTGCCTGGGATGCTCATATCATGGATGTTCATACCTCACAGTTCGTTCTCCCTGCCTGGCCCAATAACCTGTTTTCTGTGGTGTCCAGGGTCTTGGAGGAACAGCTCACAGCGCATTAACAGATGTGTCACAATCTGTCCCTCATCTTAAGTTTCATTCTGACCCCTTATAGTTGGAAACTGGTACAAGCTCCTGCAGCCTGGAGTAACTATTCCTAAAATTATAATTATAACTATTTTTTAATATATGCAAATATCCAAACCCTTTTATTCTAACTAAATTTTGGGGGTTTATGTTGCCATGGGCTCTAGAATTGTGTTAAGTGTTGTTTGGGGACAAAAAATTAATTTACTGCTTTGGAATATCATTCTAATTTCATTGTGAATCCTGATTCCCTTTGTTTATGAGATTGGCAAAACCGAAGTTCCTGATGTGTCACCTTTACAGTGCTCATTATCAAATTCCGTGATGAGCCACATCATCCTCTTTTTTTAGAGAGCAATACCAGAATTCTAAGCATTTCCACACCTATTTTCCTATGCTTCATCTCAGCCTTCCTCCCTCTCTTTGATACCATACCTGCGTGTATTTTTAGTTTGAGTGATTCGAACAACGATCCTGTATTCTCTGTGTTATTCATCGTTCTACTTCACATGCAACTGTGAGTGTTTTGTTTTTTTGCTGTTTGGGTTTTTTTATGTTTAAATTACAGCTGTCATGGCAGAGGTCTTCTCTGAGCTCTCCAACTCTGATAGCCAGTTGGGCACATATCCAGTAGGGCAGATTGAACTGAGATGTCCAGTTGGACCAATTCCTTATTTGGCTTTGGAATTCCAAACAGCTGCTTTTGAAACTGAAATAAGCTGTGTGCTAGCCTTTGCAACACACAATCTGTTAACCAAACCATTGTAGGGCACCATCTTTGCCTGTGATTCTGCAGCAGAAACGTTACTTCTGACAAGCCACCTGAAAGACACATACACCCCCAGATGAAGTATTGCTCATCCCAATTTCTCAGGTCAAGACGTGCAGCTTCATAAGATGGAGAGGATAGAAGGAACACAGAAGAAAATTAACTTTGAAGGGAAGCAGGATAGTATGAAGAAAGTATAAATTCTGAACCCATTGTATAGTCATAGCAGAGAAACTGAAGAATTTAGTGGCCTATCAACTTACCTGACCAAAGGTGTCTGCCCATGACTGGAGTTGCTTTTCCGGGTCCCATTGCAGAGACTTGTCAGTAATTACCCAAGCCACTTACCAAGCTGCCTAGCACCATTTCTTTTCTTGAAAATACTGCCCTGCCTGTCTGCTAAAAAGGTGAGTTTGTGTGTGTGTTCCCTAACCCACATCAGTGGAAAATACCAGCTTATGTTTCCCAGCCCTTTGAACTAATGTTGCCTGGGGACCTGCACACAACTGCTGCCTCTGCTACTTCTGCCTTGGTGCAGGCTGGGTGACCACAAGCAGAAACATCTGAATTCATGGCAGGTTAAGCTGCTGGAGCAGGTTCAGCTGCTGGAACTCCCACTGGAGTCATTAAACAGCCAACATGGAAAGTAATTTTTTGCTTTTCTGGCATTCAGGGCATCGTGTAATAGGTGGAAATGAGAAAAGGCATTCCAATAAAACTGAAACTGTCCTGGCCTTAAACTCTGGACTGAATCATTTTGGAGTCAGAGAATTCGAATCATCTTATCATTCTCTTGTTTCTGGGTCTGGAAGGGAAAACTCAGGAAAAAGCAAAAAAAAAATCTGTTCTTCCTGTGGATTGTGACACATGGCACAGAAGTTTGCCAGGTCTGACTGCACAATAGCACCCAGAATTCTGCTAGTTGGCTGTTATCAGAATTATCTAATTTTATTCACATTCATCAAGTGAAGTGGGACGTAATTGTTGAGGCACTCTGTAAAATAGTGCTCCTGTAATCCTCTGGTCCGGCTTGGTCGAGTTAATTCACTAGAGAATCTGTTTGAGAATGAAAACTCAACTAATGTTTGTGCCTGACATGTGATCACTCATTTCAATTGTCAAAGTGGAATTTTTGCTCTCAGCAGCACAGCAGGTTGAGTTCTGGCTTACAGAAACAATTTCTAATAGTGGATCAAAAATGAATTAATTTTCATCTGGAGTATTTAATTTATTGGGCTTTCACAGTGATACAGCAATTTCATTATATTTCTAGCTCAAAAGAAAAGCAGTTGAAAACAATCCCCCCATGGCATGCTAGCTATTTATTATGCTGTGAGAAAGTTTGGCCGAAATCTTGGCAAGTCCTTAAGGACATGTTATGGTTCTGTTCTCCAAATTTGGAACTGTGGCTCCCACAGTGGGACTGGGTCACTCACACCAGTGATGTGCAAAAGCCAGTATATCCAGGGCTCTTTGAAATAAGGTAAAGAGGTAAAGAAAATAATTGATTTAGAGTTGACTTGGTTTGTATTTGGTTGCAAAAGCATTTAATTTATTGTAGGAATAGCACGCCCCTTCCTACCTCCATGCCAGAAAATGTATTAAAAACAACATCTATAAACTTTACTATGACTCGTGCTCTGACACTGTGATAAGAGTAGAATTGCTGTTAATTTTATGCATTAAATTTACTGTCTGAGCCCGAGCTGTGTTAGATACCAAACAACTCAATTTTACATCTCTGTTCTCAGAAAACCATTTCAATTTCACAATAAGACCAAACTATTCACTGAGTTATTGTAATTTGAGAATATCCCGCCTAGGCCCTTATGTGGCTTTCTTGTTTCCAAGTGGGAAAGGTTTATAAATACTCCCTAGATACAGGAGGTGAAAAATAAGAAAAAAATGTTAATTTTGGTTTATAAATTTTAAAAATATGCTGTTCTTGAAAATGATTTTTCTACTTTTCTCTGTTGCTTTGGTAGTATATTGGGGAAACTATGCTGGCTTATCTTCACATATGACTTAATTGATGATTAGCCTGATATTGCCAGGGGACAGATTCACTACCCTGCTGTTTTTATTGCTGCTAAGAAGCTTGGAAGAAGGCAAAAGGAATATGTCCTACTGCTAAAACCACTAAAAGTGTGAAAAAGTCAAAAACATGCATACACAAAAAAACCCAAAACACAGGAAAGCTATAGATGCTCTGATAAACCTGATAAAACATGCTAAAACACCAGGAATTGCTTAAAACACCAGAACACACCAAATCTGCTCACACATGCAAAGCACAAAAACCCCACAAATGCACAACAAAACCAAAAAACCCACACACATGAAAAAAATGAAGGAAGTAGTACAACATGCAGGAACATGCTAAATCATGACAAGCACACAAAACCCACCAAATGAGCAAAAAATGTAAGAAACACACAAATGCTAAAACTAGGGAAAAAATGCAGAAAATGGTAAAATTGCAAAAAAAAAAAAGAAAAAAAAGCTAAATATGCAAATAAGCTGATGTCATTGTTTAACCCAAGCAGACAATTTAAGGACCACGCAGCTGCTCACTCACTCCCCTTCCCTCCCCAGTGAAAAAGGTAAAACCTGTGGGTTGAAATAAGAACAGTTTTATAATTTAAATAAAATATATTACTGCTACTAATGGTAACAAAACAGAAGATAACAAAGAGAGGAATAAGCCCCAAGAGAAACAAGTGATGCACAGCACAGTTGCCCATCATTCTCTGCCCAATACCCAGCCTGTTCCCCCAGCACCAACTGGTGGCTCTTGACCAACTTCCCCCAGTTTACATACTGGGCATGAGTCTCCATGGTATGGAATATCCCCTGGGCCAGTTCAGCCCAGCTGTCCTGGCTGTGCTCCCTCACGGCTTCTTGTGCTGCTCCTCCCTGGCAGAGCATGGGAAACTGGAAAGAGAGCTCAAGATGCAAGAATTCGTGTGAAGGGACAATTCAGTCCCTTCTCTGAAGCATCTGAATCATCCATCACTCTGGAAGACTGTATTTCATGAGTAATACCCATTTCTCTATACTGCAGCCACTTCATTATTTTTATGGCACAGAGCAATTATTTCTATAACATAAATAACATTTTACTCATGCGCTATACATGACTTCATAGAATATAGGAGGCTTCCAAGTTCTAAGAGTGTTAAAACAAAGATGTGGCACACAGGAGCAGTGCTGGACTCTGCCACACCAGAGGAATTGGCCTGAAAACAGCTGCATCCCTGTACCTTCAGCAGCTGCATTGCCTCAGCTCTTACCCCTGTTTCAAGCTGGAGATTCAAGAAGACAGAGAGATGAAGGACAAACAGTCTGGACTCCTAAATAGGTCTCCACAACTCCTTTAAAAATTTTATCTTACCAATTAGATATTTGCTGTCTGCTTGAGGACTGTGGTTACTTGTGATCCAGGTCCTTCATCTCACGAAGTGATGACATTTGACATGCCATGGCTTAATCAGCAGGCGATGGAGGAACTAAACAAAGTCATCAGCTATCCCCTAAGCTATCACTGTGTCACTATCAGCTATCCACTAATTAAACATTCTCTGAAAGATTTAAAGAATAACGACACCACTTGCTGAATTTCTTGTTGCATCGCTAACTGTTTTTACAGTAAAATTATTGCAAGATAATTGTAGATGTGTGATCACATTTTAATTCATTGCTTATTGCCCTGCCACTATTACATTCTGTGTTCCCATGGAGTTTAATCCTCATGTCTCTAAAATATTAAAACCACTTGAGGCACAAGGTCAATGTTGCCATGCACACAGTGCATACTAATGCTCATGCTGTGCCTCATAGTCCAGAGTGAGGCTTCCAGGAGGAGGAAGGATCAGAAAACCTTTTTAGTGCTGCGCTCACATTGATGGCTTTATTACAGTATAAATCAAGGAAACATGTTTAACAAAACACCAGAGTTTGATGGGGATTTTTTTATGAATTAGGAAATACCACATAAGAAATGTAATTTTAGTTTATGGTCTATATTAGCTGTATGTCTAAATGCAAAGGTACAGTTTCTGTAGATGTGATGTATACAGAGAGTTAACTGTTGCATAAAGACATGGAACACTTGTGTGAATGACAAAATCTGTACACAAATCAACATGTGCAACAGACTGTGACTTATTTCTTGGCATGCAAAATTGCGTAAGTGGAATTCAGAGTTGCCTGGCAAGGGTCAGCAGTTGCTGCTTCCAAGAGCTGCTGTTGTACTTATGTATTACCACAGTATCTGAGCATAACTCATGAATATTTGGTGGGTCTTCATATTGCCTCACTGAACTAGAAGGACCTGGTGATAAAGGTATAAATTCAGCATCTGTGCTCTGGAATGAGGAGGAAAGAATAAAGATGGCAAGAGAAGCAGACAGGTAATAAGGCAAAATTAATTGATGGAATTGAGGCAAAAATCCACTTAACAAGGACAGACGAGGACCAAGGGGAATTTAAAGTGATACATTCGTTCTGTCTGTCCATATATGTTTCTTAGTGTTCACCTGAGTTCCAAGAAAACACAATTCCAAGTGTGGAGACTGGGAAGCTTGCCATTATTCAGAGCACAGGAGTGAAATAGTCGTGCCGGCTACAATCCTGAACTGGAGCTTGCTCATTTCAATTTCTAATCAGCCCTGTCTCATGGCACAGAGTAAATGATAATTATAAGCACTGCAGGAGCTTGTTGCTATCATGACTGAAGTCTGATCATTCCGTATCTGTTATTTAATTAAATTTGCTTATAAATTCCACATTACATGACAGTAAAGATAAGACCCGAAGTTGCTCTTCATTTGCCTTCTTCTTACCTTTTAATCCATCAAAACTTCAAAGCCCGAACTGTTCCATGTATGCTTTCTCCCCTGAAAAAAATAGCTAGTACTTAAATCTGTTATTTTTTTGTAGCAGCCTGCTCCTTTCAAACTCATTCACGCCTTGAAGCCAAGGGCTGGTTATTCCACGGTGACTTAGACTTTGACTTGTTTCTATGAAGTGTAATGGGTCTGAGAAGCTGTCTATGGAGGCAATCGTATGGCTGTTGGTGCATAGCATCAGAATACCTGCAATAGTACCAAAATGATCACACAGGATTTCCAGCCACTGGGGATTGTGTGTCCAATTTCACATTTAACAGCTCAGAGCCTATACAGAAAGCGTGCATGCACAAGCACCTCACTAGTTCTTTTTCTACTTGAGAAAGGTCTGTAGGTGGAAACTTTGTGGAAAAGAGCAGTTCAGAGAACCAAATGAGGCTCAGCTCTGCCACTGCACAGACTTGGGGCTGTGGGGGTTTTTGCTTTTTGCTTTTCTCCCTCTTTTTATTTTTTTTTTCCATGAACTTCAATGGCCTGAATTTTACTTAGAGAATTGAAGGGACTGAGCAGTGAAAATGACCACTCCTGTAGGGGTTTTGTATAGGTTATAGTTCTATAGTTATTAGATGTTAACATTTCTAAGCTTCTTGAGTAGAAGCCTGAACATCCTAGATTTCTCTTTGGTTAAATCCCTTGAATTCTGTCCTTAGAGGCAATGTTGGGCAGACATTTTTTTCTTCAAAAGAATTAATTTACTTTTTGTATATTACATTCTATTCCGGACTGACTTGAAATTGTTTTATTCTTCTTATAGTTTTGATGTCTTATATCCCTAACACAAAAGGCAAACTATCAATCTGTAATGATTATATGGCTTAATAAAACTCACTTTTTTTCTTTTACCAGCAAAACATATCCTGACACATCAACTAATTGAACTTAGTTTTACATAACGGTCATTTGTTGTAACAATTATTTCCTAATATTAATCATAGAACCACAGAATCACAGAATGGCCTCTGTTGGAAGGGACCTTAATGGTCATCTGGCCCCAACCCCTTGCCATGGGAAGGGGCACTTTTTATTAGATCAGGTTGCCCAGAGCTCCATTCATCCTGGCCTTGAACACTTCCAGGGATGGGGCATCCACATCTTCTCTGTTCCAGTGCCTCACCACCCTCACAGGAAAGAACTTTTTTCCTAATCTCTAGGCTAAACCTGCCCTTTTTCAGTTTAAAAGCATTCCCCTTGGTCCTGTTGCTGAATCCAGGTCTGCAGTGCCTTACTCTGCATTTGGTGCGGTTGGTTACCAAAACCAGAATGATGAGAAAAGGGCTGATAAGAATTTATGATGGTCTGTGACAAATACAGTGGTTTCACAGTGGTCTATCATATTTTATGCGTTCATATGATATATTCTCTCCTAACTACAAAGAGTCCTTTAAGCAAAAATGACCTTTGGTCTCAGCATTCATTAATACATGACAGTACAGAGGCTCTGAAGAGCATTACACACTCCTGCTACTACTCTACATGTTCATGTTCATATTTTAATTGGCACCAGACTGCACTGAGATATCAATATCAGTTCACTAAAAACAATTTATATATGAGATGTGAGTGTAAAAGTCCACATTGTTTTAATTAATGCAGTCTTTGCATACCTACTGTTCATAAAATGAATCATTTGTTATATCTTGCATTCAAAGAAAAGTATGATATTGAACCACTTTAACTTTCTTTAATGAAGATTAATTGCATAGTTGTGGTAATACATTATCCTCTTTATGAGCAAAAGGTCTTTCTTTAAAAAGGTGAAATGAATGATTTAAATAAGTGTCTTAAATGACAATTAAAACGATGAGATTTTGGATGGGAGACCTAAAATGTTCAGTGGATAACAACACTAAATGGCAAAACAAGATACAACTTAACTTCAATTTCATATCGATTTTACACCACTTTCAGCTTGGACACATCTTCTGCACTCCTGTTCAGTTAGCATTTTGGCTTTGTTAAATGTGTCCTGGTCAGGTGCAGAAAACTTACTTTCCTATTTCTAGTGCCAGGAAGTCACTCTGCTTAACTTAGTGTGGAGATGGTTTTCAGACCAATCTTTTTTTCCCGTTGTAACAGTTCATCACCTTTCCTGTACATTTTGCTCCTCCTGCTCTATGCTATTGGAGGCTGAAGAGAGAGACCTCATTCACTAGAGAAATTTTTATTGCAGGTTGCAATAATATTCACCTAGTCACAGGAATGTAGGGAGGGGAGTTTTGTTATTCCACTGAACAGTCGGTTCAAGATCACAACGGTTGAAAAATAACCATATAGCAACTACCCCAATCAGGTGCTCTTAATAAATCAAAATTGAAGGAATTCCAGTGCTGAGGCAAAATGAGGGCTAGCTTTCCATGAAACTAGCTCTAAGGTAACCAGAACATTTATTGTTTTACTGCCCCATTACACAGTCTGAATAAAGTGTGTGTGACCAGGCCATTGGTACGGCACTTCCAGACAAACAGGCACTGCACAGGAACAGGGAATTCTGAGGCACATCAGCAATGGTTTCCCTGCATCCTGAGGCACAGAGCACAGGTTTCCAAAGTGTGAGAATAACTTACAGCATGCCAGAACGAGCTGCACAGGAGGAAAAGGGCAGGCACAGCACTTCCCACTGCTTGACATGGTGGGTGTGTGTGTGTGTGTGTGTGAAGCCGTGCAGTGGAGACAGACACGGGGTAAGGAACAAAGCAGTTCCACTGAACAAAGCAGCTCTCCTGATGGCTGGTGGGAATGTGATGCTGCAGAGTACTTGGATGCATTTTTTTGTCTGGGCAAACTTGCCAGGAAAACAATGACTTTTGCACTCTACAAACAAGTATTCGTTGTAATGGATTGCCTGAGCACAACTCCCAAGGCAAAATTTTCTAGCTGTTCCATTTTGAGCATGCTCATACACACACGCTGCCTGGACGCTTCATGATTAATTAATGTTTCGTGAGTCTGAGGCTCCTTAATTAGACCAACAATTTGAAATTGCATTCAACAATGCAGGATGTAATTTATATTAGAAATGCCCATAGTAATTATCAAGACTGGAAAAGAGGTGACCCAGACGTGATTTAACTAAAAAATTGTCAGCAAAAGAAATTAAATAAACACTCAGTGTTCCTACAAGATGAGAAAAGTGAGTCCCAGATCCCCCTCTCATGGTGTGATTTTATGCAAAACTGGTCGGTTGTGCTAATTCAAGGATTATTTCTTGCTATTAAATTCCCCTTTCTTTGTCTTCTATATAGTTTCAAATGATGAAATCCTTTAAAAATATACCTGTAATATTAGTGAGGACGTCAGATTTCTACATAGAAATAACCGTGTCTCAGGCAGTCACCTTTGTATACACCTTCTTCTAGAGGAAGCACCTAAAAATCCTTAACTATCTAATAAGAATTTACCCAATACATTAATAATAATTGATTTGGGTTTTTTAAAACATGTTGTCTTATGTTATGTGATTAAAGGCTCATCTCCATGGCAAAAGGAAGCACAGAAGCCCCATGGCAGACGTGGGAAGCCCCAGTAACTCAGTCAGGGGATTGAGTTGCTGCCTGTGGATATATAGGACACGGGACAGGGTGCAGGGGAAGAACATTTGGGAATTTTGCAAGTGCTATGATAGAATGTTTAGAATAGGAAGCAAAGATGGTGAAAAGGAAGGATCAAGGTGGTTTGAGGAGAGAAAAGTATGAGAAAATAGAAGGATAAGAGAAAAAAAGGGGGCAGCCCTGGGTAAGCAGGACTGGTCAGTATGCTTGTCTGACTGTCCCTGTGCCTCGTCAGTGGAGGCTGCTCCACTTCCTCACTAAACAGCATTTCTTACTATTGTCCTCAGTGAGGGGACTCTTGGTTCCCTCTGTGTGTGTGTATTGATTGAAGTGCCAGCAGGCAGGTGGGGGCCACGGGTCACAACATGGGCCCATGTGTGTTTGTGTCTGCAGCGGAGGGATGGGGGTCTGTACCCATCACCCAGGGCACGATCACAGCAACCTGCCAAGCAGAACCACTGGCAGGCAGGAGAAGAGGTTTGGGAGCCGGGTATGGAGGTGGTTGTCAGTCTGGGCCGTACACTGAAGAAATCAAGGTCACACGGTGGCTACTGGAGGGACCGAGAGGTCCAAGCCATCTCCAAGTGAGACCACAGGGTCTGGGGATGGCTGAGACCAGTGTGTATGAATGTGTCTCTGTGAGGGGGACAACAGAAGTCAAAAGGACCCATGGGTCAGCTACTAGTGTCAGGATGTATATGTAGGTATATATTTCCCACTAATGGACCTTCATCCAGAGAGGGGAACAGGATGAGGCCATTGGTGCCATCTGTGTGTGCCTGAGTGGTTCTGTCTGAGGTAACATGTGTGTATTTATCATCTACTAGTGTGAGAAAAGTTTCTGGTATCTCCTACTTACTGCAAAGTGAACTTTCCTCTACACAGCTCCATTGATACGGCGGGGGAGAGGAACCAGCACTGAGGCAAATACGTGGATAAATAAAAGTACCTTAATTGTTCTGGGTCACAATCAGACCATCTCAGAATTCCTGTAAAAAATGTTACTTTTTCTGTGTCTTTCCCCCTGTTTATCTGTAAATATTGTTATATAAATGTTCAGCTGTTATTTGAATAACACCCTGTTGTTTGCTGTTTTGGACCTGTCTAAGGATGTACTGCAGTTTGCATAGAGAGAAAGGTTTCTTATTGGGCATTCATGTGTAACACGGTCTTCTGCTGGCTGAATTCAAGTGATGTCTTGATGTGATTACAGTTAATGGAAATACAACACAGTGTTTAGGCTTTGTTTTTCCTTTTTAGGAACAAGCTACCCTGCTTACAAAGTGGGTCTCTGTAAGATTTAGAGTGCGTTTCATTTCAGAAATGCTGGATTAGTTTCAAGGATTAGATTATAAAAACTAACGTGATAGTTCCTGAGAGATCTAAAAGTTTCAAAATTTTCTTTTGACATAGAACTAAAATTACTCAACTGGAATTGTGAGTGCACCTTCATCAGCTTTATTTCTACTGATGCACAATAGAAGTTATTTTTTTATCTTTTTTGATTATTACAGTTACTACAATCCTGCATTATCATCGTTATTGATACCAAACAGTTTTTTCCCTTAGATCCTTCCCTTTTCCTATGGGTGATCTATGCCAACAGCAGCAACATTTTACTGGATTGCAAATACACAGTTTAATCTATGAATAGAAAAATTATTCATGATACTGTTTTCAGCTTGACTCTTACAGCTCAGAGAAATGAGAACATTGATGGGCATGAATAATCAATCAGTGCTATATATCTTTGTCAGCCCAATACTTTTTCACCAACTTGGAAAGGAAAATGAGAAAAAATTTCTGCATGCATGTTTGTATTTATGCATTAATGGCTGACAGTTTTAATTATTATTTAGTATTTCTATTTAAGGCACCAGACATTTAGTCATCCGATTGCCCAGACTCTTCCTCAGCATTTCATCAAGTTTAAGAATAACCTGTAATGACAGATGGCAAAGGGCATTTCCTGACAGTTATTGACTCACTGGAGTTCCTGAGAGAGAGAGGCCAATAGCTGTATAACCCTCCATAAAACAATTAAAATTCTGACTTCTCAAAATGTAATCTTTGGCTAGCAATGTATAAATTTTGCCTCCTTTTCTAACATATTTTTGCTCCTTTTGTTCTTTCAGAACCTCTTGAAGTTCTATGTAATGAAAGCTGCTTACTTTCAGGCTAGCTAGTCAAATTTGCTGCTTTTAACACTTTTTAATAATAGGGGATAAGGAAAGCCACTGTCAGCTGTGGACCACAACATTTCGCCTGCATGTTCACAAAATATTTCCTGTGAAGAATTTCAGAGGGTTACACAAAACAACTCCATGGTTTTAAAAAAGAAAAGAAAAAGAAAAAGAAAAGAAAAAAAGAAAAGAAAAGAAAAGAAAAGAAAAGAAAAGAAAAGAAAAGAAAAGAAAAGAAAAGAAAA
>JAWWMP010000116.1:7537640-7578056 GCA_035047865.1 Dendrocincla tyrannina
AAAAGAAAAGAAAAGAAAAGAAAAGAAAAGAAAAGAAAAGAAAAGAAAAGAAAAGAAAAGAAAAGAAAAAAGAAAAGGAGAAATAACAAAAGCTGGACCAAGCACCTGACTGAATATTTGTTGCCAGTATGTGCCTCTCCCTTTTGACTTTTTCAGAAATCAGAACACAGAACATTTTAGTGAAGTCCAACAGCCGTAGCTTGAGTAGCAAAGTACTGTGAAAGCCATGTTTTTAAAGAAAATAAAACTCGTCCGTGTTCTTTTTGAAGAAAAGTTTGAAGTATTTTCTTTGACTTCTTTTTATAGGTTCCAGACCAGCCCTGCAGAAGGCTAGAAATTCAGTCTCACTTAAGCCTGCAGAGCTGATTAGTGCACATTAGCACTTGTTCTTACATCATAAATGAAACTCGGAAGACAAAATAAATCATGCAGAAGGCAAGCTCATGAACACCCTTGTTAGTTTACTTTGATAGAATTGGGAGTTCCCACTTTTTGAAGCACAACCTCAGCTCTCATAAAGTGGAAAATTTTAATATAAATTTTAAACATCACTAAGTGATGTAGATTTTTTTTTTTTACTAAGAGTTACCATATGAAGTGCTAATTGTTGCTGACCCCTGTATGTTTAGGCTGCCTTCCAGTTCCCAGCAGGAGACAGTCTGACCCCAGGTTTGACAGGGCCAATTCTAAGGACATTTTCTGTGCTGTTGGTACCTACAAACCAAAAAAGAAACTGTACGTGATTTTCACACTGACATAGTGAAATTTGACTAGAGCTTTAATAAAAGAATAATAAGGGCATTTAGCTAACATGAAAAGGAGTGCTGAACAGTATTGCCAAGGTTTCATGAGGACAGTTGTTTTGATCAGAGAGCAGCCTGATCTGAAGTCTTGTCAGTTCTGATGCAATATGCTTAGGGTTTGGTTCAGTAGTTTCTATATTTCTGCAAGGCATTGTTATTAATTTTGGTTTCTAGCATATTGTTTAAATGTATAATCTTGTTCCTTGAGCTCTTTGCTCTTCTCTTGAAACTGATGTGTTTTCTCACTAGCAGGGATAAATACATCAAAAACCTTTGGAGGTGGCTTTGACAGCAGCTGGACTGCTGATACTTCCGTTCATCCCAGTGGGACACAGGGGGCAGCCTCACCCTGGCAGAAGAGGAACCATGAGCAGGGAACTGTTTTGCTCAGAGGCTGATGCAGTTCCAGCGTGGCTGGCAGCTCAGCTCAGCACAGCCACTCGCTCCATCACTCCTCCTCAGTGGGATGCAGGGAAGAATCAGAAGGGTAAGAGGGAGGAACCATGACCTCAGAGAAAACCCCACACAGGTGTACACAGTGTCATACCACTGTCTGCCCAAAGAGCAGACACCTTGAAGAGGCTGCCAGGTCCTGGGACAGAGCAGCTGCTGGGACTCAGGACAAGAGGTGGACCACATCTGTCAGAACTCCAGCTCCATGGCCTTGACAGTGCCCTTGATGGAGGGGGATCTGCTCTCCTGGTCACAGAGCATGCATGGGCTCTTGGTTGTCACCCTGGTTTTGCTTTATGAGCAGACACAAACTGCATGTGCACTTCCCACAAGAGCAGGAAAGATCAGTAACTTAACTCTTGGACTTTCTCTTCCAGGAAAGCAGTTCATTACACAAGCTGCTAAAAGGAAGGACAGAGTGAGCACTGTTCCTACAAAAGAAATTTACTCTATTTCATACCTTCTTTCTTCCCCTGAGAGTTATTTGCCATAACATCTCTCTGCTGGTGCATGCACATTTAGCAGCCAGTTCTTTTGAAGGCTGATTTCAGATCTTTGACCAAAAAAACCCCAGCTTTGCCTGATATGCCAACTGTCTTAGCCAGATGTGACAGCTACCTTAGCATTCTCAGTATCTCTCTTCTAGAGACCTTCAGCTTCAACTCTGTCCATGAATGTTCCATGTGTTTGTTCATTGGCTAACCAGAAAGAACAGGAACAGCAGCCACTTTTCAGGAAGATGGGAGGAAGTGAGACAGGACCTGATAACAGAGCAGTGACTACCTACTAACTACATAATAGTGCAAAAGGATTATAAATATATCACTAAATTTACTGATTTTCTTTACCCAGACACTCCCTTGCACATAACTGAGGCACATTTGTCACACAGCAGTACAGGGATGCAGGAGACCTCATGGCCCACAAGAGACAAGTCCTCATCTCCCTCACGAGACAGTGACATAGTGACACACCAGTGGCCACTCAGCTCTGGAATTCTTGCAAGTACAGATTGGCCAAATGCTAACATAGTCCTATAAATTGTATTCTTTACATTAAAATAAAGTTTGATGCTTGCATGCCCTGGGTGAAGACTATAGAGCTTTTTTTTTTGCCCTTTTTTTTTTTTTTCAAACTAATCACTTCTTTGTCCTGGACTTAGTCCTGCACTGTGCTGGTCTGCTGTCATCCTTAGACCAGTAGATCAGTAGAATCTTCCTCAGTAATAGCCCTCCTTCATTATGAGTTACATTTTCTGTGTGATAGCATGCAATCAAATACAAAAAGCTGTTTCAAAATACAAGATATAGCTGCAAACCAGTTCCCTGTCTGGAAAGAAGAATTGTGGTATTTAAAAATTATCTTGTATTCAAGTCTATGAATGGAGAGTTTATCATCCATAATTCAAAAATATCGGGAAATCCTTTGGATTTGGGTCCACAAGCTAACTGTTCTATAAATCCTTCACAGTCTCACAGAGCAGAGAAGATTTCTTACAGAAACTTGTCAGAAAAATCTAAAAAAAGGAGTGGAGAAGTAGACTGTAGAAGAGCTTGGTTCAGCCAGTGCATACAGTTCTGTGCTAAAAAGAGCTTTACCTTCTAAAAAGAGGTGTGAGAGCAAAATACACAAATACCAAATAAGTTGTACTGTGAACACTGAAACCAAGGAAGACTGACAGCTTCCTCATCTGTGTTTTAATATTCCCCAATCACTCCCCAGAAATACTTCCATCTTCATTTTCCATGCTTGGATTCCTCCTCTCAGCCTTCTCTCAAATCACCTACTAATTAAACAAGACTATTAGCACCAAGAATTGCCATACAAACCAGAACACAAGTCCTCAGCAGTCGAGTACATTACGGTGTCTGGAATGGAGACCATTCTGCACAGCTCAGAACTGAAGAAAGTTTAAGTTCCATTACACAAAACCTCATTTTTCACAAACTGAGAAGTTCAAAGCCTCCAGATGTTTACAGCTCTCACGTAAGTTTAGATGCAAGAGACCAAGTAGTTCAAAATTCATTGAGAAGAAACTGATAGACAAACTTCATTTTTTTTTTTTTTAAAAAAAAGGAATTCAGACTTAAATATCCCTAGCGTGGTTTTAATCCAACCTACAAAATTCAGGAATGGAGGTTTGCCTGTAAGAAGGCATTCTTGTGTCTTCAGACTCAGAAAAATTTTTGCCTTCCTGTAAAAAAGGGAAAGGAACCCAAAAAATTAACTGTGCCTAAAGGCTGGGAATTACAAACTTCTAGCTCTTCCTGCCACAGGTATCTGAGGAGGGTGATGTTTTGAGGAGGTTCAGAAAGGGAAAAGGCAAGTTTGTGGCCAACAGTTTCTCAGACAGATACATGGCAGGACTACAGTCCCAAACATTTATAATGCAGTAGTTCTGGCTGTGAGGGGAAGCCAAGGGAAATGGGCAGCAGGCAGGCAGGCTGGCGTGGTCTCCCTAAAGAGCCTCTACCCTTGCTAATGTTAGAGACACAATCCTGGACTTCACCAATCCCACTACAGCCATTTTTCTGAACTTCCAATCCTTGGCAAGTATAGATCAACCCTTCACCTTGTCATGCCACTTTTAAGGTTTTTGATGCAGCATTTGAGAGCAAGATGAACACTCCTTCAGTTTCACTTCACGACAATAACCTTTAAACAACTAAATCAACTCAGTCATTGCATTCTATCATTAAACTTGAAAGACACTCATATTTGTCTTCTTTTATACATGTGAAAGCAACACAGGATATAGGGATACATTTGCACAGTTTCCTACAGTATATCATTCTCCACTGACTTGACTGTTCTCTGCTTGCAGGGACTTCATTAGCACTTCTCCAGATTTTCAGTGGCATAAACTAGATCAGATGCTATGGAAATGGGCAGAAATTATAAAGTTTATGCAGGAGTGTCAATCCAAGCTTCACAGAATTTGCAGGGTAGCAGTCAGATAATTCAGTAGAAGACACCCATTGCTGTTTCAAATTTGAAGTAGCACAAAACAAATATTATCATAAAATACCATTTCACATACACATTTTCAGAACACATGCCTTCCTCTCTTATTGCTGCTTTGTATTCCCTTTCTGTGCTTGCTCTGTAAACTGCTGTGTGAAGAATAGGGTATTTCTTCTCTGCTGAGGACGACTGGGAACAAAGGGCAGAGAAATACAATAATTTGAATAACTATTGAGTGAGGGGTCATATATTCAAAGGTGGCATTTATTTAAGAGCTATGAAAAACATTTTCAAACCAAGCAATGGCTTAACTCAACCTTCATTAAAGACTTTTACTTCCACGAGAATTTAATTATAAAATGAATCTTGGTAAATCTCTTAAAAAAACCCCAGTGCTCAGAGTATTAAAATTTATGTCCAGTGTTTTCATATGGAGTATAAAACTGCTTTTACCAGTTTCCATCAACTTCACCCTAAATAGCAAAAAACCTTCAGAAACAGAAATTCTAAATTTAGAACAACAAATTAATGTTCAGGACACTCGAGCCAAACACTAACTAAATGAAAATACTTCAGTTAATCCTGCCAATTAGATTAATTTCTGTGGATCTATAGAGGGAGTAAGGGATTCATGTATGGAAAATGTAGAGGTTATTCAATTTAGCATCTTGAAATAAAAGTTTGTTACTTTATATGAATTATGAGAATAAGTTTTCACTGAATAAGAAAAAGCTAAGAAAATGTAAAACAGAGTATAATGTCTCTGTCTCATATTTGAGTGTTACAGTTTACTACTAGGAGAAGGTATTTAGATGATGAAGCATAACTATGTTTGGTAAGAGCAATTCAGTAATGTGAGGCTCTGCTTTGGAGGGACAGAGGGTAGTGGGTTATAGCAAATTAAGGAGATTCCACCACCAATGGCAGGACTGTAGCTGGATTTTAAGCAAAACCACTTTTCTTCCACACTGCCTATTTTAATTGTTACTCAGTCTCAAACTCTTCCCGTGGGAAGAGGCCTCACAGTAAAAGGCAGCCTCTGAAGTTTTCCTTACAGGGTTCCTGAGAGGAAGACTTTCACTCCCACAAATGCACAGGCATTAAATATGTCATCAATATGCATTCATATAACATTTTCACAGGCATAAGCCAGTCTTAAAAAAAATTTATGCAATTGTAACAGTGAACTCTAAGTCAGACTTTTAGTATAATGGAACTACAGCTAGGAGGATATCAACTGCAATTAAAATATTAACACACAGTCTAATTTAAGGTTATGCACAATCTCACCAGTTCACTGTTTCTTTCTCTCTGCAGTCAGCCAGTTCACACTGATGTACCTGCCTTTTGCCATCAGCTGTACTTCTGACCTCTCTGGTACAAACTAGAGACGAGATATTATTTTTTCTTCAGCATTTTGCTTGGCTCATCTATCTGGAGTTGGTATCCTTCATTGTAACAGTAAGAAAATAACTACTGAATTAATCTTCAGCAATGACTGTCTCCCCACTATGCCCTCAGCGTGAACTTCATGCTTGAGATCTGCACGCCTTATTAGAAATCAGATGGTGTTTGGGTATTTGCTTCTGCAGTGTGGCAAATTAGAAACAATTGACAAATTAAAAACAGTTATTGCATTAATCACAATGTAGATCAAAGAGGAACACACACTTTTATAAGCAGATCTACAAGAAAAAAACATTTTTGAATGTTTTAAGTGCCACACACTGTATACACTATCTATGGAAATTATGAAAGAGTCCGAAAATATATTTTAAGGATTTTTAAAAATCCTGAGTACAGACAAACATAGTCATCTAAAAAGTCCAGTCCAACAAGACCGTTGTACTTTTTAACCAGGCCTTCAATCCTGACTTGCAAGTCTCAGATATCAGATTTGCTTAGTTTTTCAGTTAGGTCTCTCTTCTCCATTCCCTCAACATGCTTCAAAATCACAGCATCATCAAAGCCCAGCCATGACAATATGTAACCTGGTAAAACTGTCAAGTGTTGTAACTTCATTATGAGCTGAAAATACATATAAAATAAAAAATAGATCCAAAGAGATTGCTGCAAATCGACATCTGCAAACCTGAGGGTAGGATCCAGCTCAGTATATGTTACTTCAGTGCATAAACCCAGCCTGTTCTGTATCCACCACTTGCAAATGCTGCTCTCTGCTGACATAAGGTTAAAAGCATAAAGGAAGAGCAGCTCCCTCCTTCCTCTGGTGGGCAGGAGACAGGTATGCAATGGAAGAAAGTAGTCTGACAGGATATGCAGCATCTTCATCATCTTCATCTCATGCTACTAGCTTACAGCCTGTGTCTCACAGAATTAAATACTCCCACCAAGAGACTGATGTCCCCATAGCTTCTCTCTAGAAGAAAGATGCTTTATTGTATTCCATTAGAAATCTTATGGACTGGTTAATTTCAAGAAAGACCACTGAAATTGCATTGCATATTGCATTTTCAGTGATTTGAACAGAGTTCATAGAAGCATAAATGCTTCTTGAAGTGTTAGTTGCTTTTGTATATTAAGCTAAAGGAAAGTGTATGATATAGACAAAACAGAAAGATCTTGCCTTGTTTCACATTCAGTTTGCAAGAGGCTTAATCAGTGGCTCTAGTGGGTTTTTTTTTCTGGGATTTGAAATTCAGTGTACTAAGTTAATGAGCCAGGTTTGCTCCTTGCTGTGGGAGTTAAGGAAACTCAACTGATGAACATAATTTTATGAGGCTGCAAACTGGAGCTCAGTGTTCTTATCCTATTTCTCTAGAACGCACAATTATCTCTGTGCACCAGGGCTGAGGCCACTTGAAATTAGGAAATGGAAGGCCAAAGGACTTGTCTTATCACCGGGGCTGTGTGAAGACCACACAGTCTTCTTTCGATTGAACTACGTACACAGTGGCTCCCTGGGTTAAACGCGAAGTGCCAGATGATAAAGCGTGATCATAACTTAAATTTCACCACGTGCTGAAGAGGTTTGCTGTCTGCTGATCTAGTGCTAACGTGGAAGGTTTAGTCTACTTTTATTAGTTTCTATTTAGTCTATTTCTAACACTGTGAGAATCAGCTGCTGAGGCAGCTGCAAGTAGTGCTGACAGTAACCCCTTCAAACCACTCCTCCTTAGGTCCAGGACATCCACTCCCAGCCCAGGAGAACAATGTGCTGGACTTCCCAATGCTCCCACAATCGACACACTTGCAGACATCCCCTGCATGCTCCCCCCTCTATTCAGTACAGAACAGGTGGCTCAAACAAATACAACAACTAACCCGAACTGATCAGGGCAGTTCACAGGCAAAGGCATTGCAAGGGTGGAAGTGGCAAGCCCCAACTGAGTAGTAATAAATATCTTACCCATAACAGCTAGACCCAAAACCTCTGCAATTATGTCTTGAGGGAGCATATACACTAAGAATGCTATATAGATTTATATATATAAGCAGCTATACTAGCAACAGACATGCAGAAGTAATTAATACCTCTAACCTCAATAACTCACATCTCTTCTAAGAATCACCTATTACAGATTTGGACAGATCTCCTTCCAGCTATACCCTCAAGCTCCTCCTGCTAAAGCCTACAGTATAACATCGTTGGGAAAAACAGAGGGAACGACTATGACCCACTCATTTAATTAACTCTCGGAGCATAGGAAGATGGGAAAGCTAAAAAGAAAGGAAAACTGAAGAAGACTGGACACACCGTTTCATTTTTCTTGAATAGAAACAACATAAACCCTACCTTTTATTTTGGCATAAGGATTAAAATTGATTAGTTAGAGTCTAAAAAATTATCAGCACTTTATTAAGGACTCAACTGTTCAAATAGTATAAGGAAACAATGTAAAAAATCAGCTAATAGTCAATGAAAATACTTGATCTTGTCAATTGCCAGCAAAAAATGTGGAGAAAATGCATATCTGCTTGAAAAAATGCATTATTTGTTAGAATCGCCTCCTGTGCTGTAGATACCTTGGTAAATGCATGTTAAAGTTTAAGCATAAATGAAAACATGCACATTTGGTGCTGTAATGAAGTGGGACAGGACAACCCAGACATGCTAGTGTTATCCCCTTTGTTCATGAGGTGCCAAATTCTGAGCGGAGGGTGGTCATTGCAACATTAGAACCCCAAAATTGAGAGGTGAAGCAAGGTTAATTTTTGGAGAAAGCTTCAAGTCACAGGAAGTTCAAGATGACATTAGTAAAGCAAAAACTGAGTTGAAATAATCAGGTGTTACTACACCCTCACCAAAGTGATGATCCATCAAAGTGGATTTTTTTAAGGTTAAAACTATTTGATACTTCAGTAAAACTATTTGATACTTCAGTATCTTGAAACCAGGCTGGTCATAAATTTTCTGGAGTGCCGAGGGTACACAGTTTATAGCCTTCAGCTTCTTACTCATCAATCATAACATTTTAGCATAATTAAAACAACACTATATACTTTTAGAAATGTAGGGCTATTTTATCCTGTCACAAATCTGAAATGGAAAGTAAAATTCTGCTCAGTACTAACTCATCTGCACTTGGTTTGACCATACATGGCTTTCCCTGAAGATGTAAATGGTGACTAAGCCTTTATTTGTTAATCTGAAATGCTTCTACTCAAATAAAATATGATTTCTTCAAACCCATTAATATGAATAACTCTGGCTTGGCGAATCCATTGTAAGTGTCATATTAAGAAAATGGAATCTTGAGAGACATAACAAATAATTTAGTCCTTGCAGGAAACCCCTCTGTTTTCCCACTAATGCAAACCTTCACATGCTAACCTTCTATTGAAGCTACTTGTAGTTAACCTTGAGCCCTTACAAGAAAACTGGAATGCTGGGGGGGAAAAAAGGTAGTGTTTTCCAGCCATTGAGATATATCCCTCAATTTATAGCTGCAGATTTTTATAAGAGTTTTGGGTTTATGAAACATGATTGCTCCTGAGAACTAAGACTTTGAGTACTATCCTGTTATTCTAGGACAAGTTCAGCTGAAAAATGTTGCCCTTTAATCTGGTAATAAAAAGATTCGATGGTAAGAGCTACTATGAATCTGACTGCAAGTACATTGAGAAGTACTTCCAATTATGTTTGCTGGCTTAAATAGTTGCATGAATCTGACTAATACTTGAAACCAGGAACATCCTATGTGGCTTTCAAATAAAATTCCAACATTTCACCTCTTTTTGTCGCATATGGCTGTGCTGAGACAAAGTTTTGTAGATTTAGGTAGGGCAATTTCTCTCTGTGTGGGAAATTTGTGTCAACATAAATAACATTACTGCAAAATTGATTGAAGGATAACATGCTCCTAACCAAATAAAGCAAACAAAAACAAAGTGAACACAAGCTGACAAATACACACTTTCCTAAAGTAAGTAATGTATTTCGTTAGGGGATATGAAGTAATGTTTCTAAAAGAATTTTGATCCTAAAACATTGCAAATCTAATTTGAGGGCACTCCAGAATGGCTGGAGAATGTCAAGAAGAACCATGGTTTTCCAGTGTGACTCATAAATTCAAATGCATTTATGTAAAAGTCTCTAAATAGTGCAATCTGTGTAAATAACCAAAATTAACCAGAACACACTTAGCAGCAAAGCTGAGGTCCACCTGAATCCTACAGATTTGCACAGAATTTTTTGTATTGTAGTCACGGGGATTAATATTTGTAACACATGAAGGTCTCACTGTGTTGGCAATCCCAAGAATGACATTGACAAATACCTACGGACTCTTAAGAGTTATGAGCCAGATGTTGTTGGAACTAACAAACCAAAATTTTTACTCACTGTTATAAAATGAAGATGCTCAAATCCTATGTATTTTCGCAGCAAACCCAGTAACCCCTCTGAAGAAAAACAGTAATTTGCCACGTTTGGGGTGGCGATGAAATACCAAAGTAAACAGCAAGTGTATGCCTGGCTTCTGAGGCCAAAGCATTCTGACATTCCTGCTCCAGTGACTCTCCTCTCCAGTGGAGATTTCTTGAAGAAGCACTTGGGAGTGGTTTTTGCAGAGGTGTGGGCAATAATAAGGGTACATCGATTTTCAGGGGGAAAAGAACCATGGAAGCCAGTGCTTCCCTGCAGCCTGTGAGGCTCTCCTAGCCCAGCCAGCTCAAACACCCCAGGGGTATCTGTTTGCTGCATGACTGCTCCTGTATACCTTCAAAAAATGCTGAGTTTTCCCATGCAAAATATGCCAGTTGAGCATCCCTTTCTTTGGCTTTGCCTTTTTTCCAGTGGTTCTTTGCCAGCCACGAGTGCAGCCTGGTATGGTACGCTAGAGTGCTTTCACAGGAATTGCAGTGGCACGGATCAGACTGCATTAACTTGACTGCTTCATGGATGTGACACACAGATTGCTCCCCAACACATCCTCTGCTACACAGCAAAATGAAATCTTTCCACAGACACGATGTACGGCACGTAGGTCATGGTTGGTTTGGACCTCTCAAATTTGCAGAACAAGGTACTCAGTAAATTAAGCTTTATCTCATCAGCTCCCTGGGAAAGAAAACAAACACAACAAACAAAGGCCCCATCCCCTTTGCACATGAATTCATCACTTAATTCGTGCACTCTTTAACTGACAAGCTCTTCAGTTCATAACTCTCAGCTCATGGTTTGGAACTCATGCACCTGTGAGCAAAACAGTTACCTGCCAATGGTGAAAGTGTTCATCCTTTCTTCTTCCTCCACCAGTGTGTGAGCATCCCCTGAATCCCACTGGGATACACAAAAGCCTGAGCAGTCTGGCTGCTCTTGGAGCTGTTTCAAAAGCTTTGTGGGTGAGCCAAGACATTTCTACTACCCAGCATAGAAGTTAGACTCTCCCATTGCCATAAGTGAGGCAGCTCTGACGAATCTGCCCGAAATCAGCGTGCAAGGAGGATGGATGGATGGATGGATGGCTGCAGGTGACAGAGGCTGCATGAGGACATTCAGCCTTTCCCGCTGTGGTAAATGGTCAGAATTGCACAGTGTTGCTTTAAGTCAGTGAAGAATTGAAGAGGCTGGTTGAGGAAAACTTGAGTTGAGCCCTTTGCTTATCTTGCATTGGGCTTTTACAAGGGCTAAGAACTGAAGGCTGTCTGGAATGAAGCGGAGGTCTCACAGACTGGTGTTTCAGTGAGGCACAGAAGAGCACCTGCACCTCTGTACCAGCCACTGTCCTCACTCCCCCTTCACTGTGTGTAACAAGCCTTGCTCTAAATCTGGTGCCATAAGGAGATAAGGATGTGCACTGCACAGTCTCTGGCGAAGTTCAGACAGCCTTTACTGCCACCTCAGTCTGTGGAGGAGAACCAAAGTGTTTATTCTACCTTTTGTGTCAATTATAAATTCTGACAGAAAGGAACCAAGACCCTTAATAAGCCCCATTTGCATAATTAACTTGCACACCCCTAAGAATGTGAATGAAGAGAAAAGAGGATGTGTAATATATATATATGACCACAGTCACCAAAATCCCAAACACAAGATGTGATTGTTCCATCCTGCTGGGAAGAGTCAAAATTTATAACATGAAAGGGGGGCTTTGGGGCAAAAAGGACAGCGGGGATCTGTTGATCAGTCTGAGTCTCCTCCTCCTCTCCTGAAGTGACACCTTTAGGTGAACTTTGCACCTCCATCTGCATTGAAGCAGACGTGGAAATATTAATTTTTTATGTACAGCCCTGGGAGATCTCTGTTACCACACTTTCTGTCGCAGCACTCATTAACACGGTGTAGTTGGTGCATTTATCACCAGCAATTCTGAACATGCCTTTTTGTTTCTTCAATAAACCACACTCTTGATGAATTTGGATTGTGCAAATCCTCACTGAACACAGTCAGACCCATAGTACCAAACTGGTAAATCGTGCTGGTTGTGAATTGCTGCTTCTCAAAGTACTTATTGACCTCGACCAAACCCACAGTGCTGAACTGTGAGAAACTAAGGCCAGGCACACTCAGCCCACTGATCACTGAGGACCAGCTGGAGCACGGTGGGGTTTGTCATCTGACAAATTCCTGAACCCCCAACACAGCAGGCTCTAAGGCACCTTCTCCATCACATGGGTACTCGGGATTTCATGACCAGTATGTAAGATCACCTCACTAATTTAGCCAAAAATCATTATACATGTATTTATCTCCTTGCCTGGTCAATTTTCAGTCAGATTAGAGAGCTAAGCCATCTCACCAGAAGCACAGAGTACTGATATTGCTAAAAGCATCACTAAAAAGAATGACTTTTAAGAATATGAGCACCACATTGCATGGTATTTTATCAGTTCTTATGTGTCTTTGAAGCCCACTCAACTTTGAAGCCCACTCAACTTTGAAGCCCTTTTTGTCTTTAGCATCAGTAAGTTTTAGAACTAGTATGACACTAAACTTGCATGGATTAAGTGATAATTGCATAATTTACATAACTGTATTGTTGCTGGATGCTAAACTTCTTGTTGTATGTATGAGGTACTTCATTTGAATGTCAGAAAATCACAGAAATAGCTTAGAAACTGATGCAATTACTGTGGTTAGAATAGAGAAAATAAATTTTCCACCAGTGGAAGCTTTTATAAAACTAAATTGCAAGAGAAGAATAAATGCTGGAAACCTGACTGGGGAAAAAAGAGAATACATCCTTGTTCCTTTGCCTTCAGAATGCTTGCTGTAGTACAAAAATTTTAAGTGCAGCCTTGATTTAAAAACAAAGTGATTTGTTCCTAAACATCTATAATAAAATATCTACTATTTGTTTTGGCTGAACCACAGAACAATTGATTTGAAACAATTAATTACTGCTTAGTAGCCAGTCTTTTCTCATACTGCTAGGAGACATAAGAAAGATTTCCACAAAAGTCTATCTACCCATTGCCACTTCACTGGATTCTTGCCAGTGAGACTTCAGTCCATAATTTGAAAATTGTGCTACCTTACAGTTTGTGACTTTAATTTCCTCTCACACAGGTTCGAACATTCTCTTTGGAGAATTAAACTATTTGCTTACCCTGTTGTTGCCTTGGTTCTAAGATGCTGTTTTCCCACCTGAAAGACAGGGCAGAGGTTCAAGAGAAGGGTTTTTGGAGGTTGCTGCTGGTGGTGACCCCCCTGTGGTTGTAGCAACTGTAAGATTGTTCAAAATGAAACAAAAACTGCATTGGTAGACCAAAAAAAAAAAAAAAAGGTGATTTTTTTGCCACCCCTGAGGCCATCAGTATTCATACTTTTTGTCTTTGGTAATGAAGACCAGGAAACTCTCGTCAAATTCTTTTTGAAAAGTATTTCTATATTTTTTTCTTGATTCTTTCCTTAGTTTTCTGCAGGTTATAATTTAGGAGAAATGGAAATAACACTGGTGCCAAAATGGCTGCATGAAAGACAGCTGCACCATAAGTTACTGAGTTTTAATTTCTTTTCCAATTTTATGCAAGGAAATGAAAAATAAATTGAAATCAGCTGATTACAGTAATAATTTTTCAATATCTTTATTTGATAAAATGCCACCTTATTATTGTGTTAATTCAAAGAGACACTCAGGAATTTCAAGACTTACAATATCTAAAGACTACTCAAGATCTTTTTTGTTCTCACATCTGAATTATTAAGGGAACTAAATATCCTCTTTTCTCTTTGGTATTTTTTGTTTCTTCTTCCTTATATAATCTTAGAAAAAGTAAGAATATCTCCAGCAATATTGTCCTATGCACTGAATTTCAGGAAGGCAAGTTCATTCTTCCATTTTTTCCTCTTTCATAATGTATAGACTGTACAAAATAGCTAGTACTGTTCTCATTACATAGAATGCATTCTAGAAAATTATGTAGTGTTGAACCAGAACAAAATACTTAGCAGTAAAATTATCCCATTCCACTGTCTGTCTGCTTTGGAAACATCAGTAAAAACTTGATAGCTGAATGTTGGCCTCTTGCTTAGACAAATACACAACATTAAACTCCTACAGACTTGTTTTATTATTTTTTAGTGAGAAATGCTTGTTTCTGGTTGCATCTGGTTTGAATCACAAATTTCACACTGTGAAACTTTCAAACTGTTCCTTGTGTTTGCCAGTTACACAATGCAAATAGAAAAATTAACCAAAGAAACCATGATCTTGTTTCATTACATTGCTGCACAAAACTCTGGTAACATTTGTTTGTTATTGAATATGTGTGTACGTGTGTCAATTAGAGAATTAATGATTGCCATGATAGGAATGTTTAGAAGGCAGATAAGCCAATTTTAAACTTCTGTCTGCCCAACCACATTGGGGATCCTGCCCATTTATAAATGTATTGTGTTTAAAAGGTTTCTGAGTTATTTTGCAAAAACTTTCCCAGGCTGCTGCAGGTGCATTGTCCTGTAATGGGGCTGGGTTTTTATTTGTTGGGTTTCCTTAGTTAGCTGCTGTTTCTTTTCTTAAAGCAAAAGTACTATTTGCCCAGCTTTGGGAGTTGGGTTTTTTTCACTGCCAAACGAGTAACAAGTTGGTAACAAGTCTAACCAGCCAAACCAGGGCTTGGTGCACTTAACATAAGACAGAGTTAACTTCAAAGCGGGACCTTGCGTTTGGCTTTGTTGAACCTCGTGAGGTTCCCGTGGGTTCAGTTCTTGAGCTTGTCCAGGACCCTAGGGATGGGATCCCATCCTTCAGGTGTGTCATCTGCACCACTCAGCTTATGTCATCTGCAAACTTGCTGAGGATGCAGCACCCAACCCATTTATCTGCACCATTGATGGGGACATTAAATAGCACTGAACTCAATAGGGACCCTCGAAGGGACACCACTTGTCACTGGTGTCCATCAGGGCACTGAGCCATTGACCACGACCCTCAGGATGTGACTGTCCAACTAATTCCTCACGCACCAAACAGTCCACCCATCAAATCCACATCTCTCCAGTTTAAAGAGACGGATGTTGTGGGGGGACCATGTCAAAGGCCTTACAGAAATCCAGAGAGATGACATCCGTAGCCCTTCCTTTGTACACTGATGTGGTCCATACAGTGACGTTTGTGGGCACAACAGGCCTCTGTTTAAGCTGCAATTCTCATGAGTCTGTCAAGACAGATGAAGGGTTGTGGAGAAAATGTTTGGGAGCACGCTTGGAAAGAGGGAATTGGCTAAATAGATCTTCATCTGTCTCCCAGTAGCCCAAGTGCTGTTAAGGAGCTGTTGTGACAACGGTTGTTGTTCCTGGAATGAAGAAATACTTTCTAGAGGGGAAAATCAATGTTAGAAGAACCAAGATGAACATGACTGGGTCAGTTTGAACGTAGATTTTTCATGGGAAAAGAATTAAAGATAACTTGTTCTCCTGCTGTACACTTTACCAATTTTTATCTTACTTTCTTTTATAAATCAACAGATACCATGATGCAAATACCAGAGTGCCTGTTGATCACAGCATGGAAGATTTACTCTGAAGAAATATTTATGGTCCTGTCATCTTGCTGTGTAGGAGCCTGGAATTTTAATCTGGGGAAACTTGAGCTTTATTTTGATGTTTGTCTGGTGCAGAGCACAGTGGAATTTTGCTTCATGATTGGAGATTTTTGCTACAAATGGGATGAAAATAGCAATTAATAGAGTGTTATATTGTAAAATGAGAATGGTTGGGCAAAATCCAGGTTGAATATGGGCTGAATGAGAAGATGAAATTCAGTCTGCATGCTGAGGTAAGTAAACAGAATCCCATCAACTTCATCTATTCATTCTCCTTAGGATCATCCTTTATTGGCATGCAAATAATATTAGTATTGTGTAGATTTGTTGATGTCAAAGACACTGTTAACTCTTCACAAGAGATTGCTTTCCCCCTTAATGCAAATGTATACAATAGGTGGAATGATTCTTATAGTTTTTTAGTTAGCCCTAGTGTTAAGAAGATGCTTCTTTCTAGGGGTTTGCCTTGTGCTAAAAGTATATGGATTAGATATTTCACTTGTACCTAGGGGTAAGGAACTGGGAAAGGCTGATGGCCTTGTTCTTCCACTTGAACATTCCAGTGGAAAACTCATAAACAATCGGGCAGTCCTTTGTCTAATTTTAAAGTTGCTGAAATAGGAGAAGTATTTGAGTAAACAGAGTTTCTAATTGCATGAAGTCTGAAAACTGACATTTACAGAATGTATCATTAAAAATAATTTATGATGAGTCAGCTTCAGAGAAAAAAAGTTATTTTTTCTCTTTGCTTGGCATTAGTCAGAGACATTTTTATTAATTCATACATTAATGCTTAACAGATACATAGTGCTTTCCCTAAAACCAGATTTTTTGTAGGTGGCAGGTTCATCAAAATTCAGTTGGGGCACTTGAAATGACCTGACGACAGAATATTTTTAGTGTGTTCTATGAAAATCAGATCTGTCTTCGGAAATGTTTCAATGTCCTCATATCACATGACCTTAGACTGTAACCCTTCTGTAAACTGAAAGGAGTCCTGACGCTCTCCACACTTCAGCCTTCAAACAAATCTGTAGATAAGGTGTTCCTGCAAACAAAGATGATGAAAGAGCACAGTCACTGCAGAGTCATAAATGTGTTGAGTTTTTTTGGGGTTGGTTTTATTCCTCAGTATGTTGCTGCTCACAGAAAATGATAGGACCTTCAGATAGCTAAGTTAGGGCAGAATACATTTTCAAAAGGAAATCACGGAAGGGCTTCTAATGCTATTCTGACTACACAGCCTGTTTATGCAACTGACTTTTCCTAAAATCATTTAGATCTCTATGTGTTAAGAAAAACAATTTAAAAATTATTTGGTTGGACATGTTGAAATTCTTTACATTTCCTAAATGTCATGTTGAGGCAAGCCCTTTGAAGTCAATTCACGCAATAAATACGTTTTGTTATGCCACTTCTTATTTAAAGTCATTGTCAAGAATACTTCAGACATAGATAATGAAAGGCAGTTTGCTGGCTTTTCTGTCTTCCACGCAAAGGTGCACACATGGCTTCACGCGATTCACAAACCCAACAGAAACCCCAGAGCAAAGCCTGTGTTTTGATTTGGAGAGCACACAATGGCTTTGTTATAAAAAACAAGTGGTTGTGGTCTTAGCCCACTTATGTATTTATTCTACCCCTTCCAGCACTCCTTTATGGTGTGTGTTCCCCCACAGAACTGCAGCTGGAGATTTTGTTATCAGGAGCCTCTGGGTACCCCAGTGCTACTAGATAAAGGCATAAAACTCCGTGCTGATTCCCACCACCTTACTGGTCCTTTCTGTTGCTTAGTGTGACATATTTTAATGGTGTTATTATAAAGGATTTATCTGTAAAACAGAGGAGTGTATGATATCATTTCAATTGTCCTAAATTCTCAGAGTTTGGATTACTCATGGCTTCAGTTATTTATGCCATTGAACAATTGGTTATATCAATCCAGACAAAATTGTCCAAGTTTTACATAAATTATTTTCAAAGAGTAAAGAGCATTAAAAGGAATCACAAATATTTTAGGAAAGACCAAAAACTTAGCAGCTCTCTGGACTTGCTAGGTTAGAACGTAAGACTATGCCTCTTGGAAAAAGTGCTATATCTAATTGCATAAGGATTTTCATAATGTTTAAAACCTGTCCTTCACTTGTGGGTTTATTTTTTAATAATTCCTTAGACAACAAAGGAAATTCAGAATGTGTAAGGCAAAGCAGCACTGGTTTTGTAGCCATGTCCCTTGATGCCTTTTATATTCAAGGTCCATAAATCTCCTATAGGCTGACTGATCTGAAGGGCAGCTCAGCAAGGACCCATTAGCAGCTGGTGACAAAAACCACCAGGACATTGTTTGGTACCTCAGAGCTCACTTGTCACTGGCTGCTGTTCTTGCAAATGTGGTGAGAGTGGTTTAAGCATTGCTAATTCCACTGCTGATTACTAGAATGTTGCTGCTGTTTATAGTACTCAATTTGTCATATACAGTCCAGAATTTGTCATGTCCAGCCCATAATTTATCACTGTTCTCCTGTAGTACCACAATCCACCACGTTCTGCCTGCTCTCAGGACTCACCAGGGAGCATCAGCATTTTTGCTTTTTTATGATACCAGTACGCAGCTCTATTTTGCTGACCATGTTCTCCTTCCTTGTAAGCAGGGAGGGATTGGTCCAGAAGGAAGGCAATTCAGAGGAGTAAACACAAGAAAGCTGTCTGCTTTCTGTCAAACAGTGTCTGATTCCAGTCTGCATCCTTGCAAGGCTGCCATAAGAACACCTGTTCTGAAGGTGTGGGCTGTGGATAAAATCTTTAACCAGTGGGTATTACCCTCATTTCTGGTTAAGGTTAACCAGGTCATCTATGGATGGGAACTTAACCAGACACAGCCACATTACTATAACAAACCCCCTTCTTCAGATATAGAGGAAAGCTGCTCTCTGATTTCAGAAAGAGCTGAAATAGAACAAAGTCCTACAAGTAAAAATAAAAATAAAAACTCAAATAGTAAAAGGAGTTCTTTAGTAAGAAAAGCTGCTAATAAGAACATAACCAGTATAAAAAGAAATATCAAATTGTTTCCTCTCAAACAGGACACAATTTTGTTAATTGGGATTCTCCTAAGTTTTCACTTTAAAATTTTAATATTTGAAGGTGAAATTACGATTTGTTACCACAGAGAAAGTTAACTTCTGTCAAAAATAACACGGCAGGAAACACTGCATGGGAAAACCAAAACCTTCTGACACTTCTGTTGCTTGGATATTTTTGACACAATTTTTCTGGAAAGTCAAAAAAAGATGAAAGCAGCTGAAGTTCCTTCATTTTGCAGTCATAGGAATATTGCACACTCCTAAATAAGTTTAAGACCTCTAAGATTTTCTACATAGTCTAAAATAAATATAACACCAGCTGCAGCCTTACAAGAGGCAATTCTCTTACCCCTCTAACAAGAACCAGATCAAGGAATAAATACAAATTTTTTACAAGTTTTCTCCTTCTCTGTTTCTGCTCCATTGTATCACCAGGTATCCCTTCTAACCACTTTAGGACAGTTAATTTTGTCATTCCCGTTGACAAACGGTATGGATTTTCCTGTGTCACTTCTTTTTTGGGTAAACCATTTCAGGAACAGTCATTCAGCTGCTCCCCCACCTCCACTTCCATCGTCATTCTTTGTTCTGATTTAGAGCTTCCGCTGTCTCAAGTGTAGAGGTCTTGGTTATTTTGAATTTTGAAACTATAATTTTCTTTTTGGGGGGTTCTTTTAGGGCATGTGAATCAGGTATGTGCAATCCCTGCTTACGATGACATTCTGGAGTGGTTGTTTTTAAACTCAGTTCCCCCTTTACAGTGAAATATTTAAATTATTTTAAATCCTTGATGCAAACACACTGATCTTGTGATACAGCTTCAGCAACAGCCCTCTGTGCAACCCATGTCAACCCCCCTTATTTTATGGGGAAGGCATTGATCAGTGAAGGAGGAAGACATGCTTTTCACATGTTTTGCTGAAGGTTCCGGGTTATTCACAGTACAGCCACCACCCTAGAGGATGCTCCAGATGCTCATTTTACGTGGTGAAGGTGCAGGAAAAAAAAGAATGGTAAAGCGTGTAAGAGAAAAGATACTTACTGTACACTAACTGCAATTCCTTGAGGAAATTTCCCAAGAGGCAAGGCTGAAGGTTTTGCTGTGTGAACCTTCTCCATTTGGTTTGAGTAACTCTGCAGGAACCTATGGCATGATTCTTTACTATGAAGGCTGGAACGAAAAACAATGAAAGGTGTCTAAAACCGTGACCAGATTGGGAACTACCTCTAGGAACAGACTTATTCTACCAAAACAATGCATGTGCCACGGGATCAAGAAACGTGGCTTAAGTGGTGTTGGTACTTGGACTGTAGAAGTTGATTTCAGAAAGTCATATGTAGGTCCCAGAAGTCTGTGCACTGTTATATAAAATGAAACAATATCTGTCCTGAAAAGCTAACATTATAATAACAAAACATTGAGGGAAACATCCTTAGGCATCAACTCCAAGAAGGAAGTAATACTGAAAATCTTGACACCATAAACAAAGAATCTTTAGGCAGGCTTTGGAATAGTTTAAAATGATTGCACAGAATAACAAGTAGGAAAAGTAAGGAAATACATTTGTGTGCTCTTTATAGCACTTTGCCTCTCTGATAACTCTGTTTCTCAGAACTGTGGTAGCTTAGAGTGTGTTTAAGTAATTACTTGAAATTGAGTTGCTTATTCTATCTCCTCTCACGTATGACTGTGCACGCTTCAAGAACATTGCAATTGCAAGAAGAATATATTAAGGTAGTCCTTACCCTAAAAAAGTCCTACCAATTCTCAGCAGACGATTGGCTCAGTTAAGAATTAGACCTTTTTAATGTACAGAATAAAACCTACAGTCTTTTTTTATTGCAGTATTAAATCTGCAGCTGGCAATTCTTCTGTCTCTTAATATTTCAATGGCACAAGTGGAATCCTTCAGCAGACACTTTGTATTATTATCTTAGCATGGTGAACAATTGCAAACATCAAAATCAACACTACAAAAGGAAGTATCTTCAGAAGATTTCAAGAGCCTTCTAGGTAAGTACACAAACACTCTGCAGTAAGTTGTAGAAATGGCTACTGAAGAGCATATCTGCATGATCAAAGTCAAAAGCTTTAACAATCAGAAGACTGCCTTCTGTATTTGGACAGCCTTCGATTTGTCTATGAATAATAAAGCTGAAGAAATTAGTTCACATCTCTGTCAGTTAAGTGGATTTATAGCTGGTAAGACACAAACGCTGATGGAGATAAATGAGAACATGCTATGCGATTGCATTTCATGTTTAAAATTCAGTGATACTTTGAAATCAAATGCGGCTTCTTGACAGCGCTGTCATTAGACATTTCTAATGTCTGCTTGGCACTCTGAACTGCATGCTGGACAAGGTTCTGTCTCAAAGTGGTGTGCACAATAGCCTGCATCACATTCATAAAGGGAGCATGCAAGTGTCTGCTCTGTGAAGACTTTTTATTGAGATGGTCTGTGATGGGCACACAAATGCTTCACTTTCTTTTCATTTACTAGAGCAGCAATCAGACAGGTTCATTCCAGTTCCTTTCAGTTACACAGTCATGACCTGTGGCACATGTCTCTGGTTTTTACATTTTTTACCCACCTGTGACTAAATGCTTTCTTTAAACAGTAGACTATTTCTGAGCCAGGACTAAAGAGAGCGCTCCCACAGTTATTTCTGTGAAGGATTCCAGAACCAGCTGCCCAGCACAATTGCCTAAAGGTTTACTTCTGGAATCATCCATCATGCCAATGCACGTCACTCAAGGAAATTATGGCCAGTAACTTTGGGTTTTTTGAAGTTGGTAAGTCTACATTTCCTGCTCTTTTCCTCCTCCTGTAACCTCAGAATACCTCTGATGTATTTGTAGTTCTGCATGTGCTAATGACACTGCATGTTCTCATGAATTCCACAAGAGGGGATGGTGTATGGATCCCTGTTCTATGATACTTCAAGGGGAAACCTCAGGAACTGCAAGCGATAAAAACACTGCATTCCATTTTCCACTTTCATTCTCATCATAAGTTCCCACAGTGCTCCATAAATTTGTCTTTCAGGATGCCTCACATTGCCAGTCGTTCCCTGAGATTTCTGCTTGCTCGCTTTTTCAACAGTCCCTCCGTGTCTGGCTTTTCTACAGCATTCTTTCGCTCATTTTATAGAGAATATACAGAAAGATTTAAACATTGTTGAATCTTTATTTCTGTCCTGGGTGATATTCTGAGGGATGAGCACTGCGTGTATTGAGAGAATTGCTTGTCCAGCCTTTTAAATTAAGATTAAGTGAGCTCACTGGGAGCTGTTGTGAAAATATTTTCCTGCACTTAGGACTTGAGCAGTCCTTACCCTGGCACAGGCTTGAAGCACATGTGATATCCCAGCAGCCTCACCTACACTGAAATACTGAGCTCTGTAAGCTCAAAAATTTATACAAGTAAAAAGTAGCTTGTTTTGATCAAAAAAGTTATACATATATATATTATATATATAGAAAAGCAGAGAAGTTATAAGCTTGGAAGCAAGATATGTTTTGCTCCATTGATCTTCACTGATTTTTGAATTCTCTCTTCAGTTAAAAAATTAGGGAATATTTCCGCTATAATTTTTAGTATGGCTACGTAAATGAAAGCCAATATACAACTAAAAAATACAGATTTGTGTGATTCTGAATGCAAAAACACTTACAAAATGTTTGGATTGTTGCCCAATCCAACAACTTTTTTGGAGTGGGTGTCACAATATGAGAAAGATATAAAGATGTCAGAGAGTGTCCAAAGGAGGGTTATGAAGATCGTGAAGGGTGTAGAGGGGAAGCCACGCGAGGAGCAGCTGGTCACTTGGTTTTTTCTCCTTGGAGAAGAGAAGACTGGGGGGAGACCTCATTGCAGTTACAACTTCCTTCTTCTCTGTGGTGACCAGTGACAGGACCCGAGGGAATGGCCTGAAGTTGTGTCAGGGGAGGTTTAGGTTGGATATCAGGAAAAGGTTCTTCACCCAGAGGGTGGTTGGGCACCAGAACAGCTCCCCAGGGGAGTGGTCACAGCACCAAGCCTGGTGGAGTTCAAGAAGCATCTGGACAACACTCTCAGGCACACGGTGTGATTCTTGGGGTGCTTTTTAAAAATATGATCTATAGTTTGAAATTGTTGCCTCTTCATAAAGACTCTTCAATAAGATGTGAGTAAAACATAATGTCTTGCTTTCCAGTTTTAGGTATTTTTTGAAATATCACTATATAATTAACTGAATACATTTTCTTTAAATCCTTGAAGTAATTTTTTTTCCCCAGAAAAATGTGTATCAGGATTTTTTTCCTAACAGTGGAGGCATAAAGAAGACTCCAGACTAGATGGGAGGTCTAAAAGTTTAAGGTATTTATATACTGAGAGTATTTATCATACTGAGACATGTATTGAAAGAATTGTTTTCCTTGTTCCACCGCATTTTAAAGCTAAGCAATTTCTGTTTGCAATTAGCAATATTTTTTTGGTAAATCTATCTGGTGTTTTGGATGCAGATATGAGCCTGTCATACCCATGATTTGAGTTACTACCATGCAATGCATCTGATTTTTATTCTTTTTTTCCCAATTTTTGTCTGTTGGTGGGTTGGGTGTTTTACCCAAAACAGAACTGGAAAGGAGTGCTCTATGCTCTTACATGACTAATTTCAGAGTTGTTTCAAGACACTGGTTTCAATAAAACAGAAAGAAAACTTGTGTTGGATTGTTCTTTCAATACCACTCTAATTAATATTGTCAATCTGTTTGCAGGCTTGTGTTGGTATAATATTGCCTTGGCCTTAGAGGATGAGGGAAGACTAGAAACTGAATGAAAAATTCAATGAATAGGAAAAACCTTTGGTACTTTTATATACTAGAGATCTTTTAAAAATGCTGAGCTTGCTTTGCACGTAGAGTTTAGGGATTTTTCCTGCTTATAGTTTAGTTTCAATAGGATGACCTTGCAGAAAAGAAAACCAAATTTCTCGTTTATGCAGAATTATTTGAATTTTATGCTAAAAAACAATTCTAGAAATAACACATTGGTATTTCTTTATGGTTTGGTTTCCCATGAATGCATTGGCCCATATAAATATAAATCAATTGCATGACCTATGATGGCTGTGATTAGGAAAGTAGATTAAATACAAGCGTGAATGGAAAGAGAATGAGCAGTATGTGACATCTTCAGGAGATACTGGAAGAGACCTTGTGGATAATCTGCAAGCACTTACTGAAAGTGAGTCAAAAAGAGGGGGTTTTTTTGTGTGTGTTTGTGTATATGCATATATACACATTATATATATATATATATATATATATATATATATCTCATCCACAATTTGTTGCAATGTAGAGATTCTCCTCTAGTGGAATGAGCACAATTTCCCAAGTGAGGTGTTCAGTGTTTGAATCCTGCATAACTTAATGTTGACTTGTTAACTGGATTAGCTATAGAAATTTTAAAGCTTGATCGATTTAAATCGCTTTTCAGCTTTCATGAGAGACAGTTTTGGAGCTTGCTCTTCCAAATAAAAAGTTAATCTAATAAATTGGCCTGTTGTGTCACCTAAGATCTATTGCATTTCTATTATTTATTAGAATAGAATCAATATTTCATCTTCAGAAAGCAGCAGCTATTTGTATTGTACATTTCTAGGCATAGTGTAACTGTATAGACATTTGAACAGCTTCTTTCTCACACAAAATGAATGTAGAAATATTTCTACTTTCTTATGAGGAGTGTTAAAATTGGCTGTAAGATTTCATCTTGTTTGCTTGCTGAATCCTAGTGTTACTTGCTCAGACTTAAGAGTTTATTTTAATTATGGCCCCTAACCCAAACTCAGCTGTGTTTTTTGTGACCTTAAAATTCCAGGATCTGTGGTTATACTCCAGATAATCCTGTTTTGTTCCAGCAGGTCAATTTAGCCCAAACTTGTAAAAACCCAATTCAAATAAAAGTTTACTGGCTGTACTGTTTCTATCCCAGAGGATTTTCCCAGCTGAGGCTGAGGCCAGGAACTGGAATCCTTTGCTTGCCACAGCTATTTTGTCTGATGTAAAGGACTGGAATGGGAATAATATGAGAATGTATAATCATTTGGAAACTTCAGCACTAGAAAGTACTTTCCAGCTTGTTGCTGTGTTCAAGGAAACCTCCAGAAAGGGTGCAAAATCCTTAGCTAATATCTTATGCAGTGGAAAGAAAGCCTTGAAATGTCTGACCATGAGAACTGTGCACATCTTCTGCTGTGATGTCAGTGAGGAATGGGAACCCAGGCAGGGATGTTGGAGTTGTGTTTTGCCATTACCAATTCTTGTGCTTATTTTTTGAAAATCAGATTGTTAAAGTAATGCATGTGGAGGAAAAAATATTCAAACTGCTACTAAACAGTGAAAAAACCCCTCATTTGCATCTTGCTCATTTGAAAACTGATTCTTTGGCCATGCAGTTGTGAGTGTATGATGACTTGATATAAATATTCTAGAGCTGATTCAAGTTGTATGGGAAGAGGAAACATCCTCTAACTATAATTAACAATTCAATTGCTAAGACTAACAGAGTCTACTTTGTTATGGTTTGATTTGTTTGGGGATTTTTTCTATTAAAAAGTCTACATACAGGCCAAAATTAGCAGTCCTAATTATGTGATATAACCTTTTCCATCTCCAGCAGTTATTTTCCTTTGCCATTTGACAGCTGTATCCCACAAAGTGATGGAAAACACTTCTGGCAAAAACCGCTAAAATTAGGTATTTGGAAAAGCTGCACTTTGCAAGCAGTTATTCTAAATTATATTTGCATATTCTGAATTGGACAGAGGGTGCTTAATAGCAACATAGTTAAGTGGGACAGAGTAAAACCCTTCTGCCTTCAAGTCGTAGGGTGTCTTCTAACTGCAGGTGCCTTGGTAGTGTTGGAGAATCACAGAGAAGGGAGTTTTCTCAGGTCTCTGCAGCGTGTGGCTGGAGAGCTCCAGCAGCTCTGTCAGTACCTGAGAATACACTGGGGAGAAGGGTTGCTCCAAACTTGGACTACCCAGCAGCAAATTGGATAGGAGAGCTCTTGATCCCACGCCATCCGTGCATTGGTCCTTCCTTTAGCGCTCATAACCATCTGTCAGGAGTTTGCCTGCTGGTATGCTCTGGCTTTGAAAATAGGATCCCTCCTCCAGAAGAGGATGATTTTAGCATTTCTTGGGAGCATAAATCGGGCTGCCTTGTAAAGCGTGCACCAAATTTGACAGGCTACCTATGGTAGCTTTGTGCCAAGTGACTGGATGGCAGGTATTGGGTCTCTGTGAAAATTACTGATTTTCCTTTCCTGTGCTTTCCCCTCATTTTGATTAAGAATTGCAGTGAAGGAAAGGTCACAGTCACCTGAGAACAACTCAGGCAACCAAATACACTAGGCTTATTATTCTGATTTCTTAAGTTCAGGCTTGCATGTTATCAGAAGCTGAATTTAATGTCATGACATTTTAAGGTTATATCATTGAGCTCCAGAGACAGCTCTCTTAGCTTCCTCTTCAGCCTTCCTTTCAGGCTGTGATAAATGCTGATTACAACCTCCGGTGTGCTGGAAGTTCATTCCTTCCTAAGAGTATCCAGAGAAACCATCTGGATTTTGGCTCCCCTGAAGTAATCAGTTTGTCATCCAGGGTCAGTGCTGTTTTGGGCAAAAGGGTGTCCTGGTTTGTATAAAGAGTTCCAAGACCTTCCTCTACTTCATTTTGCCTTTATGGTTTTTGGCATCACTTAAATATAGAATAAATATATGAAAGGTAAGAAATACTATCGTGCTATGCTATGCTATGCTATGCTATGCTATAATAATATGTATATTATATTACCATATACTTATCAGAAACTTACTCCCCAGGTGGATGCACACTATTAAATTTTGGAAAATTCTGATTTTCTTAGACTTGGGAGAAATTTAACAGAAGCTGAGGGTTGGTTATGAAAAGAATAACTTGTCATAAGGAACATGTAACTGTATTCTTGGGCACTACTATAATCTACAACCCTCATTCTCAGGTATTTTAGAAACCTTACTTATAGAGAATGCTCTTGAGGAGATAATACCTTTTAAAATTATAGGTTGATGTGCTTTTACCTGAAGAACAGATCACACAATCTTCTAGGGTCCCTTCCACCTACTGTGTTTTTTGAGAATAATTATGTCCTTCCTCTCAGTGACGATGGTGTTAAAAGCACTCATTTCCAGGTCTAGGACAGACTTGATTTAGTTTCCTTTTTCTCTTTTTTTCCCCTCAGCTTAATTCAGATACTGTGTCCAAAATTAAGAATATTTACTATTGAATGTGTTGTAAACTTACTACTAGTAAAAATAATGAGATTAGAATGAAACAAGTGTTTCAGCAAATATGTTAATAGACTTTGCGTGTCTCAAACAGCAATCTTCTATAGACAGTAGCGAAGCAAAGCTGAAAAGGTTTGTTTGTGACTGAAATATCACATATACTAAATTTAAAGCTTAAATTCGCTTGCCAGGCAGGAAACCCAGCAGAAGGATTTAATTTGCTTTTTAAAAGTTTTTCCTGACAAGTGTATGTTTCAATTAAAATACTTAAACCATTCAAATGCATGATTTTTCTTTTGGCAGAGACAAATATGACATCTCTATTTTATGATGTGTCTCATCTCTCTTAAGACATGACATTCAATTAAAAGCAGCACTAGAAAAAACATTTTTCTGTAAAAGAATCATTCTAAAAGCATGTTTTTCTCTGCAAACGGCATTATAAAATCATGGTTTTCAGTATCTTCTTTTAGCTATCCAATTGGTGAGTGGTAGAACAATAATTTTTAGTAACAGGGAATGATTTGTATCTTACTTAGAATACCCAGAAGACTGTTACCTTACAGACAGATGTGAGCTCCTTGTGTCTCTCCCATGTATTTGTGATATATGTGTGTGTGTTTTAAACAATAGCTCATTATTTTAAAGGTAAAAGGCAGACAAAACACTGAGATGGTGAGAGATGCCAAAATTTTGGTCTCAGGTAAACTGGTAACTTCATGGGATTTTCAGGGGTTTGTGCTTTCTCTGCAATATTGATGCGCACTATTTTGCTCTGCCAAGTACATTCACCTGGTTTGTTTGTTTTGGGGTTTTTTTAATTGAATAATCTCTTTTTCTACTACAATTTTACACTTGAAGATTTCTGCGGTCACATCGCTGGATTGAGCAAAACTATAAGCGAAGTCATGAAGAAGGAAGATAAAAGCTGCCATTGCAGAAGTAGCACCAGAGGACACATGTCTGTGTTGCAGTTCTCATCCTGCTTTTTCTTTACTGTGTAATGATGGAGCAATTTTATTGTTTACTCTCTATAAAAAGCAATCTACTATGCCCTAAGGGACGGTTCAGTCTGGCAAAGGGGTAGCATGATTAAAGCTCTTCCCAGTTCCAAGTTTTTCTTCCAACTACTAGTTGAAACAAAGGAGTAAATATTAGTGCAGTGACTTTGAGTAACTAGTGCCTAACTACTCATTTGTGTTTGTTTGTAGTCTTTTTGGAATCTCTGACAACAGTCAGCATTTACTTCAAAGCTTAGCTATATGTATATATTTATACAGACTATAAATACAGTCAAAGACACAATGAAAAATAGTGTCTTTTTCACCAATAGTACCAAAATAGTGAACAGTGGAAACCCTTTATTATTAAAAGTTCCAAGAATAGTTACACAGACTGAACAGCTCATTTCAAAGAAGCTTGGAAAAAGACAAAACTTTTTATATAAGCACAAAAAAATTGCAAACATGTTTGTTCCTGAGAAGGATACTGTGAAACATCTCTAATGGTGGGGTTGGACAGGCTAAGTAAATAGTAAACATATACATTCCTTCCAACAACGGTGATCCAGAGTTGCCTTGCATTTTTAAGATTGCGTCCCCATGACAGGGTTCTTTAGGGAAATTGCTGCTGTTGCAGTGAACTCTTACCACTGAAGGATAAAGAGATTTCATTAATCTTATATCAGTGCCATTAAAATAGATGAAGTTTAGTTTCCGCATTGAATTTCTTAATGGTGTGTTCTATGGCATGTACAGTCTCAGAGCTCTTCAGAGGAAGACCAGCCTGGCATTTTGGATATTGGCTTATGAAGTCCCTGTTCTGGCTTTCGAGAGAAGCCTCGGATTTTCTCCTGTCTAGTTCCAAATTTCCCAAGATGCTGAGCTTTATCGCCCTATCTCCCCTGTACTGTGTCCTGAGCTTTCTCAAAGATTACATGAGTTGCTGCAATGTGCTGAGTGTGCAAACTGAAATATTAAATGAAGTCAGCTAATTGGCTGTAGCTGCTTCCAATTTAAGAATATAAAGACCTAAATTTTGTCCCATATTAAAGAAGAAATCAGACTTTGATGGATTTCTCTTCCATTCTAGTTTTGCTGACAGCATGCAATGATTTTCTGTGGACACAGACAGATTTCTGCTCTTTGGAATTAATTAGCCTTCTAGTTCATCCCTACAGATGGAGCTGTGTGTAACATTTAATATTAGACCAGAAGCATTTTTTGTTTTAACACTCTCTGCTCCCAGGTTTGCATTGAAATCCTATAAGAAAATATATCCTTCTCAGCACGAAATTAATTACCTTTCCCTCAAGAATCCTTACTGCCACTGTCCTGACCTCAGCAAGATGAAGATACACCTTGGGCTGAAGGTTCTGTCCAGCACAGCAAAGAGCTAAAGAAAACCTCACTGGCATTTACTTTAGCAACTAGAGGTGTTTGCGGATGGGAGGACGAGTATGAAGATGATTCTCTGCTTAGCATAAACACCCTGTATGAAGCTCTTACAAAAAAAAAACAGGAATAACATTTAGTTTCAATAATTTTGTGCATGACATATTTGAAGGAGAACTACACCATCCTATTGTTTTATATATGAAACATACTACAAGTCATTAGTCAATATTACTGTATTTCTGCTATGCTATTAATTTTTTCAAGACCAAAGCCTTCAATTAATATGCATGATTAGTTTTAAAAGCCTTCTATTTGAATATGATTTCATATATTTAAAAAGAAAATACAATAAGTAATTCTCTCTCTGTTTTCAGATGCAGTGTCAAATCCTCTCCCACAATCATGTCTGTCATTATAAAGATTAGACACAGTCATATTCAAATTAATAGCACGATTGAGAAAAGGTAGAGAATTAGGTTGTATCAGCCATGGTTTCTCCTTTGATTGATATTTTTTATGACTTGATGAACATCCTTCACAAAGCAGGAGATCATCAAATTCTAATAACTTTTGCTGTAAGTTGGGCATAGCAACTCCTGCAGCCCAATGTGCCCAAACAAAAAAATACTGGTGCTGGAAGCTCTGAAAACCCTTGGATTCTAAATCAGATTTTCAATGAGAATTACAGCTGCTGCTTTCACATTTGCATCTAAATTTGTATGCAAAATCACGGGTTTATCAATTACTTCACTTCTTATAAGTATTTGATTCTTAAGTCCAAAAATGATCGTATGAGACTGTGTTATTATGTAAGACTTGGCCATATCTTTATTACAAAATGTAAAACTGTGCACAATCACTAACAGCCTGAATATCTTCTGCAGAGGCTTAGCATGAAATGTTTTTGTGGCACACAGCTAACCACCTTGGACATTTCATTCTGTACCAGGCACAGCTGTCAAAGGGCTGCAGCAACAGCACTGTGGTCAAAGGTACTTTAAATTATAAAGCAGACATCCCCTGTATTCTGCTTGTTCCTCATCATAAGCAGCTTTTCATATTTATTCATATGAACCCTCTAACAGCTGTGTGTTAGAGAAATCCAGGGTTAGCTGGGAGGTTAAATCATGTCCTTCTCCTGCCTGTCTCCAAGAGATGAAAGAGAGCAAAGGCATAAAGACTAGTTCTTTCACCTAACCATAAGACACAGACAAAGCAATGAAGTGTTATGACCTTAAATTTCAAGGGCCGCTGAAAGAGAGAACTGATGCCTAGTCTTCTGCTTTTGTTCAATGCTAGAGGGAAAATATCACCTGAAATAATGGCTTTTTGGTTTCTGTGAATTCTCTACCTCTAATTTTCTGCACAGCTTAAATAAGTGTGAGAAATGTGGATGACAGGTTGACATGAAGCAATTCTTACCTCCATACAGAAAAATACAATTGTTGTCTACAACGGAGGTTGGAATCACTAGAATTTCTCTCTTTCTGGCAGCCAGCTGATTTTAGATTTTTTGGGTTTTTTTAAGTATATATCAACTGGAAATCTTAAGAAATGTTGTTTTATGGTTGAGATAAGTTAATGTAGGCGACAATGCAAACGGTAGTGCGCGTGATTATTTAAAATCTCACTTTTCCTACTTTAGTGCAATTTTGGTAAGGAACACATTGAAAGTGTTTATTGTAAAAATAGTGGTAAAAGATCTTGTTGTCAGGGAAACCATAAACAAACTTTGACATCTCGAATTTTTTCCAGTTAGATAAATAACAATAGTGGAATACTATGGATATAATACAGCAACACGGAATGTAAGATCTATGATTTATCAGCTTTATTTTAACTTTCAACTTTGCATGTGGTATAGAAGTCAGGATGAAGCTGCCTAAATGGATGTTTTGACCAGTGAAGTTAGTTACCTTTGGACCACAGAGATCCTTTATTTTGGACACTAGCTTGTAAGCAAAACACAAATACTTGTGTCAATGGGTTTGTGCATTCAGAATTAGAAGTATTTAAGTACTCTGAAAAATAGTTTCAAGTGAGATCACTTAGTTATTACTGAACAGTTTTATTATGCCCAAACACTTTTCTTTCTTTCCACTATCTAATAATTTCAGATAATTTTAGGTAGTACTTTAAAGCTGTTGTCTGATCTTATCTCAGAAATTTATTCCAGATGGAGCAAGATGATTGAAAAGTAGAAATGTAGTCACTGTAATTGCATTTTGTATTCTAAAATTTGATTTCATTTTGAAATATTAGCTGAGGTGTTTAAATTTATCTCTCTTTTTTCTTGTTTCTTTATCCATAGAAAGCTTATAATGTTTCCTTGGGTCCAGACTGTGCCCCTCTAAGCAATGGAGGAAAGAAGGTCACTTACAATTTTCCCTCATATTTTTGCACATTACTTCTCTCTCCACCTTTTTTACCATCCTTGTAACAAGTTTTTCCAGCAATAAGGCAGATATTTTGGAGGAATCAATACATCAGATGGATGCATAAAAAGGAATGAATGCTCTCTAATATTTTGACCAAAAGTACTTTTCTTTTTCATATTGGACTCTGAAGTTGTATGAACTCGTTATATAATAAGGAGGGAAGGCTTAGAGATCTAAAAAATCAACTTTAGAGGATAAAATGTAGGGAGACATTCAAGTATCCACCCAAAACACATTGAGATTTCTCAGTTATGAGAACATTTTCTGATACAAGACAGTGACCAAATTGCCCTTCAGCACTGAGAAAGATTTTAAAGTCTGGAAATAACTTCAACTAAAAAAATTAGAAGTTCTTTCATTTCTCTTTCAGTGAGACTGAGGAGTGCCTAAAGTCTGAGAATCTGTTGTTCTAAAAACGGACTGGTTTTATTTGCATTTCTGAACTTGTAATTCCTTAAGTCAAAACGTTGATAGAAAAGATTGAAGTGGTGTGTACTGTGTTCTATTGAGTTGCTGCAGCTTTGCCTGGTCACACACATTTCACTGTGCTCCCAGTATTTCTGGTAAACTCTATCCCACCTTGAGCCAAAATGTCATCAACCGCTGCATGTTACAAAGCCAAATGCACCACACCGTTTAGACTGTCTCCTAGAAGAAATTTAGATGGACTCACTTCTAATGCCAGGTGGGATTTGTGTCCTGACGTTGATAAAACAACCAGTGGCACCAATGCATAAATGACACAGAGCCCCTCGAGGCCAGTCCAACACAGGAGTCCCTCGTGGTGCGTGGGAAACTCAACTGAGAGAGCGGAGCTGAGAATGGAAGGGCTGGGGAAATGCGCTGAAATCTTGGGTGGCATTTAACTGCTGTCCCCTTAGCCAAGCCTATCTTAATGACCAGCTTCCAGTTACACAACATTCACAAAAATAAAATCAATTTAATCAAATCAACATCTCAGAGGCCTAAAATTTCTGGCCAACAATTTGCCACGCCATGGATAGAAATTTGCAATGATCTTTCAGCAACTATTACTTAAAACTAGAGGTCTTCCAGGATCAAGCTTTTAAATTCGGAGGTCACCGGGAGAAATACAAAACCCACTCCCTTCTCTAGATCTCTTCCTGCTTTCATGGGAGGAAATTCTTTATTCAAATTTCTCTGCTTCTCACTGGGAGAAAAAAGAAAAACAAAGCAAACTGCTGATCCTGGTCACTGCCTGGGGTGGGTTGGTTTTACTCCAGGACTCACAGTTTCATGAATTCAAGACCCTCAAAGACATTTTGCTTTTCTTTGTACATTTAGATCAACTTAAACATCAGAATCTATTTTCTCCTCCTTCTGGGACTGATGTAGGACACCACCAGGGTTTAGGAAATTCTTTTTTGTCAAATGGGCTGGTTTATGTTTTATGTTTATAACCTGATCAAATTCTTCTTTGCTACTATTCATGTATTCTACTGAACTCTCTTAGAACTGAAAGTATCTCCCAAACCTGAAAATACCTTGTCTCTCTTGCCTTACAGCTTTTTCAGCCTTATATCTCAATATTTGGGGGTTGGGGTTGGGACTAGGTGATCTTTTAAAGTCCCTTCCAACCCAAACCGTTCTCTGATTCTATGATCAGATAGAAGACTATTCCTTTTTTCTCATTTCTGAGAAGTTTGATTCTAGTTTTTTTCTAATGCAGTCCACTGACAAAATTTTAATCTTATGGGAAATCCTGTTTACTCAACAGAAATGTCCTTATATCGCTGGCAAAATTTTCCCATCTTCATTATTCTTTTGAGAGCAATTATATTTGCTAGAAAAGGAAAAAATCAAATTTCTGATAGATGATTTTCTTTACATTGGTTTTTTTCAGGATGAAATAACTCCCGCAAGTACCTTGCATGTGTCTCTATTCGAAATAAGTCACAAAATTAATTTGTATCTGATTTTTTCCAGACCCAAGTGATCCCACTGCAGGAGCTTGCTCTCATATGCTGAGTATTAGTTGTGCTTTATTTTTTAGATCACAGGATAAAATCCTTTAAAGGCATTCCTTATCTTTAAGTGTCAGATGCTGGGAAATCCTAAGATTGACACATTTCGTTAAAAAAGAATTCATCCCTAGCATAATTGGCTTCTGCAAACATGTTACAAGATCACTTAAAAGGGAGCTCTGTGCACCAGTCAGGCCTCATTCAGTAAGAGCTCAGGCAAAAATGGGATTTATTCTTTTTATTCATGGAGTGAGACTGCGTATGGCAAAGCAGCCATTTGAAACTCCACTTAATTCTTAATTTGCAGTGTGCTCCTGCTGAGCTTTAACAAGCCAAACCTGAACTCCCAGAAATCAGGGCTACGGTTTTGCCCATTGTTTTGGTGCCTGTCTGGATCCTGGCTTATTCTCAATGTTGAACCACTCTGCCTCTCTTTAGTGATTTAAAATTCTGTATAACACCAGGAAGGCAGCCCAGAAGTATAGTTAAATGACCATGCAGCATTTTTTTTGCAGTGTGGGGAAGGTTCCTTCCCTTCTTGAGGATTCTTTCAGCAATTTAAAATTGGGGCAATTATTCATTAGCCACACTACTGTACATCTCACAGCCACATCTGCTCAGAACCTGCCTGAAGATGGAAAGTGACACTTCTGAGTGCAGTGAGATCCCCTGAATGCTTACCCTGCCAAGGCACACTGGTTAAAGGTCTGTTCTCAGGAAATTCAAATTCACTTCTTCTAGCCAGCGTGGAGAAGCCCTTTATCCTTACTTCACGTGCCAGTATCCTTTCTTGATGTTGCCTCTTTCAAAGCAGCAAGAAAAAATTGAGGGTCCTCTTGCTGTTCTGGTCTTTTGGGATAAGGTTATTCCTCAGTTTCTCCCTACAGTGGACTGTGAATTTTATCTTAGTCAGGAATTAACTTACTGGTGGTCTTTTCTGGGTCTTATAATTGACAGCTCCAGTTTAATTTAATGTCCTCAATGCCATACAATCCTAATAATTCTATTTAGGAAGTAAAAAAGCTTCCAGCAGGAACCATTGCTGAGCTGTTTCCACAAAAGATATTTGGATGTGCATGTCTATATGAAAAACACGTCTTCATCATCCAGATACTGACAGCATATTTCTAGTCTTTATGTTCATTGTCTGCAAAAAATGGATGCAAATTTCTGTCATCCGTTGTTTATTTTAAATTACAAAATCTTGTAGACTTTGATGTTTCTATTAAATGTATATTCTCCCAGCACGACGAGACCTTCAGCTATTATAGTTATACAAACCCAGGGACAAATGTGCATCTAGTCAGACTGAGGAGAGACCAACTTCAGTTTGTTTTTCATGACCATAAACGCCAGTCCTGCCCTGTGATGAGACTCACCTGCAGTGGGAGGAAGGCTTCGGGCCTCCCTCGCAGAGCATCTGCGAATGAGCCAGTTGCACAAATTAGGTGTGAGGCACAAAGACTTTCATGAGAAGAGGCAGATTGGGAGAACTAGGCAGATATAAGAGTTCAGCATCTATTTCACATGTTCTCTGCCCATTGCTATTTTAATCCATTACTACTTAGAAGCTGGTTTTGTTGATGGAGGTTTTTAAACAGTGTTTTCTTATTTTCTCACTTAACATCTCACTTAGAAGAAGCTGTGAAGATTTTGTATTTCTGTAACAGCATACACAGGCACAACACATTAATTTGATGGAATAAATTTTAGGCAAGCATATTCATGGAGGAGCTTATGTATACCTCATCTAATATTCTGTACCTTCTCAAAATAGAAATGTATAATGGAGAGACTGATGCAGTCTTAAGTATAGTATTGAAAATATTCCACTATTGTAATTCAGTAAGTCATGTTGCCTATAGCACTATTACTATTTCAATATTATTAATAAGTATTCATGATGTCATGAGGAAATATTTGGTTTTGTTTCATTTAGTTCCATCTTTTACATGCCATAAAATACTAGATACCTTTAATAAAACAAAGATTATAATGGAATAGATTGCATTTTTACATTGCTTTCTTATAATTACATCTCTGAATGCAGGCATGTTATCAGAAATATTAATGAATGTAATAGGCCATGTACTTTACATATATAAACTATTGGAGTCATGCAGATAAAGGAGGGTATTTGCATTATGGTTGCACATAGCTGACATTTCAGAGGGAGTGTGCTTGTTTAACATATTTTTACAGCTCAGATAATGGCTCATTATAGGCAAAAGTTGCTGTAAATTGTCTGGACCATGAAATAGCAATTGGGGAAGCAGAGCAACCAAAAAGCATAGGACTTCATAAGGCACTGCTAACGTGGCTCAAATTATATAATCAAGCCCTTACTTCAAAAGTTAATGAGGTTTGTAGTAAACTACAGTTTAGATTGCTGGTGAAAATTAAGAGGACATTGAGCAATTTCCTTTGTTTGCTCGTGCTCTATAAAATACTAAATGCATCAAAGGAACTGAGGTAAAAATATGAGGTTAAGCAGGGAGGTAAAGAGTGAGATTGGAAATTTGTGGGTTTGCTATTAAAGTTAAAATGAGAATTAAAATTTTTGTTTAGTTTTAATAAGGATTTTCAAAAAAAATGCCTACATTTCTTTAGGTAAATGTGGGAACATACCTTTATAACAACAGGTTTTCACCTGAGGTTCCGAGAGGTAGGGATAGGTCAGTTTTCATCCACATTTGTATCTGGCAGTGTGTGCCGCAAAGGCTCACAGCACCAGCTCAGTGCTATCATACATTCAATCAATAAGATCCTTTCAAGATGTGCTTTATCACTGTACACATTCAAGAGCAATGTGAGAATAGTTTGGATTGTGTGCAGACTAAAGAGGGAAAAAAACAGAAGTCAATAATTTTACTTCCACAATTGTCAAGGCTGTTCCAAATGTGTTACTGAATGCAGAAAGAAAGCAGATAGGAAGGCTGCAGATGTAAGGTCCTTCCCTGTCGAGGTTCCAGAGAGCACATGGATTAGTGGGAGTAACCTTTCCTATCAGTTTAAGGGTTCTAGCTCAGAGTCCTAGAAAAGAAATGCTGCTGGTACCCTGTCTGTAGGGAAGCATGAAAAGACCTGAGCCAACAATGTCCCTGCCTGTGGTGGGGAAGGATTGGAATAAGGTGATCTTTTAAAGTCCCTTCCAACCCAAGGATTCTATGAGGATTCAGTTTCAGTCTCAGACAAAAAGTACCATAGCTGAAGCTTTTGCTCTCAAGTCAAGCCTGTGTCTAAGTGATCACAAACATTTAACATACCTATTCTCATATGATGGGTCTAATGCACAAGCCTTTTATCAGCATGTGGTTTATGTGACTGTATATTAGCAAAGTCGATTCTGTGTAACTTTTATTTTCATAGAGTTATGGGCCATACTGGCAAAAGTGGAATATAGTGGAACTAGAACATCACTAATGACATTGTAATTATAAAGAGGAAAATAATTCATGTTTTCTTCATCTGCAAGAACAAAAATACATCAGTTGACACTTCTATCAAAAGAGAGATATTGTTAATCAAAGGCAATTTTTCCAGGCTTGAATGATTAGATCCTCTTTGAGCAAATTCTGTGCCTAAGAAGTGTGTTGTCTCATCCCACCCTATCCCACTTTTGAACCACAGACAGGCGCACTGATTGAATTCCAAAGTATGTGCACCCGAACCCAGGTACAGGCCCTGGACCTTCATGGGCATTCCCTAGGGATTCAAAAACCACAGGCTGGTGTCACTTGCCACATTACACAAGAAAGCACTGACTGAAGAAAGCAGCTTGGTTTGAGGAGCAGCAGCTCCAGCTGTGATTTCTAGGTTTGCTGGAAGCTGCCTTTAAATAAAGTTTAATATATCAGAGCCCTCTGCCAGGCAGGTACAACAAGTGGGCAACACTACCTCAGTGCCAATGTTTAAACAGGGGAGTTCTCCCTACACAAAATAAAGACACTATGAATTTTTTTGATGCTTTAACAGGTTAATATCTCATCTTCCTGTATTTTGTTGAGGATCAGTGAATGAATGACAGTAACACCATGTGCATGACACTATATCTAAATGACAATTCATCCTGGTGAGCAGGACTTTTTGTACATCTTGAATATTTCATTCACTGTGACTTGAGTTCACAATGCTACAGGATTCATCAGTGGTCGAAGTAATCCCTGGAGGACTCTAAAAGGCAAAAATGCTTGTCAAGTTTAGCTGTTAAGGCTGGATGATGCTGCTTCATGAAAAATTAAGTAATCATTTGGAGGGAAAGAACCATCAGAAAACTTCTTGGCCCATCTGAGTTCTTTGCCTTTTATTGGATGTGTCATTCAACCATTGCTTGGCTTTTATTCTTATGTTTATCACCAAAAAATGCCTTCTTTGTGTCTCTGGTAATCCAGGAGTACTGTGAGACTTCCCTATGCCTGTGCTACAGAGTGTCATGTAGTTACTGACCCATCAAAAACCCCACACTTAATTTTTGGATCATGCTGATTTTGGGATATTGCCAAGATGCCCATTAAGGTTTGGCTATTTTCTGGTTTTCTGTGTCATGTTGAAAAGGTCAGCTGACATAAGATCATAAAAACTGCTGGGTTTGTTGTCCTCCCACCCCCCAGAGAGAACAGCTTTCCAGGATGTCCAAGGGCCCTTAAGTGTTCTCTGCCCAGACAGTGTGGTTGTCCTCATACCAGGTCTAGATGCTTCCATCTGTTGCTAAGGAATGGTGGGAATTAGGAATGTTCACTGTCCTATCTTTCTCCCTTGGATGTGGCTAACAGTCCCACATAATCCCAGTTCTGCCCTTCAACCCTTTTACACCAGCAAGAGCTTTTCACTGGCATTCAAGAGTCTGTTAAACTTACCACTTTTCATTACTGTTTATTTACTAGCCATTTAAAAAATCAGTTGTTCCTGCACTCTGACTATGCATTATTTACCTTATCTAAAAGAAAACCTGGACACATGAAATGCTAGGGAATTCTTCCTCTTATAGAACTATTTAAATCTGCAGCCCCGATGTGGGTATCAATCTAATCCACCATTTTCCCTTGAAACCTGCCAGGACATGTATCCCAACCCTATGTGACAGGTAGGAGAGGTCTCAAGTTTACTACAGGTAGCTATGGAATATCAATACCACCATGGTCACAAGTTCAATGTCTATTTGTTTCTTAAAGCACCTAAATCCTCACCTTTTATTTAATCATTTTTTCAGCTCTGCATTCAGGGTTATCTTCAAATTATATTGAAAACAGGCAAAGTGCATTTGTTGGGTAGAAAGAGCCAAGTCTGTGTCAATTGTAAATTGTAACTCCCTATAACTGAACAAGGGGAGGGACACACAATTATTTCTGGCTCTGACTTCCTGCAGGAGGTGGATGCCCTTGGTAACCTCTACATGTGTGCAACTGGTCAGGACGTTCTCTGAGATGATGAAGGGGATATTTTGCCAATTTTTCTGTCACAAAATCTTAGCTTTCATCCCATCAACAGATGATATTCAGGATTAAAGACAGGCAGAACAGTGAGCTGAATCTGGGCTGTTATTTCTGCCCCACACTCACTGGTCAGCCTGGCTCAGGGCAGACTTTTCCCTGGCACCAACTGGGAGGGCTGCCGGTATTTGCCATGTGTGGCCAGCTAAGGTTTTCCTGCCCGGGTGGGAAAATGAAGCGGCTTTGTCGTGCTCTTCTGCTGTCAGTCACTCTCCAGGGGTCTCTGGAGATGCCCACGAGTGGCTCAGCTCCCGTCCAGATCACCCCTGGCTCGGCTCTGGCGGAGAGCTGAGCTCTGCAGAGAGCTCGGTGCAGGCTGGGTTGGTTTCCACCACTTTTGCACAGCCCTGGCACTCCGGGCGTGCCCACCTGTGGGCTGTTCAGTCTGTGCCGTGCAGGGATGGGGTTTGCAAAGACCTGAGCTCAGTGCAAAGGAGCTTTGGGCTGGCTAAGATCTGGCCACTTCTGCAAGGGCCTCAGCCCATAAAAATACCCTGGCTTGGTGTAAATTTGCTGGTTGCCCCTGCTAAAACAAGCCCTTTGCCTGAAGCGCCAAGCCCGCTTAAGTGGCCATTAACGCCATTACTTGGGTTTCCCTGGCTGCTGCAGGGCAGGGCAGGCCCCTCCTTCCCGGGTAATACACGCTTTCTTGGAGGCAAGCTCCTCCCAGAGCCCGTCCCACATCTTTGCTTAAAAAGATGTTCATCTTTATTGGCAGGAAAAACCACTCTGCCTTTGCTCGAATTTTCTTTCCCCAAAAGGAAAGGGTGTGAACGCCCAAAGCTTACTGGTTGTCTTGAGGTGGGAAAAGCTGTCGTGCCTTGGTCAAACTTGACTGGTTGTTCCAAGGCAGGCTTCGAAATCTAATCTTAAACATAAATTCCTATCCTGGCCGCCAAGCTTCCAATGCAACCGGACGGGACGTTGACGGAACCCTTTGCCCTACATGCTTTCCATTCCACCTAATCTACACTCCCAACAACCCACAAGCTCCCACTCTACAAAATGGCCCCTGGGCAGTCTAACCCAA
>JAWWMP010000116.1:7578156-7600404 GCA_035047865.1 Dendrocincla tyrannina
CACAAGATGGGCTCCACAGCCCTTTTGCCAAGGGCTTGGGTTTCCTTTAGAGCATCAGCCACCACACCCACCCTGTTCCTTGTCGGAGTGGAAGAGACCTAAAGGAGGCTTTTGCAGAGGTCTCTGCTTTTTTTAACCTGATAAGGGCTGCTTTTCAATTCTTCATTACTTCTCCTTTAGTCACAGCATTGCTCAGCATCAGCAATTAAAGCAGATGCAGAACATCCAAAGCTCTTCTTCCTTCTGTACCTGCCTTCATTCCAGCACCTTGGGATTGAAAGCTGCCACAGCAGGCATGCCAGAAGCATTCCCACAGCTTGGCTGGTGTGCACCAAGAGGACTCTTCAGTCCCCATGCTCATGTCCGGGGCAAAGAGTTCATGACATTGACCAGGGCCTTAAAGGGAGAAGACGAGGGCAGGGATGCAGCAACATCCTTTGCCCCCAGCCCAGGGGAGTAGCTGCCCCAATGCAGCCCCGGGGCACTGTCTGTGCTGCTGGGGTGCTTGGGATTCACAGGAGTCCACCTGGCTCACCTCCCAGAAATACAGCTACCAGGAACCTCAGTGCCAGTGGGCCCAGCAATTGGAAATCACTCACCCAGGACACAGGCGGCTTTGAACAACTGTGGCTCTCCTGGAATACACTGCACCATGTGTCTCCACTTCTCTTAACAACCTCTGTCCTGGAAAAGGAGGGGTTCTCCTAGGCCAGACTTTTCCTGGGGAAAAGCACCAGGGAGTGTTTCAGTGGAAGACCTCACATAGCACAGGGAATCAGCCGCACAACAAATATTTTTCTTCTTTTTGTTTAACTAAGGAAGGGGGTGGAGGGAGGGACATACGTCCCCACCCATCGGTTTGGCTGTGATGTTTGTCATAAATTCTCATCTGGCTGAACAAAAGACACCAGACTACAGGTCAGGGACCTTTTGAGTTTTACTGTGTAGTTGCCTTAACTCCGGCAACCAACCTGCTACTGAGACCCAGAAAGTGTTGGCTGACAGGGCCTTAAATTTGTACAATATGCTTCCACAAGTACTGGTTACAAAGCCCTTGATTTTGTAGAGTACACTTCAATAAGCTCTCAACTCCACACAAGAACTTCACAAAGGTTCATTTTGGTGAAAAATAAGAATTTTTAGCCTGGCAAAATTACCTTCCCTGCAGGCTGCAATAAGCAGATATAAACACATGCCAACTGCTGTATGAGTCCAATGTCCACCTTTTGTCTCCAGTATCAGTTTGCTTTCAGAGTTTTGACGGGATTATAAAAACACAAGTAGAAAAGAGCATGAAATAGTTTTGCTTTGGTTCTTTACATCATCATTCTATTTGAACATTTTTCATGACCATTATCTCTCTTGTCAGGCTTTTCTAACAGTTACAGTATGGGGGTTTTTTTAAAGCTGTTGCCAAAAGCAAATGGTTGGAATTTTTATGTGGCTTTGAGTTCAACTATTCTCCCTTTCTCTGCTTGGCAATTTCCACTGCTATTCCTAGAGATCTACCATGTATTACAATACTTTTCACAGGAATTCACTTATCTAATTTTAATTTAGGTCTGTTTAGTAATACTTACAAGTTTGTGCAGTCTGAAATACAGGAGCAAGGCCCTTAGTGGGGCCACTGCACCCAGCGATACACGGCTCCAACAGGGAATACAAGCAGCATAAGAAAGACTCCTGGGAAGGGCAGAAAAGCTTAGGTGTGCACAGTGCAAGCCTCAGGGATCTCCAGACACACGGGTCACATGAACATTTGGTCGCGTAGCAGGAGCAAAGCACTGTGTGTACCTCTCCAATTGCATGTTGGAGCACATTTCCACTGATCAGGATGTGATCAGTCGTGTTACTCACCCTTAGCATCACTGCTGAAGATTTTTCCTGAACATCTGCAAAGACATTTTGTACAGCTCGTGTGAAGACTGAGTGAAATTTTCTCAGCATCTGCATCTTCCACATGAAGTATTTAACGGGAAATATTACTGCCTCAAAATTCTGCCTTCAAAATTTTCCATTGCAAATCATCTCCATTTGCATTTCACACAGGTCCCCGGGCTTGGCTTACCGTGCAGCAGCTGTTCCTTATGGCACTAGTGCTGCATGTGCAGCTTTCCTTCTTTGGCAGAAAGGTAAGGAGGGAACTGAAGAGCCTGTGGACTCATGGAACCATTGCCCTCTTACAATCCTTTATGCAGAAGGTAGAGAAACCAATGGTTGCAGTGGAAAAATCTGCTCTTCCAGCAGTAAGACAGGTGCTGTTACTTGAGAAACACACAGAGCCCAGTGTGTAGCAACAAGTAAATAACCTGCTCCACCAAGTGTCAGCAATTTGATATGCAGCTCTGGGAAGGGCATAAAAAGGTTTTGCTGAAATCCATCTGCCTATGACCGCAAAAGGATTACCATTCCTGATCCCTGTTCAGATGGCAGGGGAACAAACTGCCTCGAGGTTCAAAAGGAAAATTACTTGAAACATTTGGCTGCAGCACGGGGCAGTGTTCTGAGGAGAAAGACGGATGGTATGCTGACATGATGGGAATACAACAACCACACACACACTCCCCCTCAAAAAACCAGCAGGAGTATCACTCCAGTTTGGTAACTTAAGTTTTTAATTTAAAAGGTTTTTCCATTCCCAGGATGGGACACAAAATATTTTTCTAATGAAATTCCGTAATATCATTAGTGCTTCAATTTCTATATACAAAAAGGTAGACAGTTTTTTTTTTTTAAGTTAAAATTTTATTTTAAATATCAAAAATGCAAAAGCTCTATCAACGTACTTTCTTCTAATTTTAGGGAACTTTCCCAGCAGAAAACAGTTCTGCACAGACAGTGCATATGTTCTCCATCCACACACCCACTCCTCAAAACAGCTTTCACTCTGCAAGAGGCAAGAACTGTGCTTTTGGTAAGGTTTTACTGAGCCATGGTAAATGTAATCGAAGCAAACATTTTTATTACTTGTGGTCAGTTACTTTCTGTAAGGAGAACTATCATTTCTGTTCCTTTAGTCATGTATCTTATTCCCACCACAGGCTTGCTCACATTAGGTCAACTAACGCATTTAATTCCTGTGCATAAACCCTTCTGCCCATGCCTAAGGGCATCCCACAATTACATTAAACTGTTGCTTGGTTTTGACTTCTAAGAGAAGCTGTGGGGGGAAATAAGACAGGAAAATTGAGTGTTAATTCTGTATTTTTACAGCTGAAATTAATATCTGGAGTAGGAGAAAGGGGGAACAAAAAGAGGTGATGCATCAGCCTTGCCCATCTCACCGGACAGACAATCAAAAGAGATGTTGTAAGACAGGGCTGATTCAAAGAACAAACGTGCTCTCAGGCTGAGGATGGATCTGTCAGCTTTTGCATAAAGAGAAGCAGAAGAAAAGGGAGAAATGAATAGACCTTAGGCAGGCTAAGAAGCACCATGCATGATCTTGAAACACTCAGCCCATAATCACAGGTGCAAAAGGAACTTGAGCAAACTTGCACCTGTACTTAATAAGATGTTATTTTTATCAGACATCACCATGAATTGGAAAAAGAAATGCACCGCTTAATTTTAACCAAAACCTTTATTTTAGTTCAAAGGCTTGTTTGTATTAAAAACAGTTACTTCAAAATCAAATTCACATAAAATTCAGCATGTAAATAAACTGAAGTTGTCATTGGTCAAGATCCGTTTCTGAAAGACAAGGGCTCCAAATGACATTTTAACAACCTTGAGTGGCACAGATTAAACTGGGATAGCAGGAACATCTCTGAATTTTACAGACCGAGGAGTTAAACTGCCCCCACCCCGTTTGGTACATTTTAAAATACCACCTGCAAACCAGTGTCATTTAATGATTTCTCTGTTTCCCACAAATTCACTCAGCAACAATTGAAAAAACGTATCCCAGTTTAATCTGCTACTTCACAGGAGTAAAAATTCTCTTGAGTCTTGTTACAGGCACTACTACTTTCTGCCAGCAATCAAGGTACTTGTCTTAAAACATTTTCCTTACAACACCAACAATCAAGCTACATTATATACACTTCAATTGTACAATTATCTTTAAAAAATGCCCGTGTACAAAATAGAGGGTTATTTTATTTAAAAGAAAAAAAAAAACAAATCACATGCTAGATTTCATCAACATTTTTAAAGAAGTTAAAGAAATTGATAAATAACATTCCAATTTATTAGGAACAATCCTGCAAGCAAGTGCAGAGGTATCTGCACTATATTTAACATTCTAATAAGCTTTTTAGGGCAATTTGTGCTATAAACCTCATGTGCGAAGTATACGAAAAGCTCTTACTTGTGACAACAGAAGAGAAGCTACTTAATTAATGCAAGAGTATTTCAGCAAAATTATTCTACTTATGAAGTAAATACCACAAGGGCATCTCATTTACAGCCAGTTAGACAAAGAACACAACTAATTACCAGAACACATACATTAGTTAAAAAGTCAAATATATACAAAAATATATTAGAAAGTGGTTGAGTTTAACCACAGGCTCATGTAAAAAATGTTGGTTTAAATAGCAATAGCAAAAAAATAGCTATTTCTCTATCTGCAACAGTACAAAAGGCAACACCTACATATGAGGTAGCAATGCCAAATTAAAAAAAAAAAAACAAACCAAACAACAACAACTTTGGATTGAGGAGCATTTCCTATATTTTCATAGCGTATCTGTCAATACAAATATTTAAATGAACACTTCAATTGTTTCAAGAACTACTACATTAATTTACAAAAACCTTTTTGAATGAAGTTTTTTAAAATTCCTGAAAATTGGCTTAGTTACTGATTTTTTCTGTTTCTAAAAAAGCTGTTGCATTTTCAAACCCAAATACTGTACAGAAAAAACATGGAGGCTTTATTATACACACTTGGTAAACGCTATGGTACATGAAGACATAATTTACAAAGATCAGAATAAGCCAGCTGTGGTCATTTGATCCTTTTCTGCCTGTTGTGCATACACTGCACACTTTTGCTACCCCATGTTCCATATCAGAAGCAGGATCTAGTACTCACTTCCACAGCTCTGCCCAGAGCCAAAGGAAGTGTTTGTATCATCTACCTTCAGGAGTGCGAGCCAGAAGCATGGTTTCACCTAGGGCCAGGGGCATTGCCAGGCAGCAGCTCAGAGCTCCCCCTGGTCTACGCTCAAACAGCCTCAAGGATGTGGGGGTGGGAGGAGGGGCCAGCTATGCTTCACATCTCCCAGTTCTATCCCTTAGTCTCTCCTGCAGGTGCAGGGCAGGAGTGGCCACCTGAGTCTCCCTGACCAAAAAACAAAAATCCCATTAATGAAAAGCCAGAAGGGGGACAACCACCTAGTTCTGGCTGGAGTTGTGCCAGCTCCAAGCATGGGATTGCAGGCCCCTCATGTGGTCAAATCCTCTGCTGCCAGCTCCCTGATCAAAAAGACCCTGCTGTTCCTCCAATTCAGGCAACTAAATTGGACATCTGAAGTTAGATGGTACAAGTAACACCAAAAAAATGAACTGGATGGAATTTCCGCATTTATTGTATTAAGAAAATAACATACTTTACATCACAGTGCTTAATTAAACACAATAAAAAATGTAAACTCAGAATCCTAGATAAAATTTAGCTTGAAAAATTAGGGCTCCAGAGTTTTTTAAATTCACAATTTTTTAAAAATTGAAGTCACAGCCAGTCAGTTCACATAACTCATGTATTTAAGTTTACTTGTAAATACCTTTGATGCACTCCAATGTTTTGCCTTCTTTTTTTTTTTAAAAAAAAAAAGCCTAAATGACAAATGACCAAGTGCAAAGGTAAGAGGTATATTTTTATCTGCAAGAAAACTAGCAGTAATTTTCCAATCAGGCATCTGGAGTGCTCTAGTAGATATAAGGAAATATGCGGTATGGGACACGCTGACAATACCTTTCCCATGCCAAGCCGTATTTTTGCTTACAATGATGTTCATCACGAGCTTCTCGATGAACAAGCAGGCAGATGAAATATATCACGTAGAAATATGGTAAAATGTGGTTAAAACCTGTAACGCAAGAAGGTCAATTTAGATAAAGGAAAAAAAAAGCATGGAGATGTTAGCTATTAACAATGTACTAAGCTAGTGACACACACTTGTTAAAGATATCTTATACACACAAAGCATCAAACACTCAACGGGACAGTTGTGTGACATGTTCACATGCAGACAGGAAAAGATCCACAAACCCACAGAAAATAACTAATCCTAAAAGTCCCAAAATCTCCCAATCACTCTTACAATGCATGCCAAACTGGCAGATATTTTAAGTTCCTGAGCTACCAAAGTGCCCTACACAAGGCACACAGTTTTCTCTAATTTGGCAGTAGACGTGAGTCCAGCTTTGCTCAGAGCACAGTACTTGCTGTGGATGAAAAAAACACCTGGACATCATCCCAAAATGTGTGATGGCAGCCCAGAAGACCAACCATATTCTGGGATACATCAAGGAAAGCGTGGCCAGCAGGTCAACGGAGCTGATTCTGCCCCTCTGCTCTCCAGAGACCTCACCTGGAGTGCTATGCCCAGCTCTGGGGTCCCCAGTACAAGGAAGACTGCACTCATTAACAAAAGCTTTGAAACAGAATTTCACTTCTTTCTGTTTGATGACTCTTCTTTTTTTTATTTTTTTAAATATATTTTGCTTAAAGTCACCCTTGTATGTGGTAGGCCCTGGTCTCCAAGCAAACTTCACTTCGGGGGAACTTTATCTGAAAACACTATAGCACACCCACTAGCCTAAGAAATTTACGGAACAACTAACTAGGAAGCAAGTCCCATCATTATTGCATGATGAAGTGCCAAAAAGACGAGTAAAATCTATAGAATGTCAAATGTACAACAAGACAGAAAGGGTAAGATGAAAGAGCAAAGAGCTGTTGCACTAAACTTATGACACAGAAATTGGCCATTCAGTTGGTTATAGAGTTTAATATCCCAAATAATTAACACTTTGCATTTCAAATCCAGTCAGATGACAAAACATGCAAGCATTTCTGATAAAATCCACTTTCGTTTCAGAAACTTACCACAGGGTAGGGACCATGCTAGAGCCATGATGATGTCACCGAGATAATTAGGGTGACGAACAAAGCCCCACCAACCTGTGACAAGTAGTCCTTTTCCAGTTGCAGTGGGTATAAATTTCAGATCTGTGAACAGAGTATTGTAGTCAATGAGACAACTGAAATATATGTTTAAATGCCACAAAGAAACATTGTATAGCAATTGAATAAAAAAGGTACTTACTGGCCAATTTGGGATCTGCTGGATTCCTTCGGAAGTTATTTTTCTGAGAATTTGCACTACGGAATATGTAATATCCAATACCTGAAAATAAATAAGATTTATTTTGCATTTTCAGTATTTTCCAGTTTTCCTTCCTTCAGCAAAAGCCCTCACATGCTCTTTACCACTCTTTTCCTCAGACTTGACTGATATTTTCTGCTTTACAGAACTCTAACAAGATAAAAATACCATTGGAAACCTGCAATCCATATGCTCTTACACATTACTGCATAACTTTATTAGATTTCAGAGAAGCTTTATTTTCACATCTATTTTTAATTTATACCTGAGTTAGTCTATTCATGTAACACTGAGTGTGAAACTCACGAGGTGATGTCCTGCACATTGTAAAATAACATCTCTATCCGTCGCCCAGTATTTTGCTACAGTGTCTACTCCATAAACTGACCAATTATTTACAAGTGCACAATAATAAAGGAATTATCTGATTTTGAAATTCATTTCCTCCATAGTTTTCATACAGCAGCTTAAATTTGCTTTTTGCAAGGCTATATTGAAAAGAGATGATCACAACATATTTCAAATAAAGATGTTCTTCAAAAACTAAACAAACAAAAAAAACAATGAAAAACACTAACTGAAGATGAAAAAATGCTGTTGTATTTCTCAGTATTCCACATATTGTGTGCCTTCTTATTTTTTCCAAGTGTTAAAATTCTTTGTCACGACTACAAAGAACCGGTAGGTTTCTTTAGGTTTACTGTTCAAATAGAAGGGACAAACTACAAGGCTGCATTGGTGCAAACTTAAGCTTGCCTAAAAATGAGATGAGAGATCTTTTCCCAAAGCACTCAGCTAGAAAAAAGATGGTTGTCTTTAATATGTGTGTTAAAGGGCATCAGGAAGAAGATGCAAATACTTACTTTTTCCCTACGTTCAGGAAAGCATAAGCAACAAGATACTGCCTTCTTTTTTATGAGTCACTTATAGTCATTCAGATGAATGGATATGTTTTGAAGTCAAATTCAAAACATTTTAAATCACTTAACTCCAGAGAGCATCCACCTAAAGATGTCTCTCAACAGAACAACAAGATGTTCAGATTCTCATCTACTCTTCATTTATTAAAACAAGAATTTACTATATTCTTTGCATTGAACAGTAGCCATGCTTCCGCCAGCTCTAAAACAGAAAATATGATCCTTGCACCTGAGCTTCACCTCACATCTCAAAGAAACAAAATCAGTACCAGGTTGTAACTAACAGTAACAATAACATTTACTGTAACTTACAGTTCACAATAGTAATTGCCACAGCAACAGGCCAAGAAATCACAGTAGGATGACCCACTAAATAGAAGGCCTGCAGACTGTAGACAAATGGAACCCACACCAAATCTCCAAACGCTAGCATGAATCCAAATCCATCATGGGTAATATCCATTGTAGTCAAAACGGCTTCCTAGAAACAAGCAGGAAGGAATTTAGAATTTACAAAGCTGCTTTCATTTAACATTGTAATTAGAAATGGTAACATTTAACAAGACTGTCTTTACCTCGTTCCAAAGAGCATCCACCACATACAAAAGCTGAAAGCTGTTCACAAGTATCATTGACAAGGATGGCATACTTAGATTGTGTATCTTCATCTCAGCCAGGAGCATAGCCAAGTTTACAACGACCTAGTTTAGAAAATATTTTAAAATTTTCATGTAGAAGTGGTCTTTGCAATTACACTATAGGACAATTTAATACAGATATTTTTGCCCAATGTTTAAGTTTAAAAAAATAATAAAAAGCCACAGTTTGCAACGAACTACATTTCTGAAGCCACCTAACCTGAACATAGGAATACTTTAAGAAGGCTTTTCATTTCCCACAAAGCAAAGAAACTAGAAATCTCCCTAAAGAGAATAAAAATGGCCATGAAAAATCTGGCAATGTGGAACTGTTTTTCAGTGCTTTTTCCCCCCTTTATAAATATATATAATATCTTTAATACCAATTTTTTTTATATATATATATATAGATATATAAAATAATCCCTGTGTGTAATATTTAAGCAAGTAACTCAGATTGCTGACTCACCCAGCCAATTAATCCTGGACGCAACTCACAGAAGTATTTGAGGTCAAAACTGCCAATACGAGGGTTTAATTCATGTCCAGTAAAAAAATCATAAATAAAATACCCTGCAGATAAGACACAGCCTCTGTTAGCAACAGCCTTCCTTTTATCTGCCACTACACTCCTCCCATTAAATAAGATTCTACTTTCCACTAACACGCACTTATTATCAATTCTCAAAAGCCTTTAGATTGAAAAAAAAAAAATTGAAGAGTATTTGCAAAATACAATGAAAAATTCATGTTTTTTATTTTAAGATGCCCAAATATTTTATTTATTAGGAGGACTAAACACTACTGTTGACATATTTCTCCTTGACACTTGCTCCTTCTTTATTTTCAGCCTTATCCTGAGACTCACATCACAGTCTCCATGAACATGATATTAATTCTACTTTCTCTCCTATTTCACCACCTTTTTTTTGGGGAAAAGAAGAATTCCTTTAGCTATAATTGCATGTCTCTTAAAAGAGATGGACAAGAAGGAACTTGCCTTCAAGATACCCAAAGTTCAAGAGTGCAAAAAACAAGCACTTTGCAGAACAATTACAGAATGCTCTTATGCTACTTAGAGTCTCTAGAAGTACACTTTTTGAAGAAAAAAAAATTATGATTCTTTATTTCCCTTCACACATGGAACACGCTGCACTGACAGCAGAACTAAGGATATTTGAATACCTCATTTTAATACATTAAATGTTCTGTCAATAAGCATCCTTTCTTAGTCACCCTGTGGACAATTTTAAAGAGTTTGATATTTAATGCTAACAGACTCCTCAATCTATCCTTGTCCTTCAAAAACATATGCATAAAATTGATACTTTCTAGCCAGTCTCATGACTGAATCAAAATCTCTTCTGAAAACTTGTTTCAGCTAACTAGATTTAAAAGCACGTGGCAAAATAAAGTTTAGAACACACTGTAATTTCACGTCCTGTACCTGACTTCCCAGAACATCTGCCTGTACCTGACTCCCAAAACATTTACATTTTCGTTTTTTCTTTCCATGCTCACATTTCAAGAAAAGGCAGGGGGCACAATGAAGCAAACTACACAAGCCTCTCCCAACAAAAAAAATGCTGAAAATTGAAAGGAAGGAACTGTCCTCTCAGCATGGGGAACTAGACCAGCCAGGATATTATTGCATAAGCTATTCAAGATAACCTGACTAAAATGTTAAGCATTATACAGTATCCAACTGAAAACAAAAATTTGCCAGTTAATTTTTAGTATTATCTTTACATTGGATGAAAATAAAAGTCAAAGTATTATAATAACAAGCCCTAAATCCTAATTCATAAAAACGAAACTGTAGCAAACAACTATAAAGAAGTTATCCAAAATATTTTATAACTCACCAGAATTTCCACCTGGTGCTAGTTCTTCCTCAGGTGCTTTCAGGGACCGAACATACAAATAAATGCTCAAGGCCAAAGAAAAAGCTGCAGCAGACACTGCAAACTGCATGAAGTGATCGTACAAATAATGAAGTTCAAACTGAAAGTATAATAAAATTCCAATAGCCGCAGCAGTGAAAAGAAAAGCATAAAACCCTAAAGGACATAAAAGAAAGACTTATTAGTCAGAATAAAATCCCCCACCATTCTAGTAGAACCTACCTAGTCTAACCTTTCTGCGTTTTCACTTCTTCCAAGACTTGTCCATATTCCAGTAATGTCTTACACATCCCATGCTCTAAGTCCAAACTTCTGTGGCACAGCAATATACATAAGAGACTCTAAGCCCTGAAATTTACTGTGCTCCTCTTTAAAAGGACAAGAGGCAAGAACTGAGAACTCCTACATTTTTTAGAACAATAGGATCTAATTTCAGATTACAGTGGAAAAATGGACACTGACACTACTAACCGATAACAGCAGGTCACAAAATCTTATCTATGGCTTAGTTCAGATAACCCTATTTTCATCTTCAAGTTTTCATATATATATATACACACACCTCGATACAGATAGCAGCAATTAAAGTATAAAATAATTATCAAGTCAAAACTTGACCAAAAAATTTTCATACACTGAGAGCCTCAAACCACGTAGAATGGATTGATATCCATATATGAGCAGGCAATTCTATGAACACAGAGCATTCTATGAACCCTCTTTTCACAGCGTCACAGTGGTTGAGGTTAGAAGGAACCTCCAGAGCTCATCTGGTCTACCACTTCCTGATGTTCAGATGGAACCTCCTGTATTTCAGTTTGTGCCCATGGCCCGTCACTGGTCATCTCCCATAAAAGGTATGAGATAACCTCAGTATGACTCACTTCTGCAGAACGTAATTCATCCTGTTTCTATAACTTACAGCCCTATTCTGACTTTAAAATGGTGCATCTTACCAGACTACATTAAAACTACATTTTTTAATTTAACACTTAGATTCCACTACCACCAGACAGTGTCCTTGAACTGACTAATCAATCAAATAGGTAGTCTGGAATACCTGTAAAGCATCGAAGTACGGTGCCCTATTTAAGCCAGAAAAACCAGGACTGCTGAAGTATGTTAAACCATAACCCAGAATTATCTAGGTAAGAAACTTGCCTTATTCATAGGAAGTTAAATCAATTATAATTAAAGGTTCTAAACTGTTCTTTGACAGGCAGGAGTAAGAACATCTAAATCAATTACAACATACTTCTTATTAGTCTGCAAAATCAGAGACATCCAAGGCTTTGCTAAGATCTCTTCAGACCACTCCTCCTGAACATGTCCTTGTTACATGAGCATCCCTAACACTTCCCAACAGACAATGCTTTGTTTTGCAATTATGCAAGGAATATGACAGGAGTCACCAGTCACAACTGGATGCAGACCAGGTGCCCTCTATAGTGCAATGCCTTGCTCTTGGGCACTTAGTTCCTGATGATTACTAACCATCTTCTTTCAAGAAAAGGCTCATCCTACTTTATGAAACATTTACAACAGATCCATTCTAAGGTCAAACTGTATCTTTCATCATGTGTATTTTATGGTGCTGAGCACTGCAAGTCACATAATGGTACCAGTTTCAGAATAAGCAACTGCAACCTGCTTACCATTTATCCGGTACTGTAGTTTCTTGCCAGTTGAAAGCGGCAGGCCTTCTACAACCTAGGGAGAGTAATATACTAGTGTTCAACAAAGTACTTTCTGGGGGCACTGGCAGGGGAGGGAAACCAAGTACACCTCTGCCAGAAAGACATTCGAATCAAAGTAATCAGATGGACACAATCAAAACTAAAGATGACACATTGTTCTAAAAAATGTACTTTGCATATCAAAATGTTAAGTTTCAATTAAAAACATTTTAAAAAGCGCATCTCTTCCTAACCAGCCTCAAGGTAGCAGAATTGCTTCAATTTTTGTAAGCTTGTATAGCAGCAGACTTTATTTACTTTAATTAGTGTCCCTTCAGAATCTGCCAGTAGCCCTCAAGTCACAAAAGAGGGCAAGAGAGCATTTGCCTGATATGCGTATGGCTAGAATGGTTTATAGCTTCATGTCAGTGAAGACTATATTCCAAAACATTAGATATCCATAAGAAACTGAGTATCAGTTTGTGAATGTAGAATCCTAGAAGTATTTCAGGTATTAAGTAAATTTTATTCATGCTTTGATCTGAATGACCCTAAAATGCTTTCTGCCTCTTCTACTGAAACACTCTGAAATGCACGAATTCTTAATAAACTGTGCTTTTTTAAGCTTACAGAAATCTGAAGTAGCCATATTCCAGCTTATTATGGAAACTGTTTGGTTTTAAATTCACTGTGTTAAGAACACACCCCATCTTCCAGCCCAACACACAGAACAGTTGCCCATAAAACCCCAACTGCTACTGAACACCCTACCTTTCCAATTGGCAGCATATAAAACAGAGCCTGAAGGAAAAACCACAGAAGAAAAATACCAAACACCCTCGTCTCCCAAAGACTTTCAAGTGCTGGGAGAGCAGGGAAGTTCATAAGACTGGGGTCATCTTGTTTACACATCAACAGCAAGTACAATACAGTAGCAGGCAGAAAAAGTATCAGTGTGAAGGTCCCTGTAAACAGACATCATGGCATATTAGAAGACAAACACAGAAAATTTAAAAAAAAAAAGTTTCAATCCCATCAAAAAAAAAAGAGCCCAATATTAACTTCAGTAACAAAAAAAAGATTGTCACTATATCCCTGAAGCAACACAGCAGCAATCCCTAGTCACATAATGGGACACAGAGATATTCTTCTCACTTCCATACAAGGTCATCTCCTGAAGGATCACACCCACTGCAATCCTTTAAAACTGACTGAAAAACTGTATAAAGAATACTTGACTGTCAAGCTCAAAGTACGTACATTTTGAAAACGTAAATTTAATTTAGAAATATTTGGATGTCATTGTGCAAGAGATGGCACAGGACCTCCACTGTATTCCATATGAGAACCAACGTAATAATGGTTCTCTGACTGCCATCATACCAAGTGAAGGACTATGGTATCAGTCTCAATTCTAAAACCAGGGTCTGAAAACTGTCAGGGAAATGTCAGAAAAAACAGTTCCTGACATGACAGTATGGTCAATTAAATAAAAAAAGAAACCCAAACACAAAATTGTATTAATTTTCGAATATTAAGGCAGTTTGCACACATACCAATTCTTCCCCCAAACTCTAGCTCCTTTGTTTTTGTTGGTGCCTTCTCAATTGTTTTTACTGTGGCAAAAATCTTTTTCTCCGAATATATCTCTTCTTTTTTCTTTTCATCTTTTCTTGAACGCAAACTGTACTGTTCAAGCACACGCTTTACTTCCAGGTCTGGTTTTAACTTGTGCTGTTAATGAACAAAAATAATTTACTAAAGAGATTCCCAGTGATTTTACTTCAGTATTTTATATTTCAGAAGACATTCACTATAAAACACCAATGGACAACATATTCTACCTCTACACAGTACTTAAGTTTATGCATTCACATGAAGAGACCACTAAAGCCAGAGTCATTGTGATCACCCTAGGCTGTGATTTGCTTATCAGCAGCAGTTCCAGTACAGGTCATCCATTCCCACTCTCCTTTCCTTTCTGCAATAACCATGTGCATTAATTAACAATCAGAACTAAAGAGCTGATTTGGCTCTTAAAAAATTAAATTAAAACATCACTTTCTACGGTCAAATATTCACACTGTAAAAGCATCGGAATGAACACAAGTAACCAGAGAGGGTTTGATGCAAAACACAGACAAGAAAAATGAACACTATGCACCTCTAATATTTGTCCCTTCTCACAACTTCATCTCCCCCTCCTCTAGAATTAGCTGGCTGGACAGCAAATTTAATTGACCTCCAAGTTTTATGTTGCATTCTATTTCTGCTCAATCACTGTAGTGCCTTTGTCGAGGAATTTCTGAGAGAGCTAAGCCAGAATGCGACATAAAACTCAGAGTAAATACAATGTTCATACCTCCAAGATTATGCAGGATGTGTCATTTTTTTCTGTACTTTCAGGTTCCCCATTGTATCTTTTGGTGTTATTCTCACTTGGTTTCTGTTTAAAAGATGAAATATAGTTTTAGCTCTCTGCAAATAAAAGCTGCATTAAGTGTGAGCACAGAATGAATAATTAAGAACACTACAGATTTTTGTTAACTGCAACTGCTCTGGTTTCTCTCACAGGAAAATAAGCTGACCAATATCTGAGGTATAGACAGTTTCAGTTCACAAACAAAATTAAACTAATTTAAGAAAAGGAGAAAGCTATTGGGTTTTTTTAATAAACTGTGACATTCAGAGGGAATAGAGCTTCTAGTTTTTTAACTCATCAAGAACTGCCAAGTACAAAGTCCATGTCTGTTTAGTAACACTAGTGGGCAAGTAGAGTAAATCTCTGTCCAATATATAGCACTGCTCTGCAGGACAAAGTTTGGTTTTCCACTAAATACGGTTGAAGAAATAGATTGCCTTACAAAAATTCTTCTAATGAGTCTAGCTTACACAACTCCAGGAAGCCACAACTCATGTTTGCTTTCATTTCATCCTAAGCTTTGATGAAAAGGACCAGGTCATCCCAGCTGTACAACAACCAAGAGATCAATCCTGCTCCTCGATTAGAAGCCATGAGAAAAAGACCAAAGATATTTTAACCTTTTTGTCCTAAGAGGTACAAGAAGTACAAAAAATAAAGTGTAGCTGCTGGCTACAAACTACTTAAAAAACAAGAATATGGTCCACAGGCCATGCACTGAGTCACACAGCTCAAAGCAGTTTACTGCAAAACAGAAACCACAGCAATTTCAGTGCCAAAGAGCACTTTCAGTAGTAGCAATTTACTAAATATATCTATTTAGTTTAGATTGATCTGGTTTAGTTTAGTTGAAACCCATCTAAATAAACCTGTCCATTTTCAACAGGTCAGCAGAAACAATTTCCAGTTCAAGGGACTGTGTCTTGGACAAGTGAGAAGCTACCTCAGGGGCCAAGAGGCAGAAATGCTGTTTGTTTTTCTTAACAGAGAAACGTTTACTTCTAGTATTCTTCACCTGCAGATCACCAGAACCATTTTTAGCACTCATTATAATCTTCACAAAAATGCCAAGAACAAATAAGTTTCAGCTAAACACCAGATAGCTGATAAACCTAGAAATCCTTACAGGACAGTTTTTACAATGAAAACAGTTCTGCAATAGCATCAATCAGCAAGGCCATATTTAAATATTCCACACTTGAATTCTACAACAATTCTCACACAGAAGCTGTACGTTTTTCATTACTATTATAATGCACTGTATATGATAAACAGAACTAATTTCACTTAAAATTCTAATACCTACCTGCTATGTATTGACCAAACATCTTAAAACAGTCTAACTTCCTTTGCCCCATTTTACAAGTGGGAGCATATGGCTAACAATGATTTAATATTAAAAGACAAAAGAATTTGTGTGCATTTAGATTCTGAGAACTTCACAGTATCAGCAAATTCAAATGGAACTTTATAACCTAAGTTTACATTTCAAGAACTTCCTCGAACTCTGCAAGCCAGAAAGCCTATTTTCAAAGGAAAAAAGAGGCAGTTCTGAGATACAGTTTTGCAGCTAATTATATTGTTCAAGGAACACGAACTACAGTTGGCTTTTACAAGGGTAAACCCTGTATGCATGAAACCAATCTTTAACAAACAGCAAAAAGTGGCTTTAAAAAAAAAAAAAAAAAAAACGAGCAAAAAACACCCCCCCAAAAACCAAACAAACTAATACCGGTGGTAGAGCTATGCTGGTTTCCTGAATGGCTTTCTTTTTGTCGTTTTTAGGTTCTCTGCTTTGGGAAGAAGAACGACGCCTGCCCCTCCCTGGCCGACCAGGGGATCTGGATCGAGACCTGCTGGTACTTCTTCTGGAGGGAGAACTTGAAGAAGACTGACTCTTCCTGTGCTTGAATGACGACTGTGACTAAATGGAAGAGGAGAAGAAAGCGAAACCTTATTTATGTCCCAAAGAACAATTTTAGAAACGAGAGGGGAGATTTTGTGATGAGGACTCTGGCAGCAGTTCTACAGCTTTGTCCCTTACTTCCTTTACTGATCCTGTACAAAGGCTGTTCACAAAGAGCAACTGTAGCATGCTCGTTTTGCTGGGAGTTCCCAAACAATTCTGTCCCAAGTCCAACTGCTCCTGACAATTCCTGTCAAAGCTACAGAAATCAGGCTATGGATGTATACTACTAATGTGAGCACCCAGCTTTTAAGCATACTACCCTCTCAATTTTTTGCACAAGGAAATGCATTGACAGATGTCTCTTAAGCCCTAAGAGACGGCTCTCATTTCCATATTTCCATTACTCAGCTTAATTAATGCATTTGATATAGCAAGATGTCATCATCTGTTTAAGGCAACACAGATCAAGTCAACACTAAAAAACCCTAAATTATTTAATAGAGCTAAATCATTTCATTAGATGTGATAACTAATTTCATTAACAATTTTCTACAAAAGTATTGTTTGATTTTTTTTTCCCATGTAAAATTTCTACAATGCAACTTTTATAATGTACAAATGTTTCACGACAAAGAAAGGCTTTTTCTCAGCTTGAGTTTGCTAACCTGTAAGCAGGAAATAACAAGTTAGAAAGTCCTGAAGCAATGAAAACGATTGCCTACCTCAAGGCAGAAACATTTTTGTCCCATAAGAAAAGGCCAGTTACTAGGCACGTACACTGCCACCAAAAAGTGAAACTACAGTGCACATAAAGACACACCAGTTGGCCTTGAACTTATGCAGGTTTCAGAACAGGCCATAAAACCCAACTACAATGAGCATTCAACAGGTTTTCAAACAGTTTTTTCTCAAGTATTATGTATTTTCAACTGAAACTTGAACTGTGTTTTAAAGGTCTGTTATTTCATTTTTTGTTACTAATAAAAAGATACGTAAAGAGGGAAGAATGTGCTCATATGCATATGACATGAACATTTCTCAAGAGTCCCTAATTGCCACAAATACAGCAAAATACCTTATGAAGCCTTTGAGGACCTAAAACAGTACGAGTTATTCACAGATGCTTTTAAATAGCACATGCCCTTTAAGGACATACTTATGTTTACAGTGATACATAACGACACGTTTCCATTTGTTTTCAAAGCTTCTTATTTAGAGATGGAAAAACATCAAATCAGTAATCACCCTCTGATTACTACCTTTACAGCAACTATGCTATTAGAGTTCCTAAATGATCACACTTGTTTTTCCCCAAATGTATCACTGTTTTTTTCAACATGATCTCTCTTCTTGAAAGATGAGGTTTCTGAACTCCTGCTTGAGATTCCCAGAAGACACAGTTAACAAAAACTTGCAAAATGACTATCCAATTGTAAGCTGTACTTTAGCTACATCACACACTCAGTAGTAATCTTCCATTAGAAGTACTGATACTTACATATACACATACTCACCCTTATATCACTTTCTTTCAGCGCAAGTTCAGTTCCATCTTTGTACTTTACAGTATAAAGATGAGTAGCATCATCATAACTAGCCACTTGTACTTCATAGTACAGGACACTACCAGGCCAACGGCCCATCACCATCTCGCCATCCGCATACTTCCGGCTTGGCATTTTCCAAAAGGAATCCCTAGGAAATAAATCAATCAGTATATATGACAGCTGAACATTAGGCTTAATTTCCCCCTACCCTCTTTCCGTATCATTTAGGCTGGAAAGGGGAAACTTTAAACAACTCTCCATCTTAAACAGGGAAAAGGCTGTGATACAAAAACAGCAATCATCTCCTTTCCAAAGCAATAGTAGACAGAAGAAACAGTCTTCAAATAGAGTGAAGATTGAAGATACATGTTCTGGAAAAAGTTCAAATGTATTAGACTAGTACTCAACTACGATATACAATCTCCATCATCAGGCAAAGCACATATTTGACCAAAATTACACAATGCAGCTCATCTTATCTAGAGGGGGAAATGCAAATTAGATGGTATTTAAGTGTCCTCTAACCCTTTTTTCTGTGGTTCTACAGAAACTACAGAAGCGGTGATTTCTAAACATTAAATTTAAACAACTCCAATCTCTTCAACATTTCCAGGCATATCACATACTTTCTTCCAATTTATTATGCCAAACACTCAAGAGTTAAGAAACTTCAGAATTTGAGCTCCTGTCTAGGCTCAGTATTTTCTCTTTTCCATCTCTTTGGCACAAGGTTTGTAATGGCCTTCGCAGGGGCCCATAGGATGCCAAAGTACAGCATCAGAGCAATCACACAGCAACCTGAAAAACCAAATTCTATCCCACTGTCTGCACCATAAGGTTTTTACTTGACATTAGCAAAACACAGTGTGACTACTACCCTTGGTTTGCCACACCAGGTGCTAGAATGGACGGGGGGAGAGGGACAGGACACAAACAAACCAGCAAATATTTTTGTATCAAAGCATTTTAACTTGTTTGCTATAAATAAGATGTGAAGCCACAAAAATTGACATGAAAACTATTATTTAACTAGATACTCACTCATTACATATTAACTAAACTGTAGGGAAAAGTTAGATTCTTGGAAAAAAGGTACTGTTAATATTCAATCACAGACCTTCATCACACATTGGGGGATGGGGGTCAGTGAGGTTTTTCAATCAATAATCATTTTGGCACCTTCTGAAGCTGCTGCTGTTAAGATTTTACAACTGTGTAGCTCTCCAAGTAAAAGAAACAAAAAACTTATCAAAACGTCCTCATATGGATTTTACTGCTAATATTCCAGAAACATCTGGCCATCTCCTTTGTTGTATAATAGTTGAAGGGGGAAAAAAGGGTAGGTCTAATAATTTGGTTTCACTTACACAAGTTAGAAAAACTATCACAGTTCTAGTCTATGCTTGTAGGCATATGCTCTTCCAGTTCCTCTGCCTTCTAACTAGTGTTTCTTGTCCCAGTTTCTTTTTAATGCCTTATTCTTTCTGAATTCCCACTCCTCCAACTATATTTTATCCCAGTCAGTTTAACTCACTCAAATTCATAGCCTTGTTTCTTACAACTCCATGAAATACAACTTCCACATTTTCATTTCAAATTCTTCACTCTCTCCTTATTCCCCTGCTCTTTAATTCTCTTGTGATTTTCTGTCTTTTCTGCCCTTGTTCATGCAGCTAGTTCCAGTTCCTTTTTGACATCTCTGGACTAAAGTCTGGACTCAATCCCCCTCTCTGTCTCCTTGCCCAGTTTTTTTTTTTACACAAAAGACAGTTCTTCAGCAGACCCATGTCTACTCCTGCTCTTTCCCTAGCCTCTCTCAGTGACAGTTTCTTCCTCCTCTTCCTTACACAGCCTAAACACCTGTCCTCCACGGAGTCCAGTCAGAGCTTTCACCAGATGTCATAACCTCATGTATGACTTCATTTCCTCTCTGCTGTTTTACTTCCTATGCTCCAGCCAACTGTTTCTTCTCTTGGCCTGGAGCACCTCAGTCACCATCTGTAAATTTAGATCCTGACCAGGACAAACCTGGCAGATCTTTGGACAAAGCTGTGAAATACAGAATATTTGGAGGGTTAAGTCCTTCTTGCAAAAGGGAAAGATTTTTTCAGAAGTTGTTGTTAAGGACATGTACATTGATTCTCACAATTTTTAACAACCACTTCAAAATACAGATGTCATTTCACAGGGTTGATGAAACGCAATTCTCTGCTACACTTCAAAATCCAGCAATTTTGTTTGCAAACACAAAGACAGCCCAAAGAAAAGGTAGCCTGATTATTTAATTCTTGTGAAAGGCAGGAAGACCTTCCCCTCCTCCAACTTGGTTCTTAAAAGGAGATAGTTAGTTTTAAGAAGCTGAAAAATGCAGTTGGAGGACCTGCAGCTAAACCAGTATTACGTAATTTAGTCTGAGGTACGTATCATTGATATGAAATTCCTCAATAATAAGTAGATTTACGCAAGTGGAAATATTATCTTCTGACTCAAAAGTAATGAACAATCTTATTAGTGGGAAAACCTAGGCATTTTTCAGTATTTTTCCTTAAATAGTAAAGCTTAATAATAAGCTCAAACATTAAACACTAAAAGAATATAACTTCTTGCTCTATCAAGAGTGACTACCTCTTTCTGCACCCCAGGGCCTCCTGTGAGGGAGGTCTGAAATCCTCATTCCTTATACCCCACTTCAAAAAGCCACATCTTTTAAAGGCAGCCTTCATCTGTTCAGATAACAAACACAATCACGGGCATCAAGAAAAATAATGGCAAGAAGTCTTGAAAAAAAAATACAGTTTAGAGATTACAATTTTAATTTACTGCTCTTTCAAGCTCTCCACACACCCCTGATAATTTGCAGGGTATCAGCTGACATCAGTCTAATGTTCACTGTAGTCCTACGTAAGTTTTTGAATTCACAGGGCTTCAAAATATGTACCCAAAGAAAATTATTCCATACAATAAACCCTGTACTGTACAGACACCTGATCACAAGTATAGTCACAAGATGAGATTTGCGTTTTCTGCATCATTATTATTTTCCTTTAGAAATCCAGACTCAAAGGAAATGGATCAAAAAGGTTTTGTATCCGATACCAAGCAAGATAATTAACACAAAACTCCCTGGAGGTTAAAAGTTGGCCAGGACGAAAAATTACTGCAGACTCAACCGAGAACAATATAATTAAAGAGAAACATGGCTGAGAAATAAACGTATTGCCCCACCATCCAGTTCTGGTCTTTCTTAATGACTCTCTCACTAGTGATGTGGAAAAAGATTTCTCTGTGGAGAAAGCAAGACTACTAACTTGTAGCCACTGGAAGATCATACCCCATCATCAGAGGTTGAGTACAGAGTTTAAAGAATAAATAAACACTAGACAAGTGTTTCCTCTTCAAAGAGCAAAGTTCATACATATTCAGTGATTCCACTTAGAAGTTCTGACATCTCACCACTGGTAGATAACACTCTCGATGTCTGAGGAAGGAGCAATTTGAATGCAAGAAAAAATGCAGGAAAATAAAGGGAACACTGACAGTCAAGACTAACACGCCACAGTCTACATGGAAAGTTGCTACTGAATTCATCAGGAAGGCTGAGCTCTGCTGGCCTTTTCAGCATCACCACTACACTCTCCACACTTCCAGCTCTTCAGACGGCAGAGCCGGAGGCGCCTACCCCTGCGCAAGCCAAGTAAGCGTCACCACTACAAACAACTGCACGTAAGCCTCCAGACAAACCTAACAACCCACCAAGCCTCGGGCTGGGCGACGAGGCCCGCCCGTTTCCAGATGCTGGGAAGGGCTGCGGCGGGGACGCGGCGGGAGGCCGGGCTGGGCGCGGGGCGCTGTGACAGGCAGGGCCCCACGTGCCGGGGCAGGCCCGGCCCCC
>JAWWMP010000116.1:7600504-7658357 GCA_035047865.1 Dendrocincla tyrannina
CCCGCCGGTTCGGTCCCGCGGGCGACCCCCCAAGAAGTGCGCTGCTCGGCACCTCCCGCCGGCACCGGCATTTGGCCGCCGCCGCGGACGGCTCCGGAGGGAGAGCCGCGTCCCCCTGGGCTGCCCGCCCGCTCGAGGGCAGAGGGGTGACGGTCGCCGGGCCGCGCAGCCTGCGCCCCCGCGGCGCCCCGCGCCCTTGCCCGCGGTGCCCATCGGCGGCCGGAGCCCGCGCAGCCCGATTTCGTTTGCGGGCCAGCGGGGCGCGGGGCGATCGCGGCTCCCCTCCCGCCGCGCTGTCCCGCGGGGCGCGGGGCCGGGGGGGCGGCTGCCCCGGGGACCGTGTCCCGCGCCGCGGCGGCTCCGCGGGCTGCGCGCGAGGGGGGCTCTGCAACCGTTGCGGTCGCAGCCCTCGGCGGCAGCGGGCAGCGCCCCGGTAACCCGCGCAGCGACGGGCCGAGCAGGGGGGCAGGGGCAAAGAGACAAAAGAGCCGCGAGTAGCAAATAAATATATTTTACGGCCACCCATCGGCAGCGCCGCGGCCCCGCGAGCCTCTGCCCCGGCGCTGAACTTTCACCTCGCGAACCCGGGCGCGCCCCATTGGCTGCCCGCGCTATGGCGCGCGCCCGGCTCCGCCCCCCCGGCCCCGCCCCGCCGTGAGGGCGAACGGGAGGGGGGAAAATGGCGGGCGGGGGGGCAGAGCGGCCTGACCGCCCTCAGCCCTCCCGCCTCCGCCTCCCCTCACGGGCCGGCGGCGACTGACGGGACAAGGGGCTGCTCCTGCGGGAGAAGGGAGCTGTCGGCGTGGTTGTCGTGGCGGTGGGGGCGGGCTGGAGCCGCCTGCGCCACACGGGCCCCGCCGCAGGGTGGTAAACAAAACCAAACCGGGGGTTTTGTTTACGGAGCACTCGCGGTGCCGCCGCCCCCGCCGGTGCCCAGGCACTGCCCGAACAACAGGCTGTGCTCCCTCCTGCCCTGCACCCCCAGCTCTCAGCGACACCAAAATGTAGTAAAAACGCAGTAAGAATGCTTTTCTGTCTGGAAAAGTAAAATAAAAAGGGGGAAAGGCGGGGGGGAGGGGTGTGGGGGCGAGAGGCGGAGGCGGCGAGACCGCGAGTGCTCCTGCACTGGCCGAACAAGGAGCTGTGCTCCTGCCAGCGCTGAACAACGACAGAACGCGGTGAAAACCGCACTAAAACTACCCCAGCTGTCTCCAAAAGAAGAAGAAGAAGTAGCACAAAAAAAAAGGCAAAAAGCGGAGGCGGGTTTTGAGGCGGCGAGACCGCGAGTGCTGCGGCACTGCCCGAACAACAGGCTGTGCTCCCTCCCAGCAACCCCGAAACGTGGTAAAAATGCGGTAAAAACATCCCCTTCCTCCCCAAAAGGGCTCAAAAGCAGCAGTATGTGTCCTTTTGAGGCAACTTTTCGAGAAAGGCCATTCGAGCTCCTGGCCAGATTTTGAAATCAGGAAGTCTAAGCAATACTTGTACAGGCAGAAGAAAAATGGGTTGTGAAAAAGGTAACAGATCATCCTCAACAGGGAGGTTTAGTGTTCAAGAAAGTTGGGATCTTTAAAGGGATCAAGTGCTTTCAGTGCGAAATACAGTCCTGTGTGTGTTTCTACAATCTTTATGGACCTCCCCAAATTGCCTAAATTTGGATACAGGCTGACAAGTGATATTCTGTTCTAATAAAGCTTTCCACATGAGAGAAAATTCCCTAAAGACAAGACCACCATTGTTCCATACAGAAAACTGGCAGTGCCACGCAGACACAGCAAAAATCTCAGATTAAAAAAAAAACAACACAACAACCAAAAAAGCAAACCAAAACAACGGATTGGTTTTTCTGTTCTTGTTATTTTGTTTACTTGTTTGAGGGTTTAAATTTGTAGCTATAATGTTTCAACTAGGAGTATGGCAAGCTTTTTTTCCCTAAATGATTGCTGGAAATGGGCATTCACTGGTAAGTTATTTTTTAAAATACATATTTTTTTATTTGTTCTGCCTGTTTGGGTATTGTTTTTTATTTAAATTTTATTTTGTATCTCTCCTATTTTTATACCAAAGAAGTCCAGTTGTATTTTCTCATACAGTCATTGTATTTTTCGCTACATGATGCAGTAAGAGAATTCTAAATGAAATTAAAAGTTACTCAATCAAACTGGAGTCGTGTGTAAGCATAGATTTTAATAAATGCAGTCAGAATAAATTTATTCTTTAGCTGTGTTAAAGCAATCAGCTTTATCTAAGAGACATTTGATAATTTACTATGCAAGAGAGTGCAAGTGAAGCTTCATTTCCGGCTTCAGATAATGAATATTTTAGTTCCAGGTAAAATTTTTGCTTTGTTACTATTGCACAGTTTACAACTATAATGTTAAGAACTGTTTTCAGTAGCTGTCTAAATTACAGCAACTATTCCTTGGAATGAGCCTGCTTAATTTTGTTGGGAGCAGTGACCTACAAAAAACACGCTTAAATATGACGGTTTTCAGTTGAAGTCTCATTTAGAGAACAAACTTTCCTTCAGAGGAATGGTTTGGGCTTAGAATTGTTTACTGAACCTGGATTAGAAACCTATTGGGCCATTAAGAGCTGTTCATTGCAATTATGCCAGTGGTAATTGGTATACATTTGAGAGATTATTTCAGAAATATTTATGGGACCATCACAGGACAACTATTAAATGGGACAAATGTGAAATCCAGTCAGATCCATGACTATCAAAATTACATTACTTGTGCACTTCTGCAAGTTAGGTTTCCAGGGTTTGAAATTTGCCAGTATCTACATAAAGCATCTCAATCCCACAACGTAAAACTGAGAAAGTAATTCTCTAGGCTTTCATTTTAATGAGAATCACAGAATCAACAGGGTTGGAAGAGACCTTCAAGATCATCTAGTCCAACCACCACCCCAGCACTACAATAATCACCTCTAAACCACATCGCCAAGTGCCACATCCAGACACCTCTTGAACACTCCCAGAGACAGTAACTTCACCACCTTCCTGAGCAACTTATTCCAATGCCTAACCACTAACTTTTAGGGATTTTTTTCCTTCTAATGTCTAATCTGAACCTTCCCTGGTGCAATTTAAGGCCGCTTTCCCTTGTCCTTTCACTTGTTAATGGAAAAAGGTAGTTGTACAGAGTGATAAGGTCTCCTCTGAGCCTTCTCTTCCCCAGGCTAAACACCCCCAGCTCCCTCAGATGCTCCTCATAAGACTTGTGCTCCAGACCCTTCCCCAGCTCCGTTGCCCTTCTCTGGACTCGCTCCAGCATCTCAGTGTCCTTTCTGTAGTGAGGGGCCCAAAACTGAGCACAGGATTTGAGATGTGGTCTGACCAGTGCCAAGTACGGGAGGAAAATCACTTTGCTGGTTTGATTTCAGTAAGGAGTGTAAGAGGGCTCTGCTGCTGGAGCTGGGCCCACCAAGGCTGCCTGCCACCTTTCCTTCTTTGACTCCTGTCTCCAAAATGTTCTTCAGCTCTAGGCAGAGAATGGGGCAGGGATTTGGGAAGAAGCCATTCAAAAAGCAGCGGAAAGTGAGTGTTAGCTGTGACAAGACTCAGGAATGTGGCGGAATACAACATGATAACCAAAAATGGGATTATTTTACTCTACTCCAGCAAGGGCCAGGAAAAAATGCATCGTATATAAGTTATGATTCTAAAGTCTTCTCAAGACACACACTTAGCAGTAAAATTTGCTTAAGCTTTAGGGGAAATATAAAATAGTTGGCTACGTAAAATTTTAATATGAATGATATAATCTGTATGCTGTAAAATCCATATCCAAGTGGAATATATCCAAGTGGAATTTGAGATTTTCTATAGGATGATGTCTCCAATAGCTCTAGTTGACAGCTAGGGGTGCTCCTACACCTTATGCTTGCTTGTGTGGTGTTACCGGAGTAGCCCGGGAAGTTCAGTTGTACTGTCTGGCCTTGGCAGAGCAGGTTGGATTTACAGAGGAGCTCTCACCAAACAATGAACCCATCTAAGACTGGTGGCATTGAATTTAGTATCTCAAGGCATTAAGCTATCTTCAATTTAATAAAATATATTTTTAAAAACCCCATTGGTATATTAACTCTAGTTAATATCCGAAGACTTATAGTTCAGAACTGGTGAACCATTTGAGTCCCCTGAATTGGTATTGATCAGTTTATTGGTGCCTGCGGTATTACAAATGGCTGGCATTATTATGTGTACTGATACTTAAGCTAACTCATCTGGAGACTCACAACTGCATGCTTTCTCCATACCATATGAAAACACTTCTCACAGTAGTCCTCGGATAAGTCTAGTCTATGGAATTAAATTCAGGTTATAACTATTAACCTAATATTTTGTAGATAATTCCTGAAACATTAAATTTTACTCTAAATCCTTTGACCTTTAATTTGCATAGTGACATAATAAAATTTGCATATTCAATACCTAGCATGCATTTTTTTTCTCCTCCTGTTTTTCATTTCACCTGAAAATGTTTATGGATGACAAATAAAATCATCTCAGAAGTGTTCTCATTCCAATACAGTTTAGAGACCAAATAGTTAACTAAACTTCTATTGACTAGTCAAATAAAATTCGTACAGTAATTTTTGCACTGTTTCTGTCCATCTCTGGTTTCGTCTGATTTAATAAGATGGAGATTTAATTTTTTAAAAAATATAAATATTAAAACAAGACAATTCTGGTACCCGTACCTATCTTTCACTGCATTAAACTCACTTTAGATTGACTTAAACCAATAGTGAGGAAATACAACCTTAACACACACCGAAGTAAGAGATGACTATGAACTCCCCTAAATTTGTTTTGCTCTGAAATACTTACTCTTCTGGTCAAAGTTGATCTTTGTCAGTCCCACAGCTGGATCTGACAGCCTGTAGCTGTCTGGGGAACTCCGATGTGTCTATACCATACCTGGCCATCTCTGTGCTTAGGACAAATATTATTGTTACTTTGGGGTTATTATACCTTTTTTTTTTTTTGTAGGTGCCATTAAAAGGTAGCAAAACCAAGTCCTATAAAGCTGCCAACTCAAGAAGGTTGGGAACCATTATGATAAATGCCTTTAGCAGGGGCTGCGGAGGTGGGTGGGGTATTCAGCTCCTGTTTCCTCTCCTGATTAGCCCTTGCTTCTGTAGAAGAAAACACCCATAAGACTCATACTAAGGTGGCATTTTTTATAGGCTGTTAAGCAACCCATTTATTTGTATATATATGTGTATATATATATGGGTATGTATGTGTCTACTATGCGTATATACTATTTATAATGTATATATATATATGCACACACTATATGCTTTCTCTTTCTCCTTCTCTCTAGTATTATATTTGACCAAAACATCCTAGCCTGTCCAGTGAAAATACGTCTGCTGCTTGCATGAGAGGAGGAAAATTCCTGGCTGGCAGCTCTCTTCCTGACACACAGAGCTGAGCAGTCACCTGCTGCAGTGGAGGTGGTGGTGATCAGCACACGCATTGCATTGTCTGTCACATCCCAAAGCATAACCTGGAAGAAAAGGCAGACTGAATTCTGCATGCTGACAGACAAAAACCATCTCCTCCCTGCTTCTCAAACTGACATGGAAAAGCTAACGACAGTCCACCTCTAAAAGCTGTTTTGAGTGTGCTCAGGCACTTTGGGGATGGTTTTGATTAGTATATGCAATTTGTTTGTATTTTTTCAGTGATAGAATGGTTCTTAATAAAGAAGCAACAGATTTGGGATTAACCTCTGAATTTTATTGAACTAAATCAATATAGGTTTTGTTTGTACAGACCTCAATAAGGCAGGGATTCCACCCTTGACCATGGAAAATGTTTCTCATTGTATATTAATTTATGATACGTCGAACTGAAACTTAAAGTCCCCTATAAAGAAACAGCCTGGTAACAGAGACTACAGTTCTGGCCAAATTAGGTTGAGAACTTGCATTCTGGGAATTTTTGCAAAATGTTTATCTTTAGAAGCAGCTTTAAAAAAATACCCAAGGCTATCAACTTCTTAGCAATAAGAAGAGGGACACAGATACATGCAAACTGACTTTAGTTCTCTAAGCAGGAGGAGAAAAAAATCCACATTGAATCTTTGATCTCCACAATAGTGCAAGAAGCTTCCTTCCTTTCTGTATTGTATGTGAATTTATAAATAAGACTCATTATTGACTAAGGGAAGTTGATGCAATTCTCTGAGCAATGGGTCTTGAGATAAGAGTTTTGGCTACTGTATCTTCTGCTGAGCTGCTTACCTTGCCATTTCTGCAGCACAGCTGTTAAATTACTCCAGCAAGAAGCCCTCGAAACAGTTGATTTTCTGAAGGCTTATGGAAAACACAGACTCCCAAGAATTTCTAAGACGGACACATTTGTATGTGGCCAAGGTATGTGCTTGAAGGAGTTGTAAATGTTTAAACAGAAAGTAGCTTTAATTCTAGAGAAAGATAAAAAGCTTTAAATTTTAAATATATTACTTTAAAAGCAAAGAAAAGCCACTTTCACTGCCTGGGTACTTGCTACCTCATGAGCAGGTTCCCAGAAGGCGTCTGACTTTTGAACCAGTATCCTCTAATCTTCAGGAAGAGGTTACAGAGCAGAGTGACTTCAGCTGACACTGCAGCCATCTGGGATCCCCTCAGGATGGGAGGGACAGAGCATACCTTTCCTTGGTTCCTGTGTGACAGCCTGCCCTGGATGAAGGGACAAACTTGGCCTCAGCCCCCACATACAGTACATTGAAAATGTTACATCCCTAAGTCATTAAGGCGCTCTGGTACCTGCCAAAAAAAAAAAAAAAAAAAGAAAACACAAACAAAACTCTTGGCAAATGCAAAACAGACAGAACCCAAAGGCTTTGAAGTGTCAACACAAACAAGTATATATATATGTGTGTATTCGTGCTCATATATATAATACACACACACATATATGTATATATATAAAGAGTGAACCAAAATGTTAACTCTCCAGCCCTTATGTTTGCAACCAATGCATGATTTCTATGCCCATGGCTGGCAGTATGCACAGCTCCCTGGAACAGAACAAACCAGTATTGAAGTGGCTTTGTGACACAAGCCAAAGAGGGCCACAGCCTGCTGGTGTGGAGCGAACCAGCAGGGATCCACAGGGAGGCTGCTGACTCAGCCAGGCCACTGGCATGTGGGGCCCTGCACCCACCCATCCAGATTCCTAAATTGCGTTAAAAACTCACTGCAGTGTTCTTCATTGAATTTTCAAAAAAAAAAAGGGAAAGCACTGTGCTTCTGGGGGGAATGTTTAAGAAAAATAATTTGGGTAAATAAGAGCAAGTGTTTGTAACAAATATTTCTAACACTGGGATATGTAGAATAGATGATAAATTTCTTAGCTGAGTACAGACACCAAAGGAATTATTTTATTTGGCATGGCACTCGTCTTCTCTTGTATTTGGTGCTACTGCTATCCCCACACCTGTCACCTTCTTATTTTAGGGTAAAAAAATGTAATTACTCAAAACATTCAGGCTTAAAACATAAGTGATAAATGAAGAAGTCAGCTTGATGCATCTAGCCAAAGATGAGCTCACATATTTTGGCTTTAGGAGCTGGTATCACTGTATATCTACTCTCAATTAAATTGACTTCTCTTATTAAACCTGTTCAACTAGTCTTGTTTATTATTTTTTAAAATATAGTAATCTAAATACTAATTAACTCTTTGAACCTCAACGTCTATATTTCTAATAACATATTAAAATATACACACACACCTAATTTTTCCACTGTGGTTTAAACTGACTCAGGTGTGGCATCATTTATTCTTTAGAAAAGATTTCTAAAAATCAAACTAGCATATGTGCATCGAGTTAAGCGTTTTCAGAAATATTAGTAATACGTACTAGAGCAGAGCTTCAGTGTATGTGTGATCCTTCCTAGGCATTGTTCATTGCTTAACATCTAAAAGTCTTGTTTCAAAAAATATCCACATAAAAGTTAATTTTGTTGGAAGCAATTTAACTACATGAATCAAAACGCTTCAGGGCAGAATTTGCATATACAAGACTACACTTCCCTCTTCTCCACAAATCTCTCTTACCTTCCTTCCATACATTTTAAAGTCTGTCTATCTCTGGCCACGGCTTTATACATGGACTTTTTATAACACAACAACAAATTTGCCTCCAAATTCTTGGTTAAGCAGTGAGCAGCTAACAGCTGGAACAGAAGAGCTGAAAGACACTGTTAATGTGGAAAGTTTCAGTGAGCCAGTACCTGGAGACACATAAGTGGCAAAGGTAGTTGCATACTTCAGAGTCTTCTCTTTGTCTCTCTCCCACATTTCTCTCCAGTTCTCCCATGTGCCAGGCAGGAGGAGCTCAGCCCAAAACAGGAGTTATGGGAAAGAAGCCTACTGGCAGATTTCTTATTTAATTAAAGGAGAAAGGATAATTAGGATGATTCCTAGCCTAAAGTGTACTAAACCCCAAATTCATAATTCTGGCATTAGGCAAACTGCCAGTTTTCAGACACTTCTATGCTTAGCTTTAACTGCAGAACCATCCCTGGTGTTACTGCAATAGCCATCTATTCCTGCCACGGATACCTCTGCAGTGTTTGAGTTTCAGAAAGCAGTCACAGGCATTCCCAAGCAATGAACGGGTCAGTGTTCAGAAGAAAAGTGACTTGGATATTTAAAAAAAACCCCAAACTATTTCTGTAGGGACCAATTCCCACCCACTGTTTGTTTGTTCAGCACACAAAAGGAAACTGCACTTTGTTCTCCACGAAAGCTAACGCTGCCACAGACATCGTGATGTAGGCTTGGAGTCCCAGAAGGGCAATTCAGATGGCTCACAGATAGCATTCCCAGCCTGTGCAGAGCTGATCAGTCCTGGAGAGCTTTGATGAGGTTTGTAAGGTTTTTAGGGCTGAGACTGCTGTGCACACAACACATCTGGCATTTGCATGAGCAGTAGGTGTCAGGATTCTGGTTTAGGAGTCAATGTTATTAAATACAAAAAGCAAAGACTTGGGTACGTGACATTGAACTGCATGAAATTACTTCCCCTTGCCAGGTAGGATGGTCTCGCTGCTGGAGCAAGCCCTTATTTCTCTGGTCAGAAGTGCACCTCAGTGATAACCTGACCTGAAAGCACACTCCTGTGCACAAAAACAAAGAGGCTTCCTGCTCCTAAGTGTTTTGCATTTATGCCAACAGGCAGCATGACTCACCCTGTTTACTCTCAAAGTGTGCTTTCCCCTCAGAATGGCTCTGGCTGACCTGGTCTACATGGATCCCTCCTGCTATGACAGCCAAACCCGTGATGTCCAAGCCACGTGCTGGAACACTTACAAGTCCTAACAGTGCATAAAACTGTGCTATACTGGACTTACTTATGCTTTTTCTTGCTTTGTTTCTTGGAGATGAAGCTGCTGTTTTGTGGCTCAGAAGTTATTCCTGTAAAGCATCAGTGTTACTTGTCTTGCACCCACCCCCCTGATGAAGGCACATGGCGCGGGGCAGGAAGACCTCACGGTGCAAAGGCAATTGGGCAATGGAGCCTGAAAACCACAGTGCAATCTAAAACATACCCGTTTTGCTTTCTTACTTCTCCATTCCTTTCCTCCCTGCTATATATAAAAACATTTCCCAGAGCATATTGCCCCCCAGTTGCAATCTCTGCCAGCGTTGCACTGGCCCTTTGGTAGGGCAGGCAGCTGCAAAATGATTTCCTGGATTAGCTGAGTTCAGGCTCTGTGGAGGTGCAGCAACCCCCCCGTGTTCGCCTGCCACTTCAGCACTCAGGCATCACTTGAGCTTTCACCTGAAGGAGACAGAAAAAGATAAAATCCAGATGGAATTGCAGAGCCACTGGCCAAGAAAGCCGGGGCTGCTTTTGCAGGCTGAAGCAAATAGGCTGTAGGCAAGGCTAAACAGAAATCAGGAGATCATCACTGTGTCCTCAAACCTTGCTACAAAGCTGGGGGTTTAAAACATTGGCAAGTTCGGGGGAGACTTTTTTTTTTTACTGTGCAAACAGAAGAGCATAAATCAGAATCAATTGACATGAAAATATATTTTTCAGTCGTCCCAGTGGCTCACATGGGCGTGGAGTAGGGTGGGGTGGCAAAACACCCAGAAACACCATAACATTCAGGCCCCTAAAGCTGGTTTTTAGACAGCTATTGAAACAGCCTTGCTCACGGTTCCATCTTTCCCATGCAGCTCTCACTTTAAAAAGTGCACAAAATCTGTGAAGGCTTCTCCCATTACTTCAAAGCAAAACCCTAGGGAAAGGCCTTTCTCTGTATGCTTTCTTACCTACATATTTACACTTCAGTGAAGAACTGTATAGGTCACCCAACCGTAAACTTTGCCGATGACCCTGCTCTACTGTTCCCCTGAAACACAGTTTTGCTTTCAAGTTCAAAATGAGATGCTTTTCTCTTCCTGCATACAGCTGCCAACCACTTCTTGAGCCTTCTGAGGCCCAGCATGTTTCCTTCGCTGGGAGAGGGGAATTTCCTCTTTTCAAAGGCTCGAGTCCCTCCCCACACCCCAGCCTGTCCCTTGTTACTGTGTGCAGCCTCTCAGAAGACTGAAAAAATGCAAAATATGACCTTGTTTGGCCCCTTTGTACTTATTCAGTTGCTTTGCTCATTAATTGTACTTGTCTGAACCTTCCATTCCTTGCAGGAGCGTGGATAAGGAGTTAACATCAGCCCTTAACAGCAAAAGGGAGCCCAGCGTCTGCTCTGCTTCTCTCCTCACTCCCCATAAGTCAGCACTAGAGATTCCCACTGACTTTTCTTTGCAAAACAAGAGCCCTGTAAGTCTTCAGTCTTACTTTTGCTAGCATGGTAGAGCTGGCACTTGTGCCACGCTCTGCTGTTTTGCCATATGGCTTTTCATGGGCGTGCAAACAGGCAAGGTGTCACAGCTCCCAAGGGGCCAGGGAGGAACAGAGTCCTGGTCCTGGAGAGAAGTTGTCTGTAACTTGATAGTTAACAAATGATGCTAAGTAAATCAGAGATTACAGGCATATAAACATGCAAGAGACCATTTAGAAATATATAAGGAATTTCTAAGTGCAAATGTATATCATTATATAGGTTATATATTGCAAATAATCCACAATATGTAACTAATATAGAGTTCAAAACTATACCATTATGCAGAATTATGTAATCTATAATGATGGCATTTCTAATATAAACCCCCTATGTATTATTGATATGTAATATAAACATTTGCGAAATTTTATGATGAAATATTTCTTTGGTAAAGCCAGCTATGAGCTTTCTCTGCAATTCCTGAAAGTGCTTTTCACTTGAGTTCCACACAACCCAGTTAAATCTAGTTTACAGTTTCAGCACTTTCAACGTGTAAAAGGTTTGCTATAAACAAGTGTCTCCAGAAGCAACGTGTCTGGGCCTTATTGTTTTGCTCCTCAGACAGGAAAAGTATTGTATCCCAGGCATCCTGAGCAGCTGCTCCAGGGAGGGTGATTCGGAGATACTGCCTTCTGTAGTGCTGCCTGTCACAGCAATTTCTCCTAAGCTGCTGCAAATTACGCACTTCAAGAATATGTCACAGTGCACATGTAAAACAAAGTACAAAAACAAAACAAACCCAAGGAAAAAAGGAAAGAGACAATAAAGGAAAAAAAAGAAAGAAAAAATAGAAAGAAATAAGAAAAAAGAAGCAAAAAGGAATAAACAAAAAGGAAAGAAAAAAGAAAAGCACTTCAAGTTTCTAATGTTAGAGCAGTCTTCTTTATTTCATTACTCCTTTGCATATTTCTTCCCCCATCTCTTTATCCCATTGCAAAGTAGCCGAACCTGCCTAACACCTACAGCAGCAGAGGAGCAGAGCTGAGCTTTGATGTTGTGCTCTGGATCCATATAGCTTCATGTGGGATGAAAAGCAAGCCCTCAACCATTCCTGCTCCCTAAATGCCATGCTCAGGGTGTGAGTGCTGGGCCCCACGGCACGGCAGGAGACACCAGGAGGGAGGAGGCAGCGCTGTGCCCTTCCCAGAGCGGCATTACTGCAGCGACACCACAAGCACACCTAAGGAATCAAGGGGCTTGGATTTGGGACCATCCAGTTGGGGACCTGGAAGGCCCACAAGTTAGATTTCTTTTTTTAATGCAAGCTGTTACCTCTCAGTGGAAATACCTTTTAGAGTTGTTCTCAAAGAAACCACTGACACCAAGGTCATGGTGAATTGCTTCTGGGCTTCACGTTGTGGTCTCAGGGGTTGGTTTCCTGTAGGATCATACAGATTGTACAGATGGGACAAGGCAGAGAGGAGAAACCTCCACCTAAATTGAAGGAAGCTGGCAAGAGGCACAGGAGCATTAACCATATCTGATAGGATATTAAGGCTGTGGGCTATCCCACGCCTCACTGGTGTTACTACCCTTTCGTGTTCCTTTGGAGTACATATTTCAACTGCTGTAGTTTGTGTGTGATTGTCACTGAGCCGATACCAGCTGCCCCCTCGCCTGTCTACTTTGTGTGCCTACACTGGGGTCCTGCCGTGCTGACTGGCTCCATGTGAGCATCAGCTGCCGCAGGCTGGTGGCTCAATTCAGGGAGGAACAGCCCACACAATGTTCATAGGGTGAAAGAAAAAGGCGCACAGAAGTTATCCTGGTTTCTTCCCTTTCCCTCACTCAAAGTTGCACCCCTCAGCTGTCCCCTTGTATCCTTCTCCACATAAATCCTCGGGCAGGCAATGGATGATGCAGAGCACTTGCACTGCAGTGCAAGTGTGGCAGTCCCGTCTGCATGAGCACATCACTGTGCTCCTTCCCAAAAGGATGGCAGCTGAGCAATGGCAACTGAGTCCCATCCATAGTTTCCAGCCCAACAAAACCTGAGAACTCTGCTGGATCAGCTTATTCAGTAGACCAAGGGGAGCAGTTTTCAAGCCCAAACTGATGGTTCTAAAGCAGGGACTCACTGGGGTTAGGGGAGGATGCTGAGATCCAGCTGGGCAGGCACCTTCCTGCTGCCACATCCAGCTCTTCCTCTCTTGTGCTTTCTGAGTCCCCTTTGAAAAGCTTTCAGGGAGGCAGAAGAAAGAAGAACACCTCTTCCATCACAGTTTACTTGTTCTGACTGGGGGGGAAAATAAAGAAAAAAAAAAAAAAAAGCTTTGTTTCACTAGCTTGATAAATTACTTTTTTCAGGAAACAAAGTTTCCTGTGAATTTTATCTATTGAAATTGTGGCAGGAGATTCCATTTGTAACAGCTTCAGTGGCTGTTCCAACTCTCCATTCCAAGAGCTTTCATTTCTAAAGTTTGCAGGGAGATGTCTATTGCTGGATAAAACCACACAATTCAAGTGACTGCAGAACCAGAATTAGATGACTGCATGGTGTGACTTTTGAACCTGAATCTGGTGCCCTCTCAATATATGTATATCTTTTATCTCTTCTTTGAGGAAAGCATCTGAAAGCCATCTCAAGTGCAACTTGGGACAGACAGATAGGGAAATGATACTTAGTAAACCTGGTTTTCCACATTCTACCCAAAAATTAGGATTTATTTGTTGTGTACATCTAACAAACTGATTACAGTGCTGGTGTAAGTTGAGAAAGGCTGCCCTGTGCCATTGTTACTAATGTATTATTAACTAAAGGGTACTTCACAGAATCACGGAATATTCTGAGTTGGAAGGGACCCACAAGGTTCACCAAGTCCATCTCTTAAGAGAATGGTCCATATGGAGATCGAAACAATGGCCTTGGTGTTATTGCTCTAATCCACTCAGCTGATCTCAGTATTAAAACAGCCACACAGTTTGCTCTTTAGAAGTGCCTGTCTGGCCCTCCATGTGGTTTTGTGTCCAACTCCAATGCTCTGCAATAGTCCTCAGGTCTCACGAAGCAGCAGGTTGGCAGAGGGGTGTGCAACTGAGCTCCCTTCATTATTGGGCTCCCTCCCCTCATTAAAAATCCAGCTGAAGCAGCATTTCACATGTGCAGGCATGCAGTCAGCTTGTAAAGATCAGGGCTGTGGGCAGGGTTTTGCACCATTAGCAGCCCTCTCTGAGAGATTACCACACAGGACTGAGGGAGTTCAAGGTAAGTTATGCTGTTCTCAGCAAAGATCCTAAGCAGCCCACCTCCACAGCAACCTCACATACAAAACCAGAGAGGATAACACGCTCAGAGCACAGGAGACCGTTTACCAGTCCTGTCTTGCACATTAGAGCACAAACTGTGAACATGTGGTTTGTGGCTCTAATGTGCTGCAATTAGACCAAGGGAAAGCAGAGCAATCAGTGTCAGCTCTAACCTCTCACACTAGGTGTGTATTAAACACATCGCAATTAGCATGCTAATTATCTGTGAGAAAAACAGCCTCTAAATGCTCCAGCCCTGTCTTTGCCTGGGAAAGGGGAAAAATACTTGCCAGACTCAAGGCATCTCACAGTATTCAAGTTTTTTTTCCTGTTTTCAATGGAAGTGCAAGCCACTGCTTTGCAGAGGTAGGACTGAACCAAAGGCTTGCATTTCTTCATTCTCCTCTGCGTTTTTCTCAGGCACTGGCAAATCACTGAGGGGTTCATCGGCTGAGAACGGCAGTGTTACATTACAGCGCTGTTTGACCTGGTCCTGCCAAGGCACAGCCCAGGGGACACTCCCTACATTGGTCCCCCGCTGCACCCCTGGGCTCAATTCCAAAGCCAGGAGCCTGTGAGGGTATGTCTGTGTGTGTGTGTGTGTGTGGTGTGTTTTTGGGAGGCAGGGGTTGTGCTGCCCTCCCCAGCACACAGCTCTGACCTTGTCCTTGCTTACTTTAGATGTTGCTCTTGGGCTTATGCCTTTTTTGTCCAAATAAAACTGAGCCTGATTTACTAGATGTTGGCCTTAGACTGTGCAAAAGAAACCCTAAGGCTGAGGCTTCTCATCCCTGCTCTTTCTCCCTTCCCACCCTTGTTTGTGGGAAATAACTTACCGTGTAAAATCTTGGTCTGACACCTCTTTTGTGTCTCTTCCTTCCCCATTCAGTGACCTGTACCTGATGCTGCTTAGAGGCCTCCAAGAGCAAAGCCTGCACTTGCTGTGCCACAGCACTGGTGTGTTAGTTACCAAATCACACTTCTGCAACATGATCTTAATAAACTGAAATGCAAAAACATTTCTCTACCGTTTTACAAGACTAATTTCAAGCCGTGGTAATAAAAGGTCTCCGTTTTTATCTGTGATTTCAGCATTGTGAGGTTCACTGTTTGCATATAGGCTAATTCACATATGAAGATCCTGAGCAGCACAGAAAAGATTGATCTTGTGCTTTCTGGATTCACCATCAGCTTGCAGATAGTGCAGAAATCTGGGAACGCTGCTTTGGCTGGTAAATTGGAGGAGCTAATTGGATACACTCTTTTGTCAGTAAACAGCATCCAGTTCTGAGCAGAGCATTTTGAACAAGAAGATGAATTTTAATCTGGAGAGGGTCCCTAAAAGCACCAACCTTGGGGACCCTGAGGGAGAGGATCTCAGCAGAAGCTGCATACGATGCACAAACCAAAAGGTACAGCATAAACACGGAGGAATACGCTTCTTTTGAAAGCCCAAGAGACTCCAAGGGCCCCAACGAAGTAAGCTGTCGTGAACTCAATGCAAAACCCCCCACCACCATTAATGCCCCCACAAATGATCCCGAGTCTGCTCTGACCTACATTGCTCTGACCAGCCAAGCTCCAGCTTCAATCACATTCTGCAGAATTGAACGCTCAGCCCTCGCCTCTCACAGCAGCAACAGCGAACATCCCATCATTAGCAAGCCTGGCAGCCCACAGAGAAATAATTGCGGGCATTATGAAGCAGCAACAGTGATGACAGGCTCAGAGGGCAGCCCCATAATCGAGTGAACGTATAGATAAGAACAATAATAGCACATGGGAGCTCAGAGGAATATAACAAACGGGTTATTGAAATGTGCTTCAAGGAGTAGAAAGATCAGCTTGGATAGGAGGGAATCAAACTGGCATTTCTTTTCATTCATTTGCAACCTTAGCTATAATCTATACTTTCAGGGTTAGATCCAATTCAGACTACCAACAGACACCCCCACACGTACACACACGCCACACTGCTTCATGTATGGAATTGAGCTAGATCACTTTGGGCGTCAGATTCACTAGAAATATTTTAGAATGTGAGTTTATATCAAATCCCAAAACTGTTCAGAAGTAAATTTTTCTCTAGACCATCTATTTTTGTGTTGCTAGGCAAAAAATGTAGGAATCATTCTGATTAAACCTTAGACCCAAGGGGCAGTATGGTGATTTAAATTTTGATTATTGAAATGTATGTTTTATAAGAGATTGTTGAAGCACTGAAACTCCTCACAAAGTGAAAAGTTTTAACATATTGGAAGCTACATATGAAAAACCAGTAGCATCCCTTTAACATTATACCTACAGCCTCATCAGCTGCACTGGGTAGTGAGTTGTGCATGTTTCGAATTCGGAGTGAAATACAGCATTTTATGCTAAATCCTGAACCCTGTCAGGTTTTGTTGTATCCCATTTACAGTGGGATGCTTGTAGACAAACATATGGCAAACGAGCTCTAGAAGTACTTGCCTTAGAAAAAAGCAGCAGAAGGTAGTCCCTGTGGACCTTCTGGGTGCAGGTGCACCTACAGTTCTCTGGAGATAGATGGTCATTTACTGCTTGCTTTCCTCCCCTCCCCCAAAATAAACAGCACAAAATTCAATGTTATGTACTCAAATTCCTCCAATTCCAGCAACCAGTGCAGGACCTTCCCAGCAACTGGGCTTTTTTCCACCTCCTAAGCATTGCACAATTTTAAAAAATCAAATTAAATTAAATTAACGAAACCTCCGGTTTGAATTTAGCAAGGTGGATAGAATTCAGATGGTGCCCTAGCAGCACACCTGGAAGCCCTAGGTGGATTGTGGGACGTGGGACGTGTCACCAGTGTGCAGCTAACCTGAGCATGGGCGCCGGCTGTACCTCCAGGACTTCCCACCCATTCCTCCACCTCACCTGCTGGGCATCAGGAATTCAGACCCGCTTCCACAGGACCCGGATTAACACGAAGCACTTCGCTCCAGGAAGCAAAAGGGATGGCGAGTGTGGAAACGCCGATTCCGGTTCAGTGGGAGTTCACGTAAGGCACAGGTTTCCCAGGAGGAGCCAGGCACCGAGCAAAGTCCAGCCCTTCTGGGGAGGAAACGAGTCCCGTGGGGCCCGTGGGGCCGTGCTCAGCATCCACCCACGCTCGGGACGTGGGGCGAAGGTTCACAGCGGCATTTCCACCCTCATTCGGGCCTTGCTCGCCCTCGGGACAAGCTGGTGGCGTCCGAAAGGTGGGGAGGAAAGGGCCAGGGGGTTTGCTTGGGCTTGTTTTACTGCCTGGTGCTGTGGCAGATGAGAGCCTGTGACAGCAGTGCTCTCTCGCTGTGCCCCCGGCGTGGTTTCTGTGCCTCGGATGGTTTCCTGAGCCTGCCACAGCCCTCACTCCCCTGTGCTGGTGCCCAAGTGGTTTGTTTGGGGTTGGTTTGGTTTCTCAAAGCAAAGTGAAGCTGTCAGGAATCAAACCCCCAGATGGTACGGGAAGAGTTTTTTAAAAATACTATATTGGATTATTTAGGTCAGAGTTAAGCTCCTTTATGCCTTTTGTTATTCTGTTTCAAAACAGACCCTGCTGTAATATTCCCAAAGCATAATATACTGTATCAGAGCATCGGTCCTATTGAGTTGCCTTGATTAAAACCTCTGACACTACTTAGGATCACGTTGTGCTCTATTAAAATACCCCAAGTTGTGCTGGGTTTATGCTCTTGCAGCTCTGAAACGTAGCACAGGAAACAATTTGGTTTAGATGGCACCAAGGCTGTGCACGGGAGGCTTCACAGAGGTCCATCAGTGCTGTGCTGTGTAATCTCTCTGGTTTCCTGCTGTAGAGAGTAAGTTATGTGTACCAATGGCTCTTGCAACTCTGCAGAAGAAAGGTAAATGGTGTTTTTAGGATGCCTTTGATTTATTCACCAATATGTTCAGTTTTCACTTATTATGCAGTACAGCAGTAGGCTCATCTAGCTAATTTAGTCTTTCAGTGTATAATTATAAAATATATGAATATATTTTCTATGCTGATCTGAAACACTGAAGCCAAAGAGTATCTGTGCAGGCCTGCTATGCCAAATTAAAATTTTCCCAATGGAAGAAGATATATTTCAGATTATTGACTTTTGGTTTTTTCAATTACTTCAATTACTTTCAATTACTTAGTTGTTCACCATACATTTAATATTTATTTTAGATAAAATACGCAGCTTGAAACCAAACACAATTTGGGTCTTCAAAAGACATCAGTGCCAGACAGTGATGCCTTCAATTACAGGATAAAATGAGCTACAAGGACTTTTAAGCTGCTATTACAGTTGCTTCTCGTTTACCACTGACTTTGCATATAAAGAGATGTGTCACCTGAATAACTGAGTGCATCAAATGCATCTTTTTACATTACCTGCAAAACAGTAAATCCCTTCTGTGTCTTCAAAGCAGACACACGTTCCTCTGCATAATGTGAGATTCAAATGACCCCATATCTTTTCTGCTAGGGAGCCTTGGAAGAGAATAAAGGAGAGTTTTGCTTGCTTAGTTTAAATCACTGAATGTTTGTCTCAGAAGTAACTTCTTTAAGTACTTAAAATCTGTCCTGAGTAGTGAAATACAATTCCCCAAACTTACAGGGTATTTGAGAGGTTTTCACAGCAATCTTAATTCAAGTGTGATTTGCATGACATCTGTTCTCTCTTCTACACATCTGCATCAATGACTGAAGTCGACCTCTGAGAGGCTGCACACTTATGGGTGAGTGCCAGAGAAGTGCTTACACATGCAGCTGGAGGTGTGCTGGGGACTCTTCAGGTCCCTTTTCTTCCTTGCATTGCTCCTTTCCCAGGACACATCACTTGCTTTAACAGTGTCCCAGTGAAAAACATTAAAATTGAAATTACCTGGCCTGACTAAGGAAACACATCCACATGGTACAGTCATTTTTCTTCTGCTCCAAACCCAAAAGAAAGGGAACTTCAGCTGGCCTGAAATGTTCTGGGACTGACATTGATTCAGGAAAAGCAAATCCTTAAAATAAATAAGTAAATGCAAATTGGGGAGTTTATATCATGATATTTAAAGCAAAGAATCAAACTTGTAAAGTGGATTGCAGGGAAATTCCAGCTGGAACAAATCCAAGGAATGCCTTGTCACACCTCTGGCTCAAACCAGCTGTAAGGTCAAGCCTACTCACTCAGAGCTTTAAATGTCCTTGATGAGGCATTTTAAATAGGTCAACAAAACATCCTTTAGGGCCTGCACTAACACCCAACAATCCCATCCAGTATTACTGCAAGCCCTGCAGTTGTTAACCTTGCCAGCAGATGCCACTGCAGTAAAGTTGTTATAATAGATAAAATAATCAAAATTAGGACATTTTATTCCTTGGTACATCTCAGAACCTACCCAGCAGCTTCCCAGAATTACTTAAATAAGAAGCTGGTGATTGGAAAAAAATCCCCAAATCCTGCACCATCATTTCCCCTTTCTTGGGTTTAGCGAAGAAAGGAAACCACAGCATGGCAAAGTGTGAAGGTGCTGCTTGATGCCAGCAGAAAGGCTGGATGTGGCACATGGTGATCACTGCATTTAACCCGCCCTGGCAGGTGCTGAGGAGGACAACAAGGGGCACGACAGAAACCTCGAGCAAGAGCCACACTTGGAGCATCCTGCCCGAAGTTTGTGCTGCTCGAGTCCTTGGAGACCTGCTGGTGCTCAGGCAGCCTGAGGCATTCCAGCTCTTTCCATAAGGAAGGGGCTAGAAAACAGCTTGGCTTTCGGTTTGCATTTGTGCTGGTTTGTTTTCGAAGTTTCACCATAAACTGTTGTTCCCTGATACAAGAAACCTGGCCAGGCAGGGGCATGGGAAACCAGCAATCAGCAGGCACCAGCAGCCACGGCTGGGGAAGATCCGGCTCCACCTCCACTGGAGTATTTTCCTGGCCAGGCTCTCAGTCTCTGAACATCTTTACACTGATCAGAGTAGGAAAGACCAGCGCTATTGCCAGTAAACTGTCCAGACAATACAAGGGTTTTGCCTTGAAGAGGCTGTGGGAAGCAGTGGAAGAACCCATACATATTCTGTTCTTGGCCTAAGTTAGCTGGAGACAGCTACTCAGAGATAGCCCAGCTGCAGGAGCTCTCCTGCCTGCTGCCAGTTCAGCAGCCTGAGAAGCTTGATAAGGCTCAAAATGCCACGCCAGGGCTCGACAGTGGTGGCTTATGACTTATCCAGGCAGCAGCTCGTCCCAGCAGCAAGGCAGGCATCACCACACCCCATCCTCATCCTCCCACAGCTGCACAGGGAGCCTGGCTTTGTTTTTAAATGAAACATGGTTACAGAGGTGCAGTAAAGCAGCTGGGAGGGAGATCGTGTGCAGTCGGTCATGTGCTGTAAATAAAGGTTGGATAACATGGAGTGCAAATACAGAGCAATAATTAAGGTGTCACTGTTTCTCCAGACAGCTGTGGTGGGCGTAGGAAGGCAAGAAACATCTAGGACAGCTTTACTTGGAAAGGGGAGTGGGAACAAGATGGACCCTTAGGCAAAAAGCCAGAGCATCCACACAGTTCCTGGACACCCTGTGAACTAAGAGAGCCCAGCAGCTTCCGAGGGAGATGGATAGGGACACAGGAGAGAAGCACTCTCCTCCCAGGAGGAGAGAGAGGGAATCCTCCCCTAAGCTCTTGGGTTTCTCAGCAGGGAATTTCTCCACTCACAATGTCCTTGGGGAAGGAGGTGCATCCACAGGAGTCCACTCCTCTTCCTTCATAATCTCACTAACCTCAAGTTGTGATGGAAACCTCAGAGCAGCATCCAAACCACCAGCAGCACAGCAGTCAGGGAACTGCAACAAATTCCTTGGAAGAAAAAGAGGCAAAAGGTTCTCCTCGAGCCACTATGGCCCCATATTGTCAAGCCACAGCCTGAGAGAGGTGAAGTCTTCAGCCTCTGGAGGTGCTGGTTCCTCTGCAGTGACTGCTGTCAAGGCTGAATCGTTTAGAGTTGGTGTGAAAACTGAGATGGTGCCAACCCCTCCTGAAGCTGTAGATTGCCCTTCGGACTGCCAGCACTGCTACCCTTGGCAATTAACACTCCTGGCCTCCTGTTCCCAAGGTGATTTCTTCCAATCATACCTGGAAGAAGAGGATGTCCTGATGCCACCCCTGAGTTGCCTCTCCATCTCTCTGAGGACAGAGCTGGATGTTGGGGAGATGCAGATGGTACCTGTTCTGCAGCAACATGCTGAGGATGCAGTAGCCCCCCAACACACACCACTGGGTATTAGTACCAACATGCAGCTAAACAAATAATATTTCCAGGGTTCTAGCACAGCAATTCCACTTTACCAACTCCCCGAAGCCTTTTTAGCCCTACCAGGTTCAAACTCCACTGGCCATAGGATGGAACCACTTGGACATCTCTATTCTGAACACATTGGCAGGATTAGTAGCTGGGCCACAAGGCAATTTCCTGTGAACTTAGATTAACTGCGTGATTGTGGCAAATGAACATTGTTGCTTCATGTCAGGAAATAACACAGCTCAAACCGCAGAAACAACATTTCCTTCTCTTTTTTTTTCTTGAAACTTTAGCTACAGGTTTGTGTGTCAACCCTTAAAAATATAATGGTGTCACTGTCAGATTTTTATTTGAAGATAAAACATATTTTTTGCTCGGTGATTATTTGATGGATGGTTATTTTTGCCTTTCAGAACGTAACACCAGGGCCTGCGATCAAAAGCAATTCAGTGACTGGAGCAAAGCAAAGGAAACAGAAGAATCATTTAATAAAAACACGTAGAAGAATGAATGAAACTGAGCAAAAACATCATTAATTTGCACCAACTGCACATTTGACAGAACTGAAGGAGCAGATACAGACCTCTTCTTTTCCCTATTGGCTATTGGTATTTGGTGGTGCCCTACTATCAGCACTTGATCCCGCAGCATAACAGGGACTAAAAACATCCACCTGAAAGCCTAAAGGCATCAGAACTGAAGTGAAATATTCTTCCTTTGCTTACAGACAAGAAAACAAAACTAGAATTTTGAACATATCTGCAAGTCCTCAAAAGGGACTGCTGGCAAGAAGTTTTCAAACATTTAACAGGAGAATTAATATTTTAAACAGGGAAATTAAACAGACATTCAAATACCCAGCCCTTACTCCAAGGCTGCTTCCGAAGGTGGAGAAGGTTGCTGATGGACACCACCTGGCAGAGAGGGGCTGTACCTGCAGCCCCAGCAGCTGCACCTCAGCTGGGGGGACAGAACTACCCTTTGTTTCCTCCGACTTATCCCCAAACAGGTACAACCCTTTCTTCAACCCCCAAACATTTCCATCATTGCTGCCCAGTTACTGTTTCATGAGATTGTCTCTGCCACTGATGACGTCTTCCTCATTCCTGTCTGGATCCAACTCTGTCAGTGACACTTTTGCCTCTGCATCCCACACAGACTGCTGTTTCCTCAATCCCATTATATCCTGAGATCTTGGAAAGATCTGCATTTAGTTTTCCCATTTTAAACAGAATGAATGTTGTGTGTTTAGGAACAGAAATCATACACAGGAACACCTAATCGGCCCATTGTATTTTTACTGAAGCAAGCAGAGCTCATTACAATTAATACCCCTGTCCCCACAGACTTTCTTTTTCCTCTCCATTGGCTCCAGCTATCTTAGACGTTTCCATGACACAGCACAATATTGGGCATTGTACCTGGAGTGGAACTGCCCTGCCATTTACTCCTGCTGCTGCCTTTGCAGGGGGACTTCTTAGCAAACCTGCCTTTTCCCCTCTCCTCCTTAACTGCAGGTAGACTATTTTTCCATTCTTACAGCATCACTGTTTATTGGGGGTTTTTAACGACTGAAGAACATCCTGATTTGGTGGCTGTAGGTAATGAATACACCAGCAATATATGACTGCTAACAAAGTCCTAGTGAGGAGCAGGTTTTCTGGAACCAAAGCCTAATTACTAATCAGTATAACCCAAGTCACCTTAGCAAAGTGTCATGGTTTAACCCCAGCTGTCAACTAAGAACCACACAGCTGCTTGCTCATTCCAGTGGGGTGGGGAGGAGAGTCAGAAAAAAGTGTGAAAACACACCAACTCTTGGGTTGAGATAAGAACAGTTTAATAATTGAAAGCACTACTAATAATAGAGAGAGAAATAAACCCCAAAGAAACAAGTGATGCACAACGCAGCTCAGGCTCTGCCACGTGTGTGGTAGGAGAGGCACGTGAGAGGCTGGTCAGGGAGATGATTTAGGGAAGCCTGGAGGAAAAACATGAATCCATACCCATGTAACTACCTTTAAAGATGAATTTAAGCCTAAAAAGACCATGAACAGCTGAACTGTTCATAAAACTGCCTCTTCTGAAGCTCTTCTAAGACTAAAAACACCTGATGGAAGTTGTTCTCCAGATTTGGAAGGAAACAGCTCCATTAACAGTTCAGTGATGCTTCAACTGCACTGTAGCATATCCCCTAAGCTGAAACGACGGTGACTGTGACACAAATCTGTTTTGGTTATCCTCATTGTCCTACACATTGAGCATGTAAATCCTTTTGTTAAAAACAAGCCATTACAGAGCACAGACTGTTCTGGTTTCTGCCCTCTCTCAAGCACTTCAATTCCCTTTCTCGAGCATCAGAAAAAATCAGTGCTACGCTGCTGGAAAAACGCAACACAACTTACGTTCACGCCAAATTATCAGTATTTATTTCAAAAGGAGCACTGATATTGACTGTATCAAAACAGCACCTCTTTCTAACCAGCAAAGCACGGATATGAGGAGTTAAATCCATTATCACCAAGACACTTTTGATCCAAGCTTCCCCCTGACTTTTCCAAACCAACGTATTTTCAAGAGGAAAACCTGAAATTAACTGGAACGTGAAACTTATATGCAGCTCATAAAATATAAGAAGACTATTTCTATGTCACTGTTTGCAACACAGAATCTCAATCTGCCTGTGATACATCTATGCAGCAATTCAGTGAAGTTTTCCTCTGGGAGCATTACCTTTGGCAATGACATAAAGAAAGGCCCTCTGAGATAACTCTGTAATCGGAGCATTTTAATTTTCATTGCCTTTAAAGCAGACATCAAACCATTTCTGAAACACTAGTGAGGAAGCTCTCCATAAAAAGGTGTTTTCCTTACCTCTAGCAGATTTAGTGCTACTGAAGCTCAGTAGCAGAGTTCAAAAATCTCTCAGTGCTTGCAATGGCTGCACCTCCCTGAAATGCTGGCTCCAAACTGCACCAGCTGGAAATACCATCCAGCTCCTTGCTCAAAAAGGAGATCTTATTTGTCAGTAATTGCTATTTATTTATTCAGTATCTTTATCTCAGTTATTCAGCAAATCAGTTTTAGTTCAGAAATACTGCCAGCTGCTTTTCTTTCTTTACTGACAGCACACAGTAGTAGCTGCAGTGCAGTCACACACTGGGAAGTTACAGGACACTGACAACATGAACCACTGGACAGAAAAGGGCTGCCATTCCAGAGCATATAGACTGGAAGTAAGCAATTAAAAATAGTTTGGGCCCTTCTGTAGCACCCCTGACAGTATTAGAAGCAGGATTTACAACCTCCACTAAAAAAAAAAAAAAATTAATTTCCTGTAATTCACATTTTATTTTATTGCTTACATATGTTTCATAGGTGCATAGAAAACACTGGGCAGTATTTACTAAGTTATATAAATACAAGACTATTACATCTGCTGGCTGGAAACATTTCAGACTAAAAAGACCAAACTTGTATTGACTTCAGAGAAGCTGAGAACACTCAGGGCTTGAAGATGTGCAACTTTTGTTGAGAGTGTACAGAGAAACCTTTGCAATCTGGGTCCAGTTACACAAAGCACAAACCCTATTGCCTTTAGAGTAACACAGAGGGTAAACAGAGAATGGTTTATTTGCTCTAAGGGTTGCAGGCTGACCCACTGACACTTGAAGGAATTTTGTGGGTTTTTCCCAGAAGACCCATGACTTCCTGGCAATGAAGTTGTCCTTCAGCAGATGCGTGAGATGTAATTATTACGCAGAGAAAGGCCCAGACTGTGCTGCTGGCACAGGCCCTGGTCGAGCTCAAGGCTGCAGGGACAGGCTGTGCTGGGTCCTGCACAGCGCTCAGACCTCAAGCTGTGACCCCACCAGGCTGTGCCCTTGGGGAGCAGCACTTCAGGCACGACCCCCTCTCCCTTTATTTCATCAAATCCGTCAAAGACGTGATTGTGGTCATGTACTTCACCTTACATTTCTATGCCATTAATAAAAAAATAAAAGCACCTGAATGAAAAGCCATCCAGCAAGAAATTGCAGTATTTCGTGAAGTGCTCATTCCCCTGCCCTTATCAGCCTCTGGCTTTCCTCACACAGAGTGCTTGGGAACAAGATGCTCAAATTAACATTTGCTGTTTTGACCATGCTAAATGTGCCACCATCTTCGTAGTATTTCGAAGGACGGAGTTTGCATTTTTGGCTGTCAGAATCCCTCTCTTCTGGAGTCCTCTCACTTGCCTACCACCGCTGTGGACTTGTGATTTCTCTACCTCCTTTCCCTAAAGGTGCACTACCCCATTTCCTCCCCTAAGCTGATCTCTGGAGATGTCCACCTTCAGGTGACTTTCAGAGGTGCTTCCATTACGTGATGTCAAAAAGCTCTCATGGGGGTTTTTCCTTCCAGGCACTTTGTGCCACCAACTGCAAGTGGGGTCCAAGCCTGGCTGGTCACTGAACTCAAAGCTGTTCATTCCCACCTGAGAGCACAGAGCGTCTCGCTGACTCTGGGATAACTTATTCTAGCAAGTAGCAGCTCACCAAGTATTACCAGATTCAAGAGACGGAAACCCATCTGAAAAGCAACACAAACTAACAGGTTGAGTAAAGAACCAAAAACTCGTGTTTTCAGTTTACAACCAATAAATTTCAGCTTGCAAGTTCTTTTGTAAAGGTCTTCAAAGCTTTTTTCCTTTTTTTCTTTTAATAATTTATTTAAAGAGTACTTCAAAGCTGGCTGTCACTGGTATGCAGCCTGCGTTCCCCTTTCCTGTAGCTTGAGATCTGTGTTGGAACGGGACCTTGTGAAGACTCAGCATGAGTTTGTCACCACAGCTTCACAAAAGCATCTGAGAGGAATATTTAAACCTCTGAAGGATTTTTTTTTCCTCCTATGAGTTGAAACAGAACAAAGCAAATCATTCAGCAATGCTGTCTCCAAAAATGTCTCGAGCACAGGCTGATCTGCCCTGTTATGGAGATACTAAGAGAAGCTGGAGATTGGAGTATCACTTACTAATCTGTTTAATTAACTTGAGATGGAAAATAAAGATGAAAGATGACAAGCACTGGCTTTCCTTGCCCTGCTGGACAATCAGACAAAGCCAGCCCCCGTGCCTCTGGAGCTAACAGCACGCTCCCTCTGGGAACACAGCATTGATCAGGCACCGCACCTCCGATGGCCCTGAACTCCTCAGCTTCCCCACTGCTTCTGGGCACCTCCTGGGGTCATCTCCTCCTTACAGACATTTCATTAAGTCATGTAACAGTGAATTCCAGTTTTTTAACTAACTCCTACTTCAACTTGCTTTTGGGAGGTGGAACACAAACTGGTCCCATAACTGAGAGATTCACTCCTATACACGTAACAACACGTCGTATAAGAATAGGACATTAAAAGGTTCTCACCTCTGAGCATCCAAACACTCTGGCAAATATCTGAAGAAAATAACGTTTAAGGCTGCATTATATGCAAAATACAAAGCCTTGTCCTTTGGGCAGGCTACAAGGATTCTTGCACTAACACAGAATATTGCAGTTATCCTTGAAGATTTGCTGACAAACCCTGTGTACATGCCAGGTCTTTCCTGAATGCCAGTGTCCTCCTAGCATCACAGGCAGCCAGCAGCAGCAGCCAGTACTCCTCAGGATGCACTTTGAGCGAGGAAAAGGATTTTTCACTCACCCTATGAAGTCCTTTGATGGACCAGCTCCATCAGGACTGGACTCCTCAGACCCCTCTCTGCTTCTTATGCTGTAGCGTGTCAACCTGTGGGACCACAAGCCAAGGAGAGCTTTTCTTATCAGGGGAGCAAAAATAATGGACATTTTTTGGTGCTTGCATTTGAGGCAGAACTGGCCAGTCCCTGGCAGAGATAAAGGTTTCAGCCCAAGAGCCATATAAAACTCTTGTTTCTCAACTTCCCCAAGCACCAGGCTTCAAGGCAGTGACAGACACCCCTAGATCCACGAGGAGAAGGCATTTCTGAGTGTCTGCACCCCTTTTCCTCAAGGCTACACATCAGCTGTTGGGGCTGGTTCTGCAGCATCACAGGGCTTACCAAGCTATGCAGGGTCAAATGGGTTTCGCAATACAGTACTAGGGGGAAAAAACCCCATCAAACAGCAGAAAATTTAACACAGACATAAACATTTCTTTTAACATCCTACCCCTACAGCGACAGGCAAGCAGCCTTAAGACTGCTCAGAAAGCCACTTCACCTGGCTATTTGTGGATTCCAGCAGCATCCAGAGGGAGTTTAAGACCTGGTTTTGAGTTTTCGAGCCTCCAGCAGCCCTATTCATTTCCAGCAGTATCCTTCCCTGCAGGTATAGCCTGCACACTTGCAGAACTCCCTTTCTCTTCTTTCACCAACTTCCTCACTACTGTTTATGTCTTCATCTGCCTGTGTCAGCAGCTTGTGGGGCAATTCCCAGAGACTCTGCCAGGAAAACCCGTTGAGCACACTCACAGCACAGCTAGCACAGATGACTTTATTGCCGAGTTGAAAGTTGTTCACAGAGCAGGAAGGGACCTAAGTGGCTCCAGCTGGTTGGTGATAAAAAATTGCATTTAAGATGTTAAACACTGGGTGATGATGATAGGAGATCATGTCCAACTCTACTGTGCTTGAACAGTTGCAGGAGAGACCTGAAGTCACAAAGAGAAGTGAAAATGTCACACCTGCAACAGCTCTAAAACGGGTTGGGAAGAGAGGAGATGGTCCCCATCACCGAGGAACAAAGATGGCAAAATTAAGCATCCCAGAGAGAACTGTCATCTTGCAACCAAGTCTGCAACGGCCAGAGCACCACCACAGCTCAGCTGCTGTAGCTGCTCCACATCTCCACCACTGCACAGCTTATCAAGGAACACTCATTGAGTAAGACGCAGGACACCAAGCTCTATAAAACAGATATGTCAGACTACGCCTTTCTATAACAAGAGAGTTCAGCTGGGATCCATTTATAAAATGGAGGCAGTTTTCAGAGCTCCGTGACTTTCAGCATCACTGTGACAACCAACCCCCCGAAGAACCCCACGTGCAATGAATGAAGGTTACCACGTAACACCAGTGCTGCGACTAAAAGATTCGGCTGAGCTTTCTCAACATCTAGAGCTACACTTCCCCTTCCATATCTTGGACAATGACACCAATTCATATTAAATGATTTTTATTAACATTATAAACCCAAACTGACCTGAATATATCTCCTGGCATACCAATTTCAACAGTCTTGGGTGACCATCTCCAAAGTTTTAGAATAAATACTTAACTCCCGTCAGGCCTTCATATAGGCTGACTTAAAGACAAGCTGTTTTGAATATGTGAATTTATATTGTGACAGCTGATTTATTCTACTGCTTCATCCTCCACTGAGACTCTCCTAGATGGCATGTAACTGAGCATTAAATAATCCTTATATCCAAAAATAACCCCTTCAGGCAAACAATTCAAGTGATCTTTAGTCTGATCTTCAAGAACTTTGCACTGGCCCCAGTTCCATTATATCACAGACTCCTTCCCTTGCCACTTCTACCACCCCTGCACAGCCTTAGCCTACACAAGTCTAGGAAACATACAGTCCCAAAAAGTTGTCAGTCTTTGGTAAAAAGACAGTTTGAGAAATTTTTTTCTTGCTTCCCATCAGCCCAGTCTTGTTCACCTACCGAAAACAGGAAACCTTCTCTTGGTTCTGCAGGGTTTGTATGACTAGACATAAGAGATGTGCTGGAAATATTTATCACTGGGACTGAGTTCAATCAAACACTTTCAGAAGAACCCAAGCAAACCACTGAAAATCATGTTTAATCAATCACAGACCATCTTCCTGCTTTTGTAATACAGAACTTTAAAAAGCAGGTACCATCCACCTCCTAACACTGATGGACAGACCTGGTAACACTGTTTAGACATTGAAATCATGAATGTTTACACTTGTTGCCTAAACACTGCCCCAATAACAGTAGACCGTTTTAGAATCTAGTGATAAATTTTATTTAAAAAAACCCTTTTATAACTCATTAAAGTTGGTGCCAAACTTGGCACTGGGACCAATGGTTTGCCAAACAACAACAGCAGGGAAATAACAGCTTCAGGATTAAACAGGTGTGCTCAATATTCTGCCATATGATAAATTGAGCAAAACTGTCCTTAGCATACAGAAAGCTCTCTTGATCTGCCATGGTAGGTTTGCTTTATTACCAGGATTGAAAATCAGTCATGAACATAAAAGCAGCAAGAGAAAAAGTCAGACTGACTGCAATTATTTCCCCCTTGGTCTTTCTCCCTCCCTGCCAAGTTCTCTGTGGATACAGAGACCAAAGTGTATATTGTGAGAATGTAAATCACATGGTACATTGAAAATTCATTTTAATTTATGTACAGCAGTTACCATTCACGAACATTACAGTCCCTGCAATTACATTCCTTACAAGGTAAGTCTTCACTGTTCTCTACTGAATCCTCTGATGGAGAAACAGAAAGGAGAGGTGGAGTCAAGGAGTGAGGAATGATCACAGTCATCAAAAATGTTGGGAATTTGAGTAGTAAACCTCAGAGAGTCTTCTATGAAGTTCCAGAAATAAATGGTGGCAACGTGTATATATTGCAATTTTATTTCATTCGCTCAAACAAAACGTTAGCATGTAAGAAATTTAAAATGACACAATATGATAAAAATAGCAGAGAATGAACTGAGAAACTAAAAAGAAGGTAAACCTAAAAGCATGAAAAGTCAACATTCATTAGTGATCAGCTTCAGTCTTTGATTGACACTTGATGCTCGATAACTTTAAAACAACGAACTGGAAATCATTATGACTATCTGAAGAGATTTCAGCACCAGCACTAAGATTTTTACATTCAGTTGGTTTGCAGTTGACTTGGTAGCCACTTGTCTGTAGTGCAGGTTTATCATAGGTCAGATCACAGTGTTGAGGAAAGCAACGCCCTCCTGGCATTAAGAAAGGATCCCTTAAACTGCCCTCAGCTTAAGACATCCATTGTACAAAAGCACAGAACCACCACAGTATGGTTTTTAAAGAACTTAGTCACCAGTAAGCAAAATAATCTTAGCTTCTGCAGTTCATTTTCAATACTGAAATCTCTGGAAACGGTGCAACTGTCAGTAGGTCAGGAAATGTCTACAGTAATCTTTAATTCAATCCGATTTTCTGGAAAGAACCAATTCTGCAGTTTGGGATTACAGAAAGTATGTATGTAGAAGCAGCACAAAAAAAGACAACATCTGTTCCTTTTTCTTTTAAACAGAAATCATGTTAATTGTAGACCAAGGCACAAAACGTTTAGTGCATAAGCCAGTTCCTTGCACAACCTAGTAGTTCAGCCTTTAATTTTGGACCACTTGTTCCCGTTCACACTATTCCACTATGCTACTCCTGAACTCTCCTAGAGACAAATCAAACGTGATTTCTGACAAGGGTAAACATCCTTAATGCTCAAAAAGTCCAAGTAAAACAAAAAGTTACATCAACAAAGATGAAAATGCCTCCTCTTGTTTTGAAAAAAAACAGTACTTGACAAGCTTACTATGGATATTTTTTTTAATACCTCCAAGAAATGCATGCAGTAAAATGTTGTCATTTCTTTTTATTTATGAAAAAAAAAAAAATATGGAATTGGGCAATATTTCCACTGCTGTCATCTCTTTGAATTTGAACCTACAGTAATAGGCAATGTTTGAGTGGGTGAAAAATTTCCTATTGAAGCCTTTCCAAAGCTGTTAAGTGCTGTTTTGCTTTGGTGTTCGGCACTCAAGACAGTATGTAATGGAAAGCATTTGTCCTACGAATGGAGCTGCAAATACTTGTGAGCTGAAATGTTAATCTCTCCAAAACTTGTAAGTAAACTTTTCTTTTGGATCAGCACAGATCCCAAAGCAAACATGACACTGTTACAGCTTGGAAAAACAGACAGTGCAAAGGAAAAGCAAAGATTTTGATCCATGTTCTTTGTCCAAAGCACTACAGACCCAATTCACAGAATTTCTAGTCCACTGAACTGCACTACATTAAAAAAAAAATTACATTAAAAAAATTATAAAAAAAATTTAAAAATTGACACACATAAGATTTGAAAACCCTGGGAAACAGAAAGGTAATCACCTCCCCTAAAAATGATTCTCAAATTGTTGAACAAAACCAACGGCATTGCTGTTTTACCGGGTATGGGTGGTGTGGAGCTGTGGGAGTCTTTGTTGGTTTTGAGCTTTTTGGAAAGGAGGGTGGCAGATAAATTAGGAGGAGAAGGGGATATTTATTGTGACCTGATGCTCTGTTGTTCTACGGTAACTGCTGCTCTGTTTCATTAAACAATCAAAAAAGGAGTCTCAGAAAAGAGTGGAGCAGAGGGTCATGGTAAAAAGGTGAAGGACAACGCACTTACACAGGGGCATCCTCAGTAATTCAGATGCCCACATGTTTTTTCTCTCACCGAGAAATGAGTTCGGTTCACCTGGGAGTTTCAGAACCATTATGGAAGTACTACTGAATTTCAAATAGAAAACTGAAAAAAGATACAAAAGGATTAAGTACCTGGTTCCATTAACATGGTTACTGATAAAAGTCATGTTTTCCTCATTATTACACATGCATGTAAGATGAAGAAAAAGTGTAGAAAGTAATAAAAATGTGTCACCTTCCCCCTCCCTCATCCCGCATCTTTCTGGGCATAAATTAAGCCTTACAAATGAAAAGGCTACTCTGTGACATGCAATTTTTCTTTTAATTAAAAAGCTGGCTGTGTTGTGTTACATTACAAAAATGTCCACATGCATAAATCTAAAAAAAGCCCCAAAATCTACTGTAAATCTACAACATACTAATGATTTACATTTGACTGCTGATTCGCATTATGTAGAAGTCTTAGATTTGGTAAAGCATCGTAACAATGTAGGAAGGCATCTACATCTTTAAACTCTGGACTGTATTTGCTTTTTTTATTTTCCTATAAAATTGCATGAAGGCTAACTAGAGAGGCTTCCTATCATAAAATTCCAAAATCTTGATATGTCGTCCTAGGTCATTCATTTACAAATATTGCCCTTTAAAAGCACGCGTTTCTAATTGTTCCGTGTTTTGTGAACCGAACTTCTACACATCTGATCTCTTAAATTATTCATGGAAATATCAGATATGATAGGAAGACAAACCTGAGATACATTTGAAGTACAACAGTATAACTTGCTAACTCCTTCATTAATAAAAGAAAACCTCTCTGAAAAGCCTTCCCAAGCTTTTCCCTGTTTTTTTGTCTTAACAACAAATTCTGAAACATGTGCAATTTTATCTTGACATGAGTAGACTTCAAAGCACTGTGATCTTGTCTGATAGGTGTAGGAATTTCTGCATAATCATTACAGTAACTTTAAAGAGTCTCTTCCACCCTGCTGTAAAGGTCAGAAAAAAGCTGCAAACTAGGAGGGGAATAGCATATCACCAGAGTGATGTGTCTGAAGCTTTTCAGAATAGGTTGTTTCTCCCTCCTTCCAAGTGTCTGTCTGTCTCCGTTTTCTTCTAACAGCTCACAAAACGTAGTCAGTTTTATATCAAGTTAAAGAGTCACATCGGCTTAGTACTAGTCTTTCTATGCAGTATTCGACTTGCTGAGTTCCTGCCTGATAGCTGGAGAGAAAGAGAGAGAAAGTTAGCAAATCAAAAAGTCAGAGTCAAGGCAGAAAGCCAGAATACACAACTGACCCCTTAAAGAAGGCTCACTGCTCCAACAGCCCTACAATGTGAATAACCAACATATTAGAGTCTCATGTGGCTTCAGACAAGTGTCAGTATCAACCAGGCACCACCCTTTTTCTTCCTGTAAAATTGACATCTTACTTCTCAGTTCCCATCGCCAGCAAGCCTCTGACCTTACCTAATGACAGTCACTACCACTGGGGTTATCAAGGAGCTTATGTGTGGGCTCAGTTTTTTTTGTTTGTTTTTAGAGCAGCCTCAGGGCCCTGTTTGCACTGTTCTGTTCTGAAAGGCTGTGGCACAAAACAGCACAGCCAAAATATAGGGAAAAGCACTACATTCTCTAGCCCAAAACCAGCCAGCTCTTTCTACAACATCAGTTGATGACATTTGATATTTTATCATCAGTGGAATTAGTTTAATATGACTTTTTTCCCCCCAATAATTTATTTTGGTACATTCCACAAAGTAAAAAAATAAAAGAAAAAAAGCCCACCAAGGTAGTAAATTATACACAGTTTTATTTAATTCATGAATCATGGGCCTTTTAAGATTATGCTTTCTCAGTGTTTTCCCTTAACTACAGAAGACTACTTAGGGAAAGGTCTTCTGTAAAAATAAAAATGAAAATTGTGAGAAGAGTGAAAGCTGGAAGCACCATTCTAGTCTGAATATTGCCAGTTTTGAAATACACACCTCAGCTCTGGATTATTTAAAAATAACCCACCTCACTCAAATAGAGCATCCCTTCGACCACTCTTAAAAGACACTACTTGGTGTCAACATTCTACTAAACCAAAATGCTCTGGAGAGAAACCACTGGAGCACATCAGTCAGAACAGGTTTGGCACAAATGGTTTGCCACCAGACTAAGAACAAAGCTACTTTTACCAATATGTCATTCTTGGGCTCGAAACACTTTGTAAACACATTATAAAGCACATGTAGCTTCTTACTCTAAAGCTGAACAGCAGCAGCAAACACAGTGGCACCTACCATCAATGAGTTCTTCCTTTAATTTCGTTAACTCCTTCCTCATTTCGTCTAAAATGTCCTGTGGTGCCAGAACAAAAAGAGCAGATTAGTGAACAGAGTAGTTTTGCCACTTGTAATTTTCTGTGGAGGGAAATCCAAAATGTTTCCAATCAACCCTTAGCCCTTCTCAAATGCATAATCCACCCTTCAGCTTCCAAGTCAAACCTCAAAAACCTAAATTATACATAAAACATCCTAATTGCAGCTACAATACAGAAAAAACCCTTCCACAGAAGTGCTACAAATTGATTTCCACAGAACTTATGAGAGAAGTGACATTTTGAAGTTACAATAGTGCACTAATGTAATTGCTAAATTAAAAAAAAAGTAAGAAAAATCCCAAAACTTGACACATTCCTTTAAACTAAGACAGCTCTGCTACAGCTGAAATGTGACGTGAAACGCAAAAAACGGACCACCACAAGCCAAGGAAATATTAAAAAAAAAAAAAAAATTAGAAAAAAGGTAGATGGAGTTATCAAGGTGCCAGCTGCCAAGCAGAATGTGAGGGAATGAAGGGCAGCAAAATGAAGTGCTGTTTTCTCCATCCCTTCCTCTAAGTGATGTTAACTGATGATTTGATGATAACGTGTCTACAATGAGGGGTGGGGTGGTATCTGTTTCTGCAAAGGAGACTGCCACCTCCCGGCCAAATCCAGGGTAAGCATGACACTCATCCGGGAGATCCCAGCTGCTCCTTTCCCAGCGCCGGGGTCAGCATGCTGTTCACAACTGAGCATGCAATTACTCGCGTGTGCTCTACACTTGCTGGGTCCCTCGTGTTTCATCCCTGTTGGTGGACGAAACAAAAGCAGTCCAGGCAAAAACAAAAAGGAAGGGGAAAAGAAGCAGCGAGACTGCTAGCAGCAGCAGCATTTCATGGAGGCTGTACCAACAGTATCACAAATCCTTGAGATGACAAATCTGGAGGACCCTTGAATTAGACTCTAGAACAAACCCACACATGCTCCACAATCATGCCACCAGGCCAGAAAGAATTCTAGAACTGCCTGCTGACTCAGGACCCAATCCAGAAGAGACAATAACCCAATCCAGAGCCAACCACTAAATAGGCCTGTGGTCTAGAAGCATCCACCAAGTTAAAAGCCACTCTAGAACCACTAAGCTGGAGCTGGCACCAGAAGCTCCCTCCCCGCCCCGGGACAAACCCATTGATCCAAACACCACTTCAGGAAGATCCTTCAACTCCACAATTCACAACCCTCTAAAAACCACTGCCACCACCGTGGCCCTCCAAACAATTACTAAATCATTGAGTTTGGAAGCAGCTAACAAAACAGTTAAAAATTGGTATTGGACAGCCACAAGTCCTTATGGATACAAGTTGTCTACTCAAAGCATTATATTCGTACCTGCTTCAATCTGTCATAATCTAGACCTTCTGACTGTACTCCGTTGGCACTGGGTTGTCCCGTTGGTGTAGATTTTGGTCTGCAGTAAAAGAACACATCCATGAGTACAGGATACATAGGACTTCCCCCATCAAACTTACTAACATTTGTTTATCAAAAACATAGTAAAGAATTAGAATGAAAAAAACTAAACATTGGGAGTGGGAGGGTGGGAAAATCAAGCAGACCCAAAATACCACACAGAATAGAAAGCAACAACCAAGAACATTTTCCACACGCTGGAAATACTAATTATCATAAGAGTTATTAGTTCAAAACAAGAACTTCCAAAGTAGCAGACAGATTTCACTGTCAGGGGTTTCTGAATTCTTCATAATGGGCATGAAAAGCTGAACGCCTTCAAATGTCAAATACCTTCTCTTTTCAACTGCTTACTCATTCAAAAGAGGCTCTCTCAAGGAAACACTCCCACTAACTAATGACTACATGTTGATGCTGACTGTATGGATGCTGTAGAACCACCCTGGCAGATTTTCAACATTTGCCAGGGCATGGCTGAGCAACCTTATCTGACTCCCTTCCAACCTAAATTATTCCATCAATTGCTTTCTAAAGCTGCTGAAAGCAAATACTGTAAGAGCAGCAAGATCCATAAGATAATACGTGAGAGGAAGTTTAGCATTTTGGACTGTGTCATGTTCGATGTTACCTTATGCAACACTCTCAAGACATCGGACTTGCTTAACAAGACCATCTGCATTTTTTAACACAGATTCCAAAACAAGCAGCTTTTCTGACTTCTCACTTCTCCTTCCTGATTCCCTCTTTTCTACAAGGTGTAATTCAGACTCATATACGTACTACAGCTATGAGCAGAGACAGTGCCTAGATGCTAACAGCAGGAATACCAAAACTGTTCTCCAAAGCAGGGAGGGAGGGATGGACCGATGGGTGGCACAAAGTTCATGTCAAGAGGTTTCCCCAATGTTTAGGACTGTCACAGTATGCTAACTTTGAGGAAGGGCAGGGTATTACCAGACTAACCTAGGACCTACTTCATTGCCCTTGCATGTGGCATCACTGAACCAGAAAAGCCTGGCCTAAACTCAGTGTGTCACTTCAACATTCCTACATAGGAGAAATTCATTAAGCATTGCATTTTTCTGGATTTGTTACCTGATGGTGCAGCCTTGTTTACTACAATGGAAGGTGGACAGAAGACAAACTAGTAGGAAAGGCACAGTTCTGTGCTTTATCTTCTCTCAAATATACAGTATAGAACTACCTTTTTCCAGAATAAAGCAGAATGCATAAAGAACACAAGCAGTGCATCCCAGATTTTAGGTTTTTTTCATTTATTTATATATTTTTAATTAAGCTAACAAAAAAAAGCTGTATTCTCACTCAAAAGAATAGCAAACATATATCTATTTCTTATAGTTTTTTTACAAAATCACTACCTTCAGCTTTCATGCATCTTCCAAGACTTCCTTTCCTTCCTTCATGAAGAAATTATCCTACTGCACTGGTTTTGTTCAGTAAGAGCTGAATGAATGTCACACTGAAATGTTTTGATGACTTTTACAGCCTGACAGGAGTATTTTCTGATTTGCTAAGCTAAGGAGAACACTCAGAACATGACTCCCAACAGAAAAGCGTGCACACACCAAAATGTTGGCTTGATACTTGTTCTTCACATGGGATCACAATATTCAATTGCTACAGCTGTTAAGACTTAAGTCTACACTGTTTAAATGTAAATTCCAAGAGAGAAACTGCTTGTTACTATGGCTTGAAACACAGCAAAATGAAATCCATAATCCACCAAGTAAGACAGAAGATGAAATATTGAATAACTTGATAGTGAAAGAAGCTGGAAAACAGAATTCACCTTGCAACCACCACAAAATCTACTGTGTGTGCTAATGCTATGAAGGCAAACCACAGTTTAGGATCTTTTTTCAAAATGCTTTACATATTGACAGTGCCTAGTTCATTACAGAAGAATTCCCTTTCAAAAAGCATTCCTCAAGATGAGATCTTTGGCAATTGCTGTTTCACCACGTATCCGATATTTAAAGTGTTACTTGCAGTTTACATCTCAATCTGCAAACCCTGATTTACTCCAAACAATAGCATAAGATTTGCAGATTCTTCATATACAGTTTCTGATCACTACTTTGTTCCCAGACACTCTGGTATTACAGCATTTAACCAACATGACTGAAACAAAAGAAATCAGTGTCCTCTTAAAGGCAGCTCCTGGCAACTGGTAACAAGCACCCTGCTGCCTGCCTTAACAGAAAAACCCAAAAAGAATATACTTTGTTACTTTAAAAATAATTACTTATGACTTTAATGTTTTAATGAGATGACCTCAAACAAAAGCTCTCCACAAAACAACTGCTTCATGGTCTTTTTCTTTCAGATCTTCAGAATAAAAAGTGAGCTTTACCCACTCTACTCCTGCTATCTGTCAAAAATCTTAACAGGAAAACTTCTTTATAAACTCTACCCCTCAGTCTAAATGGAAGACATTTCTGCTTTCCAAAATGCAAGACATTCTTAATTCAAATACTGAAAGACTGTAATTTGTAAACTAGACGATTTCTACTATCAGGAAAATCTACCTGTCTCCCCCACCCAAATGATGCTATTTTTATCTTCTTCAACTTGCTCAGAAAGAAGATTAACAGTGAGTGCAGCTGCCATTAGGGAAAACGTTAACTACTGAAATTTAGTGAATAAATCATCCCAACCATTCGATCCTAAGATGGTTAAAGAGCTCTCCCATGTGGTTTTTCATAGCATTGCCTAACAGGACAGTGAGGCAACCCTGATAGTCCCTAACACACCTTCAATCAAGCATGCAAGGTAAAGACTTTATTCATGCCAACATGCAGAATACACCACCCAAGTTAGGTAGCTAAAAGGGGAACTTTTCATACAAAAGATTAAGTAATCACCACAGTGAGTGCCTTGATGAAAAACAAAGCTGGAATTTGAATCAGTAGTTCTGAGGGACTCGACAGCATTTACCCGTGGAAAGCTCTCAAAACAAAGGTGTCAATGTCAGCACTATGTGACTACCACTAGAGAGTGAAACTTGGATCTACAGAAAAAAAATGTACATGAGATTAACTCTAACTTGTGAATGTGTTTCAAATAGAAACATTAATTTCTGTTTAACGAGTCTTTTATCAAAAATTAATTGCTATTGCTGTGCACCTGAACTCACAGTTTTGAAAACCCTCTTCTCAAAACACCAGCAAATGGTTCACTGAATCCTGGCATGTTCAACAGGAATTTGTACCTTTGCAGGTGGAGACTGCCAGAAAACCAGTGTTTAATGTGAGTTCATATCAGGCTCTTAAGCCATCTCAATTTGCCTTTGATACCATCTGCTTTTAACAAAAAAGGGCACAATTGGACAAACAGAATGTGAAGAGGAACCTGGTGGTGTGTGTGGTGATTACCAATCCATGTAGGAAAAGTCCAACCCTAAACTGGTTCAAGTGGTTATTATAAAGTCTCCAATCCCAACAGGATGATACCTGTTTAATGAATCATAGAACCTGTTTTCAGAAGCAAGTAGATTTTTCCACGGAGATTCCCGTCTGAGAAGGGGAAAAACACTACCTTAAAGAGCTATAATAGGTTTTAATTTTGTTCATTTTTAGCACCTTAAATACCATGGAGTTTCACTAGCTCCAAGACTTCTATTTGAATGTTTCAGGAAATAGTAAAAGCACACAGCTTAAGCCTTTTCAGTTTGCCACAAAAAAAAAAAAAAAAAGGCCTGATTCTAAACAGGACATTAGCTTAGCTTATTTTCAAATGCTTAGAACATTCATTCTGAGTAACAACCACCTCATTGTCTACCTGTTTGGAAGCTCTGAAGAGAAAATTTTGCTTACTTGCCAGTTTCTTAAGTACTCTTTGTTTAACCCCTGTAAATGGCTCATGGCCTTTCTGCAGAGGTTGGGAGCAGGTTCTGGAGCACTACCAGGTGAAAGATATTCCCTTCTGGCAAACACAGTATCAGTGTTTCAAACAGCAGCACCCCTTGACTAACTCACTCAAAGAAGTTTAACAAGCTGCTTGCTGAGACAGACTTGGCAAGCGTAGAGAGTTAAGAAAACTGCAAGGATGTTCAAGAGAAACCTCCACTAACATCGTTTCTTCCTCAGTCTGTGAAACGCTCCTTACCCTGACAGGGCAACTTGTCAACACTGACTAGAAAGTTGTACCAATAATCTTAAAGTAGATACTATGGCACCTTCAAGCAGGTTATGACAGCACTGGAAAAAATACTGATGTTTAATAAACATAGAATTATTATTTTGGAAGTGCTTTTAGGGTATACATCCATGAAGGCTCACATCAAATTGAGTTCTATCAACATTTTCCATTGGATGAGTGAAGACAAAAACTTGATGGAGAGAATGTCTCAATACACCTCAAAGAGAAATCTCAAAAATCCTCTGTTGTCCTGTACTTCTCTAGGTCAGGAAACATTTTTAACAGAAAGCAGCAACCTCTGAATTTCACCACTTGAAAAAAGATCAGTGAAATTAGACGCATAAAACAGTTTACAAGAACCTGCTGTTGCAGGGGCAGGTAGAAACAAGACTTAAGAACATCCCAGACTCCTCAAAAGACTCTGCTAAGGAGAGTTTTCCTACTTATTCACCCCTTCACTTTGTTGAACTGCTTATCCATAGGGTATCTACAGCCAAAGGGACAGGTCAGCAACTGGTTTAAACAATATAAAATCTAAAATGCTCTTTAGGATTCCTTAGTCAGTTCTGTGACAAACTCCCCCTCAATGCCACACTTTGAAGCAGATTGACGTATCGATACAAGGGACCTTGGTTAAAGCAGGTAAGACCTACTGGGTGTGAGGGGGAAGAAGGTAGGGGACAGTCAAGGCTAAAGGTAACACAGCATTTTGTTACACTGACAGTGGAGCAGAGAGAACACGACCAATGTCACCTGCTTTTTGACAAGAAACCAAGCAAGCAACCAGAATCAGGGCTGCAGACACCTGGAGCTCCTGGATGCAGTTACTTGTGAAGGACAGTCGAGGATACTGATACAGGCTAAGAGTGTTTAGTGTTCCAGTTTAGAACTGAAGACCTTGAGGGCAACCTCAACTACAAGTGAGGCCACTCAGAGAATAGTTGTTTTTAATACTCTAATCACCAAATCTTGTATTAGCTGTTTTCAAGAGACCAGACTTTTAAGGAGAATTCAAGTAATTTCAAACACAGCATTCTCAAGGTTTAACATGTTCTTTTGTTTTCTCTCAAGAAACTCAAGTAATTCTCTCAGACTATCATAGTTCAGAACCCTTTAACCTCTGTACGTGCAACATACAGGAATTCTAAATGAACCCCAAGCCTTCTGCTTAACGTAAATGGCAATGAAATATACCTAAAAAATAAAAATCTAAAGAACAATTTCACTTACTGAAATGCCTACTGAAGCACCCACTACCTACCAAAGTTCCAGCTGACAAGTTACCAAAGATTGGCTACTTGCACTGAAGGATGCAGATATTTCTAAAGTTCTTTAGGACAGACTTCTTTAATTTGTATGAGAAGCTACTAAAAATTGTCACAGAATCAAATCTTACCAAGATGGCTTAAATATCTAGATAACTATTAAATATCTAGATAACTATTCTATGACTAGCACAGAAATAGAAAGGAGAACACCCATTCACTATTGAATATGCAAATTGCAGCACTGATTTTTGTTATCCCTTGCAGAAAATTTCAGACTTCAAATAACCAGAAGAAAATAACATTGCTGTAAGCAAATATACACGTTAATAATTGAAGTTATACAGCAGCAACTGTTAAAGAATATTTTTGAGTTTTACTTTTGATTTTACTTTCAAAAATTTCACTTACTAGCATTCTGCAGTAGTGACTCTTCATTCCTACTCAGAACTGCCAAAAGCAGTTTCACAGCAGTCATTTGAAACCCATACATTTTGCTTTTAACACTATTAAGGTGATCTTTGCTATTTCAGTCCATTTGCAGCAACATGTGCAACAAGAGCAAACATAAGGAAGAGATAGCTGGTACAAAAGGGGAGTACCTGGAGATAACGGGTGACTTGCTTCCATTCACTGTGTTTGTCCTTTCCCAAGGCTTTCTTGTTAATTCTGGAAAACACAGTGAGAAGATTAAAAACTGTCTTTTTCCATTCATTGTTTCATTTATGTGAGGAAACTTCAAGTACCTGGCAACTCAAGTCAGCTGGTTGTTTTTTTTGCTGTTATTACATTAGTTCTTTCATATTAAGCTGCCTCCTGTTTTGTTCATCTTGTCTTTAGTTATACTACCATTTACATTGTGAGAGCATCTTAAGAGTCTCACCTGTGTCCTAGACACTGTAAATGCCATTTGATTCTTAATCCAGCTGGGAGAAGGTCTGCTTGCTTCAGTAGTGAAACATGGAATTCTGGAAGCATAACCACTCAGCTTCAAATACTCGAGGAAGAGTATTTTCAAGCTAAAGGAGTTTCCCTGAACTGTTAATGAATTATGTAAAATTCAGTGCCAATTTCAATTAAGTTATAGCAGGTATGATATGACCTCACACAACTAGAACACCTTTTAGCAACAAGATACTTATTTTCCAAAGTCTTGTCCCCAAAAGGATACTTCCACAGTTGTAATATATAATTTCCCCCTTTCAAAATAATAGACTCAGAGCTAAAGGAACGTTGCCCCAGGATCCAGAAGAGACTGATGTTGTCCCCTCTGATACCAGACATTACTGTGCATCTCTTCTCCCATCTGGGCAGCTTATACCCTAGGGGCAAGCACTCTATTAAAATACCCTGCAGCTGAGGACTTTTAGGCCTGGTCTATAAGCATGAGTCCAATTTGCAGTAAAGTTTTAAAAGCCCAGCCTATCTTTATATGTGCTCATGCTTCATTTTCCATTATGAAGCCTGTTTTCAGTTCTGCTTAGAATCCCCTCCAATAAACTTTGACTGCTATCTTGAGTCTATTACAGTGATCTGAAGTCAGCTTTGTTGTGCAGGTTTGTGTGTCAACAGCAGAGAGACAGAAATTACAGCTGAAAGAAGGTAAACACTTCAGGTAACAACTGTTTATTTGTGTTCTTGCATAGTGAACAGGATTTTTTTTTTTTTTTTTCATTTAGTGGTCTTACCTAAGCCCTTCCTCAGAAGGTACCTATCATCACAAATACTTCATTCCTTACGGATCAGGTTTTCATTCCTTACAATCTACACAAATTAAAAGAGTATTTCCACAGTGTGAAATATTGTTCATTTCCTACCATTACCTGCTGAGGACTTCAATGTGCCACTGATCAGACTATATTTCAGATTTGGGGTTTGTTCCCCTTCTTTCATATTGCTAAGCTAGGCAAGCAGAGAGACATGCCCTTTCAGAGTCTCACATGGCCCAGAAAGTTCTCTAGGATGCAGCTAGAGACTGAAAAGAATATTGCAGAAGTCTGCTAGCATAGCCTGTGACCCACCCAAATGAAGGCTACCAGTGCTAATAATAAGTCTTAAGCTTAATTTTATACATCAGTCTCCAGGACTTGTCCTGCCACAGGAGGTACTTTAGCAAGATTTGAGCTGTATCTATAAAACTGAGAAACTTCTGGTACAGCTGCAGCTTGCTCAAGAGGATGCTGAGCATCCCTCTTAAAACATTTTAAACACACATTCCATAAATGAGACACAGCATTACCAAAGCATCTCACATCAAGAAATGAAGTGAAATTTGTCCACTGGAAGGAAATGGTCAAATTGTGAATGCATTTGACATTACCAAGTTCGATGAGGCCTCTTATCACAAGGAATTAAAGAACCACTTCTACTGGCTTTCATTTCCTTCTTTTGGGCCTATATTAAATTCCCTAAGGCTAATCTCATCCCTATGTTTAACGGAATAAAGCAAACTCCTAAGGAGACAGAGAAAAAAGGGGGAGGGATATGTGGGTGTGTGTAAAACCTTGATTTGTATTATGTCATTTATTGTCTTGCAGACTAGTGGCTGTATCTCAGTATTAAGTTTTCCAGTTATTTCCATCTGGACACACTTATCTCCCAGCACTCCTCAGCAGAGGAATCACGGGTGAAGAATTTCAACTCCGTGCACTTATATTCTTTATTCACTTATGTTCTTTTCATCAGTCACCTTCTGAACCAGGACCCATTCTACAGCAAAATTCCAGGCTGTAATTATGGGAGAAGAGGCAGGCTCCAAAATTCTGCAGAGCTGCTGAGATTTATCACTAGATTTTACCATTATGGAGTCCCAGAGTTCACAAACCTGCGCTACTTACCAGGTGTGCTTGTTGAAGAAACTTTAGAAGTTGAAGACTCTGATTCTTCCTGATTAAAAGGGAGGATAGAGAGAAACGAGAGAGAAATAAAAACCCAACTTTATCATCTGTTAAATTCACAAGAGTCAAACTAAACTGTTTAAATAATTATTTCACTTTTTATTAGATTTAAGATAGTTCTTACCAATTGTAGGTAGAAAACGTGTAAGCACTAGGCACTTTACAAAATAGTGGCTGGGTATGTGTTTAAATATATAGTAAAGGATAAAGAAGCTCTTGTACACCATTCGTATTTTTCTCGTAATCTTTTTCCTGAGTAATGAGAAGTAGATAAAATTTCTCAACTCACAGTTTTATCTTCTTTCTGCTCTGGTTCTGTTGATCCCTTTTCAGCAATTCTTCTCCTATAAGCAGAGACAAAAATTACCAAGATCATTGTGGCTTTAGGATGGAAAAATGTTGTTTACTGGAATTAAAGACCTACACAGCCTGATAGATCGATAAATGAAAATTAGTGTGTTTAAAGAGGTACTTTCAATATACTTTCAAGGACAAAGCACTCCTGGCCAAAGCAACTGTGCAATTTGAAGTCTGCTTCCCCTCCCCTATTGCTGCACAAAGACTCACACAGAAGTACTAGATTACACTCAAATAAAAATGGCTATTCATGAAACGTTATCAACTTCACAAAGCAACCACAGGAGCAAGCCGACATTTATCTGATCCTTAGCCAGCTGCACACAGGCACCCCAAACCCTACCTCTCTGATGACTAAGCAGCAGGAGCACAGCAGAAACAGCTCCTTACCTCCTGGCCAGCAGGGCGCTCATTTCTTCCATCAACCCACTGCCTCCTAAGGGAAGGGGTCCATTTCCACGGCCACCATCTGTTTTAGATGAAGCAGAGCCTCCTCCTCCTCCTCCTCCTCCTCCACTTGAACTGGAGGAGTCTTCACCCTTCATAGTACACAAAATAACAGCAGATGTGCAAACAGAATGAGAGCTGACTTAATGAAATCAGCAGAATTCACATACAAGAAAGACACAACTGCATAAAGAACGTGATGGGCTGGTAGCACATCCTGCAATTGCTTTTTAATAATGAATTGAGCCTATCCAAAAAGTCTTGATACAGCTATTAATCTTGAACAAAGGTTACAACCAGTTCAGGACGATGGGATTTAAGAGACAGGAATTAGAAAAAGAAACAAGAGTGATATTTACCCGTGAGACTTTCCTAAGTTTGGCTCCAGCAAGTGCAGCTGCTAGTCCAGTTAAAGGGCGATTATCTTCAGACACAAATCCCGCTGAAAATCCAGAGGCTGGGAGAGGGGGAGCAGGAGGTGGAAGGGGAACAGAAGGAACTTGGCTAGGAAGTGGAGGAGGCGGTGGTGGCGGTGGCGGAGGCCCTGAAGGTGGAAGTGGAGGAGGTGGTGGTGGACCAGGAGGAGGTGGGGCTGCTACTGAAGACTGAGCTGGGCCAGGGGGTAGGGGAGGTGGAGGAGGAGGTGCAGGTGGTCCTTGGACACCACCTAGTATCAAAGAGAAAACAAATAGACTACATTAAGGATTTAGAAAAGAAAGATCTTATTTCCATTGAAATGGTGGCTCTTTTGCTCAGTGCATGGAACATTAAAACTGGTAAGATACTAGGCAAGAAAGTACTGGAAGTTTCAGCAGGAGACAGACATTCCTATTCAATGCACTAAAAATATTAACATAGTATAGCATGAGATCAGACAGTTTCAGAGACATTTACATAGGAAACCACTCCAGTCAAGTTCTGTGCTGCAACCAAGAACTTTACACCAGAAAACAGGCAGAGTCAAGTAAGACATGAGCATCATACCAGGTAGGAACAATACTGTGTGTTCACATGGTGCTAAACGCAGTGACCCTTCATCGTATTAAAAAACATTTAACATATCACCCAAACTTCTGAACCCTTGAACTGTTTGAGTACCAATGCTAATTTCTAATCTATATATAAATCTTTCCTCTAAAAAACATTCCACAAATCAACTGTAATAATTTAACACAAACACTAACTAGTGCGTTAGAAGACTGACATATTTCAAGCTGATGGGAACAAGCTCTTCTATTTTGTATCTATCATTCCCTTAATGCTTGAAATTCACATGGATATCCAATGCAAAGTGCATTGTGAAAAAATAATATTCTAATGATCACTGTGTTATTATCCTAGGATGACTTTAAGGAATTGTGACCAAGACAACAGCTCCACACATCCTCCCCTCTTCTCACCCAAACTGCCAGAAGGTACTCAAAATGCTGCACAACTACCTTAAGCAATCTCTAAGGGCAGGAATTTTCACCTGGCTTCCTAGTCAGCTAACCACTACATAAATTCAAAAGCCTTTTAAACTCTCTTGGCATCACTCACCATCCAAGTGCACGCTTCTGTTCCATACTAGAAGTGAGGCTATTCACCCTATTTCCACTCCATCCCAAAGTAGCTCACGCCGTCATTTAAGACAAGAGGGAATAAAAAGGATCTACTCTGCATGGCTTGTGTGTGATGAAGCCACAGGCTGCTTACCCCCCAGGAGCCCCTCTGCCTACGCCTTTAGCCCAGCTACTGCAGTTATGAACAGAGACCTAAATCTATTAAATCAATGTGAAAGCAGGATTCAGGTTAACAAAAACATTTAGACCCAGGTAAAACATTTCTACCACATTGGTGGAATGTCCATTAAGACTGTCACCTGCTTCATCAAACGGTTTGTCTGAAGTCCTTTCAGCTACACTGATTAAAAAAACACAGCAAGACTTGTCTATATGTATGTGTGAACATACAGCCATGTATCAAAATACAACCACTGTCCAAAAGGAAATGCTGTAGGTGTTACATACGACTTCTAAGTTTGAATTATTCCTCACTTAAGGTCGTTTACGTGTCCAAAGCCACACATATGTTCTTCTGTGTTGGCTGCCATGTGGAAACTAATGATGCTGCCTGTTAAAACCTTGTTCCAAATAAACTAACAGTGCAATATTTACCAGGCAAACATTTGAAAAGCTCTGTTCTTCACAGGTGAGAGCTGAAGAAATCAGATTTTTTACTAACTGCAGGCCACAGGATGCCGGCTGTTACGCACAGAGCTTTAAGGTTTCCCTTCCCCCAGTTTTGCAAACGGTATTTCATCGTGGTATTAAGATCACTGCAACTTTGGAAGCATTGTATTAATTCCTGGGGGCAGTTAGGGGCTTTGGTACCAATTGGTTTCGGGCGCGTTCCTGCTTAGCGCATTAGTAGCAATAACAGAAAGCCTTACCCTGCTGGGTCGTAGGTTCAATCGGCTGAGAGGCTGCCTGCAAGACTGGCTCAGAAGCAGAGGAGTCTCCCAGCACAGAGTTTAGAGAGTTCTCAACAGAGGCAGGGGTAGCTGCAGAGGGAGAAGGGAGAACACTAGGCTTGGATGAGGGAGTCGAGGCATTCGGGGAGTTGGGAGAAGGAGAAGCTTGAGGTCCAGAGAGTGACAGAGGCGGAAAGGAAGGCAGTGGGGGGGGAGGAGGTGGCGGAGGTGGCGTTGGACCTGAGGTAGAAGGTGAAGGAACCGGATAAGCCAGGTTTTCAGGAAGCCCGTTAGGAGCCGTGGGAGACGTGGACATTTGGGTCACTGGATTAGAAGCCGACACTGGGAGGACGGGTCTCGGACCAGTAGCTTTTCCTGGTGGACTGCTTATCATTACTGGAGGAGATGGGGGAAGGGGGGCAAAACTGGGCGCGGACCAGGCAACAGGCTTTGGATTTGGAGGCAAAGTCGCCATGGCATTGACAGGAGAAGGGGGCCGAGAACTTTTGTTCAGCGGACGAGGAACCGTAGCATAATGGGGGAGAACAGGGTGGAAAGCTGAGCCTAAAGATGTAGCAAAACGTGATGCAGAGTGCCTTAGAGGCGGTGTAGGGGGAGTGGAAGTCGGTGGTGCAGAAGTCACTACAGCGTACTCCGGTGTGGCCTCTGCCATTGGTGCTGAGACTGCTTTTGCATATGATGGAGGAGGTGCTGAAGGAGGCTGGCAACTGGAGTATTCAGGAAGTGGAGTGCTATACGGGGAGTTGTCGAAAGATGGAGCTGGACAGAAGATGGAAAGCAGCAGCAAAGGCAGGATAAAAAAAGGAGAAAGAGAAAAAGGGAGCTAATGAAGCAACAAAACCAGCATTCAAACAAAATGCATAAATGTAGACTACAGTTAGTACCAGAGGATTAGGCACAAGTGAAAATACTGTTAGGAAAGTTTTACATATTATCAACAGCTGCTTTTAAATCTTACCAACTATTTTTGTGCCAACGTTTGAACTTACAAGTATGTTCCAGAGAAAGTTTTCTCAAATCCCATCTGTGAGATGGATTAGATACAGGGTTGAGTAATCAGTCTTTTATCAGCTTCTATCTTCTTGTTTGGTTGCAAAGTGCAAGCAAGTGTAGTGATCTTAACATTTGTTTCAACTCCACTAACAAAACTCCTACCATAGGCAGCAAGTATCATCTTTCTATTCCCCAGAAAAAAACTCCACCACAAACTTGAAAGTGCTGGGAATAAAACTACCGATAAAATCCTCTGCTCTAAAATGACTAGCTCTTACATGGTACTCCTTGACTTTGGACCATGAGCTGACTTATGTCAATTGAGTTTGTTACTAAGGAACAACCAAGCACTTGATTAACGTTCCATTGTATTACCAAAATGAGAAAGCTTTCAGTTATCCCTGGATACCTTTCCGCAGGCACTGCACTATCTTATCTACAAATACATACAATACATTTCACTGAAATGTTCCTGCAATGATAAACTAAGCCGGACTTCATACTGAGAAGCATTTCTCACGCTATTACTTTGCCTTACAGAGGTACGTACCTTCTGCGTTAACACACTCAGCTGCTATGTTTAGGGGGTTTTTCCCAAATTATGCAACGAGGATACATCTTGTTGAATAGAGCAAACAGTGACAAGGTATTTGGAAAGTTTAACTCATCACACTTTAACCAATGTTGGAGGTGTCCAATATACTTCAAGTTCTTCAAGCAATCAGAGAGCATGGCAATGGAGTGAGCAAATAGTGCAAAAAAATTTGTTTCAGAGTTAATGGAAAATTATGACAGGAAAGTCAAAGCTCTTGGACTTCTTGCCATAAAAAAATGCAGGAATTTCAGCAAATAGAAGCCTGAAATACTGACTGTTGTTACACAACTGTACTCACTGCCTTTTGTTGCTTCTCTCACACTCCATCACCCAAACACATAAAGAGTAGTCTGGTAGTTGAACACACTCGAGTTTTGAAATTCTTACCAGCATTTGAAATTCTTCTCTCTCTTTCCCATTCCAATTGTTCCCTTTCCAACTGTTCTTGCCGTTCTCTTTCTTGCCTTTCCCGTTCAAGTCGTTCAAGTCTTTCTCGATCCTGCCTCTCCTTCTCTTGTCTCTCCCTTTCTAGGCGCTCTTGCCGTTCCCTTTCTTGCCGTTCTCTCTCCAGTTGCTCCTGCTCTAGGCGCTCTCTTTCAAGTCTTTCCCTTTCTAGCCTCTCTCTCTCCAGCCTCTCCCGTTCCATTCGTTCACGATCCAGCCTCTCCCGTTCCAGCTCCTTCTGCCTCTGTTGCTCTTGCAACTGTCTATAATCGTGAAAAAAGGAAAAAGACTAAGCTGCAAAGCGAAAACCAAAAATATGAAGCAACTGCAAAGAGGACAAGAAGAAAAACTAATCATCAATCTTTGCACCAGCAAGAATAAAAGCACAGCATTTGTACCTACACAAAATTCTTAATTCTATTTGTCTTTTTTCTGAGCTGGATAGTAGTTTTATTATGTTTACAGTAAAAAGAATCACATATCCAATTTCCTCTTAACTAACTGAACATTCTGAGAGACAGCTTCCAAGAAGTAAGAATAGAAAGCTGCTGCTGCTAATTTACTAACTGATACAATCTTCCCCGCTTGGGATATGGAATTACATTTGTTCTTTGCATGGTATTTTATACCCGAAGCAGTGAATAAAAGTACAGTGAAATAGCAGTAACATAAATACTCATTAAAAAACTCCACCCCCACATAAATTATGGGTTTTTTGGATTAAATAGTCAGCTAGTATTTGTCCAAATTTTACAGATGTATCAAAACACACACATGTCCACCTCCACTTGCATAGTCCAACACACACACACAATTTAACTGGCAACAACACGAGAACACCCTGAAGGCAGGGGAAAACTGGACATGGCCAAAAAAAGCCCAGGGTGCAGCAGCCAAGGAAACACTGCAGGGAGCTGGCAGGGTTTCCAGCTCATGGGAGCCTTTGCAAAGGAAAGCAGAGAGGGGGAAGATGTGGAGAGGAGGAAAACAAGTACAAGCCAGGCAGAGGAAATATAAAGAACTTCCTAATGGGAAGAAGGAATCTCGCAAAATTCTCTGCCAAAGCCACTGGGTTGGCTGAAACGACTTTCCTGCAAAAACATAGTGGGAAAAACTATTTAGCTATATACCACCTTTTGATTCTTTCTCCTCAATCCGTTTTACATTTTCTCAAGGGTTTTTTGTGGGCCTTTTTTTTTAAAGATAAATCTTCCTAGCTGGCTAAAATACACCTTTTTGATTTCCAAAGCTTTTTCATCTCTTGGGGATAACTTGCTACTAAAACAAAAATTAGGCACATCCTCCTCTCAGTTGTGGCCAGTGTGTTCCTGTCAGGGTATAACACTGAAAATGTTATTAGCTGTTCTCCTCTTGGAATTCTTGTTCCCAAAAAAATTTGAAGTCTTGTATATAAAGCAAACAGCCATTTTTTTCTGCCATGCTTCAGATGCAAACTTAAGATAGCTTTTCAATAAATACAAAGCACAGCCAGCTTTTAACTATAAAGCAAAAAGGAGACTTGAATTTTGACACCTCAAGCTACTAGATACTTGTTTTCTATAGTGTGCCACTGGGCAACTTTATTTGGATGGGTCATGGGCAATGCTATACTGAATGTGCAGAGTCATACAAACTGAATTCTGAAAATGAAGGGGAACTTGAGCTTTTTCAGTTCTTTTCATGCCTAGAAAATACTGGCATAACTGGAAACTCTAGCCCATGAACTATTACAACTGAAGGCCACCCATTTTTCAGACCAGTGTTGCTCCTTTACGAACAAATTACAAATACTGAAACTTCATAATTGCTGTAAGCAATGAGGTTCCAGTTATGCACAGCAAAGGACTTTTTCCCTACTGAACTTGTTACCCACCATCCTCAGAAGCAGCAAAATAGTTCTGCTCCTTTATCAGTCTTTCCCTCAGCTCCTGCTCTCCCATATAACAGAGCTGTAATAGCAGTCACTACAAAACCAGAGCTGCAACTCAGCTTGTTAAATGCTTGATTTTTAGCCTCAGAAGTCCACTAAGAAGTCTGGTGATTGACCCATACATATTTGGAACCAGTAGAGGATTTCTATAAAAGAGAATGTAATATAACCCGCAGAAATGTATGCTCCAAAAGAGATATTAAAAATATTTTTGACATTACATTTTCGTTTGTTCTGTACTGTACAAATCTAGTTTTACTATGTGCTCGTTTCCCCCTCAGATAAAATCTATTATTAAAGGAAAGCAGAGTTTTCATCATTGCTAACTTGAGCTTGGTTGTCTTAAGATCTTTCTTTTCCTAAAGCAGAGGTGAATGTGCACGCATTTGGAGCTGAAAGGATATTCAGAGCAGAAGTCAACGCTGGCAAACTCCAAAGTAGCTTTATTTTCTTCATTCTTTTTCATTCACTTGCAGAAATGAGCATATTCTACCTAGAAATGTATACTCTGTTCATCCTAAAACTAAACTGTAGATACGGCATTTGGGGTTATAAACATTTCATGTTATATTTACTTCCTAATACTAGAAGGTATCAATTCATTGGGTTTTAACAATACATCAAGCAACTGCCAAAAACATTTTTTTGCTTAAGTTCTTCATTTCTTCACAGAAATAGAACCTCAATATAGGTCACTCCTCACACAAGAGCAGCATTGCCAAGGCAATTAAGCCACACCAGGAGCTCTGCCATTTCATGTTTTCATAAGTAACCTGGAAAAGAAACAGCGAGGTGCTCTTCATTAAGCATCTTAACATTAAATTATTTAGGATAGCAAGGATGATGGCTCATTATGAAGAACTACTGATCTTCTAATTCCAAATAACTTGGGAATAAAATTGGCAAAAAAACCCTCAACTGAGACATAACTGAAATGAAGGAAGGGAGAGGGAGGGGAAATCTCCTAAATTCATACACAAAATGTTGGACTTTGAGTTAACTATTGCCTCAGTAATGAGACACTAGGGTGACAACAGACAGGTCTATGACAACATCCGTTCACTGATGTGTTCTGAAACATAAAGCAGATGTTAAGACATCAGGAAAGGATTACAGAGCAGTACAGAAAATAGCACCATCCTGCTTCACAAACCCTGAATCTGTGTTCCCACCTCAAAAGGGGGAGAACAGCACAACTGAAAAGACTCAGAGAGTAGCAAGACTATGATGAAACATACCAAACACTTTCCATTTAAAAATAATTAAAGAAGCTGGAATTCTGCATTCTGGAAAAGACAACTGGAGCTTGACAAAATCCTGAGTGATGAGGACATCCTATTACAACGGCTGAGAGGAAAGACTTGATGCAACTAGTAAGAGCACAGCTCAAAAGACAAGAGCACCTCTGCACATGAAGCAGGTGAGCTGTGGAACTCCTTGCCAGAGTGATTCAAAGAAAGAGTAAGAAAAAGGAAGAATACCAACAAGCACTGGGAGTCATTTAGAAAACAGAAGCTGCATCATGCACAAGAAGCTCTTGAACCAAGGAATGCCCAGAGGATGGCAGAATAGCAGAGGGAAGTATTCCAGGTGTTTGCCCTGGCACAGAAGGGTTTTACTTAAAGCTTTTCTAACTAGTGACAGGGATAAGTGCACACATATATATATTATGTACTATATACACAGGGGAATTGGTGATGGGAGTGTATATATATGATACTCTGTCTTTATATAGCATGTAACTGTGTGCAATTTTAGCTAAAGTTCAAGATGTAGGTATGCCTAAAACAAACTGTGTGTTTGGGATTGACTGATTCTCATAATACATGTTAACACAGTCCTGAAGCTTTCCTGGGGTGGTTCTCCTCGTCACAGAGCTATAAAGACACAACACTCATGCGTCACAACAAAATGCACCTAAGTGTTTAAACTTCATTCAAGCAAAACATATTTCAATCAGCAATCAACACAATCAAATTGTATTGGCTATCTAATGCGACATAAATGAAAGGCAATGAGACAACCACTTTCATCCACACAGGACCTGAATTAAAAAAAAAAATTAATAAATATTGAGAATTCAACGTTCATTATTTGGTAAAAGAATTATCATTTTCTATTTCTTCAGGAAATAAAAGGTATAAACCCAGGGTTTTTTAAATGTACAAGTAAAAACTGTGAACAAGTTGAGCATTTTGCTTACAGTACAAATGCTCCACCAAGAGAGGGCAGCAAAACACCTTGCAAACATATATAAAATTCCCATGCAGTAAGATACATGAAATACCCCATCCTTGAGAATAATTTTTTCTCATTATATATTGCTGTACCACCCCTTTGTCAACAAGCAAAAAAACCACCATACAAAACCGAACGGCCATCAAGCAAAACCAAACCAAAAAAAGCCACCCAAGCCTCCCCCAACTCACAAGCCACTGCATTTTAACTGTTATTTTAACAACTTTAATAAACCTTGGAACAGCAAACCAAAAAGTGCGCAGGTCAGAAGATCAGTGCACTAGTAATGCAATCAAGTTGCTTTAACACAACTCGATGAGCACAGGAGAATTTTGTAAACTTATGAACTAGGGCTTAACAACTGTTACAGCTGTTGCTTAAAAAGATTAAAAACTCATGCGATTATTTGAAAAAAATTACTTGCATTAAATCCCCCTGGTTTTGTTTAGTTAGCATCAGATGGTATAATTTTATTTTAAAATTTTGTCAGAGATCAAAATTATATTAGGCAAAAGCATTACTAGATTAAGAAGAGTCATCACACATCAATTAAAGTATGTCTGAATGTCAAGACTGGTAATTCAAGAACACTGAAAGCAATACATGAGAATCCTTCAGCCTCAGAAAGCACAGTATCTGGCCACCAGGACAACTTTTTCAAAGGCAAAAACGCTCCAGAAAGTGTCTGATAATGAAATGCTCATTATGCAAAGGAAATGTGACTATTGTAGAAGCGTGAATTACTAAATCTAAGAGCTAACCTACATTAAATAGCTGAGACTGCTATAAAACTGTACAGCATGTCAGTCACACACACAAGGTACTGCTACACGTTTGGATTCAAAGAGTCACCTTCAGAAATACAGAATAGCTGCTAGCTTTATCAGAGATCCTACTCATGAAACTTTCTGATTTTTAATTAGTTTCATGTAAAAAGCATCTTGGGAAACTTCACTTGGGGGTGTTTTGGTGGAGGATCTTCATTGTTTTTTTTGCGGTGCTGTTTTTGTATCAGCTTCCTTTAATACTGCATCAGCTGTTAAAAGTACTTCCCTTCTTGCCCTTATACCTTTGTGCAGTTACAGAGATACTGGGGAGTACTGTCGGAGGATGAAGAAAGAATCATATTTACTATACTAACTTGTGACTCAACATCAGCACTAATCTTGCAGTTCTTTGGGCAGACAAGCAGCAGGAGCATGACTACGTTACTGAAATAACACACGGAGAAAAATACAATGAGCAGACTGAAGCACACACTGCTGCCTCCCTGCTGAAAAAGCCCCCACATCCTGTGATGGTGAAAGTGTTTAGAACTTCTCCTACGTGACAACTGCAAAACACAATTGCAGATAATTTCCTTACTCAGGAACACAGAAAGCCTTCCTAGCTTGCTGTGAACCAGATCACAAAAGGGAATAAGAAGTGCTGCTGTCTCAGCTCTTGATTTTATATGAAATGAGCCAAAACACAAGCACACTGAGATCACTTCCTATTACGCCTTTAGCACGGAGCACCACTACATTAAAAAACCAGTGTGTTGTGATGGGCAACTAGGAAACCATCTCAAATGAATTCTACCCATTATCTTTTGATCTGTATTGGTGAGGGCGAAGGGGAAGAGGCAGTTGTTTTAACTTCTACTCCCGAAGATGAAATGACTGACAGATTAAGGAACTTCAATGTTTACTGGTAAAACAATAGTCTGTGTCAGCACAAACAATAACCAGAGAGAAACTGTCTTTTTCTGGAACACTTTTCACATCTAAGCCTCCATATCTTGGTCATCCAAAGAAGTGTCACTGCAAGTGTCTCAGTTTGTGGAAAGACTGCCCTTCCACCAAAGCACGCATGCCTCAAAATTAAGCAATTCCCATCGTGTCAGAAACCAGAGCTGCCGTCACAAGGGTACCCAGAGGAAAAAACCTGAGTGACAGATCCAGAGCTGAAACAGTTTGCAAAAGCAAATAGCTGCCTGCTCTGGCAGGTCACCTTGTTTCCTCAAGTGAAACTTTTGCTGTACGTTCACATAAATCTTTCAGATTCTAACACTAGTTCGCTTTTGCTCTTGGAAGTGAGATCAAACCATTAATTTTTTTCCTAAAAAGATGATAGGAAACTGCACTGAGAAGCCCTTATATCAACCTATACAGAGTTCAGCCACAAACCTGGAAGGCTTCCTGCCACAAAGTCAGATACATTAAAAACAGAGGTATTTCCATGAACAGTGCAGGCAAAGGCATCTTTGTATCACATCCAAATTCAGCAGGCACTGAGCTGATAGACATTTCAAGATGAACAGAAACCGGTTTGAAGTATTTAATTTTAAAACTCACTGTAGAAAACAAAGATCCAAGGCAAAGCCTGCAGAAAACAAAATGTCAGGAACCGACCTGACTGAAGTAATTGCTGCATTGAGTGAAGAGGTCAGCTGCAGGCAGATAATACATGGTATTTGACAGCTGTTAGTCATCATTTATGTACACACCAATTTCATATTCCACTCTTCCTTAGTTGAAAAACTTGGTGCCAAACAAAGCAGGGCATCGAATCACTCAGAAAGATCAATAATACTATCCCTGCTTTGCCTGCCTAAAGATACAACACTAACAAGAAGGACGGGGGAGGAAAAAAGCACTAATAAGATCAGCGTATTAAAAGAAGACACCAAAAACATCACTTGAGTCATTAAAAAAACAACATGGAATTAAAAATCATAAAATTTTCAGGTTAAAAAAACCCCACACCCACATGGTGTTTTCCTTTTTTTTTATGAAAAGTAGTTTCTTGTTTGAGCTGTTATTTATTCAAAAACGAACATGGTATATAGCAGAAGAGAGACACAAGGATGACACCCAAAAGGTAACATGAAGATTACTGGGCTATTGCTAGCTTAAAACATGGCATTCCTTATAGGAAACCAAAGGTGATTATACGAAAGTACTCAACAGTTAATGCATTTTTCATTCTGTGCTTCACTATGTTTATTTTCAAGTTTTATAACCCAACATAAACAAGGAATCTAGGAATACTCTACTATGTTAAAGCTCTAAAACCTGGATTCCTCAATCCAAACTGGAGTCTCAGTATATCCAGGCTTTTGGGGCTTCTCCAAGCTCTTGCACCAGCTCCTCTAACCCTGCCTCAATCTATGGAGCGATAAACAAGACAGCAATGTTTTGAGTTTTATTCTAAAACGCTGGAAGCCCCAGCATGTGGGCACAGATAGCATTATCTAATCCAACAGTCACTACTCAGTAGAATACATCTCACATGATGGCTCTCCTCCTCCCACCACTGAGTCACTGCCACAAACAGAGCAGCCGGCTGCAAACAGGAGACACAATGCGTGGCTGAGCTCGGGCACCAGCACCAGATGCAGGGTGACCTCAGCTCCATCTGAAGCACTTTGTCCTCTGCAGAAGAGCAGCTACCTTGTTATTGCAAGGAACTGCATGAGCTCTCTGGACATCAGTTTAAGTAGATACAGCCAACCTGCTTTATCACCGCTCAAAGCATTTAAAAAATAAAAGTGTTTCAACATGTTATTTTGCATTTAGCTCCTAGCTTGATTTTTAACATTTTAATCCTCTGGGTGTCTTCTGCACAGGTTCAGAAAGTGTTTCTTGTTAAGGTCCTTAAGATTTGTCGAAACTTACTTGAATAATAAAAATGGAGTACCAGCATTGAACTTGCTCTTCTGTCTTTAATATTAAATATTTATTCATCACTCCAAAATTCAGCATTTACCACAGAGCTCACTCTCCTGTATGGTCACGCAAACCTTCTGAATACATAACTCAAGGCCTACACATTGTGTACCATGGAATGAACACACACCATCCCCCAAGCTTCATAAGTTATTTACAAAGAGAAAATATAGTCTAAATCTTGGAAATTTACAATCTGTACTGACATCAAATAGAGGCAGAGTCCACAGAGACTGAGAATCTTCATGAATAACAAGTACACTGATGCACCAATAACAACCTCAGCAGAAGTGATCAATATTTCACCTCTTTCCTAAGCAATCTCAGTTGCACATGCTTTGCTTTCCGTTAAGTAAACTCAACTCTTGCTATATGCTCTAAAACTCTTACAAGTTAGCTTCATTTTTTTTCCAAGTGCTAGACAGTCCCCACAGCTTCTACCTGAGCATAATGCACATCTTGTCAGAGAAACCCAGACAAGAGCTGGTCACCTTGATACAGTGAGCAAGAAACAGAAACTCAGAAGATCTGCAGAGTCTGTCTGCTAAAGGCCAGCGTTTGTGAAGTGAGTTTAGGGACATGCTCTGGAACTGACAATTACTGCCAGTCTGAACACTGGTGTGGACCTCTGGTTCTTTAAACAGATTGTTTCAAATTACTGGGGGCTCTTTTTTTTTTTCCTTTTGCGGGGGGGGGGGGGGGGGGGGGGGGGTGGGGGGGGTTTTTTTTTTTC
>JAWWMP010000116.1:7658457-7721186 GCA_035047865.1 Dendrocincla tyrannina
GGTGGAGGTTGGGGCGGGTTTTTTTTTTCTAAATTTGGATCAAAGAACACTTTACACTTAATTTAATGCAAAATTACAAAGGCATTTAATTGACTAGATGTATCACGATTTTGAAATACTATGCAAATCCTGGTCATTATAGTTATTCCCAATGTTCCAAGCAGCTTTCTCCTGATTAATCACCATTGCATGTAATACTTCCACTGTCAATTTGATTTTCCCTGTACACTGGTATGGTCTACATGTTGGTGGGTTTCCCCCACAGAAACAGGACACCTACTATGAACTATTTCTCATTCCACTTTGATCATCCAGCTCCTGTGCTCCTTCATTCTCACGTATCTCCACTCACATCAGCATCAAGGACTTGCTTTGTTCAGCAAAACAACAAAGCAAATTTGATTTCTCCTGGTCCCACTGATGCCTGCTCTTACACTCCTCACACCTCCACAGCAATCCTCCTCTCTTCCACAAAAACTAAGAAATTCCCTTTTGGCATTTGTCAAACGCCCAGGAATACCACATGAACAGCCTTTCTGCTTTTCCAAAAGAAAGCGCTATCTGGGTCCAGTTTACTGTCCCATGTCTTATCTGTTACCATAGTCAAACTAACAGGCTTTCATCTCCTTGATCTAAAGGGATTTAAGGTTTAACAAGAAGCTATTATGCTATAAGCTCAAAATGAATTAGTTGGAAGTAATAAGAACTAGGTTTTATCAGTCAAGCAAAAATTAGTAGACAGTCACCACCATAAAGACACGGAGAGACAACTGAATTTTATTAGATACAGGAATTCTAATGCACAAAGGGATCTATTAATGCTCTTGGATCAAAGCTCATTAAGCCTAGCTTTCCTCACCTTGATCTTTTCAATATATTATCCCAACTAATAGAACACTTGAACTTTCCTGGCAGAAGCAGGGAGACACCTGTGCATGTAAAATTCTAAAAAAATAAGAATCTCAGGAGTAGAAAAATCTGCTTTTATTGGCAGCTCCCTCTCGGTGGTATAATCCAGTGAGTACAGTTGGAACACAGTTTCATAAAAGGGAACCACAATAATCAAAAATCTGAAAAAATACAGATCAGTTTCTAATCCAAATCACACATTTTGCATTCAACATTAAAAAAACCCACAGAACGGAACATTTTGCAAACAGACTGATTTCAAAGCAACTTTGTCAATGTAGTCAAAAGACTGCTTAATGAAAGAGTGCTCTTCTCACTCTGCTGAACAGACTAATGTTACCCAGCATCTACAGTCACTCAGTGCTGTAACCAGACTGCACCCATTACACCTCTTCATAAAAGCCAGTTAAGCCTCTGAAAACTAGACTTGACAGAACTAAGGAAAACTTTACTACAAAATGGAAAGAAAATTACTCTTTAAAAAAAAAAAGACAGGAAGAAAAAGGGAGGGGAAAGTCATTATTATACCACAACTCAATTCTGTTTTCAAGAAATTTCTGAAGGCTAGCAAAAAAAATTAACTTTTTATGATGGCATAAACAACACCAAGTGTTGGGTCTCCTTTTGTCTCCTGTCCTCATATGCAACGTAATGGCTGCAGACTGTCCCATTAAACCACCACAGTAAGCTCAATTTGAAACGTTTACACTGCTATAACTTTGATCTACTGGAAACCCTCATCTTAGGCATTAAAAAGCCCCTTTGACTCCATCTAAACCATGTCTCTGGGATGCAAACTTAATGCAGATTTTGTAACACACACAGCACACGATACAATCATGCCACTGTGTTCTACTGACCACTCTGAAAACTCTAAACCAAAACTCCAACTACTGTATCATATATGTACCTCAGATTAGAACTAACTGCTCAGTTATAATCTAATCCTTTTAAAGAAATCCTACTTCCTGAAATAAACTGTTGGATAAATGGTACAATATCAAAAGCAAAGGAAAACTGGAAACATTACATCTGGCCACTAAGTAGAAAAGGGCTACAGGCTGTGGGAAATCAGTAGAAATCAGGCTACCAGGGACAGAAAGGGATGGGCAAGCTTTCATTGCTTCAAATTATTGTAGCTACATTACTACTGAATTGTGGGATGCGAGGTTTTTTTCTTTCAGCATTTCCACATTTTCAAAACAGCTCATAAATCATACATGTAGTAATTACTAAATTAAGGGGGGGGGATTTTTTTACTGTAGTTAACAAATTAACATTAGCAAAGTCTCAGAAAAAAAAAATGCTTTTAACCTGTAAAATAAGTATCTTTCCTTTGAGTCTATTGGTAAATAAGAAACTGGTACCCTTGCCAGCCTCTGAACTTACACTACCTAAAACTAAGAAGCCTTTCACAAGATGTTATGAAAACACCACACCATTTCAACACCATTTTCTAGCACAGTCACACACCAATTTTTCTTTAACAGGGTCAACCCAATCCACAAACCAAACCGAAACTGTAAGCAGACCTGGGGTATTTAACAATTACAACCACCCCTCATGTTCTGCGGCTGCGTTTTGCAAACGTCGAACACTTTTGAGTACTTACGAAAGAATTCGGTCGAGTTTTGGTCCATTACGCCCCTGAAGGACAACAGGAGGCTTGTAAACCTTCATTATTGCTTACTGTCTGTACAGTTCCTCTGTTTCTGGTGTTCCTGGTCTCTTTATTTATGAAGCTGTGATGATTTTAAAGTTATTTATAAACATTTAACTCATTAAATTCCCGAGAGTCATATTAGATACCAACTCAGTGACTCATATTCCTGACAATATATTTATCATGTCTGAAGAGAAGGTAAATTTACATGCACGAGTAGCACACACAAGCATGCCATGAACTAATCTTATATTTTAAAATGGTATTTGACATTAAGTAACTCCGAAGTTATTAACAAATACATATGTCAACTGAACTTGGCTCATTATCAATCAGTGGAATTTATAAACACTGCCTGACTTCAATGCTGACAAAAAGAAAAACAACCCATAAAACAAAATATCCCTTAGGATTTGAAGATCAAAAATGGAAGCTGGAGTGTTTTAAAGCTTGTTATTACTGGAGTGAAGTAAGTACTCCCTGGGAGGGAAAGCATAAGTCATGTGTTAAAGTTTCTTAAAGGAGAGTAACAAAATTATCAATTCACCAGACCAAATGGTTTCATTACACCTTATGTATAATCTTGGCCTCATAAAACCCTCCGTGTTTTAGATCATACATCTGGTCCTTGTAGCTTTAGATATTGTCCCACTGCACAGTAAGCAATAAAAACATCCAAGTAAGAAGCTCTGCAGCAAAATAAGCAAAGTAATATTACTACTTTAGCACTTTTACTCAAAATGTAAGGCATCTAAATCCTTTCTAAAACAGAGAACTTTTGAACCAAAATAATACACTTTTGCTGGGAATGATCTAATTTAGTTCTTCAGTTTCCAATTTCCCCAAGATTCTTGAACACTGGTTATACAAGTGAAGGAAAACACCAGATCTGATGAAGAGCTCTCTTTATTACACCACTTTGCCCTGGCCAGTCCTTTGGCAAAATATTTCTGAAGAAATGTTTCTATTTCTGCCTAGGAAAGCCCTGAAGGTACAAGCCACGCAATTTAACTTTGAAATTAGCCCTGCTTTGAGCACAGGGTTGGGCTAGACCTCCACAGGGCCCCTTCTCCAACTTTAATTTCCACGCAAGCAGGGTTTTTTCTACAGCTTAGAATAATTTCAAAAACTATTTTCCTGTACTTAACATGGGAGTCAGTTGAACTCTACTGAACCCAGACCTAAGGGGAGGGATATGAGACCAGCACTTAACAACAACTGCTGTCAAGCCACATTTTAAAGAAAACCCCCACCCAAGAGACATATTTCACAAGCTATAGGCTTAGCAAAGCCTGATCCATCACAAACCCCATGCTCCTTCCCACGCAGTAACATTTATTCCCATTTCTCTCATTCCCTGTAGCCTTACTGCTCCCCACAGGATTCAATTCTGCCCACACTGCCTCTACTGAGATTGGAAATGTCACTCGTAGATATTCGAAAAATAATATATACCTAAACCTTTTCTTCCCAACTATTTACTACTATCTACATTATGGGAGCACGTCTGTTGTTCTTACAGTCTGAGAGCTGAAAGACACTTACTACAGAAGAGAAGTTCTAGCCTAGAGTTAATTGACCTTCATTATAATCATATTACAGCAGTAACAAGACTGAAGAAGCACTTGTGAAATGTTTTAACAAAAATTACATGTTCTTCTTAAGCTTAATGACACAGCACCAATAGTCTTTCCACAGACAATCTGGCTGGCAGCATGAGTAAACACTCCAGTGCTCCAAACTCTTTTAGAGGAAAAACAAATCAAAACCAGGACCAGACTGCAAAGAGGACATTACATTAGATGAAAACAAGTAGAACACACTGATCAAATGACAAAGTGAAGCCACAAGAATGCCATCTGATAATAGGTCCTTTACATACCAAAAATTTCAAGACACTTACAGAGCTCTTAACAAAGGGCAGCACTTTATAAAAAGACATGCCTATCTACAATGCTTCCCTGAAAAGTATTTCAGCATTAGAAACTTCAGTTAATACAGCCTTCGAAAGGACAAGTCAGGAAATAAAAATACTAAAAGCCACTAATGTAGAACAGAAAAAATAACAAGAGAAAAAAAGCTTTTTAAAAGTCTGTCAAAAGAAGTGACATAAAACACCTTTACCATGACAGCAAACTTGCACATAAACACATCAGACAAACAAATTTGTAATGAGCTTCTTGCTATTTGTTCTTAAACAAGGTAGCTTTCAGATGAAGTGATGCCTGCTCAGATTAAGAACACACTGCAGAAAAAAGATAGACAAGCATGACCAATTTTGATGTCAAAACTTTGTTCAACATGTACAGCTAGTTTATCAAACCTGTAATATGATTTATTCTCAAATGAGCAATTTGGTTCTGCTCACCTTTTCATAAATAAAGTGCCAAATATCAAAATAGAAAAAACTTCAGTGCCAATTAGACCCAAACATGCTTAAACATTTTTCCAGTTACCACAGAAAGCTATTAGGTGCATTTACACCATCAATCTGGACCACCTCCCATTTATTCAAGGATCCCATTCCCTGCAACTGTACTGCATGTGACCTAAATGGCTCCCAGCATCCCTCCAGGAAGGGAACAGCTAATCTCCTGGGAGTATTTTGATGGTAAAACAATCCAGGATTGCACCACAGACAGTATGCTTGAGACAGCCCAAGGTCTTGCTCTTATCATTTAATCCAGCCTAACAGCACTGTCCTCCAAGACTTTCCCATTTCATATACCCATATCCCAGACACTAAATCTACAGCACTAATTCAATACTGCCACAAAACAAAAGTGGGAATATGGCAACTACAAAGTTTCCTAGAACTTGGGCCTATCGTGGATACATAGCAATTACTGAAAGGAACAGAAACGCCCCTGCATGTTAAAACTGCTATGGGCCTGAAAAAAATACCCCACAGGGCACAGAACAGGGTACAGTGGCTTCACATTGCAGGCAACAGCTTCGCCTGGAGGAGTGCCAGCTGGTCAGGGGAACACACACTGCTGGCTGAGGGCAGCACAGATATAACCTGCACTGCTACAGCTGAGAGTTAAATGACTAAAGGCTCCAAAAATTTATACACTAGAAGTACAAAATGAAGGTTTCTTTGCTAAAGAACTAATATATATAAGGCAAACGAGACTTCCAATAGAATATTCTGATCTAGTGCAACCACATTCAGGAAGAAAAACTGTCATTTGTGATGATTCAATTCTCTACTTCTAAAGGTTAAAACTTCCTTCTCTGCTTGCTGCTTTCTTCCTTGTAAGCTTGTGTCAAAAGCAGAAGACAACAATCACTGTAAAATTAATTAGTCTGGTTGAAAATGACAGCAGTGAAACCTCCCAAGGCTTCCCCTCTGATCTTCAGCACTTTCCTGACAGGCCAATGCAATTGCATTGTTTGAATGGGTGGAGAGCACGAACAAGGGATCAGCTCCAATCAAAGCTTTTACCCAGCCGAGCTGCACAAAGGGAAACCACACGCACACAAATGCTGCCCTAATGCAGGGGAGTAATTCTAAGTCCTTGACATTTAATTTCTCATCATTAGGAGTTACTACTTCCTTGAATTTAACAGCTGTTCACTTTTAATACCATACCTTCTCTGAATTTCCAACTCTTCTTGTGATGGACCATTTTGCACTTGAGAAGGAAGCTGTGAATTCTGTCGAGGCAATGTAGGACCTAAAAGTGAAGACAGACCATAAATCAATGGTTTGAATTTTTACCATGCAAAAAAAGCCCCAAACAATCAAGAAAAAGGCCAGCCACCACATGACTTCATAAGAACTGTTCACTTTTGCTTTTTAAGCCAAACAAGCTCAAAAACACAATACAGCAAATAAAAACTGCAAAACATGTTACCTTACGCATTTACAAAATAAATTTATTTTACACGGATGGAAAGGTTTCACAGAAATGCAAAACAGATTTTATAGATGATGAAATTTAACAAAAGCTTTGAAAAGCACTCCAAGTCTGAGATTTTCTTAAAACAATGAACAAGTGCTCTTGTAGTAACAGGAAAGGCTCGAAAAATTAAAACACTCACCTAGATAGAACACTGGAAAAGGGTAAGAGGAAAAAAAAAAAAAGAACAGGAGAAGAAACATCAGAGAAGGAAGATAATGTTTCTACAGGCCACACCAAAATTTACACAGATTTTAGCTCATCAGCTTGGATCAAAGACCTTCTTTTTTGGATCGGTAAGTATTGGGTCCAAAGCAACAGAAGCATATAACCCATGGACAAACTAAATTCTGCTAAGCACAAGAGATGCAAAAGAGAAGGACATGCAAATTCATCTTCAGTTTTTACTGATGGGCAATTCTGAATCATACAACTTTCACATAATTGTATATGTACATTTAAAAATGAAATATGTATATGTATATTTAGAAATGAAAAGGCTTTTCCATCTTCCTCAGAAATGTATTTACAGCACAAAATTATTTAAAAATAATTAACAAAAGTGAAGAGGTGTGGAATGGAATAGGGGAGATCAAGAATGCATTGTTTCTGTAAAAATGGGGACTAAACCAGTAAGTTATTTATACTGCAGCTACACTTTAGATTATGGAGTTTATGAGCAAGCAGAATTTAAAAAGATTAAAATGCATCAAATTCTGAAAATGCCCCAAAGCAAAACAGTAACTTCTTGCTGAGATTCCACCAAATGAGTTAGAGCGATAGAGTTATAATGGGATCTCCCCTATATCAAATACCTAAATGTAGAATTTGTTTCCCATCTGAACTTGTGAAAGTCATCCAAACCCATGAAAAGACCATGTGCAATACACTGACACATCTAGGACAGGCAAACAACTGCTCTGTTTAAAGGCTACGCGAAAAGGTTCATTTACTCAGAACAGCAAAGTATTGTGTCCACTGTGGTCGTAAAGACCATCCTGAAAAGTATAAAAGTGTATACTATCTGTGTACTCTACAGTTAAAAAGTAATATAGGAATCCACTTCTGGAAGATAAAAGCGGGAAGTGCACTACAGAGGTGGTATCTTCCTTTTTTATTCTTTTCAACAAGTAGTAGATCCTCATACCTAAAGACATGATGCTGCACTTGACATACTATTTTTGCTTGAAGTATCTCCAAGAGATACCCACAGATATAAACCTATAGCCTTTTTAATGCAGAAGATTTAAACTGCAATGATAATCAATAATTAAGTTACCAGCAAGCAGCAACATCTGTCATATTGCTCAACTGGAAAACTTTTCAGCTTTAAAACTTCCGTCAGACACACGTCCTCCTTTCATCTCGCCTGTGTGACAGGTGGAAGGCTTTAATGGCCATAAACCCATGACTGCAGCTCCCAGGCAGCCAGGCTATTTGCTGCCTGCACCATGCTGCAGCCTTTCATGGACTTTTACACGTAGACACAAGGCAGGAGCAGCTGTGCTGCTGCTCAGAGGTGCCATACACACCACTGCTGCTTGCCACATCTGATAAAAGGCTTGGAGTCAGTCAAGGTTCACAGTTCGAAGCGTAAAGTGCAAGGAACGCTGTAAGTATAAGACACACGATGAAACTGCCTTCCTATTTCTCAGTATGAAACACATTGACCTGAAAATTAATAACAAAGAACAAAATCAAAAAGAAACAGCCCTACTGTGGCCATTTACCAAGCAGAGCTATTTTATACTGAAAGTACAGTAGAAATGAGAAGTTTAAGCTTCCACTCATTTCATCTTCAAGAGTATTTAAACAGGGGTTTTTTTGGACAGGGTATTTTCATGCTGCAGTAGCTGAACACAGACCACCACTCTGCAAGCCTTCTGACAGTGTACCCCCACTCTCTTTTCAGCCAACACATCTAGAAACCAACCACTGAACTCCACTTGCACTGGCTATTCCAACCAACCTAGCTATGAGAAAACCTGTTCTTGTAGCCTCAAACTTTGCTCCAGAGCACTGTCTGTCAGAAAATCATGCTGTCAATTCTGCAGAAGGCAACCATCAGCAAGCCAAGCTGGAGTTAACTTGGCCAGCCTATTCCAGTGGTTCCTTCATAGATGTACACGCAAGAGAGCAGAATACAATCACCTGCTGACAATTGACTTGGGGGGTTTCGTATTTTTTATACATTTCTGCCACAAGGAAATGCAACCTTGTACCCAGGCTTTCAGGAAAGAAAAGTTTAGCTACCAAGTCATTTGGCCAGTTCTCATCAAATTTCTCTCTGCAAGCACAGATTCTTAACAACCACCATGCTAATGGGCATTTGCAAGATAAAGGTATGTAACAGGCATAAAAGTACATTTATCCCAGAAAATTTATTACAGCAAGGCAAGACCATCACTTATTTGCAAAAACACAAGTGTCTGGATAGTGGGGCAGGTAGCATATTAAATAAGCAGGAGCTAGCTAATAAAAAGCTCTCTCAGAAGCTTTTTAACACCTTGAGATACTTTAGAAACATCAACCCCCAAGAGAAATACTCAGAGATACTGTCTGGAAAAAAAGTCTGATCCTCCTACAGAATCACTTTATCTTCAGAAACCCGAACAAGCCAAGTAAGAAACGACACTGAATGGTGTACTCATTCTGAGTTTTAAGGAAAACCTAACATCTTTCTTTTTCTAAAGAAAGCACAGATGGTGCACTCCACAGCACACTCTGACAGACAGAGGATATAATTTCATACTAATTTGTTCAGCAGCCATTCCAGTTTCAGTGCTTTCTGTTTTTCAGCTTATTCTCACCTTTGAATCATCCTTCCTCTATGACAGTTCAGGCAACTGCATGGTGAGAGATGGACTGGATATCTAAAAAAATCTTAAAAAACCCCAGAGAAAAAAGCCTGCATGAGGCATTTTTACCAGCTAGATCAGAGCTGGTTCTGGTTCTTTATGTAGTCACACAGACAGTTATGCTGGAATAGCTCAGAGAACAACAGACTGCTGGGGGCTGTTTGAACCAAATTAGGCATCCCCAACATTGTCCTTTTAAACTGCTACCAGAGTCATAGTTTATCAAACTCCTTAACTTCATTTTCAGCCCTGACTACTTACCTCTACCTCCATTCAAAAGCTGAACCAATTTCAGTTGCACAATCCTATGCAGGCATAATTAGCAAGCTGGAGATGGAGACACGTGGTTTCTCCTCCCTCCATGCCTTCGGGTTCCTCTGCTCCTTCAGTCTTTCAATTACATTGTCTGGTTTGGAGTTTCATACCACACTCTACCCCACTTCTTTTAATGCCACCTGCATTATGTTAGCAGCGTTGATACAGAATCTCGCTGACATCAAGGACATCACATTCCTATAGCCCTAAAAAGCCCCAAGTACCTGCTGTTCAAGACTGGCAACAATACCTATACTACGACGTGTATTTTCATTTGGCTGGACAGGCTTGGGTAACATAAGGATGGGTGTGAAATTGTTTTTGTGGGGACTGCTGGCAGTCAGATCAGGTGAAATCTTCCTCAGAACCCCACATGCCATAGGGCTCAAGAAAGCAAACACACAAGAAAAACCTCACTCCTGCAATTTACTGATGTTCAGAGTACATCATTAAAAGAAAAAACTCTGGGTTTTTTTAATAGATGCAGTAAAGTTGGTCAATTATCACACATACGAACTTTAGTTTGAGGTGAAGATTTCTACTTCCCAAAGGAAGTTTATATATAAACAACTCAGTAACTAAAATCTTCCATTCTTTCCTTTCTCAGCATGTTAGTGCTAAAACTAAGCAACATTCCAATTATACAAATACACAGATATCCAAACCAAAGTTGACTCGACTTTTCAAAGTCTTTTCAATGACTGAAAGTGAACAGTGTGTTTATTTATACATGTATGTGTTGCAAGCATAACTGAGTTACATTTGAGTACACCTCCTAAGCTAAGGCCACAGGCAAGAGTTCAATGCCACAGCCACAAAGATGTATTTCTGTTACAGAACACAAGAACCTATAAAAGAAAAAAGTGTTTTACTAAATGCTTTACTTTTTTCTGAATGAATGGAAATCAGACTTTTCAGACATTTATGCAGGGCGTAGTGAGAACAACAATTATGGTGAAATACCATCGTTCACTTGTCCTGAGCTCCCAATCAGAGCCTGTGCTGCACTAGGACATGACAGAACATGTGGGGAGACTTGCTAACCAGCCTTCTGCAGAAACAAGGTCACATCACTGCTTGAGATGTTGACCTGTGTTACAAGACTACGATGGCCAAAAAACTAGGGCATTAACAAGTGACCAAATTCCTCTCTAGTACTTCTCTTTGGGTGAAGTACTAGAGCTAAGACTCTATTACTTCCAGCTAAGACATCCTTTTCTACAAGTACCTACTTCCTCTTACGCTGTTACCATTTTGTAAGTACCTTCAGCTGAGTTTAGTCATCTCTCTATACTTGAAAGTAAATGCTTTCCATGTCACTCCACAAGCACCTTCACCTGATCAAGGTAATAAAAGGGACCAAGAACAGCAAAAACACTCATTAAAATACATTTGAAGTCGAGGTAAGCCCCCTATCAGTGCCAGCAGAGCCTCCTATCAGTGCCAGCAGAGCCTTGGAAACCAGGTGCTGATAGCCTGGGGGCCAGGCTTGGCTCAGCACCAGTGTGCTGGGTGACCTTCAGCAGGCTTCCAGTTCCCCTCAGCTGTCCTCTCAGGCAGGGGGAGACAGAGGCAAAGCTGCAGCTGTAGAGAACTACAGTTGTTTAAAGATACTACAATGAAACTTAAAATAGAAAGTATTGAAGTTAAATATAACAATACCATCTACTGTGGGCTATTTACTACTTTTTCTCCCCCAGTTTTGACAAAATTTTTTTTAAGAGTAATGTTATCGATGATGACTTGTTATTGGTATATAATACTACAGAAATTAGCCTAACAAAGCTGTATTTCCGCAATTCTGTTCACGATTTTCATGAAAACACCCTGATCCCATAAGGCAGATTTAATCTATCTACAACTTCTACTGGTAATATTTTTAAGACAACAATATGAACCCTCAGGAGTAAAATACGCTGACGTTCCCCAATGTCCATTAAACAAAATTTTACCCATAAATTAAGGTACTTTTATTTATATTTGCCATGTAATTTAGACCAACTACCACATTTTAATTAGATTCATGATGTTGTTCACCTAAACTTTATTGCTCTCATGTGATACATCACTAATTCTGAAGAACTATGGAAATCAGAAACAACATACAGGCAACCCTTAAAAGTCTGTATAACTTAGCAACTCCTCCTTCACTTCCAAATACCAGAACTAACACTGATGATGCTTTCAATAATCTTAAGTGCAGTTAAAATGAAAAGGAAGTACTTTGTCTAATAAATGGTTAAAACTTCTTCTCAGTCAATATTTTGGCATATAAATCAGGATTAGCTATTGCAAAAATCTAGAAACAACCAAAATTAATCAATCCCAGATCTAAAAGGAAAGGGAAAAATCTTGCTAACAAAAATGAAGACATTATCCAACTTTTGTCTACAAAGATACCACCTGTGTATACCATCATGTTACTCCTGTTCTTACAGGGAGTGCTGACAGTCTGCTCCAGAGGCTTGCTAAGAGTACAGGTATAGCATAATTACTTCACTGCTGTAGAATTTCTCTTCTCTCACAACAAGTTTTAGCATGACATGAACGAAAACAGCATGAAGAGAAGCACCCAAGATGCCCCCATGATCTCCACATATACTTTTCTCATTTCAGTCTCTAGTAGTCTCTCCATATATTCCAATTAGGCAAGCCCAAATTTTGGTTCAGTTTGCATTTCCCAAAGATATTAAATTATTCAATCCATGATATGAATGCATTCCCCTATCAGCAAGGATTCAATTAGCTATCTCTGCTGTAAGAAAAAGGACTGCACATCAGTACACAGCCATGGAAAAAGCATGCATCTTTACCCCATAAGGGTTTGTTTATTTAATAACTGGACAACCTAACTTCTAGAGTTACTAAGTCAAGAGTAATTCAAAGAACTTGAACCACAGGAGCTTTTTTCCCCAACTAGAGGAACAAAAAAAGGAGACCCTGAGAACACAAAACCCATTTCTTTTCCCCCCCCCCACCTATTTTTCTATGAATTAAACTGTGATCTAAGGCAGTACTCAAACCCCTTCACTGAACCCATTCTTATCCTTGCCTTTACATCCAGAACACTGTAAAATCTTTTCAAGTATCAATACATAACTGCTAAATGTTAGTACTATATAACTACTAAGGATTAGTACAAAAGGCATTATGAATCTTAGGTATATGTAATTCTATTAGAAAGAATTAGAACAGGCTTATTTACGGTTGTATGACATCCTTCAGTTGTTCTTTCGCTGCTTTCATCTTCTGCAACAAACAATCCAAAGCACCTCCTCAAATGTAAATTACACACATATAAATCTCATACTTCGCTTCTTATTCTCTTAGTAAGGCTTTCCTGAGATTGAAGACAGATGCCACACAAAGCAACACCAATTCCAGCTGAACTAGAAGGTACTTTTGCAGCAAAACTGAGCATGATACTCCTTTGTTCCTCCCATCTCCCAGCGTACACTTCCCTCATTTGCCCTTATTCCTTTAAATAAATAATCCATTGTCTCACACATCAGAGAGTTTTCCCAGCCATCTAATTTCCCTTCATTGACACTTTTCCCATTGCAGAGCCACCTGGATGCAACACTGAGCTCTACTTAACGCAGATATGAATATTTTCTTTGTAATGCAATGCAAAACATTCACAGAGCCATCAGCTTTAGACAAGACCAATTACTGAATATCTGAACACACTGCACACTTAAAGCCAAAAATCCCCTTCAAATGACCTCTTAACTGATGAGACACACTTGTCATTTGATGAAGGTGTAACTTCAAACAATTATTTAATGAAGTGAGTCTTCCAAAATCTTCCCAAATGAGTAACAGAATGAACTCTTAGTATAGTTTTAAAGCAACTCCTGAACAGTATGAGAGAGGAACCTGGAGTATTAGTGGTCTACCTTAAAATTCCAGAAGAAAATGCAGTCCTGTGTTGTTGTCTTTCTCTTCTGAATTTGCAGGTGGCCTACAATCTGCTTGACTAGCCAGCAGGAAAATAGCATCTGCTTGAATAGTTGCTAGCTAATGCAATCATTCAAACCAGAGCAGCGTTGAAACACTTTGATTTTTACATTTCTTTAAATAAGCAGAGTTCAAGCATGTAAGTCAGAACTGTTCATATGATCAGCCCCGTTAACCAGGGGGAGGAACAAAGCTTAAACCTTCAGAGTATTTCAAACAGTTTCCATGATAAAGCAGCCACCACTTCGGAATCCTTTGAGATAAACCTGTACTGTTTTCTTTCCTCCAAGAAAAACATTTTAGGAGAAAACTGCCAGTTGCAGTAAAGCCTTTACTCCAAGTTCAGAGACTTTCACTCTGCATTCTGAACTCATTAGAACGACAAAAAGCTCATCCCTAAAGCTCAGCAGTACAGACACCCAGTGCCTTCACCTCAGCTTGTGCAGATCCACTAGAGGGAGATCCTAAATTAAACAACCTCCAATTTCACCAGCAGAACAGCTGGGGATATCAACTGCAAGCAAAGATCACTGACATTTTTCAAATATATGCAAGAGAAGGAGACCATGATTTAATTTTACTTTAAAAAGAGCGAGAGAGCCATACCCAACAGCTGACTTGCAAACCAAAAGGATGCACACAGCACAGTCTTTAATATTTCTCAGAAGTCATTTAGATTTCTGTGAACCCTTGCATAAAATTTAAAATTCATCTACAGCTTTATGAATTTCTGAATAGTATGCTCAACTAACATTAAAACTGCTTTCCTTTTATGAATAAAATACAACATAGAATAACCAAGCTAATAAAAGAAATTGCCAAAATGAGACAACACAGCAGAAAATAAGGATACTGCAAGAATCAAACTTCAATTGTAAGCAATTCTAGAATGAAAGGAAAGTTACCTATACAGGATTCATTTAACTTGAGTTGGAGGTTCTATATACCATTTTACATACACTAGGAAACACAACAGTTTATTTAAAATACTAGAGACAAGTTGTCTCCGAGCACAGATTTTTGAATTCTTCAAGTACAGATTTTGAAGCAGTATCATCAGAATACCAACTGCACGTGAAAGATGTCTTTAAAAGCCTAGCAGATACATTGAAAGAAACAAAACCATCATTATATTACATATATATTATACTTTGCAAAAGGCACCGAGAGAACTAGGATTAGACAAATTACAATAATCCATGAAATTAAAAAGACACACTGACCAATTAAAAACGAGCCCTGTCATGCCTGCCTATATAATTTCAGCCTCTCTAGTAGCTCAGTTTTAGTGTTATGAGGAGTTACACTAAATTATGAATATATGTATATGCATATATACATATACACATGGTTTGAAACATGTTGTACCGAAGTCTCTATAAAGTACAGGTAATGGGAAACAACATAAACCCCTGAACCTTGTGGTAATTACCATCAATCAAGACTTTTCAGACTTCACCAAAAGAGTAGAAACCAACACTTCATGTGTTCCCAAATGTTGGCCAGGAGACAGGTGACAAACCATCAGAATGCATGAGATGTTTGTAACCAAGTGATCCTTAGGGAAAGAACTGAGGGATTTAGAAGAGGGAAACGCCCAACTGAGAGGTAAGGGAATGGGAATCACAACTGGATTATTTTAGCAGGCAAAAAGAAACCTTGTAACTCTAGTTACCATTTCTATTTTGGCCTGCATGTTGCACAACAGTGTAAGCACTGCAGAATGTAACAGCCCTGGTCTAAATAGCTTAGTTTCAAAAGGTAAGCCTCGAAACAACCACCAGAATAAAGAGCAACTTGATAAAGTCACCTTTTTTGCTGTGGTTGAGACAGCCCTAGTAAGGTTATCTACAGCCTCTCCTACACAAGAGAAAGCAAGCTGGCACAGAACTACTATCTCTTGTTACACGGGCAATCTTTAAAGTTTAATGAGGACAAAAGAATTCTATTTGGTTACAAGAACACAAAAGACTCTTAGTCTTTTAAAAGAAAAACTCCCTCTGTGTGTATCACAGTGTTACACTGATCAGTTTGCTACAGAGCCTACCTAGAATATCTTAAAGATATCACCTGAAAACTGAAAGCCACTAATTTTTCCACCAATGTTTTACACTCTGTATCACCCTGGTCTTCAAACAAATGGAATGACAGACCTGTTGTCTAAATTGTATGTGTTCATCTGAATGTTACCCCTGGATTCAAGGTCTCCAAGCTAGAAAACTCTGTATGGTAAGAGCTGCCAAAGAGGATGAGCTGAATTCCAAAGTTTGGAGGGAAAAAACCTCACATTTTCGTAATAAACCCATAATCAATGAGAATCAAAAATACCAACACACCATAAGAACACTGGATGCCTTTAGAGATCCTGAAAAATATCCTAATTACAAGGTACATGTATCTTGGTCAGGTCTTTTGGTTTTGCTTCCTTAAAGAAACGAAAAGGCAAAGCCAGCAGTTTCCATACGTACTAGATAACATGAAAATTGATTTACTTGCTAGGACTTGCATTTACAGGGATGGCAGCGCAGTTGAGAATCACTGTTAAGAAGCAATAATTAGTTAGACAAAACACCCAAATAATTAAAATGCCTAGAGGCTGAATCATGATTAGAAACAAGATACACTGACTTTTACGCATAATCATTTGAATTTTTTCCATTTCTGTATTTGAACAACCGTAGAAAAAAATTACTTAGGAGACTCTTACCAGCTTCCTGTGAATTTAATACTTCTAAGGCATGCATCATGGCACTTGCGAAGACATTGGCATCTTCTTTGCTGCCAAAATTCAGACCATACACCTGCCTAGCATCACGCCACTGGTGGAAGGTCTGTGTAGCCTGATTGTACTTCAGCCCTTTTGGAATGGCACAATTTATCACCACCTACAATCATTAAAAAAAAAGGAAAAAAAAATTACATTCAAAATTGCTGTTTCACCTTTGTGTAGATTTTATTCCTTAACCACATGGGTTAATTCAAGACCCATAATCTGTAAGACCACAATGGTGAAACACATAACCATTTTAATTCCAAAGCTGTATGTAATCAGTGATGGGAATACACAAGGGGACTAATGAGATATTTTGTATCAACTTCTGTAGCTTAAGTGTTCTCACTTCAAAAGATGCAGCAATGTTTCATAACAGCAATGTAGTAACATCAACAGTTCTGACTTTCAGCAGCAGACTACTTGACGTGAATATGCATTTGGAATTTACAAACTCAGTTTTCCATGAACTTCACAGAGTATTTGTTACAATTTTTTTTTTTTTAACCAAGTTATCACCTTCTCTCAGAGGCTGCTGCACCCCTTGGTTTGCAGGGCTTTCAGCAGCAGTGTATGTGAATTTCAACAGTGCATCACAAGGTATCATTTTGCAAGATCCTTACGGCTCACCCCCAAGATGATAAATTTGAGCTGGTAGTACAACCATTTACTACAAGCCATGCACTAAGACGATCCCATTGCACTTGGATAACTACATCCCTTTCTCCTTTTTCTCTGAATAATGGGAGAAAAAAAAAACCCACATCTGTTCTCAGATGAATGCAGAAACCATTTATTACTTGGAATAAGTGTTTAATGACAAATCACATGGGAGATTATCAGTCTATGCTTCAGGTGTGTGATAAATGATCAAGAACAGACCAAAAGAATTCTATGAAATGCTGGGAGAAAGGAAAACAAATATAAGAAGCTTTCCTCAAACAAAAGATTAGATTTTTTAACCCCATCACAAGTATCACACGGCAGGGCATATTTCAAGAGTGCTAAGTTTGCCATTTAATCATGATCCAGTAACTTCATTGAGGAAATTAAGAGATAATTCTTATTAGTCCTTTCTCGGTCTCCCAAAGCAGTAGATGACCAGCATTACCAAGTATCAGAAGGGTTTTTGAACAAAATCATCTGGAGAAATGAGATAGCATGCATCCAAGTTTTCATAAGACAGGAAGAGCTACAAGAGAACTGCTGGTGTCTACAAAGACTGCAGCTGACAGTGCAGAGCAGAGAAAAAAAGCTACTTTGCCTTAAAAAGAACCAGATGACTTCCATGGACACCACTAACCTTTGCAGATAGATGTCTGTAGGAAGGAATGGTAAAAGGACTATTGCCTTGGAGCTAAAAGAAGTACCTAGTTCAGTGGGGAAAAGCAATAATACAGTTTTGCTACTCCAGTTAAAAAAAAAACCCACAATTTATTATTTACTGGTTCCATAATTTTGCTGAAGACTTATTTCTTAATATTCCACTTTGGAGATTTCCTTACCTGATGATCCTGAATCTTCCTGCCCACTACTCTGAACGTGTTGTTGCCTGTGTGATGATATATATGAACTCTGCTGAATCCTGTTGATCCACCAGCTGGTACCCATTTCTTATTGGCATCATCATAGACCATTACAGCAGCTCGTGCTTGGCAGATACTCTGTTCACTGTTAAAATACAAATGTTTTGGAGAAGAAAATAAAATTACTTACGGCAAAGCATTATCTTTTCGGTGAACTTTTCTTTTTAACTCAAAATGTTACAGTAATACTCCTTGCAACTAGCTGAAATACCCACCTTTCTGAATACAAACCCGCTAGCACTTTGACACTTTGCTTATATGTGTTCATTCTGAAAAGTTATGGTCAAGGCAAACAGGACTCACTATTAATGGAAGAGATCAAGAAGATATTTACTTTTCCTGCACTTTTCCCCCTGCTTTCTCCTCACCACCAACCATGAATTTTAACTAAGTTCCATGACCATACACAAAGTTTTCTGCAAAGACTGGAGGGCAGAGAATCTGGAGTTGCACTGGCTTCATACAGTTACATTTTCCAGTGGCAGTTACTTCCATAAGAGATGAGAACTGGAAGGCCCTTGCACCTTTTAACATATATAAAAGAAAGCAAACACACATGGGACAAAGTTTGGCACAAAAAGTTCACCAGTTTGTAAATGAAATGCATTTTGGTTTTGACACATTTTACAGCAATGGAGACCTGGATGTAAGGTTTTCTCTCCAGGAAAAGGTTCTATTGATTACTGAAAAGTGCAATTTCATCAGGAAATTGCTATCAGTAGCTGATTATGCCAGTCATCTGGAAGTTAAGGTACAGCCTAAAGATAAGAGGGAGCATATCACGAATGTCATCATATTAGAAACACAAGAGATCAGAACATACCATAAACACACTATTTATAAGGAGAGGAAAGGGTGATACTATGCAAGTTGGCTTTACGGGAAATGTCCAGATGCAGACAGGAAATAAAAATAGAAAGGAATTATTTGTTATCAGCAAGTCAAATTCTCTGAACATACCACTCCAGTAGATCGAACATTATAGAAAGCACATGAGGCCTGGCTTGCAAGGAATGTGGCCTGCCATTTGGAACACTGAGAAGGCTGAGGAGACATACATTCTTCCTAAGTTACAAAAGGAAAGTAATGAAGTATTTCTTCATATTTTATGAAGGAGGAAGAAGATGCCTCTCCCACCCTTCTTTCTTGGACTCTTTTTGTGGTTTTTATTGGTTGGTCGGTCGTTTTGCAGAGGGGATGTGTGTTTGCTGGGTTTTTTTAAAAGACCATGTTAAATTTCCTAATTTCCAGAAACTTCTTATTTCTGTCTCCCAACACAAGAAAATTCTGCAGTGTATCCAGCTGTTTTGTTAACTTCCAATACCGACATTTGAGAAAACAGCATAAATTTCCATCACACTTTCCATGACACAAACAATTAGAAAAGCACTAAACACTGGGATGCTTTTCAAGGCTAGGGGAGAAGAGGGAGTACTGAGATCATGTCTCTTAGGCACCCGAGAGATCTGAGAACAAACGAGGAAATATGCCCCTAATTTCAAAAATGCACGTGTTCTAGCCTCATCACCTATTCAACAGCTACATGAGAACTGGACTGCAACCTCTAATTAGACCAGCCTTTTTCTAACCAGAAACTAGGTTCATATTAGGGACATTAAAATTATAATATACATACATACAGTGCTTCTTTACTAAGCATAGTTTACAGTTTAGACTGGAAGGACCACATCTGATGCAAGAAGAAAGATTAGATGCAAAGAAAATAAATTTAGTTACAACTTTTGTGTTTCATAGCCCCATTAAAAATATGGTACACTTAAATAAGGCTCACTCGAGAAGAGGGCAGTGCAAGAATCTACTGGATTTCTTTATTTTTAGATATTTTGGCACCCATCTTAAAGTTCAAACCCAGAAACATTCTGTACTGTTCACAAAGTACACGATAAACAGTAGTGGTTTTTCTAAAATGCCTAGCAGTATTACAGTAAACTTGGAAAACTTCTAAACCCATAAAAAATTTTTGCTGCGTTTGAATTTGGATCAATCTCAGGCATGATAAAGCGTAGGTGACAGGACCTAGATACTGATTTGGAAGCAGAGCCATGTGGTTTGCAGAGTTCTTGCCAAAAAATAAACTTCAACTGTCATGTGCCAGACAGATTTAAAAAAAAATTCTATTAAATATTAAGACCATGATTCTAAGTTAATATGTTCCAATTACAACGAAGGTAGAAGCAGAGAGTGGTTGAGTAGTGGTACAGTGATCAGAAGATTTAATTATTAGGACAGACCATCAAGGATGAGGTGTTCTCATTCAGAGAATTCTCCCTTGATCCTTCCACAGGCTTAAGTTTATAAAAGTTTTTACATGATTTTATTTAACATATTGAGAAAAAGAAGAAAAAAAAAAAAAAAAGAAAAACCTATTCATTTTAGAACTATTTGGTATTCAAGTGGCACACTTCACAAGTGCAAATGAGATGACCTTGAGTAGAATTTCTAGCTTTTCTTTAACAACCGTTAAACTATTTTTAGTTCAGCTTCTCAGGCTATGCCTTGTCACTGGAAATATTACCCAAGTCTAGATCTCAAATAGTTCATGCTCCATTTGAAATAAAACAATTTTCATAACAGGGGACTTATTCTTATATACATAAAGATACAAGATGATTCACATACTTGTAAAAATGACAAATACAAACAATATCCAGTTGACCTTTTCTATCACTACACAATAAAACTTCTGCCTTGAATTCATACAAAACCTGTAACTAAAATTTCAGTGTTCCAGGTATGCAATTTTCACATCTAGGTATCAATTAGAAGGTGACATACTTCCCCCCCTCTTGCCAACAGTTCACACTACTCATCTCTTTTTTTATCAGGCTGCAACAACATGAAAAAATGGAGCTATCCCTATTAAACCATCACAGTATGCTAGCCTTTTTCCAGAGTTCAATAATTCCGTACTCCCAGATGCTGGGGAGAGTTATTTAATTACTTTCTCTTAGTAACAAGTTCTCTATAGTGATCACATTGCCTTTTGAAGAAAAGCACAGAGGCATGAGCTTTAGTAAAGAATCTTTAAGTCTGCTCTTCAATGGCCACTTGATAGTTCAGAACTGGAATACAGTATATCCTATATTATAGCCATTAGACACCATAAAGTATTTAAGTCTCAAAAAAAAAATCACTTCTTAAAACCAAAATGTCTACTAGAACTCCACTGACTTCAAAGGGCTACACCAAATCAAAAATACACACTGTTAGCTCAGAACTATCTTTGACGGGTCTACTGAAAAACAAGGTTTCTTTTCTTTTCGTGATCCAACTTTTTCTAGGAAAATGCCAAGTTTAACACAGACTCCTGCCAGAACCTGAGCCAGTGCTCTTGTATTCCTTTAAAAATATATATGAACTTAAACTTCAGTTCAAAGGAAAAAGAGCCAAGTGAATCAGAACAGTATCATTTATTATATTTCTTGCTCATCATGCTTATGACACTTCCCTGCTAAACTGCTTACAGGAAACAGGTCTTCAGTGATCTCGGTATTTATATATGAACTCTTCACCAGGTTTGTATAACACACATGTCCCTTAGATGCAGGAATTGACCTGTGCTAGGATTTTGTTCACTGCATCAGGAATTCATTTTTCTGATGGACAGGTTACTTTCCACATACGGGAAACAAGTGAATTGTCTACAGACATGTCGCAAGAGAAAAGAAAAAGGGTCTTCACCTATTTGCCTTGTCACTAGGCCCTCAAAAGCATCCTACAGGGTTTACTTGCCTACCTACAAATTTTCCTCTTCCTGGTGCGATGTAACAGTTCCAGAAACCATTACACTTGGATTAGCCCTTCCCAACAGGAGAGCTCATTAGGGGATGTGGGAGAATGAGCAATGGGATCCATCTCCAGCTTCAAATGCTACTGCCAAAAGGTACAGCTGCTCAAACTGATACCTAACTTATTAGGGCAGTGGTTTAGGGAACTAAAGCGACAATCTAAATATTAATCAAGAAAACCAGAGAAACTGTACGTTCCCAAGCAAACTTCCAAAACTAAATGTATGAAATTATTTGCAGAAAAGAGAAAATTCATTCAAGAGGACATTCAAGCAAAAGAGTGCTTACCAAACCTTAGGAAACAAAGTGTACAAGCTCTCTTCCAAAAATGTAAAGCTTGACAAATAGCTGGATAAATATATTTTAAGAGGAGTTCTTCTCTAGACAAAGATGTAAGGCTCTCATTGTTGAAGCCAGCCATTATTCTGGGTAAGTCCACCTACAGCAATACCATATAAAGCCAAAGACAGGGTGGCTGGTTTTTATTTGGGGTGGAAGTGTGGGGGGAGGTCTGGCACTCAAAAGGCTCACACAAAAAACCACAGTAGTAATGAATCATACGTATAAGATTATTCTTATGGGAGAATATACTTTCCTCCTCCAGTGATGAGATCATATGAAAAGCTCAAAAACCATAGCAAACTGAACCCTAACAGACATCATTCTTTTGCCCAGATGGAATGCGTTCATTCTTTCACATCCCAAGTTCTTAATCTCAATGCACAGTGACACCAATCCACAGTCTGCTGACTTAAGCCTTTTTTTCCCCCCCCCTCTCCACAAAAAGTGAATGCTTGGTTTTCCTCTCTCAAGAGCTAAAAAGGATAAACACACTTAAATGATCAAACTCATATGAAAAACAGCATGATTGCAGCCACAGAATAGATCATTTAAATATACTAACAAGAGCAAGGAAAAGCTGTAACTGCTCTCATTTTCAACCTTTAGTATTTTTCTTAGTGATGTAACAATGAGGGTTTTGAAAACCATTTCCCACTAGTGCTGCTTCTGGTGATTCAGGGATTTTTTTCCTTTTCTTTTTTTTTTTTTTGCTATGTTCTCAATTTAGAGAGACATAACAACATGTTCTTAAATGTGCAGTCTTTGCGGGGCACAAGGAATGGAAAGAGACACTGATTCATCAAACGCCTGTTTAGGATTTTCAAAGCATGTGGCACAAGGCTAGAAAGAAATTCCAAACATTTCCAATTCTAACATCTTAAAAATACTCATCTTTGAAAAGCAGCTAAATGCTGGTCCAGATATCAAGTCCTGTATCATGTTGGTGGTGTTCTGCAAGATGACTTTCCCTGCTTGTTCCTGAACCCTGACTGGCACATCATGATGAAAACACGTGTTGTTCTCCATTTTGCTGTTAAAAACATCAAAACCAACCAACCAATAACAAAAACCCCCAGCACATACCACGCGCTGTACCACTCCTTTCTATTGTGCGTTCTAACAGACACACTGCAGACAAAGTTGTCATGTATTCTAAAATGATCATTTGGCTTAACACAACAATTAAGCTACTCGTCAACATCTTAAAGTTGACATAAAAATGTTACCTATGCCCTCAAATATGTTCCTGACATTCTAGTCTGCTGAAAACCAGATTGAACTCAATTACATAGGTTTATATTTATTTTTGGGAGTAAGGGAAAGGATTTGGATTTGTTGAGGAGGGTGGTGTGAGTGGGTAGAGGGGAAGAACTTTGGGTTACTTCACTTGTAAACTCATAATCAACTGCTTTAATTTTACTCATTTCTTGAACTTTACCCCTTTAGCCAAAAGGACATCTTAGAGGATGCTGAGTGCAACAATTGCTAGCTCCTCTTGCCAGCTAGACCAGCATTCACACCACCAATAGGAAATCATGGAAAAATACAACCCATTTGGGCGCAGCAAAGAGGAACACAATGGTTTTTACAAGGAATTAATTTTCTCTAACTCACTCTCAGCCAAAAGTAAGAGTCTCAACTTCTTCTGCATTACTGAAACCCAGCTGAACGTGCTGCTGCAGGGGAACATTTCAGGCATGGTACAGCAGGAGGAACTAAGCTGTGCTATGCTACTTGAACCCAACTTCAAATGACCACTCCAACATCTCAGCTAGTACAGAATTTACTTGCTTTTTAGGTCTTAAAATAAGACTCAGGACCAGCTGACTAATCTCACTGGTTTTCATGCAGATCCCTCTTCAGACACTATAACGCCTCAGAGAACAAGAGTGCTTGTTGATTCCTTCTAGCAGATCCAACTCAAACAAGAGCTGCTGTTCAAATGGGATCTGAATGCAGAGGGAGTAGTTCCAGATTGCTTCCCTAACAGCTCTGCTGCTAATGAGTTAGTACTTGCCTGTGCCTAGAAAACTTTTGATTGATAACCGAGAGATTCATTCATCTCTCCCACTTTTTTCATGTATGATAACTGAGAGATTCATTCATCTCTCCCACTTTTCAGTCTTTGATAACCGATTCATTCATCTCTCCCACTTTTTCTTCTCATGAATTACTCAGAATACAGATTAGATGCAACATCCAAAACCAGCGGAAAATCCTGCATGGGAAAGTCCCAACTAGAAGTAAAACTAGTGCTGCTGAGAAGCAGGGGAAACTGAATCACTAGGCTTAATAGCTGGCATAGGAAAGGTGCTTTGCTTTTGGCACAGAATTCTGTAGCACTCCAGTTTTAGTTGGTACAGTTTGTTGAAGACCAACTTACTTTGCTCAATGAGCACCATCCACTGTAAGAAAATTGCTTTTCATCTCATGTATAAAAGCATTTAACATTAATTTAAGAGCAGTCTGCTCTTGGAGCCAGAAAATTTACAGCATAAATTTCTCTTCTTGCTATAAATCTGCTCCTTGATGATTTTGCAATTGTAGCTTGTTCCATAGCAGCAGGTGAATATCAAACAGCTGAAAGAAATCATTGCAGGACACTCAGGCAGAAAAAGCAGCATTATTTAGAACAGCAGTTTGATGTCAAATGAAAGCCTACCTTTCACACAGAATTATCAACTTAAAACCCAAGGAATTTTTTTTTCCCCAAACATTGTTTCATAAACCACATTTCATCTTTCATGCAATGAACAGAGTAATTTTGTAATTTTGGCAATTCAATATTGTCTCTAGGTTTTTCCTATGCTGAGTCACACACATTCACCTATTCCCTCAAAGGAAATCAGGAATATCTAAGAGAGAACATGACAACAGCAAAGCCAAGGAATAGCAACACTATGCAGAGAGAAACCTTAAAAAACCCCCAAGTATTGACAGGAATTAAAAAGAGGAGACTGAAAACGACAGATTTTGAGTAGCACGAAACTAGTTGTGTTAACATTGGCTAACTGTACACACAACATGCAATATAATGTAATATATAGGAATTTATTAACATTACAGTATTATACATATGTGACGAATTTTATTTAGTTACAATCTCCACCCTAAATTTAAATTTATAAATACTCTCTGAAGTCAACCTTCTGACTGTCATCACAAACCAAAGATGATATTAAGACACCCAGCATGTCTACATTTCAGGCAAGGAACTATTTAACCAGTACAAGTTATCACTTCTCAACTCTTAAACTAAAGAGACCAGTTTTTAAATAGGAAGACAAACTGAAATCATTTAATACACAAAGGAAGGGGTGTTTTTAAAGCAATTTACTCCAACAGACAAAAGGACAACCATTTGTTGTCTTGATTTTTAAAAAATTAAAAATTCTTAACATTCATCATCCATAGTACACACTGCCTTCTATAAAACCAGAGATGCTCAAAACACTGAGACTTCACATCCATTACTTAATTGCCCATATGTTACCTGCCAACCTTGATTTGTATTTATACTAATACTTGTATATATATATACACAAATATTTGCTTATATTACTGAACTCTCCAGATATTTAACTATTTTTGTGTCTGTTGAACAACTTTTCATGGCTTGCTTTGCAGGTTCAAGGTCTTCCTTACAAAGAATTTGGATTGAAAAAAAAGCAGCACTAAACTGTTATTTATATGCGTCCAAAAAGAATGCTTAGCCTCGTATGGATAATACTTTATACGCTTAAAATAAAAAATGAGGTTTTTAAATCTCAGTAAAGAATTTACTATGGACAATCAGACATTATAAAGTTTGTCCAAACTCTACCATCAAAAAAATACCAGATTTACTTAAAATTGCAAGTTTGAGACAGAAGTAAGAACTTGGGATATACTGGAATTTTATACACAAGATTCGGTCCGTGCCTTGTATGCAAACCTAGTGATAACTTCACAGAAATGCTTTATTAGAAGCCTTCATTATTTAGCTTTGAGATCAAATTTTCAATGAAGCAACCTGCAAGTGACAAGAGAAGTGTTTCACACTTCTAGAACTTTCTAGATCTTTTTATCCCATAGAGAATCATGAAGATTTTTTTCCAGTAAATGTGTCCAGATGATGTTTCAAAAAAAATCAGAACTACATAGAGACTATTTCACTATAATGCATTTACACTGCTGGGGGAATCTTTCAAGCCATTATTTTTATCCTGGTAAAATAAAGTCTCACATTTAGATTCCACAGAACCATGAAATACGATAATTCAATTCATGCTTCCTCCATGCACTCATCCATATTCTTGTTTTCTTTTATCCTTTTACACAGGGTGTTCTCTTAGACATGGCATTTTTGGTAATTTATCCAGATTTTTTCCTGAAAATACCGCATTGTTATAATCAAATCCATTTTTCCACTGATTCTTCAAACATATTTCTTAAGGGCATTTACCACTTTACTTACACTAAAAGGTAATGCAGAATCCCTGCAGCAATTGAAAGAGATGACATTTCCTCAATGCAGATCCGCTACAGTGGCATTGCAAACCAAAGCGTTTGCCACAGTAAAGGATAATACTGTCTGGATAGTCATTTTACTCCACAGTAGAACAGGAGCAAAACATTCGTACCATGACTTTTCATTTGCCTCAAGACAGATTTTTTTTTTTTAATCAAAAAAAAGAAATAAACCCAGAGATAAAGATAAACCCAGTTTCTCGGGTTTATCTACCTGTTGCCAAAGCTAATGGAAAAACAAGCTCTACAGCAAAATCTGGGAATGAACCCATCTGTAAGCATCAGGGTACCCTGTAATTGAACAGAGCTATCAACCATGAAATCATGATCTTTACTAAAAAGGAACAATCGTTACACATTGAGAACTTCAAATCTTTTAACTTGAAGGTCTTGAACGACCAGGGCCAAAATCTATCCAGATTCCTTACTTCTTTCCTATAAATAGTCTATTTTTGTTGGCTTGTTGCATTCCTTGCTACAATTCCATGAATCTGAGCCCAGTATGTTGTGGAAAGCCTTTTTAAGTGGGCAAGGAAAACAGCATCTTCGGCAACTAGACTGACAGCTGATGATTTCCTGTGAAAAACCACTTAATATACATTTCCTATCTTCTATACATATTCTAACAAAAAGTGACCTCCTTTTGTTATTTCTTAACTTTTCGACACATGGTACAAATCACAGCTTTGAGAGCCCAGATTCCCGGGGCAATCCAAGTTCCCAAACGCACTGCAACAGAATCCATCATTACACTGCCATCGCTACAGATCATGTAACTCATTTTACTTTCGGATAACGAATGCCCAGCTCCTCTTGGAATAGCAAGACAGAAGGATTTTTACATCACCTATTTAACACAATGGCAGCCTCTGATTTAGAGCTGTTTAAATGGAACTTGGCTGAGCTTTGATTGAGGCATTCTAGTCCCAACTTTTAACACACGAATATGCAACTCACAGTTCATTACAAGAAAGATCCTTTTAAGGAGTGTCTTTCTAAAACTCAATTTCACCTAAAAAATATTAAAGTAAAAAAAAAAAAAAAATCTGTATTTTCTTAATTGAGCACTTGTTTTTAAAGGCCAAATTGACACTGACATGAATGAAAATCAGGCCAGGCTGGATGGGGCTTTGAGCAACCTGGTCTAGTGGAACGTGTCCCTGCCTATGGCATAAGGGTTAGAATCTTTAAGGTCCCTTCCAACCCAAGCCATTCCATGGTTCTATGCGTTAATCAAGGACAATGTGAGCAGCAAAGGACACAGAAAAGGCTATACGTATTTGCTTTGGTCTCTGTGGGCAAGTTCTGTTCGCAGACTTCCCAGGTCTGCATGGGTCCTGGAGTATTACCTGCAGCAGAGGAAAATAAGGTTAGGGGCTCCAGTTTTATGAACTGGATACAGAGAGGCCATCCAATGGAACAGTCTGCACCCAACACAAGTGAAGGTCCTATGTGGTAGAATCATTGTGGCCACTTTAACATCTTTACAAGGTGACAAGGAGAAGTTCTTGACAACTCGAAAAAGGCAAATGTTGTGAAAACCCTCTAGCAGAACAAGAACCAAGGTTTAGGGAGCCAGAGGCTCAAAGGATTGCAGTGAGCAGTTTGAAATCTAACTGGTAAGCTATTACTGGTATAATTCTCAGGGGTCAATGCCAGCTATGGCGCTGTTTAAGGCACTTGTTAACAACCAGTAAAATGGGATGGAATGCAACTTTAGCAAGTCTGGATGCCTTTACATAAATTGGGATAGATTCATATGCTGGACAGTAGTGCTACTGTGCAGAGGTGTCTCAGTAGGTTGGAGAAACCAGATGACAGAAACCTCAGGAAATTTGGAGGTAGGAGCAAAAACTTGTACTTAGAAAAAAAAAAACAACAAAAAAAAACCCAAAATTCTGTAGAAAATTATTATTCCCTTCTAATCAGACCATATCTGGCATATTGTGCCCAGTTTGGGGCTCACCAATGGAAGGAAAGACTTCAACAAATTGGAGCAAATCAAAGAGAAAACCATTATGGGAGCTACTAAAAAAGATGCATGAGGAGTGGCTTCGACAACTGTGCTTGTTCAGTCTTAAACTAAAGCAGGAACATAATGGCCACTCAACTACTCAACAGGTCATTACAGGGAATAAGAGACACCATCTTCTCAGAAGAGGCGAGCAGGACAGCTAACAGTCAAATATTGCAGAAAGGGAGCTTTTAACCAGGTAAGAAAAAGTTGCACCAAGAGATTAGTGAAATAATGTGAGAGGCTGCCCAGAGGAGCCATGGAATCTCCAAACCTGGAGACTTCAAAATTCAACCCAACCAAGGTGACTGGGACAGATGAACTCCAACAATTTCCACCTTGACTATGACATAATATGGCTCTAGAAGAAATAAAACTCTTTGAGAACACCCCATTGAACTGCAGATATACAAGTACCTTATTTATGACCATTTCTGCTTTAGCACCTCATTTTATTGGAATGTTCTTCCCAAAAATAACAACATGCATTTCACACTTGAAGTTTCAACCAGCCTCTCCTTCTGTAGCCTATAAATAAAGATCTTCAACATTGCTAGTAGTTCCAATATTCAATCTCTAAAAGAGGTTTAAATAAACTACACAGTATTTACATTGCTGATATGTACTACCAAATAAATGTCTGAATATTTAATAATAAGCAGCAAGCCTTATTTCTTGTATACTCTCCTCCTAACAAAACACGTTAAGATTGATTCACAAATTTCCGAAATCTCTTAACAAGTCTGTGCTACAAAACACTTCAAATATAAACACACCTCTTGACAATCTTGTCATTATTTCCAAGGGCATCAGGATAAGGCAAAGTTCAGCAATTCATTCAAGCAACTCTAAGCAAGTGAATCCTTAAGCAACCCGAGACCAGTAACGGTGCATTAAACAAACACTGATCTGTAAAAATTACTCCAGCTCCAATTGCTTCCTTGTACAGGATGATCTAATGAGCATTCTCATGTTGTGCATTCAGTAGAGACATTTATGATAATCTGCAAACCAAAGGAAGAGTGAAGTTCCACTTAAACGCCTCTCTACAGGAGAGCTCTCCCCTCCTCTTTGAGCCCAAGTTTCCATGTACAAATTTCACAAATCAAGGAGAAGTTACCATCATCAAGTTGACACAATCTGGAAGCATTCTGCTTCCACTTCAATTATGGTTAATTTACATTTACCATTGAACACATTCAAAGTTATCACCTATATTGAAATATGAGTTCAATTTTCATGCCAAACTACTGCATTTACTCACTGAACAGCACATTTTTCTTCCACTCTTCTCTTCTTTGATCCAAATTACTCTTGGCAAGTCTAATTCAGGCTTATGTTGAACAACTCCAATTTCTTCCCTACATCATTTTATCTCTAAATATCACTTTTTAAATGACTGATTATTTTTTCACTCCTCCTATACCCTATTATCAGTAGTATCCTCTTGAAGTGGCTACTCACACAGTCATTTCAGAAGCCTTTCTTCCAAGTGTGACTTTAAGTCAATCAAGATTTCAACCTCTAACTTGAAGAAACTTCTGATTCCACCTCACACACAGCCCTATTCCTTATTTTTTCCAGCAATTCTTACTAACACACTTCCCCTCCAGGTAATAAGTCTGGTATTTATAATCTAGTTCCCTAAGTATAATCTCACTTTCATACATTGCTTCTATTAAATGTGGCTTAAATTAACCTATAATCATTCAAACATGATCATTTTTCCTCTGAATATCCCTCATACAGTGCTATTTAACAACTAACAGTAAACAATTTTGCCTTTCCCTAAGTTTGAAGTTGGCTTCACCAGTTAACGATTTTGATGACAAGATAGTAAAGGTTGTATGATCTAAAAATTCTACCACTATTTTATAATACACACACGTAATTTAAAAAGAAAAACTCTTTTCAGTAGCTGGCAGAGGGATTCAGAGGATTCTGTCCTGTAGGTACATGCTACTGCAATTCTAACAGAAGGGGCAGGTTACTTGCACATTAATGAGGGTACAAGCAAAAGGCTTGAAGTGCTCTACTCTTCCTCTCTAAACTATCAGGCAAAGAAGAGCACAAGGAGAAATACGAAAATCAATGCTAGAATTCACTGCAAAAGTATTTTGAGACTCAGTGACCCACTTTTAACTTTGAACACCAACAGATGATTGCAGTAACTAATTCAATCTAGTTAATAATTAACATTAACATTTGTGCATTCATTACATCTAACGTTCTGTCCCAGAAAATTGGATGATCTAGATGCACCATGAACCACTGAGTAGAAGCTGTTTGATTTTCCCACAATGTCAGCTATTTCAAGCATCTTTTGCAATCAAAATGAGGCGGCTGGAGTGAAGAGGCAGTAGGCACACAGCCCTTGAACACAAGTGTATCGACGCAGATGTGTGTCTGAAACACACATGCAGAGGGGGTTTCTCCACACAGAGCAGTTAGCATAAATGGACACTGCAACTATCACCTCAAAGAGCAAAAAACTAGTTTCCAACATACCTCACCTCTTTGAAATAGGTCTAAAACTCTACCAAAATGGTTACACTGTGGAAGAAAAAGCAACATCACTTCAGAGCAGACAATCCCCACACATAAGAAATTACTAAATTATGATGCAAGGTCATAAAAGTTAATATATTGATCAACATCTTTATCATAACATTAGACTGGTTGTTTTCCCAGAGAGCAGCTCTTTCAGTATTCCAAACCTCTTGGCAATGCAATTGATGTTTAACACTGCAATACTTTCTTTCGCCCATTTTAGGATTCTTTGCTTGTGAGCTTCTTAAATATTGTCACTGAGATTTGCCTTCACACCAGAAAAACAGTTCCCAAGCTAAACAGTGAGAAACTGTGTTTGCCTTGGTTTCCTGGTCCCAATTCTTAAGCATTTCAGCTGTCTCTCCAGTTGTTCTTTCTGCTTTGCAAATGCTCATGTTTACAGACAAAACCTGAATTTCAAGACTCGAAAGTCAACTCTGTTTTGCAGTTACTTTAATCTTAAATATGTGTCCCAGCTGAAACCAGGACAATATGCTAATCTGTTAAATACCAGGATCTACGGTAACAGGAACATATCCATGTTCATACGCAGGACTTCTGTTCCATTACCATACCACCTACCTCTAGCCCCAGGTTTTAGAACAAATTGCATCATATCTACTGATTATAGCAAAAGGAGGTTGTATTTCCCAAGAGTCTTTTCATTTCAAAACTTTCCCAGACATGACAAATCATACCTTTAAGTATCTCTGCGGGAAAAAGTACAAATAATTATGCAACAAATCAAAACCTCTGCATGTGACTTTCTATTCGTACTTGGGCACAAGATTTGACTTCAGAACAGCCAAAATTGGATTAAAACATCACTCAGAAGAAAACGGTCTACAGGTTTTTACATTTTTGTTTGTTATATTGCATACATAATGCATTATATTAAAAAATCCACTCTAAGTCCTTTATACACAATGGTATTAGCAGCTCGGGAAGTCCCTTAAAGTTCTGACAAAAATATTTTTTCCTTTAGGGCAGGGACAAAAGTAGTTACTGGCTTCCTTTACTAGAAAAACAGGAAAATAAAGTTTTCAAGATAGCAATTAGATCCAAACCCCCCCTAATCTAATAAGCGTGCATTTATTACATTGCTATCAAAACTGGGAGAGATGTTTAGAGACTTTCTTCTAAAATTAGTTGTAATCAGATGTCAGCTACTCTATTTCTTCCTTAGTGTAACTCACTACACCTTGTCTCACGTTGAGAGCCCAGTATTTAAACTGAAAATAGTTCACAGGTTACTAGTGCTTTGTTCTCAATTTTTCTACTTATCTTTTCTTACCCAAGTTTCTTCAATGAATCATTACATATCAGCAAATACTCCTCATTAAAATCAAATTATAAATTCAGTCTAGAAAGCAGGAATACAAACAGCCCATAGAGAACAGCAGCTCTCGCAAATTAAGGCTTAAGTATTAAAAATACATCAGAGGAATAAAAAGGTATAGACCTGTACCAACCATCATACCTTCTGACTCAAAAAAAAATTTTAAACTCTGACTACGAAAAGAATATTTAAACGCAAAATTATAAATTCACTAATTATTTGTACCATTATTTAGTGGAGTAACTACAACGCAAAGGTGCGTTGAAGAACAATTTTGCTCACACTAGAAAATTAAGACTCCTTATCAGCATATCCATTGTTTAGGTTTGTGCTAACTGCAAGTGCCAGAAAGCTTTATCTGAACAGGGATTTTCACTAGTTCAGCTATTCCAGCAGTAATTATCGGAAAACGCTGTTTTAATGCATAAAGGCAGCACAATCCAGTTGGCATCCCACGGGCCTCTCTCATTGTACAAGATGGCTGTTACGGAGCTCGAAATGTAACGTGGCTTTCATTACTCTGGATCAACAGTCCAACCATTGTATTATCTTTCCTCTCCAGCTATAGCTTCATTTTAGAAACCACCTCTTCCAGGCAATCTTGCATTATTTTAATCAGCATTTTAATTTATGTTACTGTCTCTGAGTCTTTTCGGTGCCAAGATATCTTAAGCTTCATGTCGCAGAACATTCTTCTGCTATTTACAGCATTTACTACTAGGCTGGGTTTTTCCAATGTCACAACACCCTTTTAACAGCTACCCTTGGAAGTTTAATCTTTAAAGCACAGAGGGAGTGTTTTGCATCTTCCCTCTTAACAGAAGCTTTGGGAATCCTACTTTCTAATCAGGGCATTTGGGTCTGCTTGCAAACAGGGAGTTTTGATGCAGTTTGAGAGTTTTCATTTAGATTTCTTTTTGTTTGTTCTCTGTTAATGGGTTTTGGGTTTTGTTTGTTTTCAACCCAAGCTATAGTCATACACTATACACGTAACAGTTTGATAACACCAGCTACACACTTAACAAGACTTAGTTGTCTTTGGTTTTACCTGCCCCACAAAAGCCCTTTTTCAGCTAAGCGATACACAAGACAAGTGGCTTAACATAATACTGCATTTTCAGACTAGCCAAGCATTCATACTGTGGAATATATTGTGATCAGTTGTAAACTTAAGGTAAGCAAACAAAACCAGCCCTAGAAAGGTATTTTGTGGGGAGACAGAGAGAAAGGTAAGTTCTGTTATCAGCTTTATGCCCTATGTGATCATATCCTAAAACCGCAGTTCAATTAGCTGGTCCCTGCTATATATATATATAGTATAACCCATTTTCCATTTATGCATATTCAATTGTCCAAATTAATTTCTTAAAGAGCATGCAACGAAATGTAACAATAAAATTTGGTTAATGCAACATGACACAAAGTCAACAGAACTTAGTTTACCCATCTCCGTGCATAAAACGAACAGATAATGTTCCAGAAAACACCAACAAGCTCATTACAGACTTCAGAAAATTATATGCTTTAAACCATTTATCCACTGTGACCTTTTCCCCCCCCACACACACACCCCAGCATATTAGTTGTGGGAGTTATTTTGTTTATAAAGTTTATCTTCAAAAGCAAAAAGGTGAACTGGTGGTTCTCCCTCCTTCCACATACAAGAACAGCATTCACTGCTTCTATGAAGTACCTAAGGGCTGTGAGTCATTTGTTTTGGAAAAAAGCTCCCAAAGGCTATCAAGCAAAACTGTTGAGATAAAGCCTTTCAAGACTTACATCAGGGTTTCCCAGACACTACGTGTACCAGTAAGTGCAGACTAATCATATTCTGTCAGACTGCAAACTACTTCTGAATCCATCTACCAGCATGCCAGTGAGGATAATGTAACCATAAACTATTAGAAGCACATGCTACTCCATGCAGTTCTGCCTCTGCATCCTCATGCAAGTTGCTTCACAAGCGCTTCCTGGCTTTTTACAAAATTTAAATTGAGACAAATGGACTCACAGGAAGCAAAAACAAGCAGGGGGGACTCAAGGTTCTGATTGCCCACAACGGGTGAACAAAGCAGAAAGCTACAGAGAGGCTGTTTCAGGCCACAGGAGAAAAGAAGCCCCAGCAAACTGGCAAGCTATCCCATCAACACAAAGCACTGAATAATCCAAAGTTATGGTTTGGTTTAGAAACCAGCTACTTCAGCTTTTATTCCAGTGATCTAAGGCTGCCAGTGACCTAGGCAGCCTAATCAAATCCAGGCCTTGTTAACAGCAGTAGTTTGAATGTCAGTAGCTGTCTTCCTTATGGTACTGGGTCAGACTAACAGCATCATTTGCACTTAAAGCAGGACACAGGTTATTTAAATCTAGCTATGGCAACATCTCCCTCCACCAGCAAGGACATCAAGGCAGTGTTTTATAACAACTAATGTCTGCTATATTAAGTGGACATGAACAGATGTTCACAGGAGCAAGAACTCTCAAAAAAAATAACCCAAAACCAACACAAAAAGCACAATCACTGAGAATACCCAAATGAAAAAATACAATAACAAGCACCAGCTTGCGGTCTTATCTCTTCCTGCCTAACAATGGTCAGAAAAGTAGCCAATGCATTATAAGGGAGCATTCAAAGCACATTGAAAAGTCTGGGAATGGACCAAACACTATTCAAAATGCTTCACACAACACAGCATACAGGGGAACCCACCATGAGTGCCAGTGGTTCCTTTACCTCAACAGCTAAAGAAACAATTAGAAAAGCCTTCAAAGAAGCAGCACCCTGAACTACCTAAAAGTACCATTGCATCAGGGACATTCAGTTTATGGAGCAGACTCATGAAAATACATGCCTTTTACAGAGCAGTATAAGCCAACAGGCAATAACTTTATACAAATTAAAAAAATAAAAAAAGGAAAATAACTGTACAAAGCACAGATATCCAAAACAGTTTCTTTACCTCCCATAAGTAACCAGCATTCCTACTGTAAGATATGGAGATCCTAACACTGGCTTGGCCAATACAATCCAAACAGTATCAATTACTGCCAAGAGCAAGAACTTCCAGTTGAGAGGCAAATCTACCCCCTAAGTATGAAAACCATGCTCACAAAACGCAAGATTACCAGTTACCTGTGCAATGTAAGATTTACCCCTTTACAACCTTTTCTGAGACAAATCCACTAACAAGTAGCTTGTTATGAAACAGTGCATACAGGGGAAAAAAAAGGCTGTAACTACTAGTGGCTATTTGGGAACCATTTGGAATGAACTGGCTCAGGTAATGTGGGAGCATACAAGACTATAGGCAAAGTATCATGTTGCTACCAGGAAGGACAAGAGATCACACAGAAGACAGCCACTACCTCTCATCATTACCCAGCTTACTCAGGGCAGGGGGGAAGCACTGCACACTAAGGATATGTTTTAGATACTTCAGCAGTACCATATAAATAATTATTAAAATGGTGGGAGATGTAAAATCTAAAGTAAAAGGAAAAAGTACCTCCAATTAGCTTTCTACAAACGTAAGCACAAAGTGGTACACTTCAGACTACAGCAGACATACAAACTGGTAAAACACTTGGCAAGGCAGAAGTGCATCAAAAAAAGGACACGGGGGTTACAAGGTTACAAAATAAAAGAGCAAACGCAGAGGAAAAAACCTGGGCATGTATTAACAACATCCTCCATAAACAAGAAAAACAGGAAAATTCCCCTAACAGTAACAGCAGTGAAATACTGGAACAGACTATTTAGAAATATTGTGAAATCCCACCGAAGATTCTGTAGAAGTTACACATGTCAAGGTAAGTTCATTGCATTCTTTATTCTCAACTTGGTATTTCAGGAGTATGCCTGTGCATAGGCAGCCCTTGAGCCCCACACCCACCAGAGCACAGTTCCAGGCAGGAGGGACAGAGCCCCATTGCATGAAACATCTCCGGGAAGTGACCAAGTCTCTTCCGAGTGACTCGGGTCGCAGGTATCTACCATGGATGATCCCTGTCACAGGCGAGACCAACACTGGCTGGTGCAAAACAAGGCCACAGTCCAGCAGCAGAGTCACTAAATGCATCACAGCACTTAGCAGGTGCCGGGTTTATCGCTTTCAGATCAGCAGGCTGCTGTCTCAGAAGGAACACAGTAAGAATCAATCAGCCAAATGAATCTGGCTCAGATGTTCCCAGACCATGGCTCCGCTCCCATGTCTGAGAAACACCCAAGGAGCATGCATAACTTTATTAGGATCTGAAGCTACAGCTCAGCTAATTTGCAATTACAGCACCAGCTGGTGGCCCAAAACACCATGCTGTGTCATTTGAGCCTCTCAATATCCGTGGCAGTAAAAAAACCCGACGCCTACGGTATCCCAACTTCCTTCAACGTTCAAGAGACAAAGTTATATGTAGGAAATCAACTGAGCAAGGATCTAAACACTCACACTTACGATAGTAGTTTAGGAAATGCAAAAGTCTTCTCTGAATTCAGAGTGTCTCATCAACACAAGTGAGACACAGCTTAGAAGTGTTCTTACTGTTTTTTCTCACACTTCTCCAAGTGATTTGTGTTTTGGCTTCTCTGCCCAGGATAAACAGTAGCATCTAGAAGGGATCCTGGTAAACTGAGTAGGCATCTGATTAATTCTGAGTCTCAGGATAACAAATTACAGGACAAGCTTTTTAGCGTTAAAGCGGAATATTCTGCCTCCTTATACAGACGACTTTCGCAAGATATACCAAAGACTTTCAGGGTTGCTGACAAAGAAACAAACAACCCCTTCCCTGCCAGAAAAGGGCAACACTTGCATAATAATCATTCTCATTTAGTGGTTCCCATACACTGATGGAGAGACTAAATTGTCTGTTTTCAAGCTCAAAAAGCAGCATTCCTAAGTATTTCAGACAAGGTATGAGACACGTTCTCATTCCAAGTTTCAAATAGGACACATTGTAGCACATGTAGAGATAACTTCTTGGAGAGGATGAAAGAAGCAAAAGAGAAATCTTTGCTTTGCCATCCCAGGAGCCTATTCTGAGAACCAGGAGATACTAAACATGGAACTATAATATATCTTTATGGATGGTCCTAACAACCGATGCGAGATTGGGAAAGAGTAAGGCTGAACAATCAACACCAAGTGTTATTTGTTTTTAGAATTTCTAGAACCCATTAGCCTTTAGCAATAAGTTTCCTGAAAATTAAACAAAATGAAACCAATCCCTAAATAGTCTAGAAACAGACCCTTGGTTGCAGTTCCCAACAATTTTTTAATATAGTAAAATCGATAATTTGGGGTTTAGTATTATTCTACTCAAGTTTCAGTTGTTTCAATTATTTAGGTGCCTGGTGAAACTCATTCCACTGTGGTTACTCTAATGGTATTTGTTTCAGCTGATAAGAATATGCAAGTTTTTTGGTCACACAGCCTGGATCTTTATCTGCTTCTTTTAAAAATTCTGGATTACGGGTGGTTTCAAAAGTGCCCTGAGCATGTACAGCTTCTCTTCACATACAGCACACCATCAGCTTTGCTCTCTGAAGCATCTCTCTTGTGAGGAAGGGCTGAGGGAGCTGGGCCTGTTCAGCCTTCAGAAGGCATGACTGAGAGTGCACCTTATCAGTGTCTGTAACTATCTGAAGGGAGAGTGTCAAGATAGATCCAGGTTCTTCTCAGCGGAGCCAAGAATAGGACAAGAGGCAATGGGCAGAAACTGATGCACAGGAAGTTCCACCTGAATATGGGGTAGAACTTATTTACTGTGGGGGTGACCCTGCACTGGAACAGGTAGCCAGCCCAGAGAAGTTGTGGGGTCTCCCTCACTAGGGGTATTTAAGAAACATCTAGATGCAATCCTGTGCCATGGGCTCTGGATGACCCTGCTGGAGCAGGTAGGTTGGCCCAAATGACTGAATGTGATCCCTTACCACTTGTCTATTCTGTGAAAACACTGTTGTACCTGGGGTGCTCTAGAACCCCAAGGGTGTTGGCCACCACAAACATCTGCAGGTGCCTGGCAGTTCCAACTACACTACAGCAATTTATATCTGTTCACCACCTCTCCAGAGGTCCCACTGTCTGCAGCACAGCTGCAAAGCACGCATGCATTAGCTTCTCAGATGCTGCAGTCCATATTTAAGACTCATTTAACTTCACTTATCTACTGCTTCACATGTAGCAGCTTGGGGATAAATTTCTGCCATAGTAGTAAGTGACAACAAATGCGTGAACAAACAATCTTACCAATGTCCCTGAGAAACCTGCTATCAGCTGTCCTGTGTAATTCTATAGTGTCTGGATAAATTTTAACACCTCGGGACAACTCTGATAATTAGATTCAAACAACTGACCACTGAAGGCTGAATAACTATTAACTTGCTCTTCCTAAAAAGACTTTGACTATTTTGGGTTTGTGGTATTTGGTGTTGGTTCTGAAATCAGCTGTTTGCTCCCCAGAACTCCAGCCACTGTGAACGGCCTTTCATGCCAGGTGCATAGTTTCATTAAATATAAATATTTACATTAAAAAGTATAATTTATATTAAAATATATAAAAGGATGAAGAGGAAATGTGGATCCTTCTCTTCTGCTTTTTCTAACAGATTGATCTGAATCTGTCTGCAAGAAAACAGAAGAAAATTGTGTAGGAAAGTCTGCATCAATGTTCTTTGTCCTATAATGAGGATGGTGCTATCCATGCTTCTCTTTGTATACAAAGTCACACACTTATAGAAATAGCAGCTAATGAAAGCTTAGAGTTAAAACTAGCACATATCAGCAAATCCTATGTTTTTTGAAAGTCTTCACTTCAGCATATATGGAGAGGTCATATTTTTACCAAACTGGATTTAAAAAACCTGGCGGACGGTACACAAGGTCTGTTTGCAGAGTGACTGCACGAATTCCTGCTCTGTGCATGCCATTTGACTCACAGTGCAATCCCAAAGACAACAGGTCCCTGTTTTTTGCATAATGAGTTTTAGCTTGATTCAGTCAATACACTGCCTGAGTTTGCATGACCATAGCTGTGATGTCAATTAAATAAAGTTCTCTTTCCTCAAACTTTTAGAAGGACTTCAAATAATTTTTGGTATCATAACACCACTTAATGTTCTAAAGCAGCCTCCAGCATTGAAAACTGTACAACTTTGGCAGGAAAAAAACCCCACCCTATGAAGCCCCACATTCTTGATTTTGAGGCTGTTTAAAACAGCTTTCCACCAAGTCCTATACCTTAAACAACGAGTTTCTGGTGTCTGAAGATTCTGCAGGACCAGAAGCCAAAGCAATAATTTCTACCATTGTCCCATATTTTGTAGAGTTTCAGGTGGTACCTCCTGGAACAGCGGGTTACTGCAGAACCTGCTGAGGCCTCTCCTAGCCACCAGGCAGGCAGCCTGGTGTGGCACCTGTGACAAAAGGCTCCCTCCAGATCCCTTCTCTGGTCAGTAAAAAGCCTGCTGGATGCTTACAAAGGAGAATTGCAATACACCAGCCCTTCCCCTGAAAAGAAAACCATAGCATTAAATTAATATGCCCTGTAATACTAGTACTGTACTCTTAGTTTACTTAACACAGTCTAGATTTAACTCACCCAAAATCTCTATACTTACATTTAAGTAATGCTAGCAATACCGCTAGCATTTTGATTTTTATTGGAAAAATATTTCTTTCTTAATACTTTTTGTTCAGTTTGTTTTCTGTGCACCTATGTAGAATCACAACAGACAAAAATGCTGCTGCCTGCGAAATTTGTGCAGCAACGACAGCCAGAATCATAACTATCCTTCATCCATATTCAATTTTGGGTATTCCAGTGAAAAAATAAGTTGTTCAATTATAACAGCAAGTGGCCATAATCAGATTTTCATTATCAATTTTCTGCGACTACAATTTTAGAAGGAATCCAAATTTACTGCAGTAACTTTGTATTTTAATCTAGGTTATGGTTTACCTATGAAAGCAAGTAACAGAAAAAAAAATCATTTATTTAAAAAAAACCCCTACAAATATTGAATGTATTTTCAGTCAAAAAGTTTCATTTCCCAGGGCAAAAGAAAGCATGTGAGAGGAAGTTACGTTTGAAACATTTTAATACGCTCTGAATTTTTTCAGCTAGCTGTCTGCAAAAATACTGCAGAGAAAAATAGTTAATACAATGTTGGGCCTCCTAACTGGATCAAACAGGTAATTCATTAAGTTCACAGCTGCTTTTAATGGAAGCAAAGGGTAGAGGTTTCCTCTGCTAGAAGAGTTATCCACCTTAAAATGGGAGCTCTATGCAAGTTATTTGCACAGGCATCTCACTGTGGTCAGTATATTTTCTCACTAAGTGCTACCCCTATGCAATTCTAACATACAAGTAAAGCCTTTCCTGCATCATTCACTGTTCCAAAACATCCAAAAGAACCTAGTTTGGCCTAAATTTAAATTACATAACCTCTGCTTCTTTCAACAGGAGCTTTACAAGTGTAAATAGAGACAGCTTTTGGTTCTGACGTGGAAATGCAGTTGAATTTTGAATTAGCTAGAACACAACCATATTTTCTTACATACAGCTACATTCACTCTGTACAGCTAGCAACTGTCAGACAAAAAAATTCGAATTTTGCTGTAACTACACTTTCTGAGTGCACACTACCTGTGAACTTTTTTAAACAGTGCTTCAGACTCCCCAGAACAAACTGGGAAAAGTTACTGATCAGTTTCTTGCCTGTAATTTAACATTAGACTGTTAACCTATTCAATATCCAAAGCCCAAGAAACCTCCACTTTTCATCACTGAAGAATGACTCCTACACCTGTTCCTAATAATGGGGGATATAAGAGAAATCAAGCCCAAAACCTTCATTAGTGTCAGATTAAGACTTAAAACATCCTGAAATTTTATGTGAAAATTCCCAGAGTAACTGGGAATTTATGTGAAAATTCCCTTACATTCACAATACACAACCTATGCCAACCCACAAATATAAGCCATAAGAATGTAACTGCCAGCATAGAACATAAAAGAGGAGTAATTTCAAGCATTTCACTAGACTTTAACTGTGATCTTATAGATGGTGGAGGTTTTTCAGTCAATACATACTTACACTGAAAAACACAAGCATCAAGGAAAATTTTTCTATCAAAGTCACAGTATATAAAGTGCTGCCACCATAACTATCTTCTGAGGTCACCATGTTTTAGTTTTACAACTCTGCTAACAAGGAGATAGAGGAAAGGAATGTTGAAGAGCCAACCGATACTACTACACCATAAAAATGTATTGACTTTTCTCCTGACGTACAAGGGTTCTGGGAATTTAAAAACCATTCCTGCATTGCAGGTTCTAAGCTTGCAAATTTAATATTCCTCTGTGTCACAGGATTTCTACTGTTTTCTGTGCTTTATTCTAAACACTATACCCAGGTATAGTTAAAAAACAATGGAAAGAAAGAAAAACAAGCAAAACTGATTTGTAATATGAGTAATGAACCAAGTACAGCAGCAGGACAGTGCCCTCACATAATAGCTGCAAGGAAGCCCTGTTCCTGCATAGTCTAAATCATACACAGGAGCTCTACAAGTTTCAAGCTCTTCCCTCCAGTCATAAAAATTACGCAACATGTACTGCCTCTGTGCTAGACACACAAAGAATACTTTTATAGAAACAGTTCCATAAAAATATTACAAACTGCTAGAGCAATCACCAAAGTAACCTGTCAAAAAATTGTCAAAATGTTTAGAAAGATCTTTCCTTACTAGTGCAGACCTTTATTTGCTAAAAGGAATAAACTGGAAGGTGGTATTTGGATAGTCTAAACTCCTTCGTCTGCATATTCACTTAATCCACACTGAGGAAAATTAACAGCACCCTTTTGGTCTTAGGGTAGCACAAACAACATGATTGCTCCTCCTTTCCATTTCACTTGCAAAAAATACATTCCCTATACTGTACTGCATACCATAAACCATAAAGGCTGCTTAACAGAAGCAGGACTCAATGACAGGGCAAAGTCAAGCCAGTTGCCAAATGTGAGCTTTTGATTTGACTACCACCCTAAAGGTTAAAAAGTTACACATAGAGACAGTGACTTTCTGGACTTTGTTGCTACAGGAAGTTAAGGAGGCAGATAAGATCAGCAAGCTAAAAAAAAATTAGAAGAATTCATGGATAACAGGTTCTTTAAAAAAAAATAGTAAATCAATAGGCAGGTTCCAAAACACCTCGAAACAGACAATGGATTCCAGGGTGCTGGCAGATGGGGAGGAAAAGGGATTGCTAAGGGGCTGCTGGTAGTTTCTTCCAAGCAGCTTCTCCTATTGCTATTCTCCAGGACAGCGTATGGGAGTGCATCAAACACTGGTCTGCCACAGCAGGACATCTTTCCCATTTTAATGCTACTTTAACACTGAAATCTCTCCCACTTGCACAAAACAGAACTCTTTCCATGGGCAGGGAATCACAGAACTCTGAAATTTGTCTTGTTTAAATTACACATCCTGTTTTCTTTGTTTTGTTATCAAGGCAGTTAAATCTAAGATAGGAAGCAAAGTCTTTTAGATAGAGTCATTTTCTATTGTTTTAAGTAGTCAGAAGGAAGTCCCAGTTTAAACAAACAGCCACTCTGCCCAGGGATCACCACTGGGGAAATCTTGGCAAGCTTTCCATTTTAATCTGGCATTAATTTTACCTGTAACAGCTTTCAAACCTACTGCATTATTTCATACTTAATCTACAGATACACTACCTCTGGTCTATTTTTCTCTAGTATTCCATAACAAACAGATCAACCTAAACCAAGGCCCTAAAAGCCCTGTCCTCTAGTTATCAGGCAACATCAGAAAAGCATCGCTCCATGCCCCTCTGACAGCATGCTATCAGACAGACAAGACACTGAAGTACAACGCAGACTAAGACTAAATGAGACTACAAACAGATCCGTGCACTCTGCAATGAAACTGTGAGGAGTTCAATATCCAAATTTTACACTGAGGAGAAAATAAAAGAGGGGGGAAAAGATTATGATCTCTTCTGCAACAGGCAACAGCAAAGAATCACACACATGTGGGTTAGCGACGCTGTTGTGTTTACAAGCTCGATGTGACAATGCTGCCCTCATTACTATCACACACACAGAGTTTAATCTCTGTGGTAAGGAATTATCCAGGAAAAGCGCTTATACTTCCAAGAGACTCTAAACCGAACAGGAAAGCTGAACACAGTGAACTTTATAGGCTTCAAGAGATATACAGCCTGCAGTCTTCTGAAGAATTTAAAAGCAAACCCAACCACCTAAGTTATGATCTCCCACATCTCAGCTCCCCCACGGCTACTAAAAGGATGGGAAGTTTGCCAATACTATCACCTTTAACTACTCAAGACCGATACAGCAGTGTCTAGCCAGACCTGCTGCAATGTCAAAGAGAAAAACAACTCCTGCTCTTGCTTCAGCTGGAGAGCTAACAATAGATGCAGTGCATTCCACGGATCAAATAGAGCTGCAAATAATCCCAGCATATTTCGCCATGGTCACACGGAGTGCACAGGCTGTCACTGAAGTTCCCCCCACACTGGGGAACGCCTTGGGGCTTCTACAGCCCGCACTCACTTTTAAAATGGCTTTTACATTATTATCTCTGAGCACGAGCAAATAGATTCTAAAGTGGTTCGAGCTAACCAAGCCTTGCCTAAACCGTAGATCAAGACATTCTAAAGCTAGGAAACAAAAAACTCATTTTTAGACAAGAACCTGTTTTGCAAACAAAGCATATAAAAAAAAATTTAAGCTACATTTAGAATTGATACTTCAGCTGCAGTTTGTCCAGTTAATCCCAATCACAGGGAAAAAAAAATTAAAGATCTTTACAGGAATAAACTGGTTTTTAAATGCCTTTAATTGATATTACAAAAAATAATGTTCCATTAACATGAAAATTTTTAAGACAAGAATAATGGGAAAAAAGCAGATACACAGTTTTAGACAAAAAAAAATGATTCTGCTGTAATTTTCACAAAGCTTGCAATGAACTACAATTTTAGTAAGTGCTAGACATCACTCATCAGCATTTACTGAAGCTCAGACAAAGCACAGATCAGATCAGCTCTATAAACAACATTTATTTTGACCAAGCCTAATTAAATTCCAAAACCTTGTACTGAGCTAAGTTATAGAGGTAAAATACAGAAAAAGAGATTGGCTATATGCATTACACACGTCTGAAAACTCCACTACCACTCATGTCCTGTTCAACCCATTAAATTTTTTTAAAGCAGCTCCACAACCACTGGGCCACAAAGCCAAGCTGCAAAGATGGCCTTGCGGATGTTCCCCTGATCATCCCATCTACAGGTATCTGTAACCCTACAGCAACCACCTGGAAAGCGCCCTTGGCAGGTTAAGCTAGCAGAAAGACACTGACTGCCAAGTGAACAGAGAAAGCATTTGTTTCATTAAGAATTCCACTGACAGAGGTTTAAAATGCAAGTATCTATTCCAGGTTTTCATTTGTGCCTTTGCTGGCCCCACTAGTTAAGATGTACAGGGTGGGGAGCAAAAAGCAGCACTCATTTTTGAAAGGGATGTGACCTTCCTCCAAGGAAAAACAGCCACTTACCTCACACCTCTGGATTTTACTTAAAACAGCAAGTTAAACTCTCTCTGTACATGCATTTGCTAGAGTTGGATAAAAAGTCTGGGGACTCTCCCCACTCCCATTCCCCTTATGATCTGTTCTTCCATACTATGAAGCATTTTAAGCCTAATATCTAATAGAGAGACAAGCAGCATGAAGTTACTCACTTAAACCAAAAGATACTTAGCAGTGTACAGGAGATTAAAGGAATTCTATGAAAGGACCATAACTACAAATAGTAGTTTATTGCAACACAAAAGGAAAGAAAAATGAACAGCCTTTCACATTTTCAAGCTATTTTGCAGACAGAAGTGGCCACAATGACACTATTTAATGAAAATTCAGCTAGTTTCTAGAAGTAAATAATCCATGATTACCCGTTTAAGAGCTTATCCCTAAGTGTACCAACTAGCTACACAGAAAATTAGTATTTAATAACACTGTCTAGCAGTATTTCCAACACTTTCAGGCTACTATGAAACACAAACAAGCCATGTGCAAAGGAGGCAAAACCACTCGTCTCTTCAGGTAGTATTTTTGCTAGGTGCAGAAGCTTCAAGTACTGCTAACTACATCTCAACAAAAGTAACTCTCGTGGCACAAAGCTGCTTCAACCAGAGATTTATTTTGACATAAAATAAATTTTAATAAACAATTAGCTTTGTACTATAGAAGAACAGACTGACTGTAAGTCACAAAATAATAATTCATTAGACTTCCTGGAAGGTTTCTAGACTATGTAGATTCCTGTTCAGACAACATACCTCATTCTGAAGAAAACCTGGAATTTTTTCTGAAAGTCAGAGTGAGTTTAAGATTCAGTACAGAACTCTACTACAATCCACTGCAGCAAACAACAGACTGAAAGGATTTTAATCAGGTGCCTGCAACACACTGGTACCACGGCAAGGGAATGAAATCTGAAGCATATTTGAAGCATATTGCAGTTGTGTAACTATAGCAAAAAAAAAAAAAAAAAAAAGGTTGTTCCTGTGAAACCAACCTCCTCTCCTCTTTCAGGAGATTATCAGTAGGCTGTAGACCAGCATCTTGCCCCATAAACTGTTATATACAGCTTGGATCCCAAGAGGGTAATCTTTCTCAACACCATACCCCAAGCATCACCAGGAAAGCTCGTACCATTCTCATTTTTTCGCTTTAGTCTTTTCTCCATGAGACTATTAGTGACACTAGGAACAGATTGCTCCACAGTGCTTCTTACAAAGCTCATGTTCTCAACTGCGTAAATTTGCAAGCTTCAACTACGACAGATGACTCTTTTTGTATACTTTGTGTCTGCATTTACTATGTCTCTTTTCCTTTCGAGAAAACCCTGAATGTCATGGCTACGAGCCTCAGCTTTCAAGAGACTGCTGTTGTTTGGCTTACACTAAACAGATTCAATTCCAAGCTGAGTAGAGACCCAGCAAAATTCTTCCTGAAACTACTACCACTGTGTTTTCAGCTGATGTTCAGAACCTCAGACCATGGAGGGACGTCAATCAGGTTTACAGAAACCCATCCTGCAGTGTTACATCCAGAGGTTCTGAATGGGGAAGGAAGCAAGCTCTGAGGTTTATAAAGGACCTATATTCAACTTCACTCCCAAGAAAAACACTAGTAAAATCTTGCCAAGAAATAACAAATATGTCTTCAATGCTACTTATGAACTAATAACGTTAAATAAGTATAATCTCCTCTAGTTCTTCTGGAGTCCTACTCTAATTACCATAGAGAAGTAGCAGATGCTGTAGTACGACTTGGCTCTTGACAGCATTCACAGGACATTTTTGCAATAGGGATATACACAAAAATTACTGTAAGGAGAGCAGAAAAGCATTTTCAAGCCATATTCAGACACCAGCTATTGATGCTACATGCAGAGAAAATATATCAAGTGCAGTTTTGCAATGCCTGTGCTGCAGCAGAACCATAAAGAGATGGAACAGTATGCTTGCCACCATCAGAGAGGACAGAAGCCCAGAAGAAGATGCAAGCAGGGTAAGAATTCTGAGTAATACTGGCACACCAGAAAAGTGACTGGAGAAAAATGTTCAGGTCTACATTTAGATACATTCCAAAGAACAGATGCAAATCAGTACATAACAGATTAGACAATCAGCCTCAGCTTCCAAATTATGTAGACCAAGTGGAGAATAATAACTGGCAGGATGTCTTAAAAACAGATCACAATGAGAGACTAATCAAATTGGTGATTTTAATCTTGAAAATACTTAGGAGGAACACAGAGCCTCACATACACTAGATGTAGCTTCAGAGAGAATAAACAGGGCTGTACTCTCCAAATTTAGTGAGCATGGAAGCCATAATAAACAGAAAGATTTAAATCACATAGTGAGACAAAAATTCCAGTGTAATTCAGAATGGGAGTAAGTTTCCTGATAGAGGTGACACTATCCCAGATTAAAGATGCATTTAACTGAAATGCCCAAACTGCAACTTTCAGACCAGAGCCTGCAGGAAAAAATCTGTGTGCCCAGACTGGTCCCTTGTCATCATTTTTACCCCAGACCCTACAAAGACATAACCAGAGAGCACATACCGTTGAAAACCTGTTCCTTGCTGCTCAGAGGATACCCACAACACCTCCTTCCTTAATAACCAGGCCTACATCTCCCATGGAGCCAAAACACATAAAAGTCACCATTTCAACATCCATTACAGAGCAGCTGCACATCTGAGTATCTAAAAGGAATCACCAAAGAGAACTGTCCCATTATATAAGACTTAGACCAACTGAAAGTCAAAAGCCACCTGGCCTAACCTACACAAAACACTAGAACAATGAACTAAGTGTGAACTAAGAGTAAGTCCTATCTTAAAAACTGGCAGGTAACTACTGGTGGATATTAAGCTGGTTGAAGTTAGCAGCTCTGATTAAGCACAGTACAAGAGCACCATAGATTCCAGGACTCACTGTTCCTATCTGGTAAGCACACCTTGTCATAACCACAATTTCCGCTTCCTGCATGTGCATGCTCTACTAACAGGACAAGAACTACCAAAAGGTAGCACACACTGCTGACAATCTAGCTGTTCCAAATCTAAATGTATTTCAAATATCATGGCACATTATGTTTGACTTGGTACTTCAACTTCTAAAGAACATGAGAAATTACATTGTACTATGGGGTTAAAAAATAACCTTCAAAGTTAAAAAAATTTACAGGAGTTCAGAACGACTAACAATTCTGGTTGCTTATATACGAAGGAAGAAGTGACTTACAGTTGTAAAACCATTAAAAAGTCTTAGTTATATACTAACTCCTCTCACCCCTCCCACCTTTTTTCTCAGACTGCCTCTGACTTAGGCTAGATGAACCGAGGAGTAAGTGAACAGCTAGTAGGTTTCTTCATTATTCAATGTGTAGTGACTTTCTTGCACATTAATCAAAACTTGTTTTGAATACCAAATTCAGTAGTTATTCGCAGTTTAAGCGGTGTCATAAAACATATCATTTGAGAGCTTTAAACTTGAACATGCTTCTTTTTAAGAAATAGCAAAAGTTGGAAACTAAAGATGGGAAGTTGTTTCCTTCACTGCAGAGCTGAAGCACAACAAGAGGTGCCTCAAGCCTTCTGATGGTGATCATTTAATCCAAGATGATCATGGGGCCCCTTTGTCTTCAGTGGCCATATAATGTTCTCTGTGCTTTGAAGGACAAAGGTATATGCTGAATAATTGAACATTTTGACAGATCGGGCCCACAGACTTAAGTTAGTCAGCAAGAAAACAAGCCGGGACACAGCTAATTAACACTCCTGACAACTCTGAGCAACTTAACCAGCACCAAAGGACAGAAATGCTTCGAAAAATAAAAAGCAGTCAGCTCTTGCAGAAAACACTGAGCTGAGTCCACGAAATCATCTTATCTTCAAGCAATTCTCTACCTCACTCGTTAGAGACTTTCCAGCCTCTGCCAACAGAGAAAGGTAACCTGAAAGAAAAAGAAAAAGCAGCCTTCAAACCACGATCTATTTCTTTCTACAAACCAGAATCCAGTTTCTATTGTAAGGCAGAAAGAAATAGCATATAATCATTCCCATGCTCCAACGTTCTATTTAAGATAATTCTGCATATGGTATATGCATACAGGTATTAACTAATGACCAAGAGCTAGCACGCTAGTGTCACTGGTTACACATACATAGAGAATGTATTGATTTCTTTTCAACAGCCAAACAGAACTCTGGACTACTAGTATCAGATTTACAGGATTTGACACAATGTAATTTCAATTTGGGGGGAAGACAATGGATATGAAAAGCTGACCATTTTGTTATGGGCCTACTTATAGCACCACAGCACCTGAGCTTAACTTTTAAATGCACTTTGCCCTGCACTCAGTGTTTTAAGAACATTCAATTTCTACTTTGAGTTCCTATAGGATTTACCCAAGTAGCCTATCAACACACTACTTAGAACTTTCATCTCAAGTTTCTCAGTTTCCTGTGTACATTCTAGAACTTCTCCATCTACACATTAAAACAAGTTCATGTAATTCAAGTTAAGAGAGAAACCTGTTACCTGCACAATTAAAATTACATTCTGCTCCCTCCTTAAGAAGCGGAGACAGTTTTACAAATTCCTACTGTTTCCTGTGCAAAAAGATAAAATAAAACAAGCTATCATAGCATTGAAAACAAAAGCAGTTTACTCATTCTCACCAAGCAGTTGTGCAATAGAAGCAAAGATTCCTATTCCCAAAACAGAAAGCAAAAAGTCCCCAAGCATCCCTATCCATGTACTTAAATCATTTCTCTGTGACAAAGCTCAGATTTGATCTCACCAAATGCCACAAGAATATTTTAGGTTGCATCAAGATCTCTTTGTGTACACAGGGAAATGTTTTTTATTGGGTCTACTTAAGAAGAGGCACAGAACTCCCTGCATTGAAATCTGAATTAAGCACCAGACTACAAGAAAGAAATTTGTAATACTAAAGGCTGCTTGTTCAATGATGTTTTACAGGTAAGAAGCACCCCCTTGGCAAAACAAGCGAGAGTACAGTAGTGAGAGGTGTTTTGAATCTTTCCTAACTTTATTTTTATTCTTCCTTTTGATTTCTGTTTTATTAAGAAGCCACACGTAAATACATTTACTATAGTATTTTAAAAACCAGCTACTTTTAAACCTGCTTCACACTAACAATTTAAAGTGAGGTTAGACAATGGCATCTTTCAGTTCCAAAAGCAGAAACAGTGACAGCATTTGACCTGCTAATTTTAGTACCTAACTTAATTTCAGCTAAGATTTTGCAAACTGGCTTTCAAAATGCACAAGACAATTGAGAGAGCTGCTTAAAATAAGATGGATTATTGCACAGTATAAACATGATGGTATGTAAGACACAATGCATGCTTTCTAAAAGCACCGTATTACAAATCCCCAGCTTTCAAGTTTCTGTATTTCAGATATCTATCCTGCATGACAAGACTTTGAAGCACAGATCAAATTAACATCCTCCAAGCTTTCAAATATTATTTTTGTCTTCTTTTCCACTACAGAAGTCTAACTAGATTATAAAATAATGCCTTACCAGATGTTGTCATTTGTCCATTACTTAATTACTGGTTCCAGAGCCACAGACAGTAATTTTCTCAAGCATGCCTAAACATCTATTCCAGAATCCATCAAGAGCAAACGTAAAGACTTTAGATGCTGAGATTGGTTGGTTTTATCACTGGGGGGAACGGGGGGGAGGGAGAGGAAGTATCAACATATTCAAATATCAAAGTTAATTCTAATCATTAAAAATTTACTGGATCTTTTGGTTTAAAGATTCATATAGTGCCATCTGCATTAATTTTCTCCGCATCACATGCAAAGGTTTTCAGAATTCAGAGCCTAATATTTTTTCCATTTAAGAAATTTCTCCCTTTTGAAGTGTTAACGTGTTGCTTGGCAATACCATCCCACCTCGGGGAAGAAAACCACCACCCCTTTTTGTGTGTTTGGAAGGCTGATTTTGTTGCACAGGTGTCCCATCCATGCAAAAACAAAGAAAGGCTCTGCAAGTGCACTGACGTCACCACAGCTACAGCAGGCACCAGAATAGAAGCTCAAATATATACTTCATGCTACAGTCCTACAGGAAGCCAGAACCATACCCTCCTGTTAAAGTATAAAATGAACGGGCAGAGATGTGTGCCGGGAATACCAATTTAATATATCCTGTACTAAGTGACATTCTGTTTGTTGCATAGCAACAGGAATCTACTGCAGAAAAACAATATGGAACTTTTTTTTTTTACTTGCCAAGATACAATTAACCCCAGTCTTCCTGAGAAACAGAAAAACCACAGCATACCTATTACCCTTGTCACCAATCTACGAAAGATGCTATCTCTAACACTTACCCTATTTTACCTTAAAATGATTCTCTGTATTTAAATGGCTGTAGGGTTTGGGCCTGCCAAGAGAAAATTCACTGCTGCGGTGCATAAGGCCAGCTACATCTTAACTGTAGTTATGACCAAGAGAAAGTTCTCAGATGCATAAAACTTCTTAAGTGTGAAATGCTTTCATCATTTAATACAGTATTTCTGTCACACTATGTAAAAACATTCAGGCATGCAAATTCTAGAGGAAAAGCCTATGGCTTTTTTTCTAAATGGTTTTGCTTTGTTTTGTTTGGGGGGCTGTTTTGTTTTACAAAAACATAAACCTGAGCATCAACCCAAACTACTTTGAATTTAAGATCCGTTATGAATTCTGAAGATAAACTCTACGTGGACACCTGAACTGTATGCCTCTTCATGGGAAAGTTTTTTGTCAGACAATATGAGCTGAATAAAATTTTTTTTTGTTCCCCAAAGAATAACAGAATTATGATCACTCAAGTGGTTTGGAAATGGATACATCCTAAGTTACATGAAAATACATGCCACCAAATTAGAGAGAATCTTCTCAGTTTTTTGGGTTTTTGCTGGTTTTCTTTTGTTGGGTTTTTTTTAGACACCCTCCCCATTCCCACACAAGACCATGGTAAGCTCCCTGAGACTTAAAAACAAAACATTTAATGACTGGGCACTTGGATGAGTCCACTGTCTACATCTACCCCAACTCCAGACATATTTGAGCAGAGGAAGTTTTGTTCCATTGAAGAGGGAAAAAATGGGAGATTTCAAATACATGGATGTTGAATACTGAGACTGCCATTACATAAATCACCAAACTTGAAAGCATTCTTAACAGTTACACTGACAATCTTCATCCTAACAGCACTGACAAAATATGTGCAATTTACTTAGAAGAACGAGTTAAGGAAAGAAGTTATGAAGGCTTTACTAAGAAGGCCTAGTTAACATAAAGCCATATACCACTGATGAACAACCTTAAAAACACTTTCCAATTCCAAAGAGCCAGGGATTTCTCCTACCATACAGTCACTCTTCTTCCTTTTATTCACAACTAGTGAGAGACAGAATGGACTGGATAGCAACCCGATACCTGACTATAGGTGCAGATTGTGCATCAAGTACTGGAAAACCTAAACAAGTGAGCACCTGCACAGGTGTCACACAGAGGTTAACAGTACCTATCAGGAACACTGTTTTCTTTTCGTTATTGGGGCAGGGAGAAGTACGAGAGATGTTCCTTGTTTTGCATCCATCTGCCCTAAAAAAAGGAGACACATGAATTGAAGGTAAGATATTCAAGTACTCAGAACTGGCTTAACTGTACATTCCTCTATCACATGATGAGTAACTAGGGATTTCAACAGGGCAAAAATAAAATCCTACTATTAAGTATTATTAAGCATTAGTCACATCTAAAGATGCAATCCTTGCGAAGCAATACACTTCTATCTGCATCTCACAGATTTAGTATACAAAAGTCACACTAGTGACCATGTCACCACAAAAATAAACACAAATGAGCTCTTTAAACAAGGCATTCTGAGCACTTTTGCCCCAAGCGATTTCCAATAGTCAGATACTTCAAAGGAAAATACATCTCCATGCTTTACAAGGGAACAGTAACATTTGAAAAGTATTTTTAGAAGTTTACTTTCTGACATTGCTCTCTACAAAGCCACCTCCTCACCCTTTATGCAGACATCATCTTTGTAGAGTAATGCAAAAACAAGTGACCATTTAAAAAGCATCATACAGCTGCTACCCTGTTTTGAAGCACATAATTCCTTATTCTTTGAAATAAGAGTTGGATCAAATATTGCTACTAGGTCAGACATCAAAACTATAAGCTACCTATAAAAAAATAAAACACACAGCAACATTCACCTGTATCTGCAACATGCCTGCAACAATCCACCCAGTACAAAATCTCCACATGGTGTCTCCAAAGAATTGAGTAACTTTCCCAGGAACTCAGCACTTGGATGTCTGAAGCTTGACCGTGTCATGTTCCCCACCACGTGGACATCTGAAAGCTTGCCTGTGTCCTGTTCCCCACCACTGCAGCAGCTGATCTAATAAAAGATAGTGCCTGTTCTTATAAAACCCTTGTCTTGTTTCTATCCTTAGAGCAACACAGCTACAGCAACAGTATTCATAACCTGTGAGGCAACCTTTGTGTTTGTTATTGCCATTCATTTGTGGATTTAGCTACTCCCGGAAACAGCAGCAATTACAGGAACATCGAAACTGTTCTTTCAATAAGAAAGGAACATCAAATAAAAATATACAGGAATAGCCTTTGGTTTCTAGCCTTCATAGTATACCAAACCAAGAGGTCTGAGACACCCCATTCCTCCAAACTTTATGACAAGACTACTCAAAGATACTGCCAATGAAGCTCCTGAACCCAGCAGTCCAGACTTCTTCACCTCACAACTTAATTGCAAGGACAGATGTAAAGTGCAGCATTTTGAGGATAATTCATATATGATGCAGTCAACATCACCAAACTAAAGGCTACTGGACTCATCACACTGCACTTTGGAAACTAGAACAGTACCACCACAATCCCTGACACTGCAGCACAAGGTCTTTAAGGCGCAAAATTTCTATGATTTACTTCTTTTATGTGTTTGATGTTTTGTTCTTCTTCCTGAGCCTCAAGAATTTCCACCCGAAACCCACTACTCTATTTTCATTCAGTAGCTAAAAACCCAAGGAACCCATTGAAATGCTACAAAACCTCATTCTCAATTATTGTCCAAAACAACACTGAAGCAGGAGTTGAAATACTGGATTCAACTTCAGCTTAAGCTCAAACACTTACCACTTCAGTGCTCTAACCATTCATCTGCTCTTCTTTCTACTCACAATTAGAGGCAGATTCCCCTTCCAGCTTTCCAAGATGGACCTCTCCCCTTAGCCCTCTCTTGGTCAGAACACTGAACTGGGCAGGTTTTTCACATCTTCACTCAACCCTCAAACACTAGGCTCTAACTAAGGGAGCAGCAGTGCCTACTATATACAGAACTACTCTCTCCATACTGAGTTTCAGACCAGATGGTTCATATCTGACTAGGAAGGCATTCCTGTGTTCAAAATACGTTTATTTCATATACAACACACACTGATACAGAAAGTAGCAACCACTTCCTGAAACCAGCCCTCCTGTTCTACTCACACCAAAGTGATTCAATACATCGATGTATAACAATAAATTAAAATATAATAGTAGCTTCTAGAGTTCTGACTATATTCAGAGACTTCTATCAAAGCAGAAGCATTCTGAACTGGGAAAAAAGTACCTCTAAACATAATCACAATACAAAAAAAAAAAAATCAGTATTTCTGCTAGACTAGTAAAAAACCAAAATCAAATCATACCTCTTCTGAAGTAGAATGTTCAGTGATTAAACTTACATATAAAAATGCTAAACTTCAGCACTGATCATTTCCATAACAGTGCTGTCATTCACTACTTTGATTCATTATCCCTGCCAAAATTAGGCTCATTTGGATTAAGTTTCACTGTTTTGTCAGTCTGTCCACACCGTCTAGTTCAGACAATAGGTAAATATGTTTATTCTGAAGTTGTAAAGTCCATTAGCTTCATCCACAGTAACCAACTGCAGATTTCTAAAAATAGCCTTTGCAAACAGCTTCAAGAACACAAGTTTTCTAAGAAAACTTCACTGTGTACAATTTTAAGTACAAATCCCACAAGTTAAAAAAAAATCTGTTCCATTAACTTAGACTGAATACTTTTATAGAAGAGTCAGCATCATTTAGTGGATTAAAGTTTGCAAAAAGGATCATATACTTTCCTTGAATATCAACAAGAATTCAACAGAGGAGAGGAAATAAAAGGTGTACACAACACTATAGAGAAGACTCCAGGCTTTTAAAAGAAAGCAACGGGGAATAAGATTTTTATAGAACAGGAAAATACACAGAGAAAACAAGTTTTCAAAACAAGTACCAGTGTATATTGTTCACTATAATGCACTGCTGACATGAACAACATATACTAGCTAAAAAAGAAAAATTCTTGCTCTCCTGAAGCTGGAAGCTTGGAATCCAAAAAAGATATGTTCAATGTAAGTTATTTCAAGAGTTAATGATTTTAGGCAGTGACACTACCAGGTTCAAGGCCCAGATACACTCGGAGCATATGCTTAAGTCACATTTGCAAAGCCAACCATGGAAGTTGAATGAAACTTAAAAATACTACCTACCTCTTTCCACTGCCACCAGTAAAAATACCACTAATGCAGCAATATTGAAAGTTTTGTTGGAAATACATGAACTACAGCACAATTTTGATAATCTTCCCATTTAGTATTTCCATTTTCAATCCCCTACAATAGTGGGGGGAAAATGCAACTCCGGTGGAAGTCTCCACATAATATGCAATTCTAGGAAATATAATGACATATGGTCTATACAACTGAAATAGAAAAGCATTTACCAGCAGCCAGATTAGACCACAATAAAACACAATCTCAACAACATGCCCTTCAAAGTGTTTCAGTTTAAAAACTGGTATCACTGTATGGTAACCTGCAATAAAGTGACAGCAATCAGTAACCTTAAAAAAAAATTTAAGCATTGAAATGCATTTCACAGAATTGCTTTAAGGAGAAAAACACATACATAGCAATTGGTTTCCTTTAAAAAACAAAATTAAAATATTTCTGTAGTTACTACAAAACTGCAGCTAAAGCATAATACAGGGTTTAGTCATACCAGTGATTGCTCTTGTTCTCTAACAATTCTGATAAATTCCAAGTTTTAAAACTTTTTCTGTTTTGAACTAGGTGGCTATTATGCTCATAGCACACCCAACCTCACCTCTTCGTAGAATCTGCAGAAAGTTTAGATTTAGATTGTAACCCAATTCAGGAAACAGAAGTTTAACATTTGGGGTGAGGGGAGGGAAGAACGAGAGAATATTTGAAACAAGATCCTTCCAATCAGGTTTGTGCTCCAAACTATAGTTTATAATTATTTCTGGCAGAACACCAGTCAAACAAAGTAGCATTTTCTATCACACTCTGGAGTGCAATCAGTTTCCACTTCTTTCCCCCATACTTCACCTGCTGTCAGCACCTTTCTTTATCGTAATTTAAAAAAACAGAAGAAGAAAAAGAAACAACCCACACACTTAGCAAAGAAGCAGACTAGTTCTGCACTAAACTGAAAGTTTTTACTATTCTTTATGTAAGACAGTTATGTCTGGAGAATTTTCAACATGTGAAACTAAGAGCAGGGTTATTTTTTGCCTGAATATTGACTGTGTTTTCTTTTAATGAGCCTTGCCTAAAGACTACTCACAGAGACAACGGAGTCTTACTTCGACTTGTCACATTAACTTGTGCATTGATAACCAAAGCATGTGCTTATTACTTAGTAGTTCAACTGGAAAGACTAATCCAAAGTGGATTGATGATTCTGCTCGCGTCACACTGAACATTCCTGTTTCCTCCACCACGCTGTCACTAACATTTGGGCAGTAGACCCAGAAAGATTTCACATCACCTCCCAAGCTGCAGTTCCATAAGCCTCCCATAAGTACTCACAGAATTGTCACGTCAGGAGGAGCACATGCATAACACTGTCAAAAGCTGGTAAGCATGATATTCATGTTCTTTTTCAGAACCTTTTTAACATTAATTATGAAATAGCCACACGGAAGGAGACTTGCAGTAAGTGATAGCAGAGGAGAGGCTCAGCAAATACTAGAACAATTTATTAGGAGTATCTGAAGTAAAACTCAATGTCTTCTTCTCCCAAGCTGTACTGGTACAGGGCATGTTCAAGTCAGACTCAGTTACTTAGATGTATCTTTTCATTTCTCATGTTAGAAAATTGGAAAGTTAAAATAAGGTAGTGCAACTACTCCTAAAAGGGAGGAAGGATTCTGTACGTTATTCAACCGAAAAAAATATATACAAACTGTGTTCTCTTCCAGGTTTGTAAGAACACTTGGGAAGTTAGGGCAGGAGTGGGACAGTAGGGACAACACTGGCTCTTCACCTGGTAGGTTTAAATACAGATAGATAAGAAAGCAGCTTCACTCCGGTATTAATCGCAAGAGAGTCTAACAGCCCATGAACATGAGGTAGTTTTATACAATTCCCAAGGACTGGCAGGGAACGGCAAGGTGGGGAAGTGAGGTAGGCACCATCAAAAATCACTTACATACTGAGGTAGTTCAGCAAGGATTGTGTGACTTCTGACTCTGCTACATTTAATTTTAGCTACTACTAAAAGTCAAATTTTTTTAGAATCGAACATAAAAAGCACATCTCTTCTGCTTTCTCTCAACACTACAGCACTCTTAAAACCTAAACATGTCTGGATGTTTAAAGAGCTGGCACATGTATTTCTACACTGCTGAGTGGAAGCAGGCATGAACTGTCAAAAGCAATTCTCGATGAAAGGTCAAAGTAAAGAAGGGAATAATATCTGTTTCACAAAATACATTTGCTCTCTAGTAATGAAAGCAAATGACTCTATCCCGTGGTTCAATAACCTGCTTCTACAATAGTTCCGCATGAAATGCACTGGCATGGCAAGAAGCAGTCCACATTACAAAGTATTTCCAATCACACGCCGAAGGCAGCGCCAAGATACGTCACTTAGGGCAAAGCATCTGCTGAAACAGGTGCTGGCAGAAAAATTTTTCTCCTTTTTATGGAAGTGTAGAAAAAAGGCTTTTACGCTATAGCAGCCTGAAGCAGCACACCAGCTCACTGAGTCTTGTTTCCTGACCTCCAACAACAAACATGAAACCCTAAATCAGAGTCAAGAAAAAACTTGTACATACCCTTCCAGAGAGCATTCCTGAATTATATGCACTCCCAGACTGTTTCTAATTTTTAGAGGCTGACAGCATAATTGCTGAGATGGTCATAAATAGCTTCTTCTTAAAAAGTTGTATTCTGATTCCTGCACTTTCCATTAACACAGTAATTTTTCAAAGACTTATACTTTTACTATCAAAATATTTCATTAAACTATCCAGAGGTCTTGAGGGCAAAACAGCTGTTAGATTGCACATCAGGTGGGCAGAAACAACCCATCCAAAAATTACTTGCAACTGTCACAAACAAAGTGTGAGCTAAAGACCACACTTCTATCAGACAGATGACTCAGTCCATCTGTTAGTTTACTTAAGAAAAAGGAAAGTAACCTGAATTCTTGTATCCACCTGAAAAAAACCTGCCTACACCACCAATTTTTCTCTTGAGATACAGGCAATTTTAGGAAATGTATTGGTTGCAGTTATGCGTATCTAGCCTAATTTAACTGCCTGCTTGCACTTCCAACATTTTGTCAAATATTTCTCAGCTAAATTAAGCCTTCCACTTCAAATACACTATTCAGGCAAGTATTAAAACTAAAGTAAAGGCACAATTCCAAAGCGTTACCTTACATATCGATGTACACAATAACTTAATGTCACCATCAAAATTAATGGCTTTGCTGCTGTGGTATTTTGCTACCTTAAATAAGTGCAGTTATTGCTGCAGACTGAACTGTACTACTGTCACTAATAATGCACTTGTATACCCACTTCTCTGGAAACCCTTGGAAACATGTGTGGGTTCCTTCAAGAATTCCTAGTCCTAATGAAGGTACATGTTTTGTTACTTCTGTAGTGGGCTTTCACTCAGTAAACAGTGAGTGTGGTATTAGTTTTCTTAGCACAACGTTTAAAATATAATGAAGGCTTACCAACCCAGGCACAAAATAAGCTGACTTGTAAATAATAATATGAATTATATTCTAAAGCAACATACTTGAGCAGAAAAGCTGCTGAATGGAAATAAATAGAAATTTTAGTATGGTTTAGAGACCACAAATTTAGCTACCTTTTTACTTTGAGAAAGCAAGTGAGGATATGACACGACTTTCTGAAAAGGCAAAATCTATAATAATTTAGCTGTTTGCCTTATCAAAACGTGGAATGAAATTCACATATGTAACATGCACAGTAGCCCATCACAAACACAAATTATTAGACTGGACTCTGAAAATACTACAGTTTAAAATTCCTTAAAAACACGGTTTCTTTCCCAGTTCCTGTAACTTGGGTAATGAAACCCAACTAAGCAGTGTGCTTTCTGACTAGCACACTAATGAAAAACAATTCTTTCCCACACAAAGAAATGGATGTAGTAATCCCAAGAGAAGGCTGCAGAGTTTGATTTTTAAAAAGTCAGTATCTTGGAAAGCTCATTTATTTTTATTGGAGTTAACATACAAAATGAGCATAATTCAGTTAACCTTCACTGTAGAATCCCAGCTCTAGCAGTAGTTATGTTTATCAGTTTCCATAATACAGACTTCAACTATATGCTTCAATTATATGCTACAATAAAAGTCTGTTCACACATGTTCTTCTTGTACAAATATGATGGGAAGTCATGCTATTACTAGAACCAGGGCACCAAACTGTGCTGTTACCTAGATCTTTACCACCTTTTGCCTTCACCATGTTACAGTCAGCCAGTAAATGGAAACCTCACTGAGCATGCCTATTCCTGGATACCTATTATAATATAAGTGCATTCAGGAAACTGAATTAGGAGCAGTACTTAGGTCAGCCAACCCCAGTACAAAGAGAGCAACAGGTGTTCATGGGAATCAGCTGTTTACCTAAGGCAGGAGGAGAGAGATACACACACAAGCCCTATTCAAGCTGGCTCCTGATCCAAGTAACTTCATACTTAGGCAAGACTATTTAACTGGGATATTTAATATTCAAAGTTTATCAGCAACCTAAAACCCTGAACAGATGTTACTCAAATAGCTATCATTTCAATTTGAATACAAAGCAGACTTCTGCAAGAATTAATTCTTGTGTACTGACGATGTTTGTGTCTTACAGAATTGCTGGGTATTTTACAATTCTAAGATGCTCTTCACAGTGATGATTACTTTTATTTGAAGTAAGGAAAAATTAGTTTTCTCTTCAGTAACTGACCAGCTAATCACCTAGAAAAGATGCAAGATCTTAACACAAAATCATCAGAATTAGTTCAGGCTCATGATGGCTAAAGAACAGACTCTCACGCATATATATGTGCCAAAGGACGGAATAGAAACTGAGGGCACTTTCCCTCCACCCCTCCCAGCTCATCTATTTCTTTTTGTATTCTTTGGAGCACCAATTGCATACTTACCTGCAGAACCGCAAGGGCAGAATGCAGTTTATGCATTCTAGGAGACCATCAGTATTGTGCCAAAAATATGTTTTAACTGCTAAGATTGCCACCACCTGCAAACAGAGGAGCTGTATATGAAGAGCTGGTCAGTTGTCCCATCTACCCTGTCACTCCTCCCCATCACAACTTGCCTTGACCAGCAAAAACACATTAAAAGACACTGCCTGAACAAAATACAGCATGAAGATATTGTTTAAACATGTTTCAGAAATTTACCGTCAATCGTAGTCTAAACAAGTCCAAAGAGAGAGCGTGCAGTGAAAGCCTGCCATTGTACTGGAATCAGACCAATTAAACAAAACTGAGTGAATTTAATAGTGCCTCTATAGAGAGAATACTTCTTTAACCACATCATTTTCTTAGCCTGTGTAGTTTAATTGGTACAGCTTGCTTCTTTTTTCCAAAGGCTTGGAACCAAGCGCTCTTGCAGTCAGATTTCTTTGAAAGGCCCCAAAACCACTGAGAGCAACCCTCCAACTTGGAACCACACTTTCCCCCACCAGCTAAACACTGCACACACAAGCAGGTAGAAAGTTTCAGACCTGTAACAGATTCATTTACCTACATTCACTAAGTGCTTCAAGTCAACTATTCAAACATCTAAATAGGCAACCTAAGGGTAGGTTCAACCTAGACACTTTCCTGTTATGCTGGTTAAGAGAAATACTTGTGCTCCCTCCGGGCTGGCAGAAGTCCTAGCACACATACAGTTACATCAGTGAATGAGCAGTCTTGCTGGTATAGCTCACTTCACTCAGCATCACCCGCACAATGCAAGTACTTTTTGCCAGCAAGAAACCCAAATTTATACCGGGCTTCCCAAGATATTTATGCCAAGTCTTGCTCGATTAACAGCATTTCATTGTGCTAAAGGCTGTCAAGATAATTAAAAAGAACACCTCTGTTTAAAGGATCTGAATACGAACTGCAGGTTTTCCAAGTTTTAACTTTTCATTTGCAAGGTATCTGACTTCTGTACCAGCAACGTGACTAACTGAAAATAAATTATCACAAGACAAAGCAAAGCTTAAAATAACATAGGACATAAATACCTACAGTTAACAAAGAAAACTAGAGGGAAATACAGGAACACAATTCTAAACAAAACAGCAGGGAGACCGTTCCCATGCTTCCCGCTGCAATGCTAGCCTTTCCACTGAAGGTGCACTGAAGGGGGAAATCCTTACAGTTCCAAAAAATTGATTGGATTTTCCTGTAATTTACAGGAAATTCTAATGGCTCATCAGTTGTACGCAGCAGAGGAATTTGCCGACTTTCATCACGCAGATCTTGCGGACCTCTGCTCCAAAGGACCTCACGGCTTACGGTCATCTTTAAGACAAAGGAGGCTCATACCCAACTGCGAGGCAGACAATAACTTCCAGTGGGGGGAAAAGAGAAAGGCGAGAGTAACTCGTTTCGCCAGCTGTTCCAGCGAGGGACAGGCCTACAGGGAGCACGGCGTCCCCGAGCAGCCAGCCCAGCGCTCGGCCACCGAGCCGCATTTCTCAGCGGGTCCTGCACCAATCCAGAAAGGAGATTATGGAAACAGAACAGGCGCTAAAAGAGCGCCAGGGGGAGGACGGCGGCGGGGGGGGGGGGTGGCCCGGGGAGGCAGAAAATCGCCTTCAAATGAATGAACGGCGGCGGGGAGCGGGAGCGCCCGGTGGGAGGGCGGCGGGCACCCCCCCCTCCGGACCGTACCCTCCCTCCCGCCGCCCCCGGCCCCGCCGCGGCCACCGCCGTGTTTACATCCCGAGCCGCGGGGGGTGCGCGGGTCCCCCTTCCCCCGGCGCCGCTCCATTGATCACCGAGGGAGAAGCCCAGCTGCTGCAATGCAACACGCGCCGGGAAAGGCGGAGGGGAGGGGGGAAACGAGAGAAAGAACCACCGGCAGAGAAAGAAAGGAGACGGGCGGGCGGCCGGGGCTCACGGCGTGCCCGGCCCGGGGGAGGCGCCGGAG
>JAWWMP010000116.1:7721783-7769982 GCA_035047865.1 Dendrocincla tyrannina
GGGCGGGCGGGGGGGGTCGGCTGGAGACACCGGCGGGGCCGCGGGAGCGGCGGGGGGCGGCGGGAGGTAGGGAGGGAGAGAAGGGAGAGAAGGGAGGGAAAGGAGGGAGGGAGGGAAAGGAGGGAGGGAGGGAGGGGCGGGCGGCGGAGGCCGCGCCCACCGGCGCGCCGAGCTCGGGCGGCTCAATGGGGCTCGGCGGCCCCGGCGCGGGGGAGGAGGAGGAGGAGGAGCAGGAGGGACGGCGTGGCCGCAGGTGAGGGAGCGGCGACTCCCCGGGGCGAACACCGGCCCGCCGGCCCCGGGAGTCGCCCCGGAGCGGAGGGGCGGGGTGCGATCCCGCGGAGCCGCGTCCCGGCCGGCGGAGCTCGACGGCTCCCGGGGCGCGGACACCTCCGTCCGTCCGTCCATCCATCCGTCCGTCCATCCATCCATCCGTCCGTCCGTCCGTCCATCCACCCACCCACCCATTCATCCGTCCATCCAGACACCCATCCATCCGTCCGTCGGTCCATCCACCCGTCCGTCCGTCCGTCCGTCCGTCCGTCCACCCACCCATCAGCAGACCCTGCCGCGTCCCCGCCCGGCCCCTCCGCCGCCAGCCCCGCGCTCTGTCCGCGCCCCGGCCGCGCTGTCGGAGGGATCCCCAGCCCCGCTGCCCCAGCATCGCCCCTCCGTGCCCCCGGCAGCCGCCGGGCTGAGCCCCCTGCAGGAGCACAGGAATGCCATTCCAGCCCCTCATCCTGCCGTACCCCCGCGCCTGCCCTGCATGCAGGTCCGCTCTCGGGACCCCGCAGGCGAAACTTTAATCCCTCTGCCCTTCGGCTCCTCTCTGCCAGCCCGCCTCCTTAAAAGAAAACACGAGCAAGGTTCTCTGTAATTTCCAATGTCGTTATGCCATATTGGTGCTCCTGCATCTCCGATTTCGTTTTCCCCCATGAATACCAGTTATTAAAGAATGTACATGAGAAATAAATGTATATGTATCTTCTTTATAAATGTCTAGACTTTTAGACATAAAAAGTAAAGAATTTTACAAATACATGTCTTTATGTATTTCTGATGTAGATCTCACACATTTAAGGTTTTTTTACCATGAATCTCAGGTGTTTGACACTATGCATACAATCTCTTCCTTGATCAGCGTGGTACCCGAGGCAGGGTCGGTCGCTGTCAATGGTGTCAGTAACACAGTAAGAGACGAGCTAGTCAGTGGAAAAAAAAAAGCTCAATTGTTAAAAAATACTAGCTCAGGAAAAAGGACAGGCTCTGAAACTGCAGCTAATGAAGAACAGTTTAGTAAGAAAACATGTTTTTACTGGCATAGGGATGATGTCAATGAAAATGTTGCAGTTGAGGTGAATCACAAAATGCAGATGAGTAATCAGAAGAAAAGCTTCATCGCAGTCTTAAAAATTAAGTGTGTACCTTTGACAACAATGTAAACACAGTCTGAAAAAGGGGACACAATTGAATCTGGTAAATAACATTACCTTGATAACTTCCAGCAAATACTGAGGACTCTAATGGTGGCAGTGGACCTCAGTTCTTAAGACATCATGAATTTCCTAAGATCTGGTCTTCCTATCACCAGAATATCCTCCAAATAAAAGGTTTGGAAGGAAAGCCATTCTGACAGTGAAAAGTCTCTCAAAGGCAGCCAAACAAGAATGTTAATATCTGCATCTGATACATCTATGTATCTATATAGATATATCTAAGATGTAAGTCTAATGGGCTTCAGCAGATAAATCAGTGGAAGGAATGACAGAAATGGTCAGAAGAAGGATTTTTTTCAAAGATACCAGTTGTTCTGTAACAGAAAAAAACAGGATCATGATGTGACTGTCCTGATGCAACTGTCTGGTCTTATTAGTCAAATCTAAAAGAATTTTGACTATGACAGGTATATAGAAAACACTGAAAGTACGCCTGGGCTACATGTCTGCCTGAGAGGGAATGAAAACAGCCAGAAGCTGTTACTCCTGCAAAATAACTATTATCGTTATTTGTGTTGTATTACTTGGTGTTCTTAGCCAAATCAGATATGGTCATAGCTAGATTTCTCAAGACGTACTCAGTGGTAGAATGGAATTTGTAAAAATGCCAGAAGAACAATTTTGCATGCTGGCATCGCAGATGTCACCAAGTGCAAAGTCATTTTGGACACTAGCTTAGTGAGAAATCCCATTGAATTGATCTGTAACAAAATACTAAATCTGCAGCAACTCATATTAGCAGTCACATGAGAAGGAGGGGAGCCAAAATTATATAGGGCAGAAATCAAATTATAAATGTTGAGTGCCTTTTTCTTTCCAGGTCAATTTAGTGAGGTTATTGTCAAGAAATTAAAGTAGTCTAGCAGAAGAATGAGTTAGTGTTGTGCACATGTTTATGATACTGAATTATGCATTGAGAAATCTGTATGCTCTCGTAGCAGCCCGCGTGTTCTCAAGCTGTAATCGTTCAGTGTGTCCAAGTCACTTGGTGCGACTCTGCTGTTATCTTTCTCGCTGACGGGATCCTCCAGCAGCACAGCATGGATCTCAATGCCCTCTGCATCCCCTCCCACGGCTCTCACTTCTTCTGGCAGTGACAAAATCAATGTGGCAGAAAGCCTTCATAGCTGGTGGTGTCACGCTAATAACCCGAGGCCCCTGACAACTTATGAGGCAGAGCCATGTAATGGTTCTTCTAATCTGTGTGCAAGGACTGTGTTTCTGCCCTTCTTTCTCTGGATCCAAGCAGCTTAGAAAACCCCAAAACTACTCTGCATCCCTTCCTCTTGCGTTTTCTGCTGCTCAGCTGCAACTGAAGACTGGAATTCAGATGTTTCCAAAGGCTAGGCCTGCTCAGGTTGAATTGTATGGTATGCCTCCTCTCCAAACAACCCGTCTAATGAAGGCTTTTGAATGCTAGAGAAATGGCTCACCCAGGCATAAACCAGAAGAGAATGTATTTCTGTTCAGTATCAGCCAGATGCAAGAGGCAGGGCAGGCTGCTCCTGAGTAAACCCAGCCGATTCCATCGCATCTCATCAGCATGGCTCACCCTTGACACAGAGTCATGAGCAGGATGCATGAGTAATGTTCTGGAGACATTCGGGGATTCCAAAAGCTTCAAAAGGCAGAAGCAGAGTAATCCTTTCTCTGTCAGTGAGGTTTCCCCCATCTTCTCTGAAACAATCTCCCACTTTGGAGTCTTTCTTTGGAGTTTTTCTTTGGAAAGTCTGTATTTAAGAGGAAAAAGTAGCTGAGATCTTCATATGTGTTACTACAGCCAGTGTCCTAGGACAGCAGAGCTTATACAAGAGCTCTGGCCTTCTTTGATGACTGTATGTAGTGTAATGCAGGATACGGTCAGAGGTTTCTGGAGCAGGTAGAAGTGTTTGTTTCCAGCGGTTTGGATTTTTTGAAGGTTATTGTTCTTTTTATTTAATGTGTCTAGAGTCTGGGTTTTGAATACCCAGGGAAAGACATTTTATTTCACTTGTTTGGATTATTGTCCATTGAACTAGTAGAGAAAGAGAATACAATTTACTATATAATAGAAGTGAGAGAATTGCAACAACAAAGCATGAGCTTTCTCTCTGCTGATAGTTAAGGCCTTTCCAAAAATGGTGGACTAAAAGAAAGTGGCTCTGACAGTGTGCTTCTGGTAGTATTGAAGATTATCAAACAGAAGTGAATTAAGTAATTGACTATATAGTTCTCTCACTGATTATGTTAATCTAATTTATAAATATATCTTTTGCTCTGGACCAGACACAAAGCTGACGCTCAAACCAATTCTGTGAGGTCACGGTTAGCTGAACAAAATGAGGATCAGACTATTATATAGATAGTTAAAGTATACTGGCTAGTATAATTCTTCCTGTCCTCTTTTTGCTTTTCCTCACCCTCAAGTCCTTTTCAATTTCAGGTTGCCATGAGTCAGCCGACTGCTGAAGTGTTGCATAGCAGACCATTAAAGGAAATGCTTTCAACCAAAAACTCTTTAGCTTTCTTTTATTTATGAAATTATACACTATTTCTCAACCATCTTCTGGGGGAGGGGAAGTGAAATATCTCTGAAATTCTCTAGGAATGGTAAAATAAACAATGATTGGCATGACTCAGCAGATAACACAATCGCCAGCAAGGTCTTTTCTTAAAGGAATAATATTTTTGTTCTGTTGTGGAAAAGTAAAAACAACATCACCAGTAAAAGAAACACATCTTTTTGCTATAAAACACGGTCCTTTGACTGCTGAAGGTGAAGCTTGGTCTTCCTACCAGCATACCCTGCTCCTTGTTATATAAGTAAACAATTCATAGGTCTTCCATGAAGCACCTCCAAAAGAAAACGAAAACAACAGCTGAAGCTTTCCACTGTGCTTCTTTCCAACGAGGTTCCTAATAGTGCCCCTCATACTGTCAAATAGCATCAGCATATCCAACCACAAGCCTCTCTAGATGTGAGTCGGGAGTATGGTATGTGTCTTTCACTCTGTTCCCAGTAGACTCAAATATTTAAGTGGAAATGCCTTGAATAAACAGGGATTGTTTTTTCCCCCGAGGTTTATCATGAAAAGAATTTGGATTGTGCTGTAGGCTATTCAGTGAGGGCTGAAGTCGCTTTATGTATAAGTACTGTCTATCAAGTGTAAATCGATGCATTGTGTACTGAGTATAAAAATGCTTTTCTGACACTCAGATAAATTATAATTGTTGTTTTGACCCCTTGTCTTTCATTCACCTCCACTTAGTTGTTGACTTTTGTGGTCTCTGAGATGAAATGTTGATTTAGGACCAATGTGATAGACCAATCTCATCTCTTCCTTTCCATCTAATTTTATACTCTTATCCCCTAATGGTCTTATTTGCCACCAGTCTGCATTCTTCTTGTGCACTACCAATAAAATATATTCATTATGTTCTTTGCTCTCCCTTGCTAATGTCTTAGAACAAATTGTACTCCGTCGCTCTGTGTTATGCTGGAGGAAAGTCCAGGCACAAAGCTGGCCCAGGATTTGGTTAAGATTGTTTTGAGCCATCTTTTCTTACAACTCTAGATGAGTTATGCTTGAAGTTCCTCAGTCACAGCCAAGGATTTGGGCCATTATTAATTAGTTATTATTAATAACTGTCAAGTGCCTATAGTGCACTTGTGGCATAAAAAAGGGCCTGCTTCATGCTTAGAAGAGCTATGTACACTATGGGATGTCTCCACTGCAGTCTCCCATGTCTGAGCTAGCTTTGAAATACTTAGCTTGTACTAGTTATCTGGTACAGTCTACCTGAAACTTCATTGCATTCTGCCAGCAGCTTCTACAGCACTGACAGAGATTTGGCTTTACCAAAGCACGTTCACTGCACCACGGCCCTTCATCTTGACCAATCTTAGACAGGCAGATGACTAAGGGGGTGGTATAGCCTTTCAGTCAGAAGCCTGTACCAAATGCCACCAATTTAGTCCTACCTTGCCCTTTGCAATGTATCTTTAGCAGACAAAAAACAACCAACCACCCAAACAAAAACCAAAAACCAAACCACAGCCCAAGGAACCGCAAAAAAAGTTGTGAAACCCTGGGTTTATTCTACTCAGACTCCATTGCAAGTATGTTCTGTATTTTGTCCATCTTTCTCCTTTCTCCTCCCTTCTATTTTAGATGACTGACAACACAATTACTATTACTGGTTAGTTTCCATTCACTGCAAAGTCGGAATAACTTACGATGAAAGTACAGTCCCAGTTATAGATGAATGACAACACTTTTACTATAACTGGTTAGTTTCCACTGACTGCAGAGTTGGAATAACTTGCAGTAAAAATAATGTCCCGATTATAGATGAATGACAACAGTTTTGCTATTGTGAGTGAGCACCTGTGGATTGCAAAACTGGAAGTAACTTACAATACCTTTATTGTTCCAATAAAGGTAGCAGCTTAGTCAGATGATAACCTTTTTTGTCCTTTCCAGCACTGCAGATTTTGCTTTCTGGCAATAGCTATAGCCAGTTCCATAATTTGGATTTCAAATTTAGTAAGTGATAAATCATGCATGAGACCCAAAATATACAAAGCAGCAGTTGCAAAAATATTCTTCCTCAGTATTTTAGACAGAACATCACAAAAATTTTTGCCAAAAGAATTAGTTTCTATAAAAAGAGACGTGAAGAAATGAGCTCTTAAGAGATGACAATGCTAAAGTATATCATTATTATTACTATAACTAATTAGCAACAATTTCAAAATTTTACTCTATAAAATCAAGGAGAAGGAATTCCTTGCAACTGGCCCTAAGTCACACTTCCAGAACTAGGGATCTGTATCTCAACCATAATCACTCTCTCGGCTGAGTATTTATTTATTCTTCACTTCCTCTGTTAGTTTGCCTCCCGTGTCTCACAAATACAACCACATAGTTATGGATTTTCCTCTGCTCCTTCCACCCTCAGACAGAATAGGACCACCTCATACCCTATTTCCTATGTCACAGGTTTATTTCTAACCAATTCATACTCAGTGTGTGACACTGACGGGCATGATGCAGTCAGGAATTTAGGTACTATGGTCAACCGGCTGCTTTCCAAGAATATCGCTCATTAAAAAGTACTCCTGGAGAGTCTACATTCAAATCTTTGCCACATGCTGGGGTTTCTCACTGGCTAGTTAGAAAGTTTTAGTCCTTTGGAGACTGTAAATAAAAAGAAGTAGGAAAAGACCAGTGAAGATTCTTCACTAGGCTGTTTGCAGAGTTTTGTTCAAAAAGCAACCTTATACTATCTGGAATACATTTCACTGTCAGGAAGTTCTTCTTTGTAAAACTTTCCTTGTTTCTCTTAAGCTTACTGTGCTTAAGTAAATTCTACCTTCCTTGTATTTTTCTCTTCTAAATAGCTGTAAATTTTATCACAGGTTTCTTCAGACATCAGCTATCCATAAAACATCAAGTGCTCCCTGTCTCTAAAAACATTTTTCCATGTTGCCATAGTTCAGTTTCTCTAAAGCCTCCACTTTCATTTTGTGGCTTTATTCTAAGCTCCCTCCAATGTCTCTAGTCCTGGGAGCTAAACTAATGTTTTTATTCAAGGTACAGGTAACTGGTCTTTGCTTCTGAACACGGAAACAGAAATCACCTTTCACAACACTGTTTCCACTTGGGCTGTTGTCAGTCTAAAAGATTCTGCTGATATATAAGAGAAGACAGGTAGCACCAAATCTGTGAAGACAGATTGAGCATCATAAGGGATGCTCAGACAATCACTTTATTTAATTTTCATGACTGGTTGAACATTTTTAACCTTCTAATTGTGAATAGAGGTTGCTTTGTGGGGCAAAATGACTCTTACAACAATGATCCATTCATTCTGCTGTGACTACACCGGTGGGTGAAAGGGAAGGGCCAGCTTTGTAATGTTTGAAATTATTATTATTAGAACAACTATACTAGGGTATTGGCATATCTGCAAAGAAATGAAAACCCTTCCATTGCTTACTTCTTTGTGGTTTAGAATCATCCTTAGCTGGTAGCAACCACAACCATTAGGATCTGATAGAGATGGTCTATTCATAAAACCATCAGTAAAATCATCCTGGAGCTCCTAGACAAACTCAGCCAGAAAAAGAAGCCTGCAGAAGGTGGTAGCAGGGACAGGTAGACTGGAAGGAATACTGAAAAATTGTTTGAGCAGCCGGGAATCAGGTAAGAAATCCGAAGCCCTGACAGAATTAATCCTGGCCAGGGACATCAAAGGCAACAAAAAAACCTTCTATAGGTACACTGATGATAAAAGAAAAACTGGGGAAAATGTGGATGCTCTCCAGAAGGAAATGGGAGACCTGGTTAGGCAGGACATGGAGAAGGCTGAGATACTCAACAACTTTTTTGCCTTGGTCTTTACCAGCAAGTTCTTCAGCCACACCAACCAAGTCACATAAGGCAAAGGTGGGGATGGTGAGAATGAAGAACCATCCACTGTAGGAGACAATCAAGTTCAAGTGCATCTAAGGAATATGAAAGTATACAGGTCCATGGAACCTGATGGGATGCATCTCTAGGTCATGAGGAAACTGGTGGATGAAGTGGCTAAGCCATTATCCAGAATATTTGAGAAGCTGTGGCAGTCTAGTGAAGTTCCCACTTGGTGGATAAGGTATCGGCTGGATAGTCACACTCCACGAGTTGTGGTCAGCAACTCGATGTCCAAGTGGAGACCAGTGATGAGTGATGCTCCTCAGGGTCAGTGCTGGGACTGGCACTGTTTAACATCTTTGTCGGTGACAGGGACAGTGGATTGAGGGCACCCTCAGCAGTTTTGCTGATGACAAAAACTGAGTGGTGTAGTCAACACAACTGGAGGGAAGGGATGATAAGGGGATCTTGACAAGCTCCAGAAGTGGACCCATGTGAACCTTATGAAGTTCAACAAGGTCAAGTGTAAGGTCCCACACTAGCATCATGGCATCCATCCCTGGAAGTGTTCTAGGCCAGTTTAGAGGGGCCTTTCAACAAGCTGGTCTAGTGAAGGTTGTCCCTACCCAAGGCAGGGGGAGTTGGAACTAAATGGTCTTTAAGGTCCCTTCCAACACAAACCATTCTATAATTCCATGATTCTGTGAAAATGAGCCGATGTGATGGTAAGAAAACATGCTCAGACAAAAGATAAGAAAACATACTCGGGCAAAAAATGCTAGAAAGATGAGAAGCCCAACCCTTGCCACAAGAGGGGACTGATAAAGTGATAAATGAAGAACTGAATGAGAAGCAATGTAAGTTTGCACGCCTGTTCCTATAGGAAATCCTTGTGTGCTCCTTTGGAGCAATGACAAGAACAAGAGCAGGTAAAGAAGTGGGGTTTTAGCAAAAAGGTGGTGAGGTTATAATGCTAAAAAATTGATAAAACCCTGTAGGAATTCATGAGACTTTTTCCTGAGAAAAAAATCAATCTACAAAGGCAGGGAATGTATTTTTTTCAAAGGAATTACTATATAATCATGTTTCATAGACCATTATTCTAAACCCAATCCCAGAGAAAATCTGCCATTGTAGAGGTGGTCTTTGCATTTATCAATTTAATTTTGGTTTAAAAACCAAAAATGGCCAGCTATTTATTGTGTTAAAGCTGCTATGCAACACCCTTGCACATCTTATCTTTATCATTAAAGCTCAAAAGGAATTTTAGAACAGACACATTACAAGATTCATTTGACAAAAATCGCCATTCCCTTCACGTCCTTCTCCATAATCTGGAATAAACAGAGTGTTCAAAGGACTGGTGAAAGGAGATATGTGACTCCCATGCTACCAAAGCACAAGGATTCCTGCTTCATAATGTCCCTTTTGGATTGACCACACTTCTTGTAACTCAGAGCGGGCTGGAAGGTGCTGCAGGATATGCTTGGGAAGGGAGAGGAGCTAGGTAAAGCTCAGAAGATGAACTGGCCCCAGGAATCCTATTGGAATTTTATACATGAATCAGATCATGTTAGGTCAAAGCGCATCACTAGAAGTGATGCCTTCAAACCTGTAAAAGCACTGCTTTTGAATCGTTGCCTGTGACTCGTACAGAGATGTAGGGAATTTCACCCTAGTAAATAAATATTAATTGCACTCATACGTCAACTAAGAAAAAGGTGTTCTTGTCTCCACTTACATCTGGATCATGAGGACAGCCCAAAAGGGTTGATTTTTTTCAGAAACAATCAGCCTGGTATAGACTGCAGGAAGCTCTTGGGCACAGGAGTTCTGCTTGAGCACAGCTAAATCAGTGAGCTTACTGTACGGAGGTCTTCATTTGTATATTTTCAGACAATTTTTGGACTGGATCTTTTAACTCATAGAAATAAGCTAATTATTTTCCTTATTGCTGTGTTACAGTCTCACCTCTGACAATGTAATGCTGGTTTATATGCTACAGAAGTATCTGAGCACGTTGCTTTCTGTGTGTCGTACCTTTAGCACATGCAATGAGATGAGACTCTGACCCACATAAGTTGTGACCTTAGAAAAGGGCATTTCCTCTTTTACATGAAATCAATTACATCAATTACATCTGAATTTTGTGCTATAATTGAGATCCCTTTGCACCAAAAAAAGTGGTTCCAAATGCATTAATTAATTACATTAAGTAAGCACACAGGAGACTGCCTTGCATTTTTTGTTCTTCATGTAAGAATTTTGTGAAGTTAGCTGCGATTCACAAAATTGCTCAGCTTCATAAGCATTTCCCCCTCAAATTCTGTGACTTTCACCTTTTGCACATCCTACTGGTTTCTGTGAGAGCTCTCAAGCAGCCACAAATGTGTTCCTCTTCCCATATCCTAGTGTGTACATTTGCTAAATCCTTCACAACAGCTTTCCCTCAAAAGCTGAGAATTTTCCATAGCCTAGGTTTTACCTATCAAGTTCTGCAGATGTATTCTCCGGAGATGCTGACCTCACTTGTTTAATGATTTCTATCCAGCTACTGCATTCTTGCAGCAACTATACAAAGGAGTCCTGGCTGACTGTAAGAACCAGGGAAAGGCTTATCTAAGTGTATTTAAAGGACTTAAATGCAACAGCAGAACATCCACAAGGCAATTAAAATAAATCCATCTGAAGTGTCCAAGATTGCATCTTCATTGTCTCTTCTTCTGTTATTATGTAAAGAAACTCTTTTTTAAATGTTCAGTTTATTATTACAGCTGTGAAACTGGATGATCATTTTAGATGGGCAAAGAAACTATGCAGTAATTGCACAGGTGTGGTCATTAGGAGAGGAGGAGAGAAAGGAATGCTTAGTTGGGAATAGTGATCTTCCAGAATTCATCAAAATGCCAAGATTTCTGAATATTAACCTAAAAAGACAGGGGTGTTTTTTGTTGTTATTTCACTTTACCATGGCTTTGTCCAAATAGGAGTATCAGGCACAATTCTTCTTTGTTGGTTTCTGGTGTCTTTAGCACAATGGAAATAAATTATGAACAATCCCTGTGCTCATCAAAAATAGATCATTTTCAAAGCTTACTGGGAATCTTTGTGCAGAGAAAGGGAAGGGTTAGAAGCTATGACCACATGAAACACAAATCATGGTCCATGTTCAGGACACATGGCTAGCAGAGCTCACCCAAAATATCGGAGGGATAGATCTGCTAATGTTGTATACTGTGCTCGCCCTCTGCACTGCCTGTTAAGCGCGTCCATGATGGAAGGAAAGATATGGGCAATCTTTGGTTTCATGCCTGTCATTACCATGACACTACCACACGTCCTCTTCAACATTGTGTATGTTTCCCTTTGCCTCTCAGCAGCAGCAACATCAGTTCCTCAACATGAAATGTCTCAAAATAAGCCTTTCAGTTGAGGAGTCTGCCAAAGGAAAAACACTTTTAGAAAGAGACAACTGATCTCATAAACAGAAATAAATCTAAAATTAACTGAAACCAAAATCACATGTTCCAACCACCCCCCCCCCGCCCCTGCACCCCCATCCAGGTCTCTGGATGTTTGGAATCTTAAGCTCCATTCTGAAACTAAATTAGACTCACGGTCTGAAAACTAACCCCAGACTCAAACTTTGGTGAAGTGGCTTGAAATTATATGTTCTCAAATTAGATATAAATGCACAACTTTAGATTCATTGTACTCACAAGTTGTTTCCTAGAAACAAAATCTTGTGATTTCAGTTCAATTAGATTGTGTGTTTTAATTAATTCTCTAGTCTTTCTCTGGAAGCAAATCATCAAATAGAAGAGGCATCTGCACAGTTCTAATTGACTTAAATATAAATAATGAATGAATGCACAACCTTTGGGTTGATTGGACACCTGGATTATTTCTCACTGAGAAAAATAATACATCTATCCACAAGCAAATTTTGGGGAGAGAGAGTGTGGTAATTTCATCAGTAAAGAATTATGAGAAAAAGTGGTCTAGAACTGCACATGTTTAGTGAGTAGAGCCTCTATTCCATCCACTGTTAGGGCCTCACTTTGAAGACTGGAATGAAACAGCAACAGTTTGTTTCTTTCAGTGATTTCTGCAATAGAGGGAAAAGTAGGATGTGGTCCATGTATCTAGCTATGGACAATAAATCCTTCTAAATAAAATACACCAAGAATTGCAGATGCCACGTTTATTCCCTCTGACTGAAATAATTCCACTGAAATCCATTTCTGGTTTTTTCCCCTATGAGAATGGGTCTACATTTTAGTCAAAGGATGAAGCTGTTGCTATACCTAGAAAGCAATGTCTTTCCAAAGAAAAAAAAAGTACCTTGAACTAATTTTTACAGAATACAGACCATTTACTTCAAAAAATTAGGCTCTTGGACTTGGACTTTTATGTACAAAACACAAACCTCATGAATGATTCCCATAAGGATTCATTTAACAGGCTTCATTATGTGGAAAGGGTATAAAGCAACCGAAACCCTAAAATGGCCGCTCAGCATTATATTGTTCCGTGGCTGCTGCCATGATTTACAACTATGCATTTTCTGCTCATTTCTTTAGCTTAGTGCTGAATTATAAATGAACCACTGGATCTTGGGATTCTTCACCTAGTTCAAAAATAAAGTTAGCCTGATAGAGGGTCACTTTTTTAACATGTTTAAGTCAATGAATCTTTATAAGGAAGTTCTTTATTTGAGGAAAAAGGCCCCAACTCCTCTCAGGCCTTTCAGTTTTGCTCTTAAATGAAAAATAAAAAAAGCTAGATGTAAAACCAGGCCACACGATTCCATGTAAGCTTGTTTGATGCAGTTCAAGTAACTGTGTGGATATGCAATTCAAGGCTTTCTGTGAACAAATATTTATGCAAGTAGAAGGCAACTGGTATGCTTTGGATTGGTTTGAAGGTAGATGTGCAGGAAATTTGTCCACTGATGTAGGTATTTGACAACACGTTGGAATCTGCAAAGTCACCTTTAGTCTTTCTGACAATATGGATCATCCTGTCTGCTCAACAGCTGTGGGCCATATCTGTTATTAAATAATGTACACAAATGCTGAAATACCATCCCACAAATGAATCATAAATAATTACCAAGCTTTTTTTTTCAATAGATGACGCAAGTCCCTGCCTCAGGGGCTTGCTTTCTACCACAAAAATGGGCTAAAAAGATGGAAAATAATACACAACACCAGAAATTAGCAGGGATCTGGCACTGTTCAACACTAAAAGCTTGAGAAGGCATTGATATGAAGGAGAACAAAACTGTGAAGTTCAAAGTCAAGAGCACATTAACACTAGGAATCCATCTAAGTTTTACTTTCATGCTGGGTATGATGGATCTCAAGACCTGCTGGGAGGAGGATCATCTCCGTGCATGCACCCAGTCCTTGCTGTATTTCCAGCTCTGTCATAGCTAGGCCTGAATTTTTGTAAATAGACAGATGCATATCTAGGTGGGTGCTACTAATCTAAGAGACACTCTCGTGCTCCCTGGATGGGCATGCAGATTGTCCCTGTGCCTTTCCAAGAACCCCAGCGTGTGGCCATGTGTGCCTCTGTGGGCCAGTCCCAGGGGTTAGGGCAGACCAGAGGAGGCGTTTGTACAGCCCTTTGCATCCTCTGACCACAGCCACCAAAATAGCACTCCAGCCATCAGCCACGGCCCAGGGGAACAGGGAAGGTTCTTCAGCTCTCTCCTCGTATTACAGGCCTGGATTAGGCTGATTTAGCCTTATTTTTTTTTGTAAATAAGGCACCAGGATCTGCCAACAACATTCCTCTCGTTTTATCTGATCTCATAAGAATTATTTTTAGTAAGAACTGGTTTGCCCTGAAAGAAAGCTATTCTCTAAAAAAAGCTTTGTACACTTAAGACATATGGGACAGAAGGAAGCCTGCATCTAGCATTGCTTTTTTTTTTCAGTCACCAGAAAAACCCTGAAATTGCCCTTTTTAGCAAAGAGAAAAGATAAATGGGTTGGTTCGGAATCAAAAATAATAGATATGCCTTGTGCCATTCTTGACAATCTTTTCTGAAGTCTCATTAGCTCACAGATTATGTGCACAACTCCTACCTCTAAGAAATTTACACAGGTATAATTCCACCAAAATAACAGCTGAGTAGCTGGAGTAGAATGAGAGCTATTTTTGTTTCTTCTCTCACAAAAATTAATTGAAAGAAATACTTTACAGAAGTAGCAGCAGCCAGTTCCCCTTTCTGCCAGGCTTACAAGCACTGCAGACATTGCTTAGGGTGATCATAACTCTGTATTTTGGTGCACAGACTTAGTGAATGGCATGCATGATATGCTTACTAAGCTACTTTGGATAAACATGGAAAAAATCTAGTGGTGTAGTTGTCACAGACCAAAATGGTTTCATGTGCTATGTGATTTGAAGGGAGATTCCTTTGCTGTGTGTCATTTACCTTTTATACATTGCTGTTGCTTAGTATTTCATAACCATTAATTCTTTGGATGCCCACACTGACATTGTCATATACATATATGCATAAAAAAATGGGAACTGTGCATTCTTACATGATGTCACTTAACAGTCCACAAACAGCTTTATTGCTCTTTACCATGTTTGGGAACAAAGGGAAAGGGATGCCGATGACGTATGTCTCACATTAGAACAATTTCCTTTTCACACTTGGAAAACAGAGCTCCTCTCTTTTACATATGGTTTATGTACACACACATAGCCTTGGGGCATCAGGATCTGAGTGAAAAACTTCTCATGTTTCATATGTAAATCCATGACAGCTGTGGTCACATGCTAAATGATAAATAGGCGGGTGAGGTGAAGTCAGCAAAAAACTTCCATGAGTTAATTTTTAACTTCATTTCTTAAGCCATGGCTCTGCAAGTCATAAGGATCTTTGAGTAGGTTGGGCTCTGTCACACATGAATTAACTGTTGGCATAACTGATACAACAGCAAACAGCATCCTAGACAATGGACTTCTTTGGGAAAAGAACTGCCTGTGTCTCTCTGGTCCATAGCACAAGATGACCTCTCTGATGCCTGCCTTTCCCAGCATACGTGCTGTGCACTCACTATGCTTCAGATACTGTGAATTCCTTAAATCCATTGATACTGCAGAGAGAGAATTATGATATTTAGCATACAACAGGAATTCAGGGTAATGTGGGATCTGTTTCTCCCACCAGTCCTCCCTGTGACACTTTGAAACCACTCTCTGATGCCTCTGTGTCTCCATTTCTGCCTTCACAGTGATAATTTCCCTGTCCTAGGAAGTCTGAGAGACTGTAAATGTGTTTAAAGTGAAATGACGTCTTTGGATGCAATTTTCAAAGCAGATGGCTATTCTGAAAAGGAGGTTGTGACATTATGGATCATAAAGATAAGGCTTCCTGTATCTGAGGTTTTTACACTGTCCATTTAATTCACTAGCTGAATTACAGTATTACAATATTAGCAAGTACTAACTATGGCAGCTGAAAGTTACACTGCTGGGTATACACCTGATCTCAATACTCTTGGCTATATTTCTGCATAATAAGAGTTGTCTGTGAAATTCTGCTTCAATGGGTGGAGCTGGAATCCCTTCCAATGAAACAAAGGGAACTCAATGTAGTACCATGTGAAAGGAAATCAACTTTCCTTCCTTAAAAAGCAAAGAAATTCTTTGACATACATGTGAGCGTATGTGTGTGTGTATACACATAAAGTAGTTTGAAGGGAACTTGTAATGTCAGTACATTCAGAAATAGGAAGTACAAAAATACAAGAATTGGAGCTCAACCATTGCTCATCTGCTCTGACCACTTCCACTTTTACACAGTCTTTATTTCTGCCACCTCGTGCAGAACTTCCTCCAAGTCATCTGGTGCACCAGAGTTACATCACCTTTTATTCCTAGCACTTGCAAGAATTTGTGTGGTGGTAGTCCCTAAGTCAGAGAGCCAGTCTCTTCATGGACAACTTCACAATCTAAAGAATCTGGATTGTAATTCCATAGCTGGAACTTTTCACTGCAGTGCTCAAATTGAATTCAACCAACTCCCAGCTTATGATGCTACTCTTTCTCCTTTTATTTTTTCTTCACTCCTTAGACCTTTATTACTTTGGGGGGGGGGGGAGGTTTCACACATTTTCAATAAAAATGAGAGCATTCTATATTTCTCCATCGCTCTTTTCCTTTCCACCTCTTCTGTTTCTGTGCTTCTTTTCTACAATTAGCTGACTTTTTTTTTCTTCTTTATTTTTATTTCCCTCTTCTGTCACCACACGAGTCTGGATCTTGCATTATCTTTATAATTATTTGAACCTGTATTACGTCTTCAGACCACCACTATAGTCACAAGAGTTAAAACTTGATTTTTTTTTAAACAAATTTTTTTTTAATAAAAAATTATCTTAGGCAGCTTTCCAACTATGATATCAGTCTTGCAACATTTGCCTGAATTTGCTGACATCCTGAAAGAATGATCTCAAGAGGTGTATTCTCCTGGCTGAAAGGGCTAGCAATGGCACATCACAGTCAGTGATCAGCCTGCCCACAGCTGATTATTTTGGGGGTTAGAATGGTGCAAGTGGAGAGAATGACATCCCCCAAGAGGCAAGATCTGGAAACAGCTGGAAGAGAGGGGTGTAGGGGGGATTAGGGGTAAGCAAAAGAAAATCCAAGGAGGAAAAGGAGGAACTCAAGAGCTCAGAGGCAGAAGCAGCAGTAGCCTAGAGGAGAGATTTTCTTAGTGTGATAGAGAACAAGAAAATCAGAACTGATTAAATTTTAGTTACAACATAATTTTAGTCTATGAACAAACCTCCTGGTGATATCAGTTTGAGACTCAGTGATAACTGGAGAGATTATAGTGAAACACGATAGCCTGCCTTCTTTTCTCCTCATCTCTATCATCTTCGTTATCCATCCCCATTTTCCCTGCCTAGGCCTGCCCAGCTCCTAGGGAAGTTAACAGGAGCTTTGCCACCAGCTCCAGGAGGAGCACAGTTGTGAATTACTGTAAATTGAGGCCAGCCTTGGCAACAGGCTCACAGAAGGGTCAGTTCCACGTCAGGAAGCAGGGCATCTTTCACTGACAGTGTTAATGCACTACAGAGCAATAAAACTACTGGTTTCTGGCATATTATGGAGCAACGTGACAAAAAATTGCAGAATCCACAATATTATCCTACCCACAGTTTTCCACTGACCCTAATTATAGTTCTGTTGCTAAAGCTGTATAATTTGATTTTCAGCAGTTCCTGGAGCAATTCCACACAGTTTGCTGGACAAATGCATTTTCCTTCTAGTCAGGACTAAGGTGAATAATTAATTAAGAAATTAGATGTCTAAACATGTCTCCAGTTGGACTACAGAACAAGAACAGTTAGTTAGGGCTGGCGTAGCTCTATCTTTGCACTTCAAATGTTTAAAGTTGATGATAGCTTTTTACTCTAATGGCAGGGGGTAGATCCAGTGGAAGCCACAGTGTTCTTGCACTTTCATTCCAAGTGTAATTTTCATATCTTCAGAGATAACTAAAGGCATAGGCACCACTGGTGTGGTGGCACTTGGCTCTCATGAATATGGCAATAAAAATATTTGTTAGAAAAGGAAGATGTCATTTGAGTCACCATGTGAATTCTTGTTTAGATCTTAAAGCATTTTGCCCTTCTCTTATTTCCATACGTGTGTCTTTTTGTTTATTTTGCCATTAAAGCCCCTAATTTATTTTTTGCCTAATTTGCTGTTGACATACAATTGTCATCCACCATGAGCTGATGCCTCCCCATCACTGACAGACGAGTATTGCTGTGGTGGAATCAAGAGCTCCCACCCTCAGCTGCCGAGTCCTTCTGATGGAGGTGTCCACCTGACAGCTGAGTGCGCAGCAGGAAGCCTGTGCTTCCACCTCTGGGGGAAATCCCTGCAAACCCAGTTAAAAATCCAGTCAAAAATCTAGCTGAGGGGAACGTAAGTAGACAACCAGGTTTCCCACGAAGAAACTGAGGTGTTGTTGGGTGGCAATAACCTCCAGCAAAGCAGTAGGGTGGGAAGCCAAGGCAGCGAGTTCTGTAGCTGCTGCAGCAAAATTCACCAGCACTCATCTCTCAAGATGTAGTAAAGCTCTTGACATTAGTGGAAACCAGACTTCCTCTGACTAAAGTGAAAAGTAGCAAGGGACATGATTTTAGATTGTTACTGATTCTGTTTTGCTTTCAAAGGCAGCAAGATTAAAATTTGGATTCTAATTATCTGCCTTTTTTTTTTAAGAAGCAGCGCCTAACTAATTCCCATCCGTGCTTTCCCTAACATCAGAAGCAAAGCTGTCTCTAAAATATATTTTTTTCAATTCCAAGCCAGTCATATAAGAACAGTGACTAAGATGAATCAGTACCATGGTGCTCTTATTCTGTGTTTAATAATAAAATAAAACCAAAAAATACTAATGAAATCCCAAATCCTGCAGGGTGCTGAATATTGCAGACTGTTGTGTGAGCTTGCACTCTGACCCCAGCTTACATTTTTCTGCTAAAGTACAGGAAGCACACATACTATAGAAGCAAAAAAACACAATTAAACCAAAACATTCAGGCAGATAAAACTAATGAAAGGTTTGGCTCTTCTCAAAAATAATGGGCTCAGGAGAAGAAAATCTCTTGAAGTGTGTGGTATGTGTTAACATAATACATTTCCATGCTCAGAATTTCAAAACTGCAAAATAAGACATTTATAGGTACGTGTTTCAAATTTAAAATAATCTTTTTGGTAGGAGCAGACTATATCTTTTTCTGACATGCTGAAAGGGAATAATGTTCATTGTTTATGCATTTGCTTAAGCAGTGGAATTTTACATGGCTAAACTTCACTTCATCAGACGTATATCAGTTTAAATTAGCTCAAAATCCAACACATTTTTAGATCACAGTCTTCAGAGCAACTGATTTATCAGGATGCCTAAATCCAGATGCACTACAAATAAGGCAGGAAAGACAAATAAGCCTCTTGGCATAAAACAAATGAGCCGGGGGAAAAGGAATGTGAAAAAAGAAACAGCTAAGGCAAAGTAAGAAAAAAACCTGCCAGTGGGAAGAATGCACACTTTCAAGTCCCAAATGCTGCCCCACTTGGATTTTCTCATGTTCCACCTTTCCTTCAGCCCCTGGGGTTTTTGTGGGTTTTTTAGGGTTTTTTTAATATATTTTTGGTTGGTTGGTTGTTTTTTTACCATTGCCTTCTGGACCACCTTCCCTGCTCACATCCATCAGCTTTTCACTTCTGCATTTGCATTCCTTTTTAAACCACTTCTCTTTGAATTCTGAGTGCCTGAATGAGAACAGTTTGGAAGGACCAAAAGGCTTTGTGCATGGTCTGAGCAATGGTAGCTACCTGAGCATGCTCTCAGCTCCCAACAAATACAAAAAACCACCCCAAGAATAGGACCTTAAGATGAAAGGTAATAGGCCCTTTATCATCCTTCCATTAGTATCTTGATTTGCTGATAGTGGAGTTGTGAAGACTTTGTGCAAGAGGAAGATTTGTAAAAGAGAAAAAAATGAATGAAAATTGACATGTTTGTATGATACCAGTCCTGCCAAGAAACAGCAGCCAAGTGGTAGAATAACTACCCTTTAAGAAATTTGGGGTTAAAGGTAAAATACTTCTGGGCTGAGATCAGTTTTCCTTACCTGGGGGAGCAGCCCAACAGAGAGAAATCCTCCTTCCTGAACAAGCTTAATGGTGGCTAATTAATCCTATGATACGTAAAAGATTTAACATACTTATCAGGTCTGACTCAGTTCTTATTCATCGCTTTTTAAGAACACAACAGAGAGTACGTGTCTTATTTCCATCCTTGTTCATGTAGTCTGGTTTGGGAAGAGAGGTAAATGAACTCAGGGAAGTTAGACCTCTTAGATCATGCAGAGGATACAGTTTTAACAGGTAGCCCTGACTACATGTAAGACAGACAGTGCCACACATATTACCATTATACTCCGCTCTTCATTTTGCTCCTTTTGTTTCCTATCAGACTCCCCAGAGGCCTTAGTTTGTATTCATTCACTCTCTAAAACGTCTTCCCAGACGCTCAAATCCCACTTCTGTTATTGCAGTTTCTTTTAAATTTGTCTGGATCCCTTGTGCAGAATCAGGACTTTACTGTTCCTTAGCTCAGCATTCTCCTGGCTGGAGTCCAGCTCAGGTAATTATATCCAGGGCTCTCTTAAACTTCTCTCTCTAGCTGCATTTGGAGAAGTTATTGTTCCCTTTCTTTTCCAAACCGCTTTATAACACTGCAGATACTGGGAACTGAAGGGATGTGTATTTCGGAGAGGCTGTGCATTATGCATTAGGGGTGAACCAACACCTTCCACAGGAGGATTGAAAGTACTGACACAGCTTCCTTTCCTTCTCATACAAACACTATTTTAAGTGGACAGTTGTCACACCAAGTAGAAGCTGAAGGACAAAAACTGGTCCAGATTAAACTGTTGTTGCTATTTGAATGCAGAGACTTGACCCTCTAATTTACTATTCTGAATCTCGCCTCGATTTGCTCAATAGCTGTTCAGTGGTTTATGTCACTTGAGCCGGTTGTCACAAGATGCTCACAAAAATAGATTTCTCACTTATTGGGAGAAATATCAATACAGAGGCTAAAGAGAGAACAAGCACTGCAAGAGGTAATGCCACTACATCAAACATGAGCCAAATTACAGAGCAGAAGAAATGGAAAAGTAAATTTTGCAATGCCCATGTTCAATCTGCTTGTTAACCAGGAGGTCTCTGTTTCTGATATTTACCTGGTGCTAGGCCAAAGACAGTTCAGAGTATCCTTTCCAATGGAAAAGGATTCAAACAGAATCACGAGAAGTCTAAAATACGTAAGAGAGGAAAATATTTTCTTTCTTAGCTAAGAAGCATGAACCATAAATTTAGGCAAATTACAGGAAGAAAAAGAAATGCATAGTAAAAAGAACAAAATAGAGAACAGTCATTGATCTACTTACTAGTTGCTGCTTATTTCCTGCAGAATATGGGCATGAGAACTGGCTGCAAATACTTATGCAAGCTCATGTAACTGCTCGCTGCAGTGCAGTTCTTCCAAGGCAAAGAAATGGATCTTCACATGTCAAACAAGGAAACTACAATCAATTCTTACTCCCTCACCCTGGAGGAATTTGAGCTGTTGCCATCAGCAGAAGCTAGCTGTTCCCTAGCCTGGGCAGAATTACTGCACTCAAAAATCTTGGGAAGAAAAATTATTCATGAGAGGTCTATCTAAGCTCAGAAGAAGCTTAAGAAATGCTTTCCTAATCTAAATTTGAAGGTTTTACTTTCACCATGGGCCTTTTCTCAGTGAAGGATCATCGGAGAGCAGCCTCATCTACTTGGTCCTGCTTGGAATAGAGATTGGACCAAATTACCTCAGGAAGACCATTCGAGCCTAAATTATTGAATGTTTATTCTCCAGCCTCCACAGTGATAGCCTATATCACAGAGCAGGCTGCACCCTTCACACCAGGGAAATTTCTACTTAGGAAATACTATAAAATAAAAGGAACATCTCTCTGATGCAAAAGTAATATAGACTATATTCAATACTTTTTGTTTTTCCTTTCCCCTCAAATCTTCCAATTTTTAAAAGCTGCCAGGTCCAGCTCAGCTTTCATGTTAAAAAAAACACTATTTATACCCAGTGAGGCTATGACTGAACTTGGACCATCTGCTGAATTAGCTTCTCCAGAGCGATCACGACCATCACAGATGATGATGTCCAGCCAGCTGAGATGGCTTCTGCACTTGTCCCAGAAGCAAACAGAGGGGAAGAAAAGGACCAGGGGTTTGTGCAAGTGTACCTCTGGAAGTTTAAATTAACCTTACCCTTCTGCAGAGTTATGTTAGCATAGCCCCTGTAGAGTTTGGATGACAGGACTTGGCTAGTGCAAAAAATAGCTGGCACCAGGTTCAGGTTCTTCCCCCTCTGTTAAACAGGCCTTTCATGCAAAAAGAAATTGACCCCACTGTACTCAGTAACATTTTTATCCTCCCTCCCCTGCAGTTTAGTGGTGCGTAAGCAGTAATAAATCCGTATTTAAAGTGCTGTTGACTGCTTTAGAACTTCAGCAGCAAAGGAAATAAAGTAAGCACGTAAGCATGTAGCCCTTGCACTATTAAACATGGCATCTACTGCTGGGGATAACTAAAAGCATGGCTGACTAAAGAACTAAATAAAACTGTAAGCAGAAACCAGGAATGGGTGCAGCAGATGTTTGCGCAGGACAAACAATAGGAACAAACTCATTTTAGGATTCTTCCTGCAATCAAAGCACTCAGGACAAGGAAAGAGTCAAAGTATACAAACATGCTTGAGCGTTGGAATTTTTATGAAGGAGAAATATTCACTCTATAATGATATCCATGTAGAATAGATGCTGGTGGCTTACATTATACCAGCTGAGATGAGTTTGATGATGATGCTACGACACAAATGACTAATGAGAAATGTAACTTGTATCCTTTCATGCTCATATATTTTCAAGAGGTGATATTAGAATAAAGCCAATTGTACAGCTTCATAAACTTCAGCATTTGTTTCTTTTTTTCTGTCTGAAAACCTCAAACATCAAACAGGTTTCAGGACCAGCCAGCAGGCAAGTAAAAATTGCTTTATGCTATCCAACTCAGGATTTTCTTATTAAGCATTATGAGTAAAGATATCTAATGTCAGAATAGCTGCAGTCTACCCTTCCACAGAGCCCAAATGTTTCAAGTACTTTAAAATATTACTAGATGAATTTGCATTCAACAGTGATACGCATTTTAACAGAGAAGTTTCACTTTATGGAATTTATGGATTGAATTTTTGAGAGCACTGCCAGTCATTCTCTGCAGGATCTTTACACATGCAGCAAGCTTACCACGGTATAATCCTTACTTTGCTTTAGTCATTTAGTAAAAGAGCCTCAGACTGCTCATATACATTCCTGAAAATTTGCAACAATCTCCTCTTCTCAAAATTCATTAGGACAACTACATATTTTCTTCTAAAAAATATTGTCAGGAAACAAAATGAATGCTTGAACTCTTATTTTACCAGGAAGTCCTTTTTGGCTGCATGATTGCAAATGTTTGTAGATGAGTGAAAATGTTTTGAATCAAACTTAAAATAGAATGTGGAAATAACCATTAGCAAGGCAGAGGTGCCTGTGAAGATCATAGAGGATAGAGAGAGGGATATTAAGAGAGTGCTGCGATTCAGCTGGGAAAGATCAAAGCGAGTCAGATAACAGCCAGGGGACATCAGAGTACCATGAAAGTTGCTGAGGATGTAGGAAGTCTGTGTAGTGCTGTGGGACATAAGGGAAGTTGAATAAGATATGTATGTCAAGAAACATCCCAGGGTGATACAGAAAACCAGAGGACATATCATCATGACAGAGTTGTCTAAGAAAGCCTCACAGTGCTATGAGATGCAAGCCTCAGGATGATGATGATGATGATGAAAACCAGGGAAGGTAGAGAATTGCTGGGGACACAAAAGACAGTCAGCTAACAAGAGGCAATGTTACTGAATGAAATCACATAAAGAAGGCTACAACTGCTGGGTATAACTACAGGGATGTTTGAAATAACAAAGTCAGAATGCCCATATTTTATGAGGAATAATACATGCTGCTGGAGATCAGGGACCTATAAAGGTAAATGAAAAAGCAATTAGAAATATGCCAAGGAAAAACACATCATATCACAAAATGGAAAAAAAAAATCATTGCTAGAGAGCATAAGGGAGACTCTGAAAAATGTTTTCAGCAAAAAGCTCCCAAGCCTTAGGAACCTTCTTGGAGCAGCTGCTGAGCCTGGAGAAGGCTATAGCATTTTAGGGAGTGAGAGAGCAACCGTAAGATGCCAGAAACAGTGAAGCAGATTGTGAGTTGAATGACAAATGTGTAAGCTGCTGGTTGCTATAAAGGGCCACAGTGTCAGGAAATGTTGGAGCCTGCTGTACTGCTTCTGGAAACATCCAGGAAGAATGCAAGTTGAAAGAACACTGTATAGGTTGAATAGCATCAAGAAACATTAGAGAAGGCCATGAATACCTTTAAGCCTGTTCAGCAGAGGGATCCAGACTAAGGCAGTGAATTATTGGAGTGGTTAGCTATGCAGCCACATAGAAACCGAGGCGAGGCAGTGATCTCCCAAGGGCCCAAGATACCAGAAAAAAGCTCGAGAAAGAATGCAGATTGCCAGGGGGACTGAAGAATCCTGCATATAAACTAGGGACAACTGAAAAGCTGTGAGATTTGTCAGGAAGCACAGGGTAAGGTCACAGACTGAAACAACTCAGATGTCTGGTTTCACCATTTGACTAATAGAAGAAAGATGTGACCCAAGATAATCCTGACTGCTTCTCTTTTGGAGTGCAGAACAGAATCCCTTTCAGTACTGTCTTAAAGCAATGAATGCTCCTGCTGAACAACTAACGCCATGTATGGAAAATAGCTATCTATCCTATGTCATTGTATGTTTAAACATGGGCCTTGGAAACCATACGAGACTAGGAGAGGAAAATAATCTCTTTGGAACAAGGAAAACTTTTAAAGGGCTTAATTGTGCTTAGTGCAGGGAGCCCTTCCACCCTTCTCAGCACAGTTACAAGCAGGTAAACATCATTGGTCTTTCATCGTGAGTTTATAAAATCCTGACAGAGAAAAACAGCATGGAATATATATTTTATTTATGCTACATCTAACTCCAGAGCACTGGTCCTAAATAGAGTAACATGGCCAGTGTATTTATATTTCACAGTGCCAAGTGGCTCTGGAGCGATGCCTTGCTGGAGCCTGGGCAGAGCAAGGGCCTCAGCCCCCATCTGGCAACCTGGTTTTGCAGAGGAGACGCTCTATTGGAAACCTGCTCCTTGCTGCACATCTTCCCCAGGGAATGGCGGTCGGCACCAGCACTTCAGCAGCACATCTCCTCCCTCCCTCTAGCACAGCTCAGCCTCAGGAGAGCCATTCTGCAGCCTGCATTTGGATGGGGGGGGCAAGGGGGAAGAAGACAAAGAGTTATTTTTCGTGAGATCTGCTGCGGAAGGCTGAAAACAGCCAGGTTTCCAACCCCTTTCCTTTGTTTGCCTTAGGTCTCTCAGTTTCTATATCAGGCTCTGGTTCAGCTTCCATTAGCGCTTCCTCATCAACATCGTTAACAATGGTTTCCTCACTGAGGGTATCACTAGGATTATACTTACTGCCAGAATCCTCTGGCACAAAATCACTGTCTGAGTCAGAGCAGAGAAATAATTAACCCTCATGATACTTCTCTGAAGAATGAACAGAATACCTAATAAGATTTATGGGGCATCAAACTGATCCTGCTCCTAAGGGGAAAAGCGTCCACTCGCTGAAGTTAACATCGCCACTAAGGAGTGAGTTGAGGAGGTTCTTGTGTCAAGGCAGGAGACACCTTCACCTCACCTGTGAGTGACCTGCATTACCTTAATTGCGTTAGTTACCTTGCATGTCTAAACAGCAAACCACTTGTTTACTGCTCTGGCCCTGGATTAGATCATGGTTTCATTACCCAAAAAAAACTATCAATGTCAACAAATTCTCAGCTTCTGTGAAACTGGTCTGTAGGCTGGAGCCAAGTAGGGCAAGACATTCTCTGAAATTACCAGCATTTGATTTGCACACAGCCTTCAAATGCTACTGATCATATTCTTGATCTATAAGATGAGATTTATCATTCAGCCTACAACTCCAGGACTGAAATGGAACTGCTGGAAAAATTTCCCCACATATGGATAAGAGTGTCGCCCCACAGAAGAGAAACAAGCATGAAAATCCATACAAATTTTCATGCTTTTGCTGTTTTCAACTCTAGAGACGAGTTTTTCTTCCCTCCAAAAAGTAATCAGTCACTTCAGTGGCAGACATTTGTGAGTAAAACTAATTAACTTTCTAGGTGCAGAAGGATCGCCTCCCAAAAGCTGGTAATATGTCTCAGTGGGGTGGGAGAAGGATAGGACAATCCTAGCTGACAGGGAAGGATCTCTGGAGAAGTACATATGATACAAATTTCTGTCTGCAAAAAACCAGTAGTCTGCTAAGATCTGGAAGCCTCAGAATCCTTTCACTTCTGCTGGGAATTTAGTTCAAAGCAGCTGCATGTAAATGTTGCATAGCAAATGCTATGCTGGCAAACCTTTCTCCTGATTCTTGTTTTTAAATCAACAAGAGTAAGCTATAGAGGAGAGGAGCTAGCTTTAGGGCAGCCAGATTTACCCTGTTTTAAAATAAAAGTGAAAACAACCCTAAGGAAAAAAATAAAGGAAAGAGATTTGAAATATGTATGAGCAGCCTCAATGCCCTGCCTCACGTCTTTGTGCTGCATAAAGGGGACACAGATTGGCTGAATCCTTTATACACAGAGATCTGGTACAGAGATTCATCAGAAATCATGCAGCTACAGCTCCCAGTTCCTCTCCCTCCCCACAAGGAGTGGGTAGGAATCAGGGAGACAAAGCAGAAGGGTCAGTAGCAGGCTGGGAATTGCCCGAAGGCCACTCATCTTTCTCCAGGCCCTAAAATGTAGCGTATGCTTTCTGGGGACCTGCAAGCCCAATAGCTACATGAGCTCTCTATCAGACATCTTTTATAGGAAGCTGCCATACTGCTGACATCACAGGAATCGGTGTGCTTGCAGTTGCTCCAGGAATTGGCAACACAAATGCTGAGAATCCACTTTGACACTAATTTGACCATAGTTTGGACCTCCACCTGCACCAATGCTTGACCAAGGACAAAGACTGAAACAGGAGAGCTTGAAGACCTTGCAGAAGGCTTCAGTCTGCTGTGCATTGTTGGACACAGCTGCCTGGTACCAAGTTCTACTGTGGCAACCACGGGAAGGGGCACATGGGAAAACACCACTGCCGCTTCCCAAGTTCTGCCTGCTGGCCGAGCTGCCCAACTCTCCTGTGTGTGTGCAGTGCAGCGTGGCCGCTGCTGTCCTCCTCTGCCTGCAACCCAGGGATGGAAGAAGCTGCTCATTCAGATCCACCACCCCTGCTCAGCCCGTCCTGCTTCTTGTGGAAATTACTACCTCTTCAGATCTGCCTACAGAGTAGGCTCGTGTGGACACCCTCTAACATACTTCGGTCAATCTGAGCCAGACTTAGCTTAAATGGATTAAGTAGGAGGGTTTTGCTAACCCAGTTTGATTGAAGTGGGTTAAGGGGCACTCACACAAGCATCTCTGCAAACACCTCATGAGAGGGCATTAATTCCTGGGAAAAGAAAATGACAAGTGGTTGGACTACCAGCCCCTTTTACTAACACAGCTAAATCAAAAGTCCACTGAAATAAGGCCTCTGCACTTCAGGGACAGGCACGAATTCACTTTGCAAACAGGAAGGTTATGGTTTCCCACAAGCTGCAGGTTGCTGCCCCTGCAACAGCACAGGGGGAAGGGGAAGTGTATTCCTCCCACTTCAGCAAGAAGTCAGCAGGGTTCACCTGCCAGGAAAGCCCAAGTTTTAGCATTTCAGCAGGCTAGGAACTGATCATGTCTGCCTTCCTGCAGGCGGAATTGAGGAGAAGGCAATTTCCATCTGATTCAGGCTGAGATGTGTAGTTTATAGTCAGAAGTCAACTTAGTGAAGAAGTCTGAAAGCCCTTGCACCCCAGCTGCAGTTACACTGCTCCAGAGGACTTGGGAAGGTATCGCTACAAGCATTTAATCTCACTTGCCTCTTCTGGTTGTTTTTACTATTCAATTACGTCAGTGACAGCAGCATGAATAGCACAGGTAAACCAGCCTTAAGTCATGCCTATCAAATAAAAAGCTTTTCTACGTAAAGATTAATGTAAGGAATCAATGTGCTTCCAGCTTGTGCCAGCAGATGATCTAACCCTGTCTTATGAAGGCTCAGAAACTTCACGTAATGGTGATACAAAATCTACGAGTGGTTAATGCTGAGAGTGTCTGTCTGCTTCCAGAGCGCTTCAAATGCCGGTTCATGAGCTGGCTACCAGATGTGCTTGTGCTGCTCTTTTCCCTGAGGGCCATCATGAGGACTGCTATTTCATTCTCAAACCTCAACAGGCAGTGTTGTGACAGTATAGAGTCTGCTCTCTAACATATGTCTCTTGCATGACAGCACATTCATTTGAATACATTATTATGCTGAAGGGACTAAACTGACCACTTAACAGGAAGGGATGAATCTTTCTAGCTATCAAAACCAAGCAGCTTAACAAGAACACTGTCAGAATAGCATCCAAAAATGAAGGGGCAGTTTCTGCTAAGGACTGAACACAGCCACATGCAGACGGCTCTCTTACTAGGGTAATGGCTATCGACATCCACATATATAAACTCCCCGACATAAAGCAAGATCAGATTATACCATATGAAATGACATTTTCTTTTCTGATGGTTAAAGCAAATCAGGAAACAATGCTGCCTTGAGCAAGGTCATTGCTAAAATGTATGGCAAGTGTGGATCACAGTGTGCATGAGGCTGCAGGCTCCCCAGTGGCCCTTGTCAAGGACATGTTTGGAGTGTGCTTCCTTTCACAGGAGCAAGGGCACTGGGGAAAAGGCATGAGGATAATAACAGGCATCCAGGTCTCACCCTGCCTTGAAGCTATGACTTGGCCAGAACAGGCACCATGATAGGGCCCTGGAATCCTGCTGTCCACATACAGCCTTAACTGTCACGAACTGCCTTCTAACAACAAAGTGACACCAACATTTAATTATCCTGTTAGGACAGGAGGAACCTGAATCACTCAGTAAGTGCAAAAGAAATAGAAAATTAGCATTGATGTAATTAACTGCGTATGGCTCAACTTGGCAAAACCATTAGCAAAGCTGTGTAAAACATAAAACCCATAGAAAGGAGCCACATGTTTTGTGCTCCTTCAGGAGCTGTGGAACGAAACCTGCGGCTCAGTTTGGCATGTTGTAACCCATCCAGGAACATAAACTGCTTCTGACTTCAGACTTGGTTCTCATGGGCACTGAGCTGCAGAAGCCAGTGAGATGTCAAAGACCTTGGATCTTAGTGTATTCAAGATTTTTCTGCATCCCTATGCACATAAATGCCCTTTCAAAGGAAAAAAATAACCCCGTGTGATTGAAGTCTGCATGAGTACAAATCCCAGGCTGGTTCAGACCATACACACACAAGAACGGAATGTATAATCACAATGCCCAGGATTCTCCTTAACTTTACTGAGGGCTGGGTTGAAGCTATTTTGAAAGAAGCAACTATATCTCCTTTAAGCACCAAGCATTCCTGGCAGTAATAATTGCCGTGTAACTAACTCCTCATTAGCACTCCCTCAGACCCGAATAACTGCGCTGACTTTATGTTGCTCCTCGTCCAAGAAGAGGATTAACATCGCAGCACCAAAGTCTGCTCTTAATTATACTGTTAAAGGCTCACACAAAGAGGGGAAAAAAAAGGCAATGAAATAATTTGAATGACTCTGGATTTACAGAAGCATGACTGAGATCAGAGTTTGTCCTATTGTCAAATCCATAATTTAGCATGATAAAGCACAGTGTTCTATACAAAGCTTCTTTTAGCTCTGAGGACCAGCTCGTTTTACCCACCAGTAGTGTGTCAGGGTGATAGATAACTATTTTAATGAATTTAATACTCTTATCTTAATTCCTTGTCCAGGAAAGAAAAATAGTTTCGCAAATAAGAATATGGCACCTGCTCTAAATTGAATGAAAGCATTAATGTGAAGCACAGGAAACCAAATATCTGACCCTAAGTGATGCTGAACAGCTGCAATTTCCATGAACTTTGTAGGAGTTGCAAGAACTCAAGATCTCCGTGGATTATATTTTAAGATACAACGCAAAGTCTTTTTCTACTATTTTTGTCACTTATGCAAAGGAAGATCCTAGATAAAAAAACCCTAAAGAGATCACCATACACAATCCAGATGCCTGAACGTAACTTTACGAAGCAGAACTTGCAGTGGCAATGCATGTAGAAGCTTGATCAAAGAGAGGTCATTAATCATGTACATACAGGTTGGATGAGGGGAAAAGGCCTGAGGAAAAACCACATGAAAAATCTTCATCACGCAAGTACTTATGTTATTGCTTCACAGCTTTTTATGGCCTGAAATCCAAGCAGAAAAAGACATTATCTAAGGTGGTCTAGGGAATACAGCTAGGATATACAAGGAGAGACTGAGGAAGGCTAAGTGAGGTTTTATAGCATTCCAGATTTCACTTGCAAGTGATGGAATGGTTGTTAAGACCGTTGGAACGATTTCTTTCATGGCAGAAAGCAGGAACTCAAGAAAAGAAAGCAAGATAAGTATGTATGTTTTAGAAGAATTCTTACTAACTACTAAATTATTATTGGCTGCATACCAAACACTCCACACAGTGATAAACAACTGTTCATTTTATTTCACCAAACAAAAAGCCCATTGAAAGATTTCTACTATTACTGCATTCACTGGAACTCACTTGAAAAATACAGTTTTGGACATACATCAAATACAACTTACAGCTGAATAACTGCAGTGGTCTAACTGACTTTCCAAACTTGTCAAGAAAATGTTCTGTTCTCCAGAGGAGAGGAGAACAACAGAGCGAAGCGGCACACTAACTACAGGTATGAGACATTCCCTGAGGCTCAGAAATAGCTTCTCTTCTTAATTGCCGAGATTTCAGCAACTGGCCTTGCTTTCAGGGTAAGCGGGGGTGGTGGTGGCTTTGCATACAGCCCCTCATTTTTGGTGACAAGCCAGCAAAAACAGTAGGAATTCCCATATCCTGTCTTGCCACTAAAAAAGGTGCATTTTCAACAGCTGTGTCAGCACAACAGTATGTAAGGCCACAGAGTAAACTGGAAAAACTAACTGATCTCAGTTAAAAAAATGTGTTATTAAGATGGTGCTGCTTTTAATCCCAGCATTGGTTTGATCCCCAGTGCAGTTACAAGCAGCTGTGGCAGCACAACGTGGGGCCATAGGTGGTGGTGGTGGTGGTGGCGGTGGCAGGGAAGATGAAATCCTTAAGGTCTCCAATCAGGAACCAGCTATGCAGAACTGTGTACTAGGCTGTATATAAATGTCATAATGACACATCACATTTTCCTCAGAGGCAAGGCCAATTATGAAACCCCTCTCTGTGCTCTTCTCCCTGGCTGCTGCAGTTTGTCACCCCAATAGTAGTGCATCCTAAAATGGATCAGAAATAATTTAGGTTAAGGAAAAAGGAATACCAAAATGGATTTGTTTTTTAATCTTGCTCTGTTGCATTAGCTTAACTGCAGAAATGGTGAATTACAGGGCTAATGACTGGACATTGGTAAGCTCCTAAGACAGTTCTGTATCAGCACATAAAAGAACCTGAACATTTGAGTCAAAACTAAAATCCTCTGAAAAGCAACTCTAAAATGCTTACGACAGGATTCTTTTTTTTCAGAAAGAATATCCCTGTCCCACTTGAAAACCTGGATCTGAATTTGGTGAACAGTTCTGTAAAAAGTTATGCCTGTTCCTGGGTCTGTGCTCCTCATATCTTCAATTTTCACAATATTTACATCCCCTACATGTTTGTAAATATATAATACATATTATAAATAGCTGCGCAAACCCTAAGATAGTGGAGAAGCACTCACTCCAGCTTAGGTTCTGTGTTTGGGATGACTGCTTTAGGCTCTGTTGATACATCTATCACCTTAATGAGATCTGTTGATTATCAGCATCTCTGAAAGACAACTCTTACACTTCTGCAGCTGGGTTCTCAGATACACCAGCATCTCAACCTTGTGAGCAGTTCTGAAAAGCAAAAATAAACACAATTCTTAAATCTTTCCATTATCCATGGCCTCCACTCATTGGTGCAAAGCCCTTTAACAGAATTGTTTAGGCCACATAGCACCCACAAGTCGCAATTTATGAAGTTTGGCAGCCTAATCGCTGCAGACTTTTTCAGAGTTGATCCCCACAGTAACAATTCTTTTCTGCTTTACTGACTCAGGAAAATTCATTCTAGTTTTTCTCCCCTTGCCTCCCATCCACCCTTTTATTTCTATGCCACGTTTCTTCATTCTCCCTTGTGCCTATTGTGCCTTTTGTGGTCAAAAAAACCTGCAGCTATAGTATTTCCCCATGTTGCTAGTGGAGACTGCAACAGCCTGCATAATTTGTCCCCTCACACGCAGCTCTGCCCTAAACCTCCCAGTTTATTTGTTTGGCCACACTGCAGAGGTTTGAGTAAAACTAACTTGAAGTTGTGAGCCCTTACCAGGAGCTTTTGGGTTTTCGGTGCAGTCCACACGAAAGGGAGAACAGGGATGCAACTTTTAGGTGTCGTCACCGCTGCAGTGGCACAGGCTGTGGGGCAGGATCAGAGCTTAGCGCTGTTAAAAGGCACAAAAATCACCTCAGGAAATGGGATTTTTTTTAAACGTAACGGGACAAATCTTGAATCCGTGGAGCCCGGCCGCGCCGCGCCTCAGGCACTCACGGCCCGGGGCTCTGTGGGCCGCTGGCACCTCCCGGCTCCCCACTACCCCTGCCTCTGGAGGGGCGGCGGGGCGGGCTCTGCGGGCCGGGACGCGAACCCGCGTCCCCAGGAGAGCGCGGCCGCCATCCCGCCGCGCCTGTAGGGGCCGCTGTGGCGCCGGGCGGGAGCGCCTTGTGTCGCGCCTCGCGATTGGGCGGCGCCGTCCCGCGGGCCAATGGGAGGCGCCGTCTCAAGCGGCCGGCCGGCCGCCCTCCGCCGGCGCCATCTTGCCGCGGGAGCGGGCCGGCCATGCCGCACTTCCAGGCCTGGGAGGAGTTCACCCGCGCGGCTGAGAAGCTTTACCTCGCCGACCCCATGAAGGTGGGACGGCCTGGGCCGGCAGGGCAGGGCAGGGCAGGGTGCGGGGCCCGGGGCGCGGCAGCGGGAGGGCGGGGGCGGTGTCAGGCTGGGGCGGGGGTGTTTCTGTGGCGCAGCGCCGGTGACTGCACGGGGGAGGCAAGAGTCACAGGATGAATTAGGTTGGAAAAGATCTCTGAGGTCAGCAAGTGCAAGCTGTGAGCGGTCACCAGCACGTCAGCCAGACCACGGCACTGAGTGCCACGTCCAGTCTTTCCTTACACACGTGTAGGGACGGTGACTCCACCACCTCCCTGGGTAGCCCATCCCAATGTCTGATCATCCTTTCTGGGAAGGAGTTCCTCCTGATGTCCATCCTAAACCTCCCCTGGTGTAGGTTAAGGCTATGTTCTCTCGTCCTGTTACTTGTTACCTGAGGAAGAGACCGACCCCCACCTCCCTAGAGCCTCCTTTCAGGTACTCGTACAGAGTAATCAGGTCAGCCTTGGGCCTCCTCCAGGCTAAACACCCCCAGTTCCCTCGGCTGCAACTTGTAAGACTTGTGCTCCAGACCCGTCACCAGCTCTGCTGTGCTTCTCTGGACTCCCTTCAGCACCTCAGTGTCCCTGCTGAACTGAGGGCCCCAGAAGTGGGCACAGCACTCGAGGTGTGGCCTCACCAGTGCCGAGTGCAGGGGAGAAGCACCTGCAAGGGCGGGGATTACTTTCTGGGGTCATACCTCACCGTCCTTTTCTACAAAACACGAGGAAGTTCTCACTTTTCACCCCAAAAACATCTTAAATATGTTGTTATCAGTGACTGAGATGAACCTTGAGAACCCAGCTTCAAAGACGTTGTGCTTATTCACAGTGTGCCTGTGTGATAGAAGCTGAGGTTAAGAGCTGAATGGAGTGTGTTGAGAATTGGTTTATTTATGAGTTCACATTTAAGACTATAGTTTGAATTTTTCTTCCTGAAAGCATTACAATTCAGCTAAAAAGGAGAACAACAGTGTAATGTGGAACTCACACCTGAGAAAACTCCAGTAAAAAAGGCCTAGTTTCCCTCACCAAAAATAGGCAAGGTGGAGTAACCTTCAGAAGATTAAATTAACATCTGATTATTTAAGGCAGATGAACATCTGCCTTTTAATTAGCACAGAGACACCATATGCAATTGCCACCTATCCACTGATAATCAAATTGCCCAATTTTGCCTTCTTATGCTCTGTGACATTCAATTAAATGAAAGAGGAGAGATGTCACTACAGCCAGGAATTGCTTTTCCCTCTTTTCCTAAGAGGCCTCCAAAGGAAGTTTCTTCCTATCCATGGCAATAAGCTCATCTTTTTACAAAGGAGTTTATACAGGTCCCAGAGTCATAACACAAGTACCCTCCTTTTAACTCGGCAGAGAATTGGCCTGAGGAGCTTTTATATGTAATTGGGCTTACCAGGAAACTGAAAGAAGGAGAATTGAGGGAGGTGGATGGGTGTGCTCCACCCAGGCAGCGAGTGGTCTCGCCTTTTTCGAGAGCAATTGCTCAGTGTATCACCTCCATGCCTCCTGCTGCTTGTGGCAGCCTCTGTTGTGCTTTTGGGCCTGCTTGGTGGGGGTATGTACTGTTAACGCCGCTGCTGTGATCAGAAGGTGACAGTTTCTTAAACAAAATGGGTAAATCTTTGATAAGATCCATTCCTGGAGCAGGAATTTCAGAATGTATTTTATAGTGAAGAAGACTGTTGACTGTTAGCACAAGTAACTTTGTACAGCAAAGTCCTCTTCATAGTGTGAGTTCAGTATGTTCTCAAAGGCTGCTTTGCATTGTTTCTAGTTACTGGTGCTAGCTATGGCTAGAAACAATAGATGTAAAGTCTTTGTGGCTGTTTCTGTGCTCAGGAGGAACCATTTAATGGTCAGTCATTTTCTGAGGATGTGGATTTTTGTCACTGTGGCTTTGAGAACTTTGGTGATTTGAGGGTCCAGAGGAACTGGGTAGCTTTGGGCTCAGAGCAGATTGACTGCAGGAAGAACTGAGATAACAGTTTCAGGTACTGTAGAAGAAAAAGTGCTGATGTTGAGCTCACCCCACTCAGTTAACCCCTTTCAAGTCTTCACATAGAGCTGTTTTTTTATTTTTTTAAGTGTTTCAAGCTTATGAACACGAGCTTCCAGTTAGTCTTTCTGAAGTGCGACACATAGCGAGGGGGTGTCTTGTATTGACTGGCTCTCACAGTTTATCGTGCCCGTGACTGAGGTCTCTGAAACTGTCGTTGCTGTATTTACTGTGTTTTTGAATGTGCCCAATGTTAATCTTGCTGATGCTGCTGTAAAACCAGTGTTAGGCAGGGCAGTGTGATGGCTCAACTCCCACGCCACCCTGGCTGTATGCCTATTGGACACCAGAGCTGAGGACCACCACAGAGGTGGTGAAAATGTGAAGCAGTGCATAATTAAAATAAAAGGTAGTCTGAATGTGGGCAGATTTCCTTCTATATGTTCTGAGAATTGTTAGTATAGGTGCTAATTCTTAAAATGTTTGTCATTTCAGGTGCGGGTTGTTCTTAAATACCGACATTGTGATGGGAACCTCTGTATCAAAGTAACAGATGATGTATCTGTAAGTACAGAACACATTCCCCTTTCACGGCTTGTTGTACCTCTCACAGACTTGGATTTTGCTGTTGGCCAACTTGGAAGCTCTTAGCCACTACCTTGAGAGTGCCTGACAGTTTTCTAAAAGCTTCTGCTTAGCCTTCCCTAGTTACTGTGTCTGTGATTGACACTGACCTGTGGTTCAGCTCTGTGCAGTCCAGGGAAAGTTCTAACACTCCAGTGTTCTTTATGAGTTTCAACGGAATTATTGCAGGATTCTGTCAAATCAAGGAAAATGACTGCTACAAAAATCTTGGACTGGCTCCATCTGAAATAGCTTCATGGAACAACATTGGTAGCTTCTGCTGAAGCAATTCAGCATTTTCAAACATATGTTTACTAGTGTGAGTGTGGTCCTTCTTACTTGCTTAGAGTGGTGACAGCTTCCAAACATAGGGTAATCTCCTTCTTTGTGATCATGAGACTGAACAACAATGATATTATAGCTAAGGAGTTGTTTTTCTGCAGTCCAGGGTGAGCAACGGTATTCTGTGTTTCTCTTCAAATTTCAGAAAAATCAGATTTCCTTTCCTTGAAAAGTCGTCTGGCAGTTGTATTTCAGGTGCCTTGGAGGGATGCCAAACTCCAGTAATGGCACTTCTTGATGGGATAGTAGGAGAGAATGTGGGAGAGATGCAGGTGTGGGGCACTGATAACTGGGAAGTGAAGGGCAATTTTGTTAAAATCTTCCATAGGGGAAGTTGGAGGCAGGTGATTCACAAGTATGAACTCTTCTGGGGTATAGGCTGCCTTACCTGCTTCCAGTCACAGGTTCCCCAGAGTGGGGAAAAATAGAGATTGGTTTTGTTTTTTTGGTTGGTTGGGGTTTTTTGTTGTGGTGTTTTTAATTTTTTTTGGGGGGGGGGGGAAGGGGAGAGTGGGGCAAGGGGTGTTTTGTCTTTTTGTTGTTTTTCTTTTGGGGTTTTTTGGGTTTTGATGTGGATTTTTTTCTAAAGGTAGTAATGGAACTTTCCTTGATGCTCAGTCTGTAGAACTAATACAGCTGAAGAAAAAGATAAAACTATTTTCTGCTGTTTGCCTCTGCCTTAAAATAGGAATTTAATGCTGGCAAAAGTTGCTGAAGAATGGAGCATTCTGGGTATTTTTGTCTTGTTGCTAAGTCAGCCTGGATGTCATACTCATGCTGTACAGGTATAAGGAATTGCTTAGTCTGCAAACAAAAAACACCAACACAGACTTTCCGTGATAAGTCACTGGCATATTACTCTTGTTCCTTGCTTTTACAGTCTTGTCACATGAAGGAGTTCCCTTTTTATCTTAATCAGAGGCTGTGTTCCTTATTTAGGGCTGTCTTAGAAACAGTTCTTGCTTGAGGGAGGGGATCCACTTCAGTGGGAAATACTATCTGATTTTATGTCCATGCCAGTGTAACATCAAGAACTGTGAAAGGCAAAATAAACTTGTTTTCAGAATACAGAGAATAGGAAAGTAATTTCTGTTTTAAAATATGACTCCATGTTTAGACAGCAGAAAGGGGAGTGTCTTTAAAGACCTCTTTAAGCCCCAATCTTGAACAGGTTTTTTTAAGCTAAAAGAAATCAGGGTAAATTATGAGCTTCCCTGTTTTCAAAATGGAAGGCATGAGTGTTTAGGAGAAACTGAAATGTAAACACAGATACCTGTCTCTTTTGAAACAGGCTGCATGTGTTGGTGCTGCCTCATGGTAACAACATGCCACAAATGAACATCTAAGTACTCTCCTTGTTTTGTGTGTTCCAAGCACAAGTGTGTTGCAACTATAAACAAGATGAAACAGTTGAAATGAAATCTGATATTCAGCAACTTTCTCTTGCAGTGTTTGCTGTATAGAACAGACCAGGCACAAGACGTAAAGAAGATTGAGAAATTCCATAGTCAGCTCATGCGGCTCATGGTGGCGAAGGAATCCCGCAGTGCTGCCATGGAAACAGACTGAATTGCTGAAAATAAAATGAGTGCTCCGGTCATATTTCACTGGAAGAAAATATCTCTTGGATTGGAACGAATACTGGGACAGGAGATGCTTTTCATGTACTGAAGTGGACCGATGACAAGTCTGAAGCATTTTCACCCCTCAGACTCCACTTTGGAAAACTCGGAAAATAAATGCTTTCAGTTGAAAGCTTATATTTATTTTTGGGTATCAAACAAGCAACTATTCTTACACATTAGGTATGCTAAGAAAACAAGTAAATATTTTAGATCTGCAGTATGTCAGTATGAATTTGGTGGGCCACAGGCATATCTCTGTAAAGTTATAAAATTTCTTATAAATTTTGTTATCTTCATAACTTTTCCTGGTGTGTTCTTACAGTGAGAAGGTTTGTTAACCTAGCTAATACTGTAGCCTGATGACTGGATCTAATAAATATTTACATAAATTGTATAAATTAGTGGGGGTTAGAAGAACAGATGTTTTCTGAACTGAAATGATGAAGTTGCCAATTTGTATTACCACTGTCACTAGCAACATTTTAGCTTTCAGTATTGCTCTTGATCATAAGCTGTGCAACATTATCTGTGATGCAGTTTATAGAACTGTCACATTGGCTAAATAAATAAACTTCTGTATTTTAAAAATTAAAGTAGAACTTCACTTGACTATTGCTAGAGATGGGTGTGAAATGGGAGGGGTTTTTTCTGCCTATGCAAATACTGTTACTAAAAAATAGTGGCTTTTTAACATACTTGAACTATTTTGTACCAGCAGGGGTACCTTTTCCCATCCATGCTTCAGGCAGAGTTGAAGTATATCAGCAAGACAAATTCTAAAAGCTCTTGCCTATTATGTTAATAGAAAAAAATCCAACAAAACACTATTCAGATTCTTTATTTTAGCAGCTTGTTAACTGCATTTTCAAATGTTACATGTGGCAGATGGATGTCAGCCAACTGAATAAATGGATGAAAACCAGCTTAATAAATACTTAAATACTACTGTCAAAAATAGACCAGTGCTCCTGTGGCTTAGACTTGTTTCTCATACATACCTCTGGTAGAGTGATGAAAGCCTTAATTGTCTCTTTCAAAGGCTTTTTGCTTGAAAATCCAGTAGCTAAAATTGATACTTGCTTTGACTAGAGCTTGCATACTTTAAACCAGATGAACATTTTCATGTCATTAGCTATTGATATAACTAGACTTTTTCAGAACTAATGTTTTGGGTTAAAGTGAGCCATGAAAGTACAGCAGAGCCATACATGTAGTTGCATTTATATATAACAAAACAATTACTTAAATAGCTACCTGCTGGCACTTACATAAAAATAATGGAGCTACTTGGAAGTAGTACTCCATGTGGAGTTTCCACATTTGCCAAAGGCTTGATAAAAAAAACAAGGCTTGAATATTGCATTAGAGTACCCTTTTAGCTGTACATAGAATGTTGCACATTGTTGGAAAACACTGCAGTGCTGAATTCCCAGTGACTACTCAAGTTCTAGCCTACAAGAGTGACTTGTATGTATGTAAAATTTCTGTATTGGCTTTTGAAATGCAAATAAATTCAGAGAGAAGGCTGGACTTTGTTCACTGTTGAACTTTTATTAAGATACTGTAATTCTGATTTTTTCCTTGATGGTCCAAATTACTTTCTTAATATATGAAGTAGGTAAACCATTTTTTTGTCTAAAGCACTGTTCTGCAGTATGAGTGGTTGCTACAGAGTCACAAAAGTGAAGCTGATAAATTGTCAGGTGGAAAGGCTGCAGCTATTTTAGTGTAACTTCGGGACATGTCCTGTAAATTGGTTTGGAAGGTAGATGTCTTGTGTGAGCTGAGGTACAGAAAGGCCTCAGTGCTATTTGCTTCTGCACAGAGGATCAGAGACGAGACTGTGGACAGACTTGGTGTACCAAGTGGCTGAAAGGCTTAAGCTTTATACTTAAGCAGGTTTTAGAGGGTGGCAATTACAGTGCGAGCTGTTAGAGTAGCCGTTGTCAAGCAGAACAGATAAACGTATGTCTTAAGTTTTCTAAATTCAGAAAGCATTTCCATAAAACCATAAGGAAATATTAATGCAACTTTTGTAAGAGTGTGTGTTGTTAAGCTTGTCCTGGAATTTCCAGCAACTTCAAGTCTGTGTTCATGGGGCCATAGAGGAGCTCCAGACTCCAAGCTCTGTTTTTTCACACTTATACCGTTATTGAGAGTGTGCTTGTGCTTATGTGCATGGATCACTTTGCTAATAAACGCTGAATTAGTCCATCACAATGCCAACTGTTGGAATGTGTTGCCTGGTATGTGATGAAAAAAACAGTTGTGTGTGGCTTCTGCACCAAAGGGGTGCTCAAACACCCTGCACACAAAGCACCGTGTTGGGCAGCCCAGTGTGTCAGCAAATGTTTCTGATCACCAGCCAGGAGCTGTTGCCAATTCCAGGCCTCAAATGGGCAGTGCCAGAGCAGATGGGCAACCTGTGCAGTAACAAACAGGTGACCTCCTTTGCAGAAGTGGAATGATTTTTAAAAAATGGGACATTCTCCTCTGCTATAGCTCATTTCATTGCTGCATGTTAGCTTTCTTCAGCAATTGTTCTGTTTTGTGAGGATAGTTTAATAAAAAAGACAGGCATTGTTATTGAGCAAAGAAATGGGGTTAGTTACCCATGGATTTTATTCTGTGTTTCTGGTGTTCTCATTTCCTGGATTCTCTGAGCATTTTGGTTTGAATTCTTGCTTTGTACACAGCACTTAAGTTGACTTGGTGTCTGAGCTCTCATGTGCAACTACATCACTTCTGTTTTCCATTTGAGGGGTTTGAGCCTTGAACTCTGAATGTAGTCCATTGTGGAAGTGTATTCTGGATTACAGGAAGATTTTAAAATTATCTGTAGAAGTGAGAATTTGGTCACAGGTCTTTTGTCTGAGAGCCTCACGAAAGAGACCTTTCCACTAAAGTCCTGACTTAACGCTTTTAGGAGTGACAGATTTATTCTGGAAAATTGGATGCTTTGGTGCCAGAGTCTGTCAGAATGGGAAATAGAACTGAAGCCAAGCAGGTGCTTTTAAAAATGTTTTAACCTGTCAAAATAATTCTATTTCATCTCAATAAGTTCCTACCTGCAGTATAAAAGTGAATAGCACTCAACATTTTGCTGTAATAAATGTGAAGAAACCCTGGTGTCTGCCAGATGTCAGTAGAACTTGGATGATCACTTATTACCATAGGTTGATCATAAAGGATTAAGTCATCTGGAAGGTGTGTTTGCCTTCCTGCTGTAAGCAAAATGCACCCTCTCACATCAGTCGTCTGGGATGGTAACACAGTTACCCCCAATGCACCTGTGGGTTTTCTTGCTTCTGGCTTGGGGGAAGACAAAACTATAACATGGAAATGGCACTCTAACCACCTTTCAAATGAAGTTTGAAATCAGAAGTGGATCAGGTTTCACCCCGCCATAGCAAATAGGTGTTTTGGGGTTTTTTTTCTGTAAACTCTACCTAGAGTGCAGATTATGCTCAAGTCCAGTTTCCTTCAGGAGTCTGTGAGCATTAGCAGCTGTCCTTGTTAGATGAAAACTGTTCCTGTACAATGCTCTGTGCTGAGGTAACTTCTAATTGACTGAAACAAAGCAATTTTGATCAAACAAATCCTAAGGAGTCCTTGTTAGATAATTTTCTTAAAGGTTCACAGCTTTTTTTTTTTAAAAAAAACCCAAAGTAGGCTATGAAGAACTACATCTAATTTTTTGCTTAAGTTAATAGTGATTTGCTTTTCAAGACATGGAAGTATCTATTCTGAAATGCTGATACTGCTTTAAAGGTAGATTCTGCATAACTATAAACATATATAAAAATGTTTATGAAGATACTATCTTTTAGGAAGGCTTTAGGAGTTCAAGAATTGGTGTTTAAATACAAGCAACAGTTGAATTGTCTTTGTTGCTGGGGATGACATAAAAACATGCTTTCATCTCTTACCACTTTTACGTAAGTAGATCTTTAGACTAAGTGGACTCTTTAGCCTGGCTTCCAGATAAACATCCCCACCTTGATGCTGGGCTGAAGTATTTGACTTGAATCACTGCACATTGGAGACAGGTGTGGGCTTTTTAGACTATAAAGGTATTATTTTTGAGATGAGAATGATGCCACAGTGTTTTAGAAGCAGATTAGTTACTCAGTAGAATACAAAGCATGGGTGTTTGTTAACCCTGGCTTACCATGTAACTATTTTACCAAGCTAAATGCTCTTGGGAGAATGTGGCTTAAATTTGACCATGTAAAACTGAAGCCTGTGGGAACTGAACAAATAAAAACACGGTCATACCACGATAGCAGAGTTAACTGCCTTCATGCAAGCACAGGCCCATGTTGTTGAACACAGTCTTTGTTTCTGGTGAAGGTAAGTCTTTATTTTCTTGCACTGTGCCAAAGTTAGTTATAGGGGTGTGTTCTCAGAGTCTTGTAATGGGAATGCAATTACTCTGCCATTCTAAAAGCATCTTAAGTCCTGAGGGCCATCTCTGAGTGCTCTTATGTGGAAATGTCTGATCTTCTGGCAAGAAGCAGTGTGCTTGACCCGTTATTACTCCTCAGACAGTTTCTAGGTGTTGTGAATATCAGTATTATAAAACTAAGGGTACAGTGTTTCTCTTAAACTGTAACGTTGGTATTTATGAAAGTGTTTTCTATCTAAATGAAGGCCAGCTCTGAGGATATTTTGCTTTGTTTAGCAAGATTTGATTTTGTGCTCACATTCTTCTGTCTCTTTTTTGTGGCAATTCTTACTGATTTTTTTAGAGCTTAAAACATCAGTCATACCGAGAGGTTTGGGACAGATTGATCTTTTTATTTCCTTTGAAATTGTGTTTGCCTGCTGGGTTCATTTTTTTGTCTAGGAGAAGTGATACCTGTTCACAAAAGAACTAGTCTGCATTGTTCTGCTTCTACTGAGCAGAACCTTCCTGAGTACAGGCAAGTGTTTGCAGCAAGATTTCAAAGACTGGTTTCACAGAGAGGGGTTCGAGTTTTCTGAACACCTCCTGAATGGCTGTGCTGGCTGGTACTGAGCAAATGAGGGTTTGCTGCTCGCTTTGGCTAGCAGAAATACGCATTTTAACTGGATTGCTCATGCATGTAAATACAGCCACCTCTGATGCAGTTCTGCTGTCATTATGGGGCTGCAGGATGAAAGGCTTGCCTCAGGGCGCTGACAAATGAGCTCTGGCAAACTGTGTGTGGCTTAAAGATGTTACTTTCCAAAGGCATCTGCTCCGTTAAGGAGTCAGCAGGCAGCAGGGTGAACTAATGCCTCAGACATGTCCGTGTGAAATTCAGTGTCTTATGCTGAATTGCCTTAAAAGATAGTTTTTAAATGTAGGGGCAGGAGGGAAACGGACCTTTTCAATGAGTGATGGAGAGCTGGGGAGGTGTTATTTTCTGTGACGGTGCTGCCGTGTAGCTGAGGGCAGTAACCAAAGAAATAAACATGTTTCATTGGGGGATTGTTCGTTTGTGCCCAGAGGCAAAACTTCTGTGCTTGGTCACACAGCAGAGCCAGGTAACACTGAGTAAAAAAGTGCAAATAACCAACCATAATTATTAGCAGAGCAAACAGCTGCTTTGCAAATAGCTTCCTGACCACTGCAGATGTTGATCATCTAATAAATGCGGACTGGGATTCCACACCAGCCATGGTCAGGGTAACAGCTGGTTGCTGATCCCTGTTGCCCCTTGCATGGATCCATCCCAGTGTGCCTCAGAGCCTCAGCTGAAGCATTTCGATTTACCAGGGCACCAGAAAACTCCTTCATGTTCTGCAGAGCTGCTGGTTTGATATTCTGCCTGGTCAGTGTGCTGAGATGGCCTCACCAAAGGTCAGCTGAGTGCTGCAGGGAGTGGATGGCTGAGAGCTCCCAAGGGGGTGAGGAGAACCACGGGAGTGAAATAACCAGCAGTCAGATTGGCTTAGGCTGCTTTGGAACCACGGCCTGAATAACTCACTCTTTGGAATTTCTCTCGCTTGTAAAAACCTCCTGTCTGTCCCGTTAAATACCCTGTAACATGCACGCTATACAATATTTACCTAAAAACTAGATATGTCTGAATTTGTTTCTGTATTGTTCTAGTTCGTATGGATGGTATAGAAAGTGTGGAATCCAAGATTGTAGATTATAGTCTTCCCAAAAGCTTCTAACACTGGTAGTCTCTCAGAGTAGCCAGAACTGAACACATGATACAAGGTGAAAATTGCATCATGGATTTATCAAACTGTATTGTAATTCTTAACATTCTTAAAGTGCCGATGTAGGGGCAGAGGTTTAAGAAGGGATCAACATGTTGAAAGGCTTATGTGAGTCCAGTAGTAATGGTTCAGTGAGCTGTAGCTGCTCCAAATCAATACATTCTTAAGATGCCTCCAGAATACATGGAGGCAGCAACCCTCAAAACACAAATACTGAAACACCTCCTGGATAGGATTTCAGTGGTGGTAAGAATGGACTATTTTGATTTCACAGGGAAGACTGCTTTCTTTCCTCATTCTTTTGACTCCCGTATTAAGCTTCCTTCTTTTCTGACTCTTCAGTATTTTCTCCATTTTCATTTGTTTTGAACTTATTCTTTCTCTTTAGATCTTTCCTGTTCCTCTTATTTTCCTCTCCACAAGTTGATCGTGGTGACTTTTTAGATAGCTTAGGGGAAGAGGATTGTTATACAGTTGGATATTTGCCACCTTCTACTTGTGGGTGCTAATAAAGCATTTCATTCTCAAAGCTGAGCTTCAGTAGAGGGGGTTTCTGCACATTGTCACACTTGTGAAGAGTATTTGTGTAGGTGTCACAGAAACAGTAATAAACTGCATGACCACCTTTCTGATTCAATAATAGTATAGGAAAATAGTTTTTCTGGATATAAACAAATAACACTTGGACTTCAGCTAATAAAAAGATCCTTCAGCTCATATCTGAGCTGGAGTATTCACCTAGATTGTAGCAATTAATTCACTTTCCTGTAATGCAAATTGCATACTACTTGGCATTATTTTATTTGGCTGATGACTGTCTACCTGTCTACAAATTGTAATGATTAGCTATCAGCAATTCTCCATAGTAATTTCTCAGCAATACTTGTCTTACAATATAAAGAATGGTTTTTAAAGATAAAAACTGTTCTCCAGCCACATCTGTTGTTAGTTTCTCTGTGCTTATATAAATCTTTGTGTGAAATCTCTGCAGTTTCCCTCACGCAGTAGTCCCATAAGATTCTCTCATGGCCACATCCTCCCCCTAATTTCTGTAACAAACTCCCTTCTTTAAAGGTGGATATAATGCTGTGTATTGTTGCTTTACTTCAGCTCGACTCTAAAGCAAAAATAACTTCCAGGAGTGCCAGACCGTGGAGTTGCTAATGTTTTCCATTTGTCTTATTTAGAACCACAGATTATCTCAAGTTGGAAGGAACGCATAAGAATCATTGAGTCCAACTCCCTGCTCCTCCCAGAGCTACCTAAAACTAAACTATATGACTGAGAGCATTATCCAGATGGTCCTTGAACTCTGACAGGCTGGGTGCCATGGTCACTTTATTAGGGAGCCTGTTCCAGTGATCGACTGCTCTGTGAAGAACCTTTTCCTAATGTCTAATCTGAACTTCCTCTGATGCAGCTTCATTCCATTGCCTTGTGTCGGATTGCTGATCACCAGAGAGAGGAGTCCAGCACCTCCCTCTCCACTGCCCCCTGTGGGGGAATTGTTGGGCTGCCCTGAGGTCACCCCTCAGGCTTCTCTTCTCCGAGCTGAACAAACCAAGGGACCTCAGCCACTCCTACTAAGTCTTTCCCCTGAGGTCTTTCACCAGGTTGGTTACCCTCTTCTGGACATGTTCTTAGTTTTACATCCTTCTGACACGGCAGTGCCCAAAACTGCACACAATACTCAAGGTGAGGCCACCCCAGTGCAGAGCAGAGTGGGACAATCCCCTCCTTCAGCTGGCTGGTGATGCCCCCCAGGACATGGTTGGTCACTTTGCCCTTAGTGGTATTTGCATCTCTGTGTTTTCCTCCGATAGGCTGTGGGAGTTGCAGAGTTTTCACAATAAGCAACCCAACCAGTTCCAGTTAGGAGGAATGCATGTAAAGAACTAAACCCAATGTAATCTTCCTTTGTTCTCTGTGTATTTGAGGTATGCATATTGCTCTTTACTGCTGCTACTGCTATAGGGAATCATACAATTGTTTAGGTTGGAAAAGACCTGTAAGATCATCAAGTCCAGCCATTAACCCAGCACTGCCAAACCCATCACTAAGCCATCTCTCTAAGTGTTCAGTGCTGTTAAAGCACAGAGAAAAAGTGAATTGGCAGTTTACAAGGGTGGACATCCCCAGGAAGAAACATACATCAGAGGGATATTTCCACAACAGGTATTTCAATCTACCCTGTCCACTTCAAAAAAGGAGGAACTGGAAGGCCCTCAGGAGTAACAGTGCCTTCCTGGATGACTGAAGTCACCTGTTTTCAGAACTTGGAATAGGCTGGAAAAAGTATGACACTACATCTTCAGAAAGTTATAGAGACTGGAGTTACTGGCTAACTAGAGATTGGAATTGGCATCTTTATAACAAATAAGGAACAGAAGGAATGCAATTTTTCACTAGTTAAAATAAATAAAATATTGTGCTGGTTTTGGCTGGAGTAATTTTCTTAACAGTAGCTGGTATGGAGCTATGTTTTGCATTTGTGCTGAAGACAGTCTGGATAATATAGAGATGTTTTGGTTATTGTTGAGCAGTGTTTGCACAGCACCAAGGCCTTTTCTGCTCCTCACCCCACCCCACCAGCGAGTGGGCTGGGAGTGCACAAGGAGTTGGGAGGGGACACCTCCAGGACAGCTGACCCCCACTGACCAAAGGGACATTCCATACCGTATGGCATCAGGCTCAGCATATAGAGCCGGGGGAAGAAGGAGGAAGGGAGGGACATTTGGAGTTACTATTTTCCTCAGTGATTGCTACGTATGGTAGAGCCCTGCTTCCCTGGAGGTGGCTGAACACCTGCCTGCCTGTGGGAAGCAGTGAATTAATTCTTTGTTTTGCTTTTCTGGGGTGTGCAGCTTTTGCTTTACCTCTTTGAGAGTCTTTATTTCAATCTGTGCGTTTTCTGACTTCTACTCTTCTGATTCTCTCCTGATCCTGCTGGTGGGGGAGTGAGCAAGTGGCTGCATGGTGCTTGGTTGCCAGCTGGAGTTAAACCGTGACAAGTGCCTATATGGTAGCTGTAATAAGGTGTTATGACAGTGGCATTTTTATCTGTCATCCTCTAAAAGTTATGTCTACTGTGAAATGCAACATAGTCTTATTTGTACGTTTTTGAAATCCCTGTAGTCCTATAGAAGGGAAAGATGGATTACTACTAACATTTATGGTGTCTCAAGGAAAGTATTATGGAGCTGTTTGTGAAAAGAGATGCTCCAGAAGGGGCAGAACTCAGCCAGCATGTTTGGTGTGGAAGAAGAAAACAACCAAAAACAACAAGCCTTACTTACAGAGCAGCTTAGGCACATGTGGCTTTAAAGCAATTACTTTTTAAATTTAGCTACTATTGCTGCTCATAGCAAAAGAGCACGAGAACTGCACCAAATACTCTGGGCAAAGGACTACTTGAGTAGGCTGGGATGATTGGGTAGAAGAGGCTGAAAGATGAGAAAGGAATCATTATCTGTGATCACAAGTCCATCTGTTGAGCTCTCCCTGATCCAAACAAGAGAACTGAATTGACATGGAGGTGACAAAGCAACCTGAAGTTTGGAACTTAGGAGTGAAATTATAGGTGAAGACTTGATTGATAGATTGAATGGAAAAAACCTCAAAGGGTCGATCAAGAATTTAATATTGGCTTGTTAATGTTTTTACTGATGGGATCGGTCGCTACATCTTGACCTTCTGAGGCTTGTTCAGATCCCTCTGACCAAGTTTGGAAGACAGGCCTTGGACAGTAGAGGTTCAGAAAGCAAGCACACCTGTGAGATGCATTCTTGTTCTTTCTGTCGGGCACACAGTCGTGTGCTCAGGACGGGAGCTGGGGACCCGCAGCACTCCACATGTGTTCCTCTGCTGGTGAGACCGGCTGCGAGGCCCTTTGGGGAGCTCACAGGTGGCACAGCCCGGCCGTGCCCTGACTCTGCCATCCATCCCAAAGGTGAGTCCGCGCTCCGTGGGCTGCGGGCGAGCCCCGCGCTGCGCGACCCACCAGCGCACGGAAAGGGGACGCAAAGGGGACACAAAGGGGACACAGAGGGGACAAACCCTTCGCACCGCCGGGCTCGACCGGGCACCGCTGCGGCGGGAGGCTCTGCCCGTGTCCGCAGAACTACATCTCCCGGCGGGCTGCGGACACGGGGACCGGCCGTGCCCCGCTCCCGGCGGCAGAGGGAGGGGAGGGGAAGGGAAGGGAAGGGAGGGGAAGGGAGGGGATCGCGGTGCGGCCGCGGCAGGTGAGAGCGGGCGGGTCCCGCTGCCCCCGCCACATCCCCGGCCCGGGGGTGCGGAGTTCCCCGACGGGAGGGAGAAGGAGCCTGGAGTTCCCATCCGGTAAGAGGAATTCCTTTCCCCAGCGGTTCCGCGAGCCGGGAGCGCCAGGGGGTTTTGGGGAGGGCCAGGGGATTTCGGGAGGGCCGGGGGATTTCGGGAGGGCCGGGGGAATTGGAGAGCGCCGGGAGTTTGGGGAGCGCCGGGGGAATTGGGGAGCGCCAGGGGGAATTGGGGAGCGCCGGGGGGTTTGGGGAGCGCCGGGGGGAACTGGGGAGCGCCGGGGGGTTTGGGGAGCGCCGGGGGGAATTGGGGAGCGCCGGGGGGAATTGGGGAG
>JAWWMP010000116.1:7770082-7836741 GCA_035047865.1 Dendrocincla tyrannina
CGACGCTCTTCCGATCTCCGGGGGGAATTGGGGAGCGCCGGGGGGAATTGGGGAGCGCCGGGGGGAATTGGGGAGCGCCGGGGGGAATTGGGGAGGGCTAAGGGGAATTGGGGAGGGCTAAGGGGAATTGGGGAGCGCCAGGGGATTTGGGACCGCGTGTTAGCAGCGCGAATAGCTGGAGTCTGGATGGTGCGCCGGGCCGGGTGGGGGTTTGGGGGTTGTTTTCGGGAACAGGAAGCCCTAAGCTGCGTCTGTGGTGGGACAATAGATGTGACATTCCCGACACCCTCCTGGTGCTCCTCCAGGTTAAGGCCCCTGATAAGCTGGCCTTACTGCTGACAGTACTTAGAGCAGCAATTTTATTTAACATTCCTTGGGAATGTGGCCTGCTTTCCTAATTTAGTTAGAGTAAGTTGCTTAAACTGTTGGCATATAAATGGTTTTGGTTTGGTTTTGTTACTCATCTCAAAACGGGGGTATGAAATTGAACTTTTGTTTGTTTAGTTAGTTTATGGCTAACTTGCCAAACCTGAAAATTGTTTGATTGAGTACTATGTACATAATTCCCTTTGCTGAGCAAGCATATTAGGGATGAGAAGAAAACCCTTTAAGTTTAATGACTGTATTTTGTTGCATAACTGAGCGGTCTGCAAAGACTAAGCAAGTGATGTACTCTTTCCTCAACTTTGGCTCAGTTTGTCAGAATTCAGCTGGGATTTTGACTGCCCAGCAGTTACAATGGACCATAATCAAATACATTGCTTAATTTTCTGACTCTTGAGTTAGGCTGCTTTCCCTTCCCTTATTTTTATAGGATAGCTTTATCTAAAACAAGAAAACTTGCCTAGTTATTGTAGGTGAACCTACAAGACAGGATCAGTTTCAAAAGCCAGTGTCTCACATTTACTTTCAGAGTGACAAATGCAGGGTTAATATTTTGACTGGCATTACTCTTTTGAGATGCCGTGCTTCTCCACTGAAGCGGATATTACTCCTGTCTGAAGTCAGCTAAAACTGAGACTTGAGTGCACAAATTGCTAATGCTTACTGAAAATCAATGGAAGATAGGCCCCAAAAGCAATTAAGCAGCTTTGAAAATCAATCCACAGTTGAAGTTGTCCAAGGACGAGGATTAGATCTTTGTCAGAGCTGAAGTCCTTGTGGGGAAGGTCCTGGCACAGTGTCAAGTTCATGACTCTTTGTTTTACATCTTTTCCAGTCTGAATTCATATATAATAACTTGCATGTGATTTGCTTAAACTCTGCTTTGTTATTTCTTCCAGCGTTTGTTACACTTTTCATATGTATAATCATGGTGTTGAAGTAAATAAAAATAGAGCAGGGTTGGTAATAACCAGTACAGCCAGAACCCCCATGCAGTTTGTCTGTGTGAATTGCCTCAAATTACTGAGTGTTTCAAAAGGCCTTTCCCCCCCCCCGACCCCGCTGATCTACTGTGGTTTATGTATTTGGTCATTCTGTAGGACAATACCATGCTTTCAGCCTGGTTGTTTAACCAGGGTTTCAGCAAAACCTTCAGACTTACCTAGTGGTTTTAGGCATAAAATAGCAATGTTTTAATCTAGTGAGCACCGTGAAACAAGCTCAGGCTCCTTAGTAGAATATACAAGGCCAATTTGTTTCTGAGTAATTACAACAGGTAAATAAAAAGGTTTGGGGTCATAATTCCAGAATGGTAACACTCTGAGGAATTCTTGTTGCTTCAGTAATAGTTTGTCAAGTACTTTGTCAGTGGAGAATTAGTAAAGCAGGGATGGGGTGGTAGGTGAAGTACACCTTACAGCTCTAGGCAAAATGAATTGATTATCTTACATATCCCTATGCACACTGCTTGTACTATAGTTGAAGCATTCAAATTTTGTGGCCAGATGAGCAGAGGTAAAGCCTTACCTTTGTGGTAGAGTGTGCACTACTTCACTGAGCCTGCAAGAGTGTTTTCTTCATGCAGTGCACAGTCTCAGAACAAGGGCAGTCTTCTTTAAAGTGCGAGTTCCAAATGTGGCAAATACATCTCTAATTACTGTGCAAGTCCCTAAAGAAAAGTCACTTGGAAAGTAGAACATCTTGATTCTCTCTGAAGAGCTTTGGTCTGCTTGTAATTAATGTTGAAAATACTTTTTTCCCTTCTGAATACTACTGCTGAAAAAGTCATGGATTCTTCCTCTGAACATACTGTTTTTAATTAAAAGCATCATTGTGTGTCTAAATGGGTAGTTACATAAATAATAAAGACAAAAAAATCTTCCTCTAAAATGGCATTTGCTTTAATATCTTGATCATGCTAGACACAGCAGGATGACTGACCATGATTTGAATATACCCCGGGGCTTATGGTTGTTTTTTTTAAAGCAACATTATCAGTTTTTATATATATAAAGCATGTTTTTATTGATTAAATGCTTTCTGATTGGCATATCTTGGAATATTTTTGTGGAAATTATGGTAGCCATACTTCGTTAAGTTGCTTTTTTTGGTGGTGTATTTGAAAGAATGAAGAAATTATCTGTGATCATTTTTATGGAGGGATCCTGCTGGGTTAAAGAACAGGAGCTGTTTCCTAGGTTTCTTCTCTGAAAACTGAGCTGTTCCCCAACATTCCTCCAACTTTGTTTTTAAACATCTCTGTTGTAGATTATTGGGTGTAATCCACAAGAAAAGTAAAGGCTCAGCAAACCTTTTTTGATCTGTCATGTTCTTTTCTATCTCAAGCAATTATTTTCATATTTATTGCACCCAGCAGTTAATTTTTTTTAATCCTGTGAATTCTGTAATGAAGACACATAACTGTTGCTCTCCCAGTTTGTTCTGTATCTGTAGCCTAGGTATGTCTTGCTCTCTGATAGAAGGCAAGTGTTTTTCTGAGGTTAGATGACTGTGTATTATGAATGAAAAACAAAGCTCTGTTGAAGGACCCAGTCCTCATCTTCATCCAATTGCTTCATCAAGACTGTTTATTACCCTAATCTGGTGGATAGAGGTAGTGCACTTTTCTAGATGAAGCCAGTAAATCCAAAGAGAACTTAAATATTTCGTTGTTATTAAGAGAGAGATAAAGTAGCAAGAATTGTTCTTGTTACATGTTTACTCTGGCACATCCTTTTGGTGTTGCAGTTATTTGACAGAAAATGATGACTACCATCTGTTCCCCTCCTCTGTCATCATTCAGAGTTCCTTTTCTCATGGAGAATGAAGTCTTCATAGAGAGATAACAAATTTTGAACTCTTCCTGTTTCCATAGACACAATTAATAATTCTTTTTCTTTTTACACTTATAGCTCTAGGCAAAGTGAATTGATCATTTTACATATTCTTACACACATTTCTTGTATTATAGTAAGGAGTATTAAAATTTTGTGGCCTGGGAGTCTGAGATCCTAGAAGAAGAGAAAATCTGGAATAACAGAGGGAGGAATCTCATCACAGAGGTAAGAGGGAGTCTGACATCACAGAGGAGGGAAGGAATCTGGCATTATAAAGGAAGAAGGGAGTCTGGCATCCGAGAGAAAAAGGAGGAAATCTAGAAAAACAGAGGAAGGAAGGAGTCTCATCATAGAGGTAAGAAGGATTGTGGCATCATAAAGGAGGGAGACATTCCGGGATCACTGAGCAAGGAAGGAGCCCACCATAATACAGTTAGGAGGGAGTCTGACATCACAGAGAATGCAGGGAGTGTGGCATCCTACAGATAAGAGGTATTCTGGAACCATGAAGGAAATGAGAGGTCCTGGCATTATGAAGTAAGGAGAGAGTGTGTCATCATAGAGGTGTGAGGGTGTGTGGCATCACAGAGGAAAGTATCTGGCATCACAGAGGAAGGAGGAAATCATAGAAAGGGGAGGAAATCTGGAAAAATAGAGGAAGGAAGGAGTCTCATCACAGAGATAAGAGAGATTGTGGCATCATGAAAGAAGGGAAGAGTCTGGCATCATAGAGGTATTAGATTGTCTGGCATCATATAGGAATGGACGAGTCTGGCATCAAAGAAGTAGGCAGAAGTCTGAAACCATAGAGGAATGAAGGAGTCTCATCATAGAGGTGAGAGGGAGTCTGGTACCTTAGAGGATGGAGGTCATTTCGCATCGTGCAGGAAAGATGGAGTCTGGCATCAGAGAGGACGGAGGTAATCTGGCATCCTAGAGGTAAGAGGGTGTCTGGCATCATTAAGGAAGGAAGGAAGGAAGGAGTCTTGTACCATGAAGGAAGAAGAGAGTCTGGCATCACTGTGGAAGGAAGGATGGAAGGAATCTTTTCATAAAGGTAAGTGGGAGACTGGTAAGATAGAGGTAAGAGAAAATCTGGCATCATAGAAGAAGGATACGAGTTTGGCATCATAAAGGTAAGAGGGAGTCTCACATCATGAGGGAAGGAGCTTGTTTTCATTCATGCTGTCCTTACTACTTGGAGTTGTGACCTGATTTAAATTTGCAATATGCACCTCATCTATTTTGCCAGTTGCCAGAAAATTCCTCTGGCAGTCTTTAAATTCATCGTTTTCATCTCCACACCTTCTTTTCATGAAAGATTGTCATGTACTTTCTTGTTATGTACTTCAAACTACTTGCACTCTTTCCCCGCCCCCCCCCCAAATCACCACATATATGTCAATTCTGCATTTTAAGCAACATTTTAATAACTAAAGGTTTTAGTAACACAGTTTTCTAACAGTGCTAATACAAAGAGCTTGTAAATATGCTAGTTAAGGAAGATCTTTCCTTCTGTGATTTCATGGAAGAGGCTGAAGAGACTTAGACTAATGGAAAATCCTGCAGTAAACAGGAGGAGACATGCTGTGCTGTACCACCAGTGCAGGATGAAACTGAATCTTATCTAGAGATCAGACTGGGCAAAACAGTAGCAGCAATGCCATGGCAGGGAAGGAAGGTAACCTTTTACTCTTCAGTGCTGGAGGCTTTAGTGGAATTAAAAATAGAGCCCAAATTTGCCTTAAGGCCTGAGAAACAATTACCTCGATCTCATTTCCCTATCTGTAATATTTAACTCTTTTGGTTCATCTGTGATTTTTTCTACCTGCTCTGTAAACCACAGATACTGGCCTGGGATGGATGAGGAGGTTAACCTCATTATTGCTAGAAATGCTAGTGGAAGGCAAAACAGAGCAATGTGTTATTTGTAATTTCTTATCAGACATTAGGAATGAAACGTTGAAGTAAAACTCAAGATGTTGTTCGAACTCTATTTTTGTTGGACTGTGTAATTTACTTGCCTGGACAGTGGCTAGAAACTGTTTAAAAACTTCTTCCTGGTGTGATGTTCTTCCCCTTTTTAACTGGAACATGTCATTGGAGAGAGTGCTCCGTCCTGGAGATGCAGCTTTCAGCTGTGTTCACCCTCCAGTTGTACACCAGCCTGCTGTGGCTTCTCTGCATGTGTGCAAAAAACCTGTTTTGTTGGAATTTGAGGGTCACTGAACACAGTAAAAGCTGGATATGATAAATAAGATAAAACCTTTGCATGATCTAACCTTAATGCATTGTTACGGTAGTTTAAACAGTTCTTTTACCCTTACTTGTCATGACAGAACAGTGCTGATTTAAGAATCCTTTAGTGACTTTTCTGTCTCTGGAGTCTTAAACAGAAATTACTGCAGATGGAGAGTAGATTTCCTTTCCCCTGAATCGTGCACACAGTTCTTAGGTCACAATAACTGGCATCACACAGATCCCAAGCTGGATTCTGCCAGTTTGCTTTTCACTAACCCAAAGGTTTTTTTTTTTTTAGACTCTTGGAAGGAAGTGGGTTTGTTCAAGCATAATAGAAGCAAAATAAGGAAAATTGAGATAAACAAGACATGTTTTTAAGCAGCACAAAAGAATGTGCTGGGCACGGCTTTCAAAGAGCAAGTAATGCTGCTAAAATATGTGTTCTTGTAAACTGAGTTTCTTCCTCTTAAAAATGTGGCATGCAGTATTTTAAATTATTATTATGTTATGAGCTTTGACCGGCCAGTGGTTAAATAAATATGCCACTTCTGGGTGAGGCAAAGTGGGTAACAGTGAACTTAGCCCCATACTACTTTTCTTTTATGCTTAGCTGGGTCTTGGTGCCTGTCAGCTTTTGGTGTAGTACTGGAGAATTAAAAACTGATTGTCACAGTATCATAGGAAAAGTGAGGTGGGGATATGTTCTATAAGGTGCTCAACTACTCCCCTGGAATGATGTGCCTGAAGGAGTAACTGCTGTAAGTACAAGTTCTGGGTGATGCGTGGTACCCCCAGAGCCCACACTGGCTCTGGTGATTGTTCCTGTTGTCCAAGGGACAAAGGAGGTGAAGAGCTGCAAGGGGGCAGTGCCTCAGTGCCACAGGTGTGGGGTGTTCCTCAGCAGTGATGGAAGTGTACCCCTGACCCTGCCCTGGGAGCAGCATACCCTGCTCCGGGGAGAGGCTCGAGAGACTGTGGTTTCCCCTGCTTTGGAGGGGTGACCTCATTCCATGCCTGTAGCCTTCTAATTAGGTTCCTGCTGTACTGGCGAATTTCTGATTGTGAACAGTCTAGAAAAAGATTGTAAAACAGAAGGATATCATCTCTTCCTGCTGTTTTGGAGATAGCATTATGTGCCACCTCCCTATGGCAATAAAAAATGTAAATGCTAAATTTCTTATCGAGACAAGGCAGAAACTGTGTTAGATTTGTACTTCCTGTCTTTGATTTGCTTCCCTGCGTAGGACTCTTTATTTCATCTGGTGCCTACCTCTCCTCCTTTCCTACAACGCTAATGTATCATTTTATGCTCACCTGGGAGATGTTATCAGTTGTATGCAAAGCAATTTCTGTGTTGCTAAGCCGTTTTGAAGCTTGTCATAATGCTCCATAAACTTCAGAAATAGTAAGCTTTTCTAACACAGGTGTCTTGACTTGATGATTTTCTCTCTGTTTCTGGTGCTACATAATGACAAAAATGTGATGCCTGGAGATGGTGGCACCTAGACTAAGGGTGAAGCTTCAGGACTGTGCCATGTGTTAGTCCCTTTTAGGCTGTCAGTGCTAAGGGACAGGTGCCAGGAACTTCGGAAGCCCTTCAGTGTGTTGTTTTTCCTTCAGATCTCTTGGGAAGAGTCACCTGCAGTTGCTGTTCTTCAGGCAAACCGATGTGTAAACAAAGACATCGCAGCAGAGGGTTGCCTTTTCCGTAAAACCTCATGGGGGACTTTATGGAACTGAACAGAAATAAACAGAAACATCACTTCTAAATTGAGCTGGTATTTCTCCTGCAGAGTAATTATCAATCAATAAACCTTGTACCTGGCAGCATCACAGTATGTCAAGTGCTCTGAGCTACCTTGCAGCCTGCTAGTAAACCAGCCTTGGAGAGAAAATGTTATTAACCTTAAGCCATGATTACCTCTGGCATGTGTCTGAAAGGAGCGTGGTCTCTCACATCTTTTGCTTCCCCCATGCACCAGCAGCTGGGCACTGGTAGGGTTTGATGGCACGTCTCGGAGCTGTGGGTGCTGTGCATTGTTCAGGCCATGGCAGCTGCCTTGCAGATGTGCTTGGGCCAAAGCAGGTTTGCAGCGTTAGGCTGAAGGTCTGCACAGCTGGTTATTTCTGCAGCAATACATTTCAGATGGACTCTAATGCTGCAAGGCAAAGGTGGGTGGTTACTGCTAGGACGAGATGGGAGTTTACCATTAAGCTGTTTCATAGATGACCTCTCTGAAAATAAATAGCATGGTTCTCTGGGGCATCTGTGACTGGGTACTGATGAAGACAAAGCATGAGACAGGACATAGCTTTGATGTAAATAATAATTGCTCTGTTCCTGTGGAGCTCTTAGCTCTGCTGTTAATGCACGAACAGAGGAGAGTGCAAATCAAAATGCAAAAAAGTGCTGAAAACCAAGAGTGTTTTCAAGAGGGAGCAGTAAGATATCGTAAGGAAGTTTTGGGGTTTACTTGCAAACACATTTCTCAAGATGCTCTTGGCCTTCTTCAAGAGGAGCTAGTTTTTAGGCTATTTAGTGGACCCATCGCATTTCAACATTTTTCTTTCAAAACATGTTTTAAAGCAACGAACCAAAAGCATTCTTCCTTGAACTCTTTAGGATAAAAGTACTGTCTAAGGTATTTAAGTGCCGTCTATAAACGGCATCCACCCTGGGGTACAGCAAAGTCTCAGAGCCTAAGTACTTGACCATGGAATAAATGGAAATGTTTTCTTCTAAGGTCTTGTCTTTGGTTGCATAAAAAGAGGAAAAAGCCAAACCAAAACGTGAACTCCCTTTGATGTACTCAGTTATAAAGACTACATGCCAGTGTGGTTGCATCGAGAGACTTCAGACGATAAAAACACCAGCACTTTGTCACTGACTCTCATTGTCTTTGAGAACTGCGAGTATGGAAAAGTGTTATTTGTACCTGTTTGTCCTTCCACATTTGTGGTGCTGTGTGGCTGCATCATGGAACGAGTGCAAGGAGCTAATAGCTTCACAACAGATCTCAGGAGTGGTTAGCAGAGGAAGTTCTGGTGCAGATGCGTCACGACTGAGGCTGCTTTATGCTGTCCAAATGACACACAGGAGTTTTAGAGAACGAGCTTGAATAGCAGACCTGGGAAATCACTGAGTGTGTTTGCTCTAAGTGGTCCCCTCTCAGTTGGTAGGAACATGCTGCGTTCCAGCAACTCATCACCAGCAAAACAATCCCTTTGAGTGTCCTGTGAACTGGTGCAAGTTAAAATACTGCTGACACGCTTTGCCCTTTGCTTCCTGTGCACTCGGAAAAAAATGTAGCGTAGCTGGAGCTCTGGGCCCATGTGTTTGCTGGAATCAGGAATTTTACAGGTGCTTTCAAGGGAAGCAAGACTGAATGTAGGGGATCTCTCTGTTAACAGAAAATAATCCAACCAATATCAGAGGCAGCTTCTTCAAGTCAAAATGACGTCTCGTGCAAATCAATTTGTCATCAGTTTCAATTCTCTGCAATAGGAGATAGAATTGTTGTGAAACCTGACAATGATTTTGGCACTTATTATTGGATTCTAAGCAAGCTCATCCTCAAGCCTGTTTGGAATTACTTGCAAAAATGGGTATCTGTTCATGAGGTTGAGTTCTTTCACACAAGGTCCAGAGTGAATGCAAAATACACACACTTGCACGCAATTCCTCCCATATCTTCTGCTGCAAGAATTCTGATTTCTCAAGTCTCCTTGAGAGCAGGTGGAGGAAGCAGAAGTGTTTCTGTAGCCCTGCGTATTCCAGTGACGTAGGACACGTGAGTTTCTTGCTAGAGGATGGGCTGAGATCCTGTTCCTGGCTAGAGCAGTTCTGTGTTAGGTGCTGTGCCTGTGTCACTGTGCTGGCAGAGGCCACGGTGCTGATACAGCATCAGCCAGGAGAAAGCGTCCTGTTTTTTATTAGGTACCCCAGCCATTCTGCCTGAACAGCAGGCTGGCACTGACAGCAGCTTTTTTGTTTGTTTGTGGGCCTTTGTAAACATATTGAAGTTGGCCAAGAGTTTGAATTTTTCTGTGTGGTGTTTACGTAGTTGTGCTGGTGAACCTTTGTAGTCTAGACATGGCCTGAGCTGTGTTGTGATTTCAGGGAGGTTGCTGCTTTTCTCTGTGAAGACAGTAGTAGAAATGTTACTAAATACTGCAGTGGGTATCATTTCTATGTGAAGTGCTCTGAGGTTTCTAGGAGCCCCTCCAGTTCTGCTTTGCAGTAAAATTTAATGTGCTCAGGATGCTCCCAGACTACGTTGGTTCATATGTTGAGGCAAGCTGAAATTGGATAAACTTTTTAATTCTGGGGGAAGTTGCAGCCTGAGGATGGTAGAGGTGAGGAAAGGAGTGTTGTCTTGTGCTTCAGGGAACACTGTGAAGAAAAACAAGCAGAAAGAAGAAATTACGGACACACCAGTGAAACAGATAAATAGATCACTTTTTTTTCAGTGCCCATCATTCCCAATAGCTCCAGCTTCTTTGGATTCAGGATTTTTTCAAGGCTGAAGCACTTGCATGTGTAAGCAATAGATTTTTCTGTAGCTTGCTGTCCTGTCTGCATAGTTCCTGACTTCTGTACAGATGTTTTAGTGGGTGCTTATTTTGACCTTTTATGAATTTATTGTCAGTCATTAGAAAATTAAAGTCCAGAAGTTGTGTAAAACATATCCTGTTCCATAAAGGCACTTACCACACAGGTCAGTTTTGCTCCTGCCATAATCCTGTGAACTCCCATTAACTTGTGTTAAAATTCCTGTTTTGATGCAGGAGTAAACGTGGTGCATTCTTGATGACTCTTTGAGCCATTTCAGAGCATCAAATTACTCTGCAGCAGCAAAACTAACAAAACCAACAAAACCTTCTGGCTCTAGAGAGAATGAAGATGTTGTGGGTCATAAATAGTCCTTGCCCTACAGAAGTTTTGAAATATTTCATGTCTTAGCAATTTCCCAGCAAATGAGTCTTTGAAACACAACATTCCTTAACATTATGCGTTAAAATGATGACAGTACTGTTCTCCAAACCACTTTATAAACGTTTCTTATACTTAAAGGCATGCTTGAAAACATTAATTATTAAAGGGAGTCTGAGCACTTCTTCTACATGCAGCATGAAACAGTTCAAATATATTCAAAATGTTTTGGTTTTGTTTTTTTTGCTAAGGTGTTCTGTTTGACTGAAGCACAACAGCCCTGCAGTAGGGATATGCAGATGTGTGATGAATTCAGGTTGTTCTTCACTTTGACAGAATTTTATCACTTGGGGAAGTGATCACGTTTTAGAGCCAGGAGAGCATGCATGTGGTTTTCTCTTTAAAACAATTCAGAGGCAGAAAGAAAGGGAAGGTTCTACCACCCTTTGCTCTGCTGGCCAAGGGTTATGCAAATATATCCCTGCCCCACTCTGCCAGGCTGACTGGGAGTTACAAGGTGGCTGCCTTCACACTCTGCACTTTTTATTCTGTATATTTATCTGGGTTTTCTTTCCCTACAAATCTATAGCCATAGATATGTAAGCCTCACTGAAGAGATGCTCTGCTTTTCAGTTTGTGGGAAGTCTAGAGCTTCAGAGGAAGAGAAAGCATTAAACTTCCTTTCCTGTTGAAGCTTGGCAGCAGTTGTGGGCCACTGAGGAAGCCAATGTGCCATGTTTTGTCAGTGAACTGTTTAATTATGAAGCCATGTGATCTCTTGACTTGCTTGGAGTTCTGTTTTTGTTAGGTGTCCTTTATTTAAAGCAATTCTTCCCCACTTGAGTTGCGTAGGTTAAAACATTCTGTTTCTGAAAGAACATCATGTAGATGGAATCATGTCTAAAAAGGGAATAACCTTCTCTAGTCTTGCCAAAGTATACGTGTGTCTCTGAATGGATTGGGCTTACCAGAGTTCTGTTCTCTTGCAGGCATTATGCTACTCGAAATATTCCTGGTTCTGGGGACAGTCGTTATCTACTTCTTATTTTCCAAGAAGAAAGAAGAAACATTGCCCTTCAAAGAGGGATGGTGGGGCAGGGGACAAAAGCCTGACATTGCAGAAGATACAACTATTCGGCCATTTAAGGTGGAGACAACAGAAGAAGAGCTGAGCGTAAGCAAATCTCTTTACTGGGGAGAGAGAAATAAGAAATAGCCAAATAAACGCAGGACTTGTTTGGAAGTAAATTTTAAATTGAACCAATAGTTACATCAGTGAGGGTGAGCAATGATGCCCAGATCTTGGGGGAAGGAACTTCTCAGTACTTCAGAAGATAGGTGTGGAGAGGCAGATTTCACACACTGCTGGACACTTTTGTTCTCAGCTGGCTTTTGCAACATTGCTGGTAAATAAACCTACTCTGCAAAGCCTAATAAGCATAAAAATCATATTCCAGATTACTCAACTCTGTTTTTCTGTTTGTGCACTTTGCTTAGCTTGTGTGGATGAGAATAAGAACAATGTCTTTTTTTTTTTCCTCCCCTTTCTTTCCAAAGCAATTACAAATACCTCATTTTCTTGACTGCTTTATGTTTGCAGCTGTGTTGGATGCTGATTCTTCTGTAATTAATGGTCTACTTTGGTCAACACTAAATTACTGTGGTAATTACAGTAAACACATACGTTGCAGAATTTGTTGGATAGAAAGATTTTGATTGTGTGTGTTTAAGCCAGGGATTGAACAATTTCATAGATCTGTGTGGAGTCATGGTTTAAACAATACTCATGGGATTGCTCATATTATTCATTTATAATAGCTTCCTAATTTCTTAGCAAGGCCTGGGGTTTTTAACACTTTGCTTGCCCTTCTTAATAATATCAATGGACATTGATCTCCATTATGTTTTCCCCTTACACTGCAGACATTAAGCTAGATAATTTCTAATTTAAAAATGTTTTTGAAACATTCAATTCTGTATTACCACAGCTCTTGCAACGTAATCCATTGGTAGAAAACTCTGGTTTTAAATACAAACTGGGAGTTAAAGTGATGCTAGTGCACATTGCTAAAATATTTTCGAAAGGTGTTGAGCATAGACAAAAAGCATATATGTAAAGACATGTGAAAAACTCCATTCAGAAATCCATGCTTTCTGTCAGTGTGTTAAATGCCAAAACAGTGAGTTTGCATACTGACATGTGGCCTAGGATGAGCCTGCCTGTTCAGAGAGCCGTGAGCCAGTGCACACACCTAACTCATCTGAGTCAGGGTGGGAGCTACCTCTGTGCCCCATTAGAAAATGCTGTTCAGGTTTAAACCTCACAGAGGTTTGAGCAGGATTAGATTTCCAGACCTGCCTTCCACCCTCAACTACTCTGTGGTTCTGTTCACAGCAGGAAGGGGCTCTTGGCTGTCCTTCCCTGCTGAGTGATTTTGGACTGATTTTGTAGTATCGTCAGCATCCCCTGTAACCTTGAAATGCCGTGGGAAGGTCACTTTTATAGTTAGTCTAGACTGGGAAACTTTACTTTCAGTCTAGTTTCACCAGGTTGGTTTCCATGCAAAATCCCTCAGAGTGTTTCCCAGTGAAGTCATCCCACCCCTTAGTTTGGGAAGGAAGGCAAAAGGTTTGGGCCAGACCTGTGCGCCGATTGTGAGGTTGGGCTCGCGGGTAGCCTGGGTAACAAACTACCCTGGAAAGGCAACAAGGCTTAAAACTGGGAAGCCACAGTAGTGTCAGCTGAGTGTATTGTCCTCTGTGGGTATCAGCATGGCAAACAGGTTATCCAGCTCTGCAGAACAAAGACTGAGGGAGCCCTAGGAACAGCTGCAAATGGAAGAGGAAGGAGGCCATCTGCAGGAGGAAAAGAATTGGAACAGCTGATGGAGCATCAGCAAAGGGCACAGGTGTCTAATTAGAGATGTTATTTTCATTGTTCTCATTTCACTTGGGAATAACTAGAACCCGTGCACAGTAGAGCCCAAGACGGCAGTCACAAGTGTCTTAATGTCTCTTTCTTTCTCCCTATAGGACTTATTTAGGAGACTTGACCAGGCTCGGTTCACTGAGCCACTGGAGAACAGTTGCTTCCATTATGGGATTAACTCGGTGTATCTCAGGAAGGTTGTCTCCTACTGGAAAAACCAGTTCAATTGGAAGAAACAAGTTGAGGTCCTCAACAAGTACCCACAATTCAAAACAAAGATTCAAGGTGTGTAGCTTTTTCCCTTAAGAAGTAAACAGTAATACATAATCTTGGCTGCAAGGGATCTTGGTGGCAAGAACACTCAGGTTGTGTTGGATGGGCCTTCCCTCCCTGGCTGCCCTAGCATGGATCACTGGCATCACTGCTGAAGCAGCAAGAAATTCCTTCATTGGAACTGAAGCCTTTAGGACAAGGAATGACAAATGGAATTCCCCATGCATGAGTGGGTTGTCAGCTGGTGTTAACAGGAGCCAAGCACGGGCATTTGGAAACAGAACTGGATCTTAAGATGTACACATGTTCCCTGACTTGCATGCAGTCATGCAAAAATACCCACAGATGTCTCCTCATGCTCCGTGTAGTCCCCAGCTGCCACTGTCACAGTGATGCCATCAGCCTGGCAGCCTCCTCAGCTGGGCTGCTCAGGTTGTCCCTGCCTGGCAGGACAGATGTGCTCTGCTGCACCATGTCGAGCATTCGTGGGACTTGGAGTGCAGAATGCCTTTCCCTGGGGGTTGATACACTGCCGAGTGCAAGGGAATGTTTTGTCTTTTCATTAGAGCACACACACCTGGTGAAAGAGGCCGTTCAAGTAAGGTCTGCTGGTGCTGGAGCTTGGTCGGACTGGATGTTTTTAAGATCCTTGATTTAGGGCTGTGTTTGGGTCAGCTGGGGGTGCAGCTGTGGATCTAGAGCACAGCAGGCAATTGTCTCACATGATGGCAAAATTCAAGCTTAAGAGTATGTTGTGCTCTTTTGCATCCATAATTGTACATTATTTCCCATGGTGCATTTTGCCATAATACTTAAAATGGATTTGTTACACAGTGGTTAGAACATAAAGCTTTTATTTAAATGTATACAACATGGTTACTGCTGAGAAAGAGATAACCAAAAAAATCTTCCCTTAAAAAAGGAAAAAAAAAAGTCTCATCTGAGACAAGGAAGGGAGAAGCAGCTAAGGACAGTGCACTATGTATAGCACTGGGAAGAGAATTTCAGCGTTAGGAAAGATTACAGAGATGAGACGTGAAAAGACAAGGTCAAACATGCTGTATATCAGATTCCTACCTTCTGTCATCACTTGGAAGTTTTTCAGAGAATGCAGAGATTCACAGAATTGTCAAGGATGGGGAAATCTCAGTCAGTGAAAGAGGGTGGGATCACTTGTGAGCTGGAGTTGATGTGAGTAAAATGTGCTTAAATGCATCAAGCAAATTACTGTTTCTTGGAAAGCAAAGCCCTGAATAGGGCTTTTGGTAGAGCAGGTCACCTGGAGTGGGCAGTGCAAGGCTGTGTGAAGCCACTGCTTACATAGGGAAGGGATCACAAAGGAAACAGGACTGCAATTTTTACCTCTCTACTTAACAAGGAGGAGACTGGTACTAGAACAGTCTCCTGTTTTGCTTTACTCACTTAAAGAGATACTGAAAGCTTTGGACAAAAGGTAGAAAAAGACTACAAAAATTTAACTGTCTTTTAGCAAGGCATTTTGTCAAATCCTTGTTTTGGCATGATTGGTTTATCAGCAGCTACGATGTGTGACCTGATTACAGGAGGCCTCCACAGACAGAGAATACTTAGTGAAGGCTTTTTAAATTCCTTTCGCTGTAACATTTAGGATCAGGGGCTGGAGACTGAAGCCGGACCCGTTCAAATGGAAAATAAGGCATGCACAAAGTGAGGAAAGTGATTAACACCCCCAAACAAATAGCTGCTAGCTGTGATGGATTCCCTATCTCTTGATGCCTTCCAGTTGCAACTGTCTTACTTCCAGGAATTAAAATCTCTGGTTGACTGAAGCCTATCCCGTGCCTTATTGGGACATTTGGGTAAAATTTAAGGGCACTTGGGCTAAATGATGTAATCCTCTCTTCTGCCTTTAAGCTGTGTGAGTCACTGTGTTACCATTAGTAGTTTGCTTCACTTCTATGTCTTTATTTGCCAATTTATTTTAAAACAGAAATACACCAACCTCATTTGACTGTTGTGATGCTTAATTGCCCATTATAAAGGTCCTTGGATAAATGTATCCAGAGAAGTGCAGTGTGTTTGCATCCTCACCAAAAAAGGACTTCAGAAAAGCTTTATTTGTAATCTGTTCCGTGATAAGTTTCAGTGTCGTGGTAAATTTGAGCGCGCTAATTAATTGTTTGATTTTTATAGGCATTGATATCCATTTTGTTCACATAAAGCCTCCTCGTTTGCCTGAAGGCCACTCTGCAAAGCCATTATTAATGGTTCATGGTTGGCCCGGCTCGTTTTACGAGTTTTACAAAATTATCCCTCTCCTGACGGATCCTGCAAGCCACGGCCTCAGCGACGAACACGTTTTTGAAGTAATTTGCCCCTCCATCCCTGGTTATGGTTTCTCAGAAGCACCCCACAAAAAAGGTATGATGCTTGAGAAGAAACTGCACTACCACAAACCCAGTCTCACAGTGCCACAGCCCCTGCTGGCAGCACAGGAACTCCTGCTACACACTTCTTGTTTTCCCAGTGTGGAAACAGAGATCCTGTGTGTCCTGTGGGAAGGTGGAGACAGGAGGGTGACTTTAGGAGACATCATTGACTTCTTTCTGGAGCAATGTATAGATAATTTTAAAAGAACTATAAAAACCTATGAAGTGACAACTCAGGACTTGTAATTGAGTCCATACATTGTCCATGAGTGAGCAGGCAGAGTAAATTTAATTTATTACCGTTCCTTTTGGGTGTTTTGAATCCATATTCATCAGCATTATATGGGTAGGTGAGAAGCACCAGTTGAAACAAATCAGTTCATGTTATCTACAAGGCAGATTAGCTGCTTGTTCAGCTTGTGCTCTGAATTACACAAACACGAGCTGCATCCAGTTGAAGCAAGGTAATATTTAAAGTCATACTGAGTTTAGTATTTAATTATGTGCGCAGGTGAATGATGTGGGGAAGGTTGGTTTGCTTTTCCCTACTTCCCTGTTTGCAGTTTATGTCGTCAGTGTCCAGTGAAGCGGCAAAGTGCATTACTAGTGGAAACTTAAGAGTTTCCAACTATCATTAAGAGGAGACTGTAGCCAAAATAGAAACACACTCCCTGGGCAGTGCTCGAAGCCTCTGATGGGGCTCAGCTGGAGTTTAAAGGGAGTCTGGCAACCCTTTGATGGGGAGAGTACATGGGCAAATGGTGGGATTAGAACAACAGTCTGCAAACCAGGCTGGATTTGGTCCTCCTCATGGTTTCTGCTTGCTCTCTAGACCTCGCCTGGATGGTGTGCCAGGGCTTCCATACAGTCTATCAGGCAAGGAGAAACCAACTTGTAGCTTTTTAGGAACTTGAGTGTTGCCTTTGTGTGGAGAATAAATGCTGCAGGGTCAGAAGTGCAGGTGGAATTGATACAACAGTGTTCTTTCCTTTTAATGCAGACTTCAATTCCGTAAGTGCTGCTTCTGTTTTTTATGAACTGATGCTCAGACTGGGATTCAATGAGTTCTATGCCCAAGGAGGTGACTGGGGCTGGCTCATCTGCACCAACCTGGCCCAGATAGCTCCCAGGTGAGTAGCCCTTTGGTACAGCATTGCATGGTTGGCGTGCAAAGCTGTTTTATTCTGTGACTAATTTTATTTCTTGAGCGCTTGATAGTTCCTGTCCAAGTCCCCATGTGAGCACTGTGGAGTTCCTCTCTTTGGTGTTCAGTGTTAAGCAGTGGTCCAAAATTACATACCTTGGTTTATGTTATATACCTGTTCTTTCAGACAGTTGTGTAGCAGTTTTGTAATGGCCCCATCGAGGTCTGGAGTGGGATAAGTACTTGTGAAAAACAAAAAAGGGAGGATTTGTGGCTTAGTGCCCAGGAGTGTGTTCTGGTTACTGACAGTTGTCCCTCTGAGCTGTCATTTTCCTGTGAAAAGCCACACTGCAAAGTAGAGCTGAGGTCATGGTGTAATTAGCAGGTCGGAATTTAAGTACATCCATTTTTGTTAATAACATTTTAAATGGTAGTGGTCACAGCTCCAAGCCTGACAGAGTTCAAGAAGCTTGTGGACAATGTTGTCAGGCATATGGTGTGATTTTTGGCATTGTCCCGTGCAGGGCCAGGAGTTGGACTTCAGTGGTCCCTCTGGGTCCCTTCCAACTCGGGATATTCTGTGATCCTCTGACTCTGAACGTAACAACTCTGGATCACCTTTTATTGTTGTTAATTTGTGGGGCTTTTTCTGCTTTTCTTTCCAGCCATGTGAAAGGTCTCCATTTGAACCTCGCCTCGGTTACGAAGGTGGGATTCACCCAGGTGCTCTCCGTTCTGCTGGGCCGCCGCCTTCCAGGGCTCTTCGGCTTCCAGGAGGAAGATGTCAGGAGGATGTTTCCCTTCCTGGAAAAAGGGCTCTACAGGATCTTGCGGGAGTCTGGCTATGCTCACATACAGGCTACAAAGCCGGATACTGTTGGTAAAACAAAGAAAACAAAACCCCAGCCTTTTGAGCTCAGAATGCTTAGTCTGTTCATTTTAGTTGTACTTTTGCAGAAACAAAACATTCTGCTTAAAATATGCAGAAAATATTTGTTTTACCTTTGAAGTAGGAAGGTTGGAGGTTCAGAAGGGTGGGCTCCTTTTCTCTGTCTAAGTCAGGAAGGGTTACACGTGGGTATATAGCATTGCACTCGCTTCTGCATGCAGAGCAGTGTACCTGCACATCAAACCTGAGCATGCTCCAAGTGCCACTGACCTCATTTCCAGTTTTCATAAATAAAATAGATTGTTTAATGCTTTCCCACTTCTGCTGTCACTGGAGACTGTAATTCCATTTCAAATGCAGCTATGCTGAGAGAAAACGAGAGTTTCTTCTCAGAGAATTGATCACATTCAAATGATGTCAGTGATGAGAAGCTTTTAGCTGTCTCAGCACCCAGTGTAACTTATTTATTATAGAGGTAAGTAATACTTGAGAAGTAAAATCAAATTTCTTTTTCTCTCATTGTTCTGAATCACTTGCAGGCTTCCAAGGGGAAAAAAAAAGTGTAGGTATGAATGTTCTTTCTAGATGAGCTAGTCACTCAGATTGCTTAACTACTTTAAGTATGCGAGTATTAAGTGTTTCTATTTTAAAAACATCTTTCTGTGACTGAATTGGACAACTGAGTCAAGAATACTGACTATGTTTTATTTTAGTGCAACAGCAATTCACTCATGGATTTTACTAAAAACATAGCTAAGGAAAATATTTCTTAATGGTCTTCCATGAGCTTACTTACAGGGGCAGGTCTGTTCTTAAAATGTGTAGGCAAAATGATAATTTTATGGATCTGCAATAATTTTGCTTCCACTGAATTTTACTTTCTAAAAACTGCCGGTCTTTTGTGCTTTAGGAAAGAGAGGGAAGCTGAAAGATGCCTAGCCATGCTCCCTCTGCTCTGCTTTTCTGGCTGTTCCTGGTCCCTCCCAGTGTGTGTGGTCTGTCAGAGCAGACTGTGCAGACTGGGAACCAGCTTTGGGAGCTGGAGCATTCCTGCCATTCTGAGGACAAAGGAGAAAGGAGTGCTCTGCAGTGGCAGGTTCCTCTAAGGATAAAAAAACCTCTGAAGGTGGCTGGAAGAAGCTCTTTAGGAAACCTGCATGGAGTGTGTGCTCATTTTCAACAGAGGGAAATAGGCAGCACCTGTATTCCAAGTGCTGTTGGAATCAATGGCAATTCTTCCTCTGTGTAAACAGATGTGCTCTTCTTTATTCACAATAAGTAGATGAGAACAGGCTTTTGCTTGTCTAACTCAGCAGATCTGGAAAGTGTGCTCAGTAGAACTTTTTCAAACACTTGCTATTTCAGTTATTAATATTAATGGTTTGATAGGTGAAATTTCACTGTCATGTTTAAATAGTGCCAGTTGCAATGTTAGGCATCTTTCAGGAAGGTTGGGTTGCACGGGTGGAACTTCAAATATATTGCTGCTCCTCTGGAATGGATTCTTTTTAGGCTTTACTGAACAGCTGAGACAGTTTATGGTCTCTCTATTTCACAGCACTAGGATGTGTGAGTGAAGTTCCAGGTGCAGGTGTGTTTTTTCTGTCCAAGCAAAACAAACTGTAAAAACTATATTAAGGCTTGTTCTACATGAACGCAGTTGGCTATTGCTAATTCAGAAGATGGTCTTCTTAGTACAGTCTTGCTCTTCCTTAATGACTTTCTAATAATCCTTAAAATGTTTTTGCTGGTAGGTAATGCGGCAAATCCTCCTGGTCATGTGTAGGCATGTGGGGTTTGGCTCTGTAATGCTTTTTAATACATGACAACTTCCAGATTAATGGAAGCAAACCCTACTTGGCACATAGAGCTTAATCTTATTAGCTTACAGGAAAAAATAAAAAAGCCAGTAGAAATCCAATACTGTTACATCAGTTCAGCATTAAATGGCTCCAACTCATTGCACAATTTATTTATTTATTTATTGAAGAACACAGCTGCTGGAACACCTTTGTAAAGTTCCATCTCCTGTATTGTAAACAGGGTGCTTTTATAACAGTCTGAGTTTAGGGGTTGGGTATCACAATTTCAGATGAATTGTCCTCCTCCTTTTCAGGCTGTGGTTTGAATGACTCTCCTGTAGGACTGGCTGCATATATCCTGGAAAAGTTTTCTTCATGGACTGATCTGGAATTCCAGAATTTAGAGGATGGAGGACTAGAGAGGTAAGCCTTTTCTCTTGTGCCATTTTGGATGAGGTGATTAAGCCCAGAGTCACAACTACAGAGGTCTGTGTGATCCTCACAGCTCACGTGATGGCCACAGGTGGGGCAGGGCTGTACTGCAGCATGCAGAAAAGCAAATAGGCCATGGAGGCTGATGTACTGCCTTCCCACTTTGGTCTCCTGGAAAAGAAATACACCCTGCAACTTCTGGATACCAAAAACTGGCTTAGGGGGAAGAATCTCATTAGGATACAAAATCCAAGAGTTTAACTTGAATTGAGATGCTGGGAAACAGAACTCATGATTCATTATAATACTAATAATTAGCTCCCTATGAATTTGCTTTGGATTGATTCGTATTGCTTCATCCACCTACCATTTGCTAATAAAGGACCATTCTTAGTGTGCAGCAGAGATCTGAGGTGAAATCCCATTTGAGATCTACCTGGCAGGAACGAGGTGAAGTGACATGTCATGATGAAAAGGCCTGTTTGAATAGAATGTTTATCTTGCATACAGCTAATAATGGTGTGTGAAACATGCACAGCTCAAAGCACATGTTGGTGTGTGATGGCTCTGCTGAAGGAAGGCTCGCGGTAGCATTTCACATTATCATTAAGGAATGGCACAAGCTGTTCCATGTGCTGTCCTGCTCCCACCCTCCTGGTCTACAGACAGGACAGAGAGCTGTGATGGAGCATAAGGGGCTTCTTGGAGTCTGCCTTCTGTGTAGGAGTTGAAATGTCACCTCCCAGTTTGTGTCTGAAAGCCTTTAACATCCTTAATTGGTCACTGAGGGGGAGCAGTTCTCGTCACCTGTCCATTCTTAACCAAGTTAATTGGTTTTCTCCTGCAACTTTTTCACTTGCAACCAAACGGAAGTCAAACCCCTGCCAAAGTAATGCAAATGGATACTCAGTTCTAACCAAGCAATCTCTGGGCTTACCTATTCAGGAAGTTTAATCTGGATGACCTGCTCACCAATATCATGATCTACTGGGTGTCAGGCTGTATAGTCTCCTCAATGCGTTTCTACAAAGAAAACTTGCAGAAGGGGATAGGAACACAGAAACACGAAAAGTAAGTGGGGTTCTTTTCTCTTTAAATATTTTGCCCTGACCTTAATTTTACAGTTGCAGACAGATTGCTCATGCCTTATGGATGCTGCAGGTTTCTGAATGCTGAGGGAAAACACTGCTGTATCACAATGTTCCTCTGCAGGACAGGCCTGGTAGTTGATGAGCTGTGTTGTGCTTGGAAAACAGTAATTAGGTAGGAATCCTGAACCATCAGTAAGGAGATCTCACTGGAGGTGCTGTTTGAGGGCCTCCCATTCATGGTGTATTTCCAGATTTTATTTCAGCTCCTAATTTAGCCTGTGACTGAGTCATGCAGTCAGTTTTGTTTAGTTTATTTGGCTTGTAGTTTTAGTACTTTTCCGGACACACTTCGCCTATTTCTGCAAAACTTCAGTCCTACATTTGGAAGCAACTTCTATGTACTGACAAACTGGGTAACTCAGGAGCCAGTGAGACTGATGTGCCTCTACACAGACACCAAAGACAGCAGCTTGGTTGCATATACTTGTGTCAGCTTGAGTATTAGTGAAGGCTTAAACCTGCCCCGAGGTATTTGCAACCACAGCTTACTGCTATGGTATTTATTTAGCTGTGAAATGCTGCTCTCAGGAGGCTGAGTCAGTTCTTGGAGCTGTTGTGGCTACACTGTGGGCAGTATCTTGCTCTGGTTCTGCCTACATGAGATGAGCTGTATGAACTTCTGTGTGCCTAGAGGAAAGAGTCCCAAAGTCTTGAGTAAAATCAGGCATTTTGATCTCAGGCTTCCAGTAGTTATGTGCCCAACATTTTTTGTATCTACATTTTAAAGTCTGTCACTTCTGACAGTGCAGCTTATGTGTATGGGATATTTAAACCTAGAAAATGTTGCTCTTATAACAAGCACCGATCATGCCACTTTCTAAGACTCTTCCCCTCAAATCCAACTGCTTTCTGACACTTCTTAATGCACAGAATGTTTCGTAGAGTGCATTTCTGCCACTTAAAAGCAAGAGCTACTTTACAAAGTCTCACATTCAGAAGTGTTTCTTCTGAACTAGTCCAGATTTACTCTCCATTTTCCTCTCCTCTCTTCCCTTTCGCCACACTTTGAAGTAATTCTTCCCCTGTCTACCCTCCAGTAGTCCTGCCAGGCTCACCATGTTTGAGTTGTAATCTTCACTGTCAATCTCTTGAGCCCACTTTGTTGCCCACAACCTCCTAGAGCTCTCCTCTCCATTTCCATACTTCTAACTCTCATGCCCTGGATCCCTTGCAAAATTGCCTTAATATAAATGTATGCAAAAAAAAAAAAAGTTGTTTTTTTTTTTTTCAGCAATTACAGTGCGGTCTTCAATTTTAGGATTTGGAAGTCAAATTTTAATTGCCTAACAACAGTGTGCCCAGCTGTTTAAAAACAACAATTTCTTGCGACTTTCACTTCTTGCAGATTTAAGTGTTCGAAGGATTAAAACTGTTTTCTCTCCTCTCTCAGGCTCACAGTGCAAGTACCTACTGGCATTGCCTCCTTCCCCAATGAAATCATGCACACACCCCAGGCTTGGGCCCAGAAGAAATACACCAATATAGTTTCCTTCCATTTCATGCCTCGAGGTGGCCATTTCGCAGCTTTGGAGGAACCTGAACTTCTTGCTAAGGATATTCTGCAATTTGTTGGGAAAGTAGAGAAAGAGCAACATTGGAAAAAGAAAAGGGAATAACTTCCCTAACAAACAGCAGGGTAATTACTTTTAGCTTAGCACATGTACGGGGCTTACTAAGTCTACTGTAATCCATGTAATTAGATCTTATTATTGACCAGACATGAGAGAGGACAGCAAGAAAAATCCAGTGTATCTCCATGAGATACTGCCATGGGGACCTACTGATTTTGGGTTGTCGGGTTTTGTTGGTTGGTTGGTTGGTTGGGGTTTTTTTGTTTGGCTAGGCTAAGAAAGTAGCAGAAAGATTACTTGATTATCTCCCAAAATGTGTTCTGTAGTATTCCTGACTCCTGCTTTGAGATTAAAATATAGACCTTACAACTTAACTAACAACAGTTTAATTGTTATGAGAGGCTTTTTTATGTCATGGCAGTAAAACTTGAGTTGCTGGAAGTATGAAGTTCCTCACATAAAGAACGGGGAGCAGCCTAGCAAGACCTGACTTGCATGAGTGCATCAGTTAATCAGCATCGATGATCTACAGCACTTTAGCCCATTGTCTACTGGTGGCTGCCTTTCCCTTCCAGCCTGGGCTGTTAAGCAGCTTCCTGGCTGTGAAGAGGCTCGATTCCCCCGTGCCAGGCTCCTGGGGTAGCACCATGGGAGGAGCAGCTGAAACACACAGGTGCCTGTAGGTCGGAGCAGAAGGAGGAGTTGGGTAGGGGTAATTATAGCCCAAGCTCCCTCTGCACTGAATTTGTACTCCTACCTGAAATCATAGCCCAGGGTAAGCTCAACACACTGTGGTTTTGCACTGCTTTTGCAAGGTATTGTAAATACCTCTTCCTGAAGAATAAAAAATTTGATTAATTCAGAATTAAAAGAAACTTGCATTAAAAATTTGAATAATTCCTGTGTTTCTTTTAAATTTTTAATAACTGTGATTTTGCTAAGAGAAGCATCATTCAGAGCCTGTCAATTCTCTACTGCATCTGTCACAGAGATCAGACTGAAGGCAAACTGCTCAAAGAATATTGAACTTGAAGGGCTGCATGGTTTTGCCAGCAACTGTCCCTTGTGTGTGCAGTTGAGCTTCAAACAGTCTTAAACCATATCCAGATGACTGATTTCAGTTTGGTTTTGTTCTGCAGTCACTTCTGAGGTACTTCTCTACTTCTGCAAGCACAGGGAAATATAATCTACCAATAACACTTGGATGGATTAGTATTATTTCACAGTATGAGTTGAAATGAAAGCTGTTAAATAAGAGCTGCTCCGGCAGAGCCCTGCTCTATCCCACGGGGCTTTAGACTCAAGCATACCACGTCCTGTGTTTCCCAGGCAGCCAGTGGACGCTCCTGCTGAGCACGTTAAAATCCTGGTGCTGAAAGCCACCATCAGCCATGACAGAAAATCGTTAGGGCAGATGGATGGACCAGCCTGGATCAGTTTCCTGAGCAAAGAGGAGACCTCTTGCTCCCCTGTCTGCTGCACCTGGGTGCCCACAGAGCAGGGCAGAGGAGCAATCAAGTCTCCCTGCTAGATTTGAACCTCAAGCTGTACTTGAATTCTCTAAGACTTTACCTGCTTCCAGATTAGTAGTGAGCACTCACTCTACATTTACTTGTAAATGCTTTCATTAGTCAAGATTTGTGTTTTCATTTACAAAATACTGAGCGATTCAGGCAAGTCTGTTTTGAATCGTCAGGAACAAAACACAGAGTCATTCACTTCGAAGTAGACTCTTCTCGGAGAAGACCCATCCCCAAACTTGTTTCAGGTGCTGTATATTCAGACAAGGTTGCTTATTGAGGAGGACTCAGCTCACCTCTGACAGCAACATCTGTTTACAGGCACCACTACACACCCTCCTGCACAAGTCTTGATCTCAGACCATTTGGTTTTGCCTTTCCTCTGTCCCCTGTGTGGCCTTATATTTCAGAGCTGGAGATCATCCCCTCTCATCTTTAATGCACATGCAGACATCTGCTGTGGTGTGAGGGAGCTCTGCCATACACTGACATAACTGAGCATTTCCCCAGGGACTGCTCAGTCACAACACAGATAAAGGAAGAGGGAAGGAAGTTTGCTATGTGATACCTGCCAAACCAATTGTCAGATGTGAGCTGAAGGCTCGAAGCATTTTCTCTCTCCCTTCTGGAGCAGATCTGCTTGAAGGGGCCCAGCCTCCATGAAAGGAGGCACATCAGGACCCTCTTTTGTGATCTTAACATTACAGCAGCTCATCCAGGCTCAGTCAGTCAGTGAGGGCTGGACAAAAAAAACCTGCCTGTAGAACCTTTCTATTTTTAAATATGCCTCACAGTGCTCTGAGACAGTGATAATGAACAGAGGCAGTACATGAGCACATCCTTCCCCTCTGCACACCAGGTAAGGGCACTTCAGCCAACTACAAACACAAGCTGTCCACAGTCAGTATAACAGGGTACAGGAGATAGGCACTGAGACACATTCAGCACAGAAATGAGTTTGATTAGCTACTGTCTGAAAGAGAAAAAAAATCTGGACCTAAAAAGTGTAGACTTTAGAAACTTCAAGATGATAATTAAACATCTGATACACAGCAAAGTTTGTTCTGAATTCTGACATCACACACCTCAAACCTCAAGCCCACAGCTATCAACAGCTGTAGCTCTTCACTTACTTACCTAAAGACACAGTGAAATACTATGACAATATGTAAAAGTATAAAATTCAGCTATGTGGTAGCTGTAAAACCTGCCATGAATTCCTCTCCCCTTTTCACAATCATCCTCTGGTTTTACCAAAACACAATCCCACCACCTGCAGTGCAAGGTTTAATACTAATGAAGTGTCTGTGGGCTAGTGATAGCATCTGCATCCATCCTGGAGTGAGCAACTCTCCTGAGAACCTAAGACTTGGATTTGACAACCACCTTGAGTGGATCCAGATTCACTTCTGATACACTCTGGTATTGGCTAACAGGCAATTATTTGGTACAGATAATCAGAAATAGTTTTAACATTTCTGTTAGCAAGTAACTGTGTATCAGATTATTGCAACAGCAATAAGCACTACAAAAGGACTCCCTGCTCTGTTAAAATTGCTCTTATTTGCTTGAGCCAGCTGAGTACCTGCCATTCAGGCAGGGATTGTTCTCTAACAAGGCCAAATATGCTGCTGTTGGGCTGCCCAAGCTGTTTCTTGGGAATAAGGTTCTGAAAGAGTAGCAACAGCCTTCAGGAGAACCCAGGCACTTCAACCTGTGACACTTCAACGCTCAAAACATTTTGTTTTGCTCCAGAGCCATTTCTTAGTGAAGCTTCCATTTCTGGAGCAAAGTTGCCCCAAAGTCCCTGCTCAAAGAAACTGCTGCCCTAAAAGCCACACCACCTTAAGTTGCTCCGAAACATGCATTTATCCCACATTGAAACCAGAAGTAGCTGACCTATATCCTGCTTTTTAATTATCCAGTTACAGCCCATGAAGAGGCTAGATAAAGGGTTAGGAACCATGGAGATGCCACTTGAAATAAACAGAACTTGCACTCTGCCTCCCCAGCTGAAGTGCTGTGGAAAGTATGTGCTTCTGGTATGGAAAAACACAAGGAAGGTCATAATCCTCTTATACAGCTCCAGCTAAACTAACTCCCACTGCAACCAAATTTGACTTCTGATTTTTAAACTACAAGCCATAATGCCCTGAAAAATCCAAGCCAATATATGCAGCCTTTGGACATCCCACACAACTACACAAGACAAGACTTCATGTATATTAAACAAGAAAGTGAGGTATTACTCAGACTATGAATGAAAAAAATATGAATAGAAATCACACTTTCATATGACAAAGGAAGTTAAACCATCATTTAGTGAAAAATAGAATCTGCTAAGCCTAGCATCAGAGTTAGCTCTAGATCCATGAGAGGCACTATTCGTCACCACTGAGTCAGCTACAATTGCTTGGGGGCAGGACTGGGGTTCAAGAGAGTCAGTCAAATATACATTCTGTTTCATAGCAGATGCAATGCATAATACGCATTAATGAAGACATTTTTGTCAGAAAGAGGAATGGAAAAATCCTGGATACTGTGGAAAAAGACAAGGAATAAATCCATATTGATTTCAGGGTAGCTTATTTTAAAACACTGAGAAATGATGCCACTTGTTTTACTTGTTGTAATAGCACTTCAAGGAACATAATTCACACTAAAACCATCTTGCTAAGGATTACTTTTCTTTCATGGAAGAAATATCCTGTGCAGCGCCAGACAGCCCTGATGGTGTTATGCCAATGCTGGGAGAAGAATTAGCCCCATTACAATTGTCAGTTGTCTTCTGGAGAGCAGTATTTATAAACAGATCTGTGCTGAGTGACAGCTCTTCCCCCTTGCTAGATGTAGTCCAAACCTCAGCCTTTGAAATACCTTCCTGACTGGATTTAAACATGCTGAGGATGCTGTTGCTCTCCCTGTGTTTAATAACTGAATGTCTGCAGTTTTGAGGATATGATGAACAATAAAAGAGATTTAAATGATGAGTTTCCATCTTCTTCAATGAAAGATAAGCCTCCTTTGCAGCAGTAGTTCAAACCACTGCAGATGATGAGTGTGGAGGGAGCACAGTACAGGGAAAAGGTGAACAGGAGGATGAAAAGGCAAAACTACCCTCAAGCTCCCCATCCTGAGTCAGAGATGCCAACGTGACAACCATGAGCTGTGTGTGCACAGTGACTCTGGGCTGTTTGAGCAGCACAAAGAGGTGCACAGGGGGCAGCTGACTGCACCTTGCCTTTGGTGCCTCTCCCAGCAGCTGCAAGGGCCCAGCATTTCACCCAGCCTGCAAGGCTCCTGCCCCCAGCCCAGCTGCCTGTCCATGGCAGCAGCAGCTCTGCCTGCTTTGGGCTGGGTGAAGAATCCACGCCCCCAGCTCTGAAATTCCTCTCAGTCCCTGACTTGCCCCCCACCAGTATCCACTCTACAGCCAATGCAAATCCAACTTTTGCCCATCCTGCTCATACTGGCTTCCTGGTAGTACCCCATCCTTCCTTCTCAACCCGCTCCACATGCTGTTCCTTCGTTCCTAGTTGTCCATTGCAACAGAGAGTATGGATGTGTCCCACCTTGGGGCATTCAGGTAAGTGATGAATGTAAACAATTTCCTTCTGCAGAGGGGGAAGGCCTAGCCCAGCTAATGCCAGTCTGTGTGGCATTCCTTGCTCAGCTCCATTTCATGAGCTTGGGTCGTAGCTCTGCTCCAGCTGAGCCAAAGTGGTCCCACTCACTTTTGGACTCTGGCCATTGCTGCCTTGTATGATCTCTTCTCTGCTCAGTAACCTTTCAACTTCCCGAAGGGAGGAAAGGCTAAGAACAGCTTTCTTTTCCAGCACTTCTTAAGCTCTTTTGCAGCCAAGCCTGCATTGTTGGGGTGGTTTTGAATGCAAACACATTTGTACCTCTTGAGTTCTAGGAATTCTTGTACAGATTCAAGGGAACTAAGGCCCACCCCTGCATTTTTGTCTCAATGGAAATTTTCTTGTATCGCTCCAAGTCTTTTGTGGCTGATAAAGCCTTTTGCAGTGATCAGAAGATATTGCTAATGTTTTAGAAAAACCAGAGACAAAGAGGGTTCAAGTAGTATCTCACACAAACTAAGCAGAAAAACTCACTGCAGAACAAAGGTGATGCAATTGTCCCAACTTCACCACTATGTCTTTTCCTTTTTGAAGCTAAATAACAGAAATGATTGCTTAAATGATTCCTCTTAAAGCTGCTCAATTGATTTAGTTCTCAATTTTTGACCTTTTTTTCCCAGCAAATTCCGATTTCTCATCTCAGAAAGGAATTAATTTTTCCTATTTTAGAAACATTTTTGAAGTTACAGATGTCGAATATAAAAGAATATGAAAACCCTTCTTCATTCTCTAAATCTAGAATCCTGTCATAAAAAAAATTAATGCCTGCAACCAAATTATGGTACTTAGCAATTCTTTAAATTACTTCTTTTTCCATTTTTGTCTATGGAGATAGCTGCTAGTTTTATTTCTCTGTGTCTATAGATGGAGGGGAAAATACTGATAATTTGCCTTAGGGAAAAAAAAACAATTTACAATTATAAATAAGTTTTGACATGGAACATCTTCACTTAAAAGAAGCAACTTGATGCTTTGCATTTCAGGAGAGCAGGCTATAAAAAAAGCTAATCACTCTGAAAAGCCAAGTATGAACCACCACCAAATGCATGAAACATTTTCATACAGAAGGAAGGCGAGCTGTGGACAAAACCACCTCTCTTATGTTTCCTTGGCTCTCAGTCTTCCTCCTGCACTGCATCTTTAAAACAAACAATTCAAAAAACATCCGAGAAGCACAACAGAAAGACACCTTTCAAAACGAGTCACTAACTTCGATCACAAACTTTCACCCTTTTGTGTCACTACATGAAAATGTGAGGTTCACAGCAGTAAAGATATGAGACAGCAACAAATTCTGGCTCCTATTTTATTCAGGAGTACCTTATGACATACCACACATTGGATTTCCAGAACTCTATCCTCAACACCACTTTTGAGAAGAGTGCCTTCATTAATAATTAACCACCACTTAGTTAACCACTGAGTCTGGGAGCAGATACAAAAATTTCCCTCTCTCCTCAGCTATTCTCATTTCCACTTGAATATCACAAACAGATCTAGGACAGAACATTCAAGGATATCAGATCTTACAACCACTGTTCTGTGACTTCTCAGGAAAAGCTGTTTTACTTCAAGATCCAAATGTAATCATCAGCTTACAGTCTGGAAGATAAAAGTGTTTTAATGCCCTAGAACAACACTATCCTGTCTCTGCTAAATGTATCACGGATCATTTCCCTAAGATGTGATAGGTGGATAAATAGGATGAAGCTCTGGACTGCTACAGAGCACAAACTTTGTATCAGTAGACATTCCAAACCAGAACTTTAGCAGAAAGAGTGCTTCATCCAGAACTGAAGCTGGAAACATATTTAACTCGTTAAGTTAGTGAAATTCTTGCTTAACACACAGAACATTACTTTTCACTAGTCATAGAAGTTGGAAGTTGTGAGGTGGGACTTTGAATCCATTCAAAAGTGAGAAGATCAGATGCATGTTACACTGGAACACACCTAGGAAGGCAGGAAATAAGCTGCTACAGAAGGGAAGAAATCCTCCTCCAGGAAAGCAATGGTTCTTTACAACCAGGAGCCCCGAGTCAACCCGGCTGCAGGCTCCTGGTTTGAAGAGATCAGTAGTGGAGGCACACTGAGTAGGGAGAAACAGGTTCTTACACTACACCAAGTTGACTCGGAGCACATTTCATTGTTTCATCAAAAGAATTACAGGCTAACTATGGCACATACTCTAAAAAGACAGCCGATCTTGATATATATTCCCTCCAAGCTACAAATGGTTACTGACTTTTCTGATAAAGAAAAGTGAGGATAGCTCAGGAGCATTGTGTTTGAGCACAGAAAACGTGAAGCTGTCTTCTAACCAACTGGATGTGTGATACAAAGCAAGAGCCAGGAGTTAACCAAGAACCAAAAAATTAAAGGGAAGAACGTTCCATTATAATGACTAAATTTTCAGTCTCTCGCCTTTGGTAATTTCCTTTCTGTTTTTATCCATCAGACAGCTGGCCTCAGAACGAAAAAAACCCGACTTCTGTACCTCTGAAATATCTGACACAGGCACTTGCAGCTGTTGCAGACAGGTGACAAGCAGAATTATTCAAGAAGTCTTGTCTACATAAGACAGAGAAGGAATTTGCAAGACCACTTTAAGAAAATAAGACACATGACCCTGGCCATCATTTGGAACTGAAAGTGTGTATTTCCTTATACTATTGCAGTTTAAAGATAATAAAGTGTCTTTGCTTTGTACTCAACAGACTTGGGTTTAGATTAGTGACAAAAAAAGATCCCTCCTCCCCAAATCTTCCCATGCCTCTCACCTCACTTTTGCTAAGAGCCAGGAGAAAATTCTGTGGTCCACAGCTTCTAAGACAAGCCCACCTTCTTGAAGAGCAGAACAGTAAAAGGCTTCCAAACACTCATAAACAAATTATTCCTAGAACAGACACAAAAAAGCTTTCAGTTGTGCTGCCAGCATCTGTGGGTAAGCAGAGCTGGGAACTGGATTTCTGTGAAGAGACAGAAAGAACGCAGTCTAGTGCTACACTGGAGGATTTGGAAATTTAGCCAGCACAAAGATCTGCTTTTGGCTCAGGATATGGGAAAAGCCCAAAAGGAAAACAAAACAAGAGCATGTGCACCTAATGCAAATGAGAAATTGCAATAATTTGGGTGTTGAGGATGTGTTGTAACAGCGCTGGAGGTGAGCCAGATTGGCCTCACACACAGAAAAAGCTCTAACTGGCACAGAGTCCGTACATCTGAACTAGCCAAGGTTTTTGAGTCTCAGCATACCATGTAGCATTTTCCTCACTACAGAAGAAATTCACCTTTACTGAAGTCTTTGCAGAAGTGTATTAAATTGTACAGTATCAAATAAGCTCCATTCTTCAAAGTGTCAGAGGTTGCCCCCTCAGCTGTGTCACAGAGAATCCCATCACAGACCACACTGCAGGGCTGATTCATGCTTGAGTGTCACTTGTCTGGGATTCCTGCTCCCCAGGAGCACTGCTGGTGGCGGCTGCTAAAACGCAGCAAGGACTTAGCAAGGAGCAAGGTGGGGGAGGCGTTGTTCCAACTGAGCAATGCAAGGCAAGCAGCAGGCACTGGATCTCAACAAATATGGCTTCTGGGAGCTACAATCAGTAACTCCAGCTGGGCCATTTGCTTAGGCTTCCTGCCAAAAGGTTTATAAAAAGAACAGTAAAGAATGTGCCATGGCTTTAAATATGAATTTCAAATACAGTGCAGCCAATATCCACATTTGTTGAGGCTTCCATCCCTCAGCTTTTCTCTAAGGCTCAGTAAGGAATGCAAGGAGTTTCTCGGGCTGATCTAATTTTATCCTCTCAGAGATATCCACCAGCATTAAGAAACAAATTAGAGCCAGTGCAGGTTCCTAATTACTTCCAGCTCTCAAAGAGAGATCCAAAAGGTACTAGGGAAGCAAGCAAAACACAGCAAAGATGATAAACCAGCCTGTAACTTGTGTTGCTATACACTGAGATCTTGTGATGATTTACTATTCGGTGACCCCAGCCTTTTCTCCAACTGGTGCATGTCCTAATACCATAGACATTTCTATGAGTTTAACTGCAGCAGAGTGCAGTGGCAAGAATGGCTGCTACATGATAAGTGAAATAGGCAGGTGGTTTCCCCATCAGACACAAGAACTGGTTCCTCTAATGCCAACAATGACTATTTAGCAAGATGTAACTTTCCAACACCTAGTAGGTTTTCCATATTCTGTATCTGAAGTGCTTTAGCATGACTGGAGGTGGGTTTACTCAAGTTCACAGGAGAGCTGGCCCTGCCTGTACTAAACTCGTGCCAGTCACAAAGAGCTTCATTACCAAGGTTCAGCAACCTTCCAAACACAAAAAGGAAATCAAATCATTAAAGGTGTTTTTGTCCTCAATATGACACATAGAACCTCACAGCGAACATCAAAAGTAATTTGTTCCAAAAAGTAAGTTCTATCACAGAGCATAAGTAAACAGGTCATGTGGTAGCTGAATCATTTATTTCTTTCCTCAATTAGTACACACACAAGCATCCACTGCTGCTGCAGACACCTGTATGAGATGGGGTACTGCACCTAGAAATGAGATGGAACAATGAGACTTTTGATCTAATTAACACAACAGGCTGCCTCTTCCTTCCAACCTCACCTTTGTAAGAGAAACTCCAAGACGACTAAAAAATGTGGTCTGTTGGTTTTCTTTTTTCTTGGTTTGAATTCCAGCCTTGAATGGCAGTGTGTATCCAAGGTACACACCACCTCTAGTAACAACATGATTGCCAAAAATCAGAAGGCACACTCACATGCACAATCCCCCAACTAAAGAGCTTCACTGAAGTGAGAGTATAGAGTAGTCTGACACAAATCCATGCCCCCCACTAAACAAGGCTCCTCACTTGCCTTTTAGGAATCAGGAGTTACGTGCACAGTCAACTAACAGGATGGACTTGTCAGCAGGGGTATTGGAGCTCTGCAGGGTCCTTCTTGCAGCAGAGCAGGTCTCACACTCAGCATTTGCCCAGAGTGCTGGTTTCAGGAAGCTGGAGCCCGTTCTGAAAGACATTGAACATCTGCACACACTTATTTATGGCACAAAGTCTCCTTCATTCTCATGAATCAAGATGTTGCTGCTTCACAAACATGCTAGAAAAGGTCAAGTTCAGGAATTAACAGTTTAACGACAAGCAGGCAGACAGAGGGCTTGGGAGGGCCAAAACTGTCTCCTTCAGAAAGGTCACCAAGATTTGTCCCCTAGAGAAATTTTAAAGTATTCACATTTCTCATGGGAAAAACTGTCATTCCGAGGCTCATGGAAGAGCTCTTATGAACAGTTCATGCTGTGAGGCAGATAGCAAAAAGACTGTTTCAACATACAGAGAAAAGAATGAATAAATAAATCAAGACAGCCTGATTTTTTTCTGAACTCAGTGTTTTATTGCTCAGTGAGTATTAGGAACACTTTGACACATTGCACTTTAGAATAAATTGGCACCTATGACATAATTTAAAAACTTAGTATCTTACAACTCATATAATTGCCACTATAGAGAAAACCCAGAGATCTATCATTTTGACCCAAGATTAAAAGAAAGATAAAATGTTTACATCCTTTATTGTTGGCAGGTGAACTTACATTGTAGAAGGCCCTTAAAAATAGTGAACAGAAACTAACAACCTAAATGCCCTCCAAAAAAATTATATAAAAACAGTATCAGATAAATCACTCCCTTCTTTACACCAGCCTTTTTGCTTTGGTACTTTTAGTACCCAAGTGCACAGTAATTCCCTCATCTCTTTCAAGGAAAAAAAGTTACATGGTCAAGTCTATGCTGACTACTTTGGATAACGAGAGGAGAGACTCCCACACCCCATCCTCAGCGCCCATGCAAACAGCATTTTCATCTAAAGTGACATTGCCTCAGGATTTAACACATCCCAAGCAGTTTATAAATAATAAATGTTTTTTTTTTTTAAAAAAAAGGAAGAATTACTTTGAATAAATAAATGACAGCTGTAATAGCTGCATTTGCTTTGGTGACCAGTTATCCATATGCAGCATAAGTTATCTTCATAAGGCAAGTGATGAGATAGCATAAGTGAAGTCCCTGAGGATCAGCATCTCCGTGTTCAACACATTTGTTTCACAACGCCTGTTAGACAGTCTGGAAAACAATCAGTCCCAAGGCATCTGTTTTTTAATTCTCCAAGCACAGCTGCAGACCACACAATGAATTATTTCTGTACCTCTTCTGCAGGCAGGAATATGTAAATAAAACAGAATACTTAGGTGGTGGCGTGCCATTAGTTCTCCTAAACGTGGACCAAGTGCTCCACCTTGTGTTAGTCCTCAGCACTCACAGCGTACTTCTCGACGCCTGCTCAGTAACTGCAGATCCAGCAGAATAGCTGATGTCTCCTCCTGTCTGTGAACTAGTGTTGTCCATGGTGCCATACGACTGCTGCTCGCTGTGGGCAAGCACCGTCCTTTCTGTAGGCTGAGGACGCAACACCTGGGGGACGTACATCTGAAATCACAAGCGTTAAGAGTTTTAGGAGTCTCTCAAAGTACAGTGCTGGAATAATTCACCCAGGATTACTTTTCCCCTTGACACTCTTCTTTTCATCCTTTTCCCATTCTTCACCTTAACACCTCAGGCCTTTTTTCACCCTGATGGAGGCTTCCTGGTGCAACACTCACCTGCACTTGTGGACTGGCACAGAGGCCTTTCCTTCTACCTCAGTCCTACATCCTTTCCAGTGACGTGGCAAGTAAGACCTGCTACACATCATGACTTTCAAAATCAAAGCAGTGGCAACTGACTGCGTTTGGCAGCTGTCCAGATGTGAGGCTCTGTCTGGTGCAAGGCACAGAACACAGCATACAATGCTGCTGGAAGTAGCATGTCTCAACTACTCCTAAAAAGTCAGCCGAAGGCACTTCTGGAACATCACCTGGGAACAGCCAAGGAGCCCAGCTGCAGAACTCTCAGGTCCCACATGCACAGGGGAAAACACACAGTCCATTCAGCCTTATTTGTCCTACACAAGCTCTTTGGTAAGCAGGGTGAGAAATTAAGTTTTTCTAGGAATTACTAGAGAATATTAGTAACCCTTAACTTCTTACAGAAGGTGTTGGGATGGTTGGTACATCTGTGTCACTTGCTTTATCACCTTGTGCATCTTCTATCTGCAACCAGAAACAGGTGGGAAAGAAGACAGACAATATCAAAATGGTGAGAGAAAACAACACATAGAGATCATAAGTACCTAAAAACCTGCACAGACCGATCAGTGCTGGTACTCTCTCCTCCACTCTTCTTACAGAGAATCACAGAATGGTTTGGGTTGGAAAGGACCTTAAAAAGCAACTATTTCCAATCCCTCTGGTATGGACAGGAACACCTTCCATTAAACCAGGTTGCACAAAGCTCCGTCCAACCTGGCTGAGAACAACTCCAAGGATGGGGCATCCACAGCTTCTTTGGGCAACCTGTTCCAGTGCCTCACCATCCTCACAGTAATGGAGTTTTTCCTAGTATCTAAATCAAACCTACCCTCTTTTCAGTTCAAAGCCACTCCCCTTTGTCCTGTCACTACATGCTCGTGTAAATAGCCTCTCTCCATCTTTCTTGTAGGCTTCCTTCAAGTACTGGAAAGCCACAATTAGGTCACCCCTAAGCCTTCTCTTTTCCAGGCTGAACAAACCCAGTTCTCTCAGCCTTTCCTCATAGGAAATGCACTCCATCCCTCTAATCATCTTGGTGGCCCTCCTCTGGACTTGCTCCAACATGTCCATGGCCTCCCAGAGCTGGATGCAGCACTGCAATGAGGTCTCACCAAGCAGAATAGAGGGGCAGAATCACCTCCCTTGATCTGCTCCCCCCACCACACTGCTTTGGATGCAGCCCAGGATACTTCCATACTGCTCTTTCCTCTCAAATTCAGTTCCTGCAGACACTGACAGACTTTCCTCTGTGCTAAACAGCCTACCTCTACCACAAGGTCTCTTTAGCCATCTTACCAGATGGACCTTTGGGAACAGACATTGCCAGTGAGGAGGCAGGGACAACCCAGCAGAAACAGCTGGTGCTACATCAAGCACAGAGATAGGTGCTGAAAGCTATCAGGTATTCATCACTTACCTTATAATTCAGTGGACTCAGGTACTTAAAACAGCCAAAACAAGTATAAGCCAAGCAAATAGCAATTGTGATGTTGACAACGAGGAAGGTAAACATAGATGTAGGTGCTTTAAACCCTAGGAAAAATATCCAGAGAATACAACATAAAGATATATAGCAGAAAAAAACCTATAAAACCAAACCAAACCTTTACTTATCCTCCCCATTTTCAGAAGACTCACGGAGTTTTTTTGCCCTTATAGGACTGGGCAGCTCACTTCCAGGCACAAACAGGAGAACCTCATTATGCATGAAGCTCCTTGACTGGTAAAACTGCCAAGCAAGGTGTACTCCCAGCTTTCACAGAGGTCAAGAAAGGCTGCTGCAATACTTGAATGATAAACAAGAGCAATTTTTCCTCCTTCTCCCTCAGTGATAGACTCTGGAACCACTTCTAAAATACTTTTATAAATGATCCGTGAAATGTAATATTAATTACATTTATTAACGATGATGGCAGGAAACTGGATGGCTTGCAAACAGCTTAAAGGGTGGGGGGAAAGAATCAAAATGATCTTGGGAGATAAGACCACCCCATCTGCTGTCAGGAATCAAAACAAAACAAAAAAAAAATTAAGATAAAAGTGTATGTAGAAAACTCCAAATAACTAAAATTTGGAAGGAAAAATGAAATGTAGGTATGAGGAGTAACAATCCCACAGTGCTGCACAATACAGCCAATGACTGGAAGATGGAAAGCAGTGCGATGCTGTTGCAAAACATGGGAAGAGAAGAAAATGGAAAAAAAAACCCCAAACCAAAAGGCAAGTATCTGCTACCTGTACAAAATAATTTGGTGCTACTGAGCCTTCAGCTTGAACAGCCTTGTGTACAACAAAACATGGACAGAACTGGGAAGAATCCAAGAAAATGAACAAGAGAAGAAACTGAGTAAATATGAACTAATCTGAAAGGTAAATTTCAGTTCAGAGAGAGTGCAATAAACCTGCAGGAAATGGCACAGTTGCAGCTGCCAGTATGGAAAAAGTTACAATGATTACAGTGACTTCTTATTCTCCAGATCCACTATGGAAATATTCTGAAAAAAATTAATCTTGTTTTGCAGCAAAGATGACCTGAATAAGATACTAGGGAAAAATAAACACCACCACAAAGCGTAGCAGTTTCCAAGCTTCTCCAGTCAAGAGGCAATACCAAGCCTCAAACATTTTTGTGGTAATCCCAGCATATGCAGTGACACAGAATAGAGAAGTTTTACATTTTAGCTGGTTATATAAGCCCTGCACAGATCTGTTCCTGAGGGGAAAAACACCACGCACACATGAGAAACCAAACCAAAAAAGCCCTACAAACATGTCACTCTTCAAACCAAATAGGGAAGTGAAAAAACCTCCCTATAGGTATTCTGGAATGTGCTTCAGAGGAGGTTGTTTCTATAAGCATAGGTTACATCAGTATTTACCCGCTGGTGAGGCGTGTCTACACCAAAGCCAACCTATGGTGTGAACCACAAGGCAAATAGAGGAGATTAGGGAAGAAAAAGTATCCCAGATCAGTTTTTCCTGCCCTGTGTCCTCAGGACTCATCCCTGCCAACAGCTCTAGAGAACCTGGGACTCCAGTGACTATCCCAGGAGATGGGGGTTGAACTGCAGACAGCACCACTGCTTCCTCTGCTGTGAGAGGCCCAGTGGTGCTGCAGGTGATGGATGGATGGATGGATGGATGGATGGATGGATGGATGGATGGATGGATGGATGGATGGAATGAGAGCTGAGGAAGAAAACAGCAACTGAGAAGGAAACAGTTGACACTGGTACAGCCTAATACCTTCCGTGTGCAATCAAGCAGAATTTGATCCTGACTGAGAACTGTGAGAGAGGTCTTTCCAGCCTCCTATTAGTATCAGGAGCAAGAAAACAGAGTATTATCACTGGACTGTGCAACCAGATGGATACACCCATATCAGGCAAACAATAAAAGTCAATGACTAAGCAATCAAGCTTTACACCATAAACTGATCTATTTTGCAGATAAGGAAGCAGAGGACTCTTACCCTTCCTTCCTTCTCTTTGGCACAAGAAGCAGCAATGAAATCAACGGCAATGAAATAAAAATCTCAAGTTCCTACCTCTCAGACTGCCCTGTGCACTGACAAGCCACTGAACAACACCCTGTAAACAGGATCCTCTATGCTGACCCAGCCAAAAGTCATAATCCAGACTGTATTTTCCATTATTAAGGTGTGTGACAAATTATGGTTTTACCACAGATGCAGAACTAGAAAACATTATTATGAAGATTTAGTTTTTACTACACCAGGATTTCCTTCATAACAATTAGAGGTGCATCAGTTGCTGCATGTTTGGAGTTGATTTTTCTAAAGTATGCTCTAGAAATTCTCCTGTTAGAGGACACAGATTTGCTGGTCTTCCTGGTTTCAATGGCAACTTGCAAAACAAGGGAAAAAACAAGCACTGAAACATACCAGTAATGCAGGAACATCTGCTCAAACCCAAGGACAGCCCGAAGCAATAGCTCCAAATGACCTTTACATCCACAAGGAGCTTTCCCTATAGCTTTAGCTATCCCTGAAGTTAGATGACAGCCTGTCAACAATACCTTTCTCATTTACTGGCATGCTAGAAAAACACAGTGCATGGTCATTTGTCATCAGGGCACAACAAGGTTAGATATCAGGAGCTTTTTTCCCCAAGAAGGGAAATTCAACTCCTTCAGCACCACTGACAATCCCATTCCATTCCCAATGCTTCCTCCTGTATCATGGATAAAAAGCCATAAGCTGTCTCCTACCTTCTCTGACATGAAAACTGTTGATACACCACAGCCAACACAATCAATGACCAGTATTTGCAAAATACAGAATGTCCCTATTTTTAAAATAAACCTCACACAAAACATGAGGCTTTAAAGTGCAACATGGGAAAGAGAGTCACCATCTCACTGCAGTCTTCCATGTAAAGTTTGATGGATGATGCAGAACACTGTATGACTAACAACAGAAAAAGAAAAGCTAAAATGTTGGCTAAGTGGCAGCTGTACAACCAAGGCAGTAGCCAATTCACTGGGGCAAATTAAACTTACACACAGGCTACACAAATGCAGGTAGTGAAGCCAGAGGCCATCTTACTACAAAGAGCTAATTCTTAATAGATTTTTTTTTGTTTATGTAATGATTTTTACTGTCTGTCACTCCCAAAGTCCAACTGGCCAATTCAAACTCTACGGACTTAAGGAATCTCCTGTAAACTGAAGAAACATGGAGCTCCCATGCTAACAGTTAACATATCAGCCATCTCCATCGAAGTATCTTACATAAACTTGTGTAAGCTGCAAATCTTGTAGAGTTCAATGCCACAGGTAACACCATGACTTTCCCTCATGGAGGCAAAAAGAAAAGCCCAGAAAGCTTCTGAAACTTCACATCTAATTGAGGGAGGCTGACAAGAGAGCTGGGAGCAGCTTCAGGGTGGAAAAAGGTAATACTTACCTAGCCGCAAAAATGAATAAAAATAGAGCCAGAAAAGGCAGAGGATTGGAGCTGCAAGGGCCTGATTCACAGCTGCAAAGTGCATCTTTTTCTCCAGCTTGGCAGGGAGATAGGCATAGTAAAGGTTATGACGGTCAACCATGTGCTTCAGGAGTATGTATATTAAACCTGGAAGAGAAATGGGAGAGCCCAGCAGAGGTGGTTGGAGACTTGATAAAAAGCAGCAATTCTGTCAGGAGATCTACACTAAACAAGTGACTGAAAATCTACATACCAGTGGTGGATACAGCCCAAATATGAACAGGGTATAGCTGCATGACAGCACCTGCTCCCCAGGATGTTGCACCCCCATCCCTCCCCTCTCCACACACTTCTCTCTGTGGCGCTTTTTGTGCTCCCGGGGAGAACCCAGAGCTCCTTCCTAGTGCTGGCACATGAGGCCAAGCCAGTAGGGAAGACTCGCTAACTCCTCTACCACTGTAGTGGTAAGGAAGAAAGGTCTGACAGTGGCTCAACTAGCCACTCAGCCTTCAGCACTTTCAAGTCAGTTATTCCTCACCCCAAAAAATCAGCCAGCAACCGCTGTGGCAGCTATGAATTCCAACAGCTCTATATGCAGTAGCACATTCAGATATTCACAACTGCACACAGAATGAAATGTAAGTAAATATCAATTACATTGTTACATAAAAATTGGCCACATTCTCCCAATAATAAGGTTGTTGATTAAACCAGTTCTGAACAATATCTAATTTAGATAATTATCTTGTATCTAGCTCTGTAATGTTTTGAATTAGAAAACAAAAATCCCAACTATATAAAATTATTTAGTACTGCTTATGTCTGATAAATAGATCTCAAGTGGAAATATCTGTGGCTGTTGAAATTATTCTATGTAATTCTTATGACAGTCTAAAATCTCTGTGAATGAAAGATGAAATAAAATAAGACAGATCATGTCACAGTCACTAAAGATGGACAACTGTCCATGAGTTCCAGACAGATTGCTAAGTTTCTTGCATACCCCTACAGCATTTAATGGCTGGATACAGGAAGAAGGAGGTAATCAAAGCCAGATATATAGGCAGCTTGAGGCAGAAATGTTGTTTCATTCACGGGACAGAGATAAACCAACTAAACAACTAGTCATTTGGAGTCATTTTGGATTTGGAGACTTTCTCAAGGTCCTGTAGGACTGTAGCACCATCTACACCACAGAGCAGCTGTGTCCACCCACTTGCCCTGAACTCTGACTTAACTGGTTTTCTAAGCCAGCAAAACTACCAGAGTGTACAGCATTTTGGTCAAAGGGCAGCTATGGGGTTCACCAAGACCATGTCCCAGCAAAGCAGCCAGCATGTCTTTAGGTCACATGCCTGTGGTCAGCACCACGGATCATACAGCTGTCCATAGCACAGTGATGACCACAGCCCCTTTCCTTATCCTCATCCAGGATGTGGACTGTTAGATAAACGGTTTGCAACACAGAAGAGCTGCAGTAGTGCAAAGGACAGGTAGCTTTCTAGTCTGTTCCTGCTGGACCAACACACTTATTTTTGTGTATTGGTCCAGCTGTGATGTACATACATCAGCCAAACTTCAGGACAAAAACCTAAAGGATTTGGGGATCAGAACGCCTCAAGTAAAGTTTGGCTGCTTAAAGTGGACTTCCAGGCTGGGTACCCTCTGCAGTTTACTTCTCCCAGACCTCAAGAACCCAGAGCTAAAAACAATCCCCTCATACCCAAAACCTACTTGAAGCCCTAGAGCCACAACCAGAGCCAATACACTCAAATTTGAGAAATAAAATAAGCATCTAGGAGACATTAAACACACTTTCAGCTTCTAAAGAGCTATGTAATTCACCATCTTCCACACTCTTTTCCACAAGAAAGAAAGGAAACTTGGATCCATGTCCTAAGGATTATCAGCATTTAAACTGGAATAAGAATGCAGAGCTGGGCCTTCCAAACCTCCCACATTCCCCATCTCACTCTCACAGTGCCCACAGCTCATTGGAAAACTTACCAAATGGGACAATGATGGGACATGTGATGCTGTAGGCCATGATGACAGTGAACACACACAGCATCCAGGCATACATTGCTCCAAATTCATATTCAAATGCTTGTTGCTAGGAAAAAAAAGAAAACACCCAAAACTCTCAAGTCATCCATCAATGTGTCAGGAGATAAGAATAGACTCACTAACGCAGCAATTCACCTTCTCTTATTCTTTCTGTGAGAGATCAGTTATTTCCCTAAGAGGCATAAATTACATAATTAGATGAAGCATTATGCATTTTAAGTATCTGTACATACAGAGAAGATGCTGCCTCTTCCATTGTCTCAAAGTAATTCCCTCAGCAAATCCATTTGCATCTATGAGAAGCAACTCTTTAAAACCACAAGACAGAAAATAATTGTGCCAAACCCAGAACCTTCATATCACTGCAGATTCCATTGAAAATGTACTGTTCCTTGTGCTGGCTTTTGTAATAGGGAAAGCTCAAGATATGAAAGCCTTGGTGTAGTAGTATTCCCACTTTTGCCTCTTGGGATGAGGAAATCTGTATAAGCCATTTTAACCAGAGCACGGGGGTAACACAGGACAGAAGTGAATGTTTGAAAGAATCCTTTAAAAATGAAGCCCACCAATCCATAAACCAACCCCCCCGAAACAACTACAAAAACAAATAAACACCCACAAAGGAAGAAGAAAAAGAAGAACAGGGAAACAGGGGCAGCTGTATAAAGGCTTAAATTCCCATTGTAACACCTGGAATTTCCAGGTGCAAGATGACATACACCACCTGGAAATGAAAATCCACCAGTTAAGATGGAGTACAGGTAACAAGTATTTATGTTGCTAGGTGTGTGTTCAGATTAAGGTTGTACACATCTGTGGGCTGACAGATGAAACTAACTATAGACAGATTTGAATTAAAAACTCTCTGAAGTTTAGACCACAAGCTAAAATCAGAATCCTATAAAATCCAAATCATAAAACTCTTGACTTTGAGCTATGAAAAGAATAATACCTGAAGTTCAGAGCTTGGGTTTTGATTTTTGATCATATCTGACTTGAATAAATACCTCCCCACTATCTGTGCTGAGAATGAAGGGAATATGAACCTGCCATGGATAAGCGAAACAAAGGCCCCAAAAAATCCCGTCAGGAGATGAGAATTAATATTATGAAGGATGGAGGCTCCAACTGTTTCTGAGAAGGATCAAGCACTTAATTTTCTCTGGCTGAGGAGAGGCTCTCATACCTGTTTGATATTTTTCCTTTCTGCTGTGGACTTGGCCATTATCATGCGCATGGTGTAAAGGATGAGGCCCGGCAGGCGCAGCAGCTCCATCCCATTGCCAACAAAAGCAGAGGCAATCACATAGTTCACAAAGAAGGCTCCCTGGTCAGGCAGAAAGACACATCTGCGAGGAAAGACAGCAGACACTGACTGGAAAACAGACAAGCAAATACCGCATGCATGCAATGGATGCCTAAGCACTAGACACCATAGGAAGTGGCTGGAAGAATTCTGATAATCTTGTTGAAAAAGAATACTGCATAGCTATAAATGCAGTGAGTGTAGCATGTAAGAGCCCTGCTGAGTTGCAGTTCAGATGAGGAATAAACTATTCACAAAAAGATTTAGCAGTCTGATGGGTTGCTGATAGCAGACAAGAGCATCATTTGATGTCTGCAACAGCAACCTGACACAAGATGACATAAGACTGCAATAGAATAATTGTCTCCTAACTTAGTAACTCCTAATTGTCTTCCTGTCACTGATTTTGAAACAGCAATTGGAAACCTATGACCCAATAATTGCATTCTATTCTTTTCCTCCAGCCACAATCACAGAGCTTAAAATAACCAATATCTGCAAATTTACAATACTGGTGCAAAAACATATATGTTGTGAAAATGAAGAGTCACTGGATTTCAGAAAGAGAACTGCTGTGGCTATTTGGTCTCACTGTAATCCTTGGGAAGATCTCCTGTCTGTGATATACAACAATCCTCAGTACATTTCCTGGTCCCCTCTCACCTCCATTATATCATCCCATCCTGTCTTGTCACCTACTAACTTTGTGAAGTTTGGGGAAAATATCTGTCTCTTTATTGAAAGTTTGCATACATTAGCTAGCAGGAAAAAAGTATGGATTTTTTCGTAGCAAAATCACTTGCATTCTTTTCCTCTTGTTCAGAAGCTCAACATCATCCCACCACAGAGCAGCAACCCTGAGCAAACACTAACCAGGGCTAATCAACAGCAAAAAAAAAAACAGTCCTAAGTATCCCTTTAGCAAAGGGTTGCCAATACTTACTCCAGCCTAACTGCAGAATCAGATGATTCTCTATCAAACAGCCATCGGAAAAAGAAATCAAGGCTGAAAGAAAGATGATTAATGTAATTCAGTCTCCAACAGCTTAATACTGTGTAAAATTGCTTCTCTTTTTAAATAGTTAAAATCAGGATAGTGGATAGAGAGAATTTAATCAAATCATCTGAGCATTACTTTAGCTTTATCACAGTTACTGATTGCTAGACATAAGAAAAAAAAGATAGAATCAAACAGAACAGAAACATCTACTTCATACTAAAGTTTTAATGATTCTTTTTTAACAATTATTATACAGATAGGACAAATGTATGTCACCCAGTTAGCCAGGGAAACAGACAAATACTCTAAAGGTGGAAAAAAAAGGACAACTAACTCAAAAGACATGGTCAGGAACCTGGGTTCTCATGTATGATGGGGAGTATGGGCAACTTTCAATTATTCATTGATCTTACAAGGTCTTAAATCTCTTTGTAGAAAGTCGGGCTTTGGGAACTTTAAGGGCTCTGATGTAAAATGAACATTGAAATCTAATACATAATGACAATATAATCACACACACTGGAGGGAGTGGGTGTACATCAACTAGAAAACACAAGGAAGATGTTTCATAACAAAAATACTCAACCATTACTTTGTTAAACTATGACTCTTTACCTGGTCAGACCAAGGGAAGGCAGAATCAATACCATGAAGATCAAAAATATGTAGACTTTATGCATCATTATTCTGTTCTCTGATGATCTACCAACACAAAAAGTCACTGAGTAAGAAACTCATATGAAAGATTTCCACATATAAAGGATCTTGCCCAGAGAACGTCAGCACCCCTCAGACTTCCAGCTTCCCCTACCAAATCACATTGCTACAACACACTCACTGAACAAACATCTTCGAGATATTTACCAATTTGGACCAAGCAGACTTTTGGTATCTTCTTGGGTATGGAAAACATTTATGAATGTTATACTGGACTCTGGATTAGCATCACTACAGGTCTGCACCACAAGCACAGGGCTGTGCGACAACCACAGCTAGTCCCTCACCCACAGATCCTCGCTCTTCCAGCAGCTTGTAAACAAACAGCCCTCCAAGTGTCATGCCAAGAGGGATTAGGCAGTTCGTAAAAGAGCACCACTGCCAAGAAACCAGACACTTACACAACCTACCTGACTGTCCTTGCCAAGCGTCAAGTCTTCAGGAACAACATGTCACCACTAATGCTACACCCCTACTACAGTAGCAGGAACATTGATCTGGTGACACACTGTTGCCAGGAAAGTGCAGTGGTCACTGTAAACAATTCAGACTGTTAAAGGTGGTATCTGATAGGGCTTTAGAACCACAGAGGTTTTGTCATAGGATCGTGTAATGCTTGGGCACTGTGAGATATGTCAGTGTAACTATACCAATGCTGGGAATCAGATCTGTGAGCACTAGTGACTTTGATAAACTATTTTGACTGAGAGGGCTCAAAGCTCACGTGTGCAGTGTAACAACAAAAAAAGAAAAAAAGTTGTTGAAAAGCATACAACTCTGATGAATAAACAGTAGATTCTGGATATGATGTCTTAGAAAGGAATGGTACAAAAATTCAAAAGTAGAAAAAAACCCCTGACCATAGAATATAAAAACAAACAGAAGAAATGTTCTGCATATATATCCATGAATCTACAAGATTCATGGATAAAGATTGAGCGAAGTTGAGTGAAGCTGGGACTCAGCATGCTTTTATCTGACTGTAGGTAAACTGGGCATCAAACCTGGTATTCCAAAGTAAGCTGTGCTGAGTTCTCCACGTCAGCAGCACATCAGTGGGCTTGACGTCTCTGGAGTGCTCTGGTTCTATCTGAAAATCTCGTTATCGACACATCTGCTGGGCCTTGGTGCCATAGATCTTCTCAGATCACCACTAACAGCATCCAACAGCAACTGAGTTGTGCACCAAGAGTTACCCCCAGACCATTTTTGTCATGCCAAACAATGAAAAGATGGATGCCCTTTTTATAAGTAGCATGGCAGGAGTCGGAGCACTTTCCTTCAAGTGGGACTCGAGTTCTGTGATGTACTTAGCCTGGAGGGGTTCCAAATTCCCATGTCCTATTTGCCCAGAGAGCAAGCCAGTTATGGGATCAGAGGCCCTTCCCAAGCTCCTGTTGAAGCTACACCACCTGAGCCTGCTCATAAATTTTTTCTGACTAAACAGGAAGAGGAGAGGGGTGGGGAGCAGGGGGAAGTATATGCAAATCATGTGGTTAGATTGCACTTGCTGTGTGGGTTACAAAGGACTTAAACACCAAAGTGTAGTTATAACACTAGAAAGAGACAAGACCGTGACACTGCCTGCTATGAGACACCCATGAAAGATAAACACTTTCTTCATTTATTTTAGTTATTCAGCTGGAAAGGTAAAAATAGAGGAAAAGTTTGCTTACTTTGTCCAGTGGGACTCCAGCAAAGTTGAGTAATAGACAATTGTTGGTAGCAAAGCTGAGAAGGACCAGAGCAAGAGCGTTGGGAAAAACTGACTGACAATGGGATTCTATTGGGGGAAAACAGAAAGAGTAAGTATTAAAAACATTTTAATGCAGTTGTGGTGGAACAGAGACCACAATATTTAGCTTTTTGTAAATTATAGCAGGATGAACTGGGGAAGTTATATTCAGATATTCTTAAACTGAGTAGCGAGTGCTTAGCACTGGCATGCAAGACAAAAAAAAAAAGTGGGATTGGGAATTAAATTCCATGAGTGCAGTCTCACAGGCAGTTTTTGTGTCATTTGCACTAACTTGGGTAAGTATTTAAAAAGAACAGTTTGCAGGAGACTTTAGCTGCAGTCAGACTAGGATGAGATATATATGCCATCTTGTTCTGAACCTAATAAGCAAAATAAAAGCATTTCACCTCAGAGTTTAAAATCTGAATTCCTCCCATCTTATCATAAAAATCAAAATACAAGTTGGACTTGAAATTCCATTTCTTGAAAAGTTACCGATTACAAAATTTAGAATTATCTAAACATGGAATGCAAATTTTTACCACAAACAAATATATAAATATAATAATATAAAGTTTCAGATGAAATTACTTCAGACTACTATCCAAGAATAAAAGAGGGCTAAGGACCCAGTTTCTGGATGTTTCATGAAACAAACCTGGGAATTTCAACTGAATTTAACTTAAAGATGTATAGTAGGACAATGAAACAATGTTTATCAGTTTCCCAACGTTTTGGTTTGATACATCAAACACATGGCAGTACTCACATTAAGGTAGTGAATAGGTTTAGTGACGTTGAACTTGTCCATGGTTGAGATGATTATGGAAGGAGTAGTAAGAAAAAACAGCACAATAAAAAGAAGCAAATTGATGCAAGCCCATCTAAACCACCATTTCAGTCCACGCACTGAAAGATTTTTCCTGGAGAAAAAAGTAAAAATAAAAAGGACATTAAAGCAAGCAAGTAAGCATTTGCTGCTAAAAAGGGTATATACTATCTGTCAAGTAGCAGGTGGCACTGCTTTTTGTAAACTGAGCTTTCAAAGTTATGTAACAAAGCACTACACAAGTTCCAGTTGCTATAAGAAATAAAGAAAACTGCAACCTCTCTTGAATGATTACATAAATTGTGCTTGCAGAAGGACATACTTAGTCTGTCATTACACAGTGTCCAATGGAATCAAAGTTTGGGATGAAACACTTCTACTGTTCAGTAATACAGAAGTACTAAACAAAGACAGAACAAGAAGAGACGGAAGGGACAGAACTTCTGCAAGGAGAATAGCTACCTGAGGCAGAATCTACCAAGAAACTGTGATTTTCAAAAGAAAATAATTTACAAACACTGCATCCCTTTCTGCTATATTAAGACAGAAACCATAGATTTTAAACATGTAAAGTTCCTAAGTGTTATCTGAAGTGGTTCCCAAAAGGAATGATTTGAACTCCAGCCAAAGCCAAGCATTTAGAAGAGCCAAAACAAGGATACAGAGGCTCAGTAACACAGAGACAGACATTAAGAAGCTTAGGGGAATTTTTTTTTTTAACTTTGGGGTGGCAAAACTCTAGTCAGCCTCAGAAAAGCCTCCCCAAGGTCAATGAAGAACATCAGTGATGAAAGTAAAGAGGCAGATCAGCCACATTCAAACACTATATGAAGTCTTAGTTTAGGGCTAAATAAAAATGCTCCCAGCCCTGTTTCTCCTACGCCCATTCTAAAGCTACATTATCATCAACAAATTGATGTAAGACAGGATTCTTACCAGCAAATATTCTCAGGATAAGGAGCATATGTAACCTCCCAGTTTGACACACACAGCTCCTTGCTGTAGGATGATGGCTGGGGCTCTCCTTTACACTTAACACTCTGACATTTGCAGGCATTGAAGTCCTTAAGGACGCTGTAAGGAAGAAGAGGATTTTTCCAATTTTTTATACCTGAAAATGCTGAATATTTAATAAGAAAGACTGGGAACAGCGATAAAGGTTTCTTTATTTCAGTAACTTGTGATCAAGATAGTACTTAAATGACAATGTAACATATTTTGCATTAATGACAAGTACATAAACAGTTGCTACCACAGGTCTTTGAGATCTGTTTTGCTGGAAACCAAAACCAGTCTTGGTTTAAACTGCTCACTGTTTCTACCAACATGAACAACTGTATTAAAAAAAAGGTAAGAACATAAATCAAAGCCTGAGAGTATCAGAAAAAGATAAGACAGTTCCCTGAACACATCTTTACATAATTACAGTTGTTTTAAAATGAAAGTGGACTAATGAAATCAGAGTGCAGACTAATCATTTACACTAGTATCAAATCCAGCTAATTCTCAGAAAAATTTTTAGCATGCTGTTATTCTTACAGTTCAAAATGTTAGCCTCTTTCACCCACCCTAAAATAATCACAGTACTTAAATCTATCTTCCAATATTATGAGTGGACTGACACTCAATGTATTTAAAGAAAATTTAGACATGCCCAAAATAAATGCTGTCCAAGATTTCTCAAAGGACAGCAGCAGAAGGGTTAGGCATACATTCAGAGACTATTCTATTACACTAGCATGGAACACAGTCTATTTTATATTTAAATGGGTAGACTGTAAAATCTGTGAACGTGCTGGTTTCTCGACTGTGCTCTTAACATAAAGAAGACAAAGAACCACACACATGAACACCAAACAAACAAACACAGCCCCCAAGCCCCAGATCTTTACCTTACCAGAATTCAAGTAGTGATGTCAAATTGCTGGCATCTTGCAGCAGCAAGTATTTAAGAAAGTTAATTATTCTGTGACAGTTTATTTTTAAAAATCCATACAGAGCAAGTTTTAGCCATCATTAAACAAGCTTCTACAACTAGCTGGCCTCATGAACCTCAGTTCTGGCTTCCTGTTTTCCCATCCTAGTTCAGGGTCTGTGGAGCAGAGCACCCTAAGGGCAACAAGTAGCCTTCTAATTTGATGGGAGCCTCAGCTTCACACATAATCTAATCTAATTTTCCAGGAAATGGAGTCCACCACATCAATTTCAAGATAAATAAACAAAAATCTTTTCAGGTCTTGATAATCCAACTCAGGGATGTCTGCAGTGGAACTCAGAACACATGCCCAAGGAGAGACTACCCCATCAAAATTGTACACAACACATCAGCAGCTAGAGAAGGAACTTCAGTGCTTAGTTCTTCTCTTAGTTTCACATCTCAAAATGTTATTTCATTACAAAATCAGGAGAGAAGGCAGATTTCATCATACAATCACTACTCAGTTAAAGAGTAGCAAGCAAAACTGTGTCCAACATACCAAATTCTTGCAAGAAATTCTACACCCTGGACTTCCTTGAAGAAAGCCTGAAAGACTGACTTGAGAGTCAAAAGAATGCAGACAATTTAAATGAGAGAGGCTCTGAAGAATAAAAAGAGCATGATGTGTTATGCTGTAATACAAATATTTTTCTGCTTCCCTTTACCCACTTGGTGTTAGTGAAAGATGCTCCCAGTGTCAACAGAAAACGAGAGGCTACATGCATTTGCCTCTACAGATAACTGAATAAAAAAAATACTGAACAACTTCTGACATTAGGTCTACACATATATCTGTCACAACAGGTAAGAGAGACACAAAATGTATATCTATCACCTGTGGCCAGGTCAGTCACTGAGCCTACACTGCTGAGATGGCTAACTAGCAATGCAATTTGCACCCACTCTGATAGTTTGGTCATTGTACCATTTGCACAATAGAAAACAGAGGGATCAGTAACTCATATTCAAGAGCCAATTAGTCTGGCCTACTATGATGGACTGACCCTACACTGCTGGACTGAACCCCACACAGAAGAGAAAGGCTCCTTATCCCAGTAAATGTCCTGAGCCTTTTAATCCCTTTGATAGTTCTTTCCCTCAAAGCAGAGAGACCAAAACGCACACTTTAGGGAAAACTTACCGGAAAGCAAAGCAGACAAAATCCATTGAATGGTAAAAAGAAGAAAGGAAAAAGAGCCAAGATAAGCAAACAAGGGACACAAACAAGAGATCATCTGTACTATTATAGTTAAAAGAGAGCAAACAAGACAGAAGACAAAACTTACTAGGTTGCCATGGATTTCTCTTGAAATGTTACAAAAGCCATTCCCAGCGGGTTATTACGAACAGCTTGTTCCTCTTTTGAATATTCTTCCATCAGTTCATTTCTAACTTTGGTATAATAATCTACAGCATCCTCCTGTCAGGAAATTGATGACTGTTACATCCAAGCACCAGCTGGCTAATATCTTCATTAACATACAGCTTACACAAACCACAGTCTCTCTTCCTCATACTACTTCCACAAATTACAAATCATGCCACAAGGCGAAGACAAAAAAGCAGGAAAATTTTCTTGTACTTAAATTTTGCACTAAGATTACGTTTCAAAAGTTTCGGGGAACTCCTTTTCCATACAGTGTAAGAACATGATGGATGAGCTGTTGGCAATGAATGACTACAGAGTTTTCTGAAGCTCAATGAGACATCACACAAAAACTATTCTCTGCCCTTCTAACAATCTACCTGGCCATAACTAAAAAAGAACACAATCTCTTACCCTTTCACATCCTCTCATTTCACAACAGCAGAATTGCCCACATGGCTTAGGGTTGATTTGGACCCGCTTGGCATACTTCTGATCCAGGTGTTCATAGTAAGTCAGGCTCTTTTCTGCCTGTTTTCTGGGCAGAAAACAGAAATCCATAACAATTTGCAACAAAAAAGTATAAACATCAGGCTTAAGAAGAACACAGTCCCCAGGAAAAAAAGTTATTGCAAGGATTGATAGCTCAGTCTCCGAAGATATTTACATACAGTTTATTTAGGTTATATATATATAATTTATTCTCAAGTCACTAATAGCATTATACAGCCTACAGTTATAGTGAGGTTCCATGAAAAAAAACCCAAACAACTACAATGCTACTCTTGATAGCCCCAAAAATAAAGCTTGTCTCTCCTGAGATCATCAATCTGGCCAAAGAAGCAGGGTTAACAGCTATCAATTCAATAGTTCAGTTTTTCACTTAGTTCTGCCTGACAATAAATAACCAACTGTACATACATAAATAAAAAATCAGCCAGTCAAAACTTAGCTTATGCAGCACACCACATACCACATCTACAATAGACAGGCTGAACCCCACAGCTCCCCTTAAAACACAACTGAATCTAACTGAAGTCCAGACCAGCACTCTAAGAGCAGAGTTCATCTGTAGTATGTGCAAGGTTAGTACTGCTGATACATATTGATTAAGGACTAGCAAAACATTTGTAAAATTATTCTAAAGTCATGCAGATTACAAAAACAAGTACCTTTTTTTGAATAGGTAAATGAGCTTGGCTACGTCATAACACAGCTGGACCTCCAGCACAGTGCAAGTTGGGTAGGCATCCCTGAAAGGAAGCAGCACATGAGAACAATAAGAACAGAAGGTATAATGAGGAAATGAATGGAAAGTGTGGATACACAGCCACTTTCTCATATTTTGATTTTAAGATCAGCTAACTAACTTTACTGAAATACAGTTTTTTCTCAATGCTGGCTAAGGAGTAAGATATGTTTTTAGAACACAGATACACTATAATATGAATTTTAAACTGCAAAATTCAAAAAATGCATCTGCTTGGTCAGGTAAAACTGCTAGGACAATTTTAAATCTCCTGTTCCAAATAAAAGATGGAGAGAGGCTTTTTACAAGGGCATTTACCGACAGGACAAGGGAGAAGGGCTTTAAACTGAAAGAGAATGGTTCAGATCAGGTATTAGAAGGAAATCCTTTACTCTGAGGATGGTGAGGTACTGGAACAGGTTGCCCAGAGAAGCTGTGGACTTCCAGCCCCACCCCTGGAAGCATTCAAGACCAGGTTGGATGGGGCTCTCAGCAACCTGGTCCAGTGGAAGGCGTCCCTGCACGTGGAGGGGGGTTGGAACCAGATGATCTTTAAAGTCCCAGCCAACAAAAAACATTTTATGATTCTAATGGCATTAGTCAAGCATGGAACTTACATGAAATGGCCTTGTATTGTCTCTTCATTTGCATTTTTTGGAATACCAGTTATAAACAACGTGCACCTAACCTGTGAGAGAAAATGCAAGTCAAATTTTGAGAAATCACATCATGAAAGAGAAAACAAGAATATAAGGAAGGCAGACACACAGCACAAATAGCTGTGTAGTAGAGGGCAAAAAAAAGGAGGAAATTTTGATTTTGGTGGGAGCTGCATGTATTTAAGACAGCACCTTCTCCATTGGTAACAGGTTACAGCAAAATTTCACAAATCCTTCCCCCATTCCCTTCTCTCCATCCATTTTCAAAATTCCCTCAGTAGAGCAATGCTTTTGGTGAACTTCTTCACATTTATGTCACATTCCAGCAATCAGGAGCCACCTTAACAATTTGCTTTTTTAGCATTATCCACTGGCAAACATGCTCTGTGGTTTGTTTTTTTCACCCCAATGGAGAAACTTACTATGTTTTCTTCTTTATAAGTGACATACTTCATGTGATGTCTCATGAAAACAACAGTCAGAATCAGGTAAACAACAGCAAAAACCGTGTGCAGCCAAAGAAGATTATTTCTGTCAGACAAAATGTTATGAACATGAGAAACAGAAAGAACCAACTGTCCAACTGATACAAGTGGCTATCAAAATGCTGATCAGAACCTCTCATTGAACACAAAATAGGAAAAAAAAGTAGTTACTGGTAGTCAGTCATGCCTATGCACATGACTTGGACAGCCAATAGGGAGGGTTACCTGCTTATCATACTATTCTGTGGATAATGAACCTGCAAAGAAAACAGATATTCTATGACATGGACATATTTAGGAAGTTTTTGGCTTGCACTTTCCCATTCAGGTGGCCAATAGCACACATGATGCTATTTGCCAAAATGGTTTTAATTTGCCTTATTATTTACTGTGCTGAGTGTCTACTTGAACTCTGCTTGAACACAATCCTTACTCGACCTGAAAACAGCCTCAACACGGTGGTTTCTGATAGCTCCTTCTTCGAAGTTTACAGAGTTCTGTTCTGTGAACAGTTCTCCAGTTTTGTAAAGAGCATTAATAATTACAATTAACCTGAAATACAGGAATCTATTTTACAGACAAAAAAAAGCCAACCACCAAGCAAGCAAAAAACTTCCCTCTAGTTACTAGGTTTCATAACGTGGTTATAAAAATGAAGTGCATTGGCAGAAACTCTACTGGACACAGAACCATGGATGGATGTGGCTTGATCAAGTAATAAACCAGAAGACTTGTGCAGTTTTCTGTTTCAAATATTTTACAGACTACTTTTAAAACACATAGAAATAATTTTAATTGTAATCTCAGATGGGAGAGATATGCACACACATAAATCTGAGGTAAGGGAATTTAAATCATCTGAGTTACACACTGTAGTAAAGCTGTCAGCTTTACTTTCCCTCTGAAACATGGTTTCTCTTAAAGAGGAAATTTCTGAAAATAATATCACTAGATGTGCAGTCATTAGCCAAGAGAAATACGTGGTGTAAGAAGTGAGAGCTAAGAGAGTAGAAGCCAAGACTCAAGATTTGTTATCAGCACTGTAAGTGCACAGCCTGAAGCAGAAGGTATCTCAATTTCAGTCAATGAAGCATGAACAAGTTACTCTGACCCCAGGAGCCATGCTGCAAGTATCAGTTCTTGTGCTTAGAGACCATGGCAGGGCACTGACACAAGCATAAAGGTACTCTGCAAGACTGACTTACCCAGTTTGTAAGTTCACTATAGTTGTTCTTCCAAAACTATAGGGATCTTTATCTAAGAACACAAAAAAAGACAGCACAATTAGCTGGTGCAACATTCACAAGTAAACTATCAGAAAGTCAGCTTTTATTCTACTTTTTAAAGATGTTCATGTATTTCTTTTTAAAGCTGAGCAAGCTCATTGATAAAAAGATTGAAAATCATAATCAATGCTGGTTTACTCTGTATTGCATTTTAAAGTTGGAAAAAAGCCCTAGTATTATACCATGTTCAAGCCATCAAGAGAAGCACTAGATGGCCTGAAAAATCTGACCACTACATCTTTGCAGCCATTCCCTTTCCCCCTTAATGCCCATTAGCAACACTGTTTAGGGATTGAACATATCTCCTTCACATTTTCCTTCCATCTTATCTGATTTCTTATCTCAGGCTTTTAGGCTGCATTAATTCAGTGTTGACAAAACAGTGTTGATAACCTTGCTAAGGTCAAAAATGAGAGCGTTTATATGACATTATTTCTCTAGACTGTCAAGTATTTTAAAAAATGATAAGACAAGTGAGTGAAAATTGAGTAAATGTTCACAGGGGAAAAAGAGTTAAGTGTATCTGAGAAAGTAAACAATCCTCTAGCACAGACTGTTAAACCACTTTGCAAGTTAAGTCACCACAACTGAAAGAACTGCATATGCACAAAATCAACTTACAGTGGAAGGGGAGGGACACTAAAACTTTGTTTTTCAGCTGTATTTCCTAGGATGACAAAAGTATATGCAGAAAAACAGAAGCTGTATTCTTCTGCTTTACAATGCCAGCCATACTCTGCCATTTGAACTAACAGAGAGCATCTACTGGTACCCAAAACAATACAAATTTTATCAAATTATAATTAGAGAAGGACAGTGCACACAAATTGATGCTTATTACAAAACCCATTTGGGTATAAATACACAGGTAGTAGCTAGACCAGAAGTGAGAACACTAAGTCTTTTGAAGGCACCAGAATCTCTCTCTCTGCTTTACAAAGGAGGCGAAGACATCAGCTAGGGCACCAGCTGTGATAAATCTGATTCCTTGAAACCCAGGATACCGGCTGAGAACAGAGAAATGGAAAGCAAGGAAGGAGAAGTGACTGTGCAGTGATCAAGGGTCCTCTGAAATTACAAAAAGAGAAAAGAAATGCACAGGGGAAAAAAGATGGTCTTCAAGAAAGCCAATATTAACATAAAATATTAATAAATTAATAAATAAAAAGAGAATTGCCAAGAAAGAGCTCATAAAAGGGAAGTCAGAGATGGAAGTTCCATAGGACAACAATAAAAAAAGGAAGAGGTAGAATGTATCCTATTAAAGAGGAGGCCTAAGTCACAAGGTTCTTAAAAACACAGGCAGAAGTAAACTGAAAGCAAAAACTAAGGCACATTATTAAGGCTAACAGAAGATAATACAGGAACAAAGATCAGCAAGACCACTACATGAAGTAAGATGCAATTGTTATGGTATAAGAACACACAAAACAAAGCCAGTGCTCTGCTCAAGAGCTTCTTAGAAAACCAAACAAATTGTTGCTTTTTTTCCCATCACTATCCACCAAGAGGATCAACTATGAACAACTCTGTAAACATGACCTTGACAAGACTGATACACAGTCAGGTACAAAATGGGCTTATTATCAAATACAGAAGAATGTATAAACAGGATTTAACAGAGTTCTCACTCAGAGAACTCACTATTCCCAGCAGCAAAGTGAATGACTGGCTAGAGGACATGATTCTTGTATTTGTTGAGTCTGAATGAATAATGGAAATAGGTAGGTGCCACACTGGAAGACATAACCAGGCCTAGACTGCAAGAAACATGAGATAATTCTTTGTCTAGTCAGCATTGATAAAGTCTCTGCAAGAGGATTTGTCCAGTTCTGAGACACAAATCAAGGCAGAAAGGAACAATGGGGGACAGTCTAGCTAGATTAATCACAAAAATTCTAGGCATGGCTGATGATTCTGTGATCAGCCAAATGGAAAACATTTCTCATTAATGACCATATTAACTGGTCCAGTTTATGAAAAAGAGGAAAAAACCCAGATGAGTTTATAATCCTCAAGCAGCAAGGCTTTTGCAAAGAAGTAAAGAATAATCTATTACCTCCAGTGACAAGTCAAAAAAAAAAAAAGTTTTTAAATAGCAGCAAAAGAGGTTCAGACTGAGTACCAGAAAGAGATTTCTCAGCTGTGAAGGTGGTTTCCATTGGCATTCACCACCAATAAAAATCATAATGAGTGCTCAGATAAACACCAATTAAGAGGGCATAGGTAAAGTTAATCCTGCCTTAAGCCTTTTAAGTCTAGCCATCTCTATCTGCATATGGTATGCAATCTTGTTTCTGACAGCTGTTTAAAGAACCCCCTACACTCACATAAATCTCATATCAGACTGAGGGGGTGTGTTGAGTTTGCTTGGCCAGGTTTTGGTAACAGGGGCTATAGGGGTCACTTCTGTGAGGAGCTTCTAGAACCTTCCCCATGTCCTTCAGGAATGACAGTAACACCTCTGATAACATATTTAAGAAGAAAAAAGTTACTATGCCAATCTAATGGCAGCCAGAAAAGATCAGAGTGGGAGTATGTGAGAGGAACAACTCTGCAGACACCAAGGTCAGTGCAGGAGGGGGAGGAGGTGCTCCAAGCGCCAGAGCAGAGATTCCCCTGCAGCCCGTGGTGAAGACCATGGTGAGGCAGCTGTGCCCCTGCAGCCCATGGAGGTCAATGGGAGTACAGAGATCCATCTGCAACCTGTGGAGGAGACCCACACCAGAGCAGGTGGACATCTGAGAGAGGGCTGTGAACCCCTGGAAACCTGTACTGGAGCAGGCTCCTGGAAGGCACCTCCAGACCCATGGAGAACTCAAGTCGGAGCAGGCTGACCCTGAAGGACTGCACCCCATGGAAGAGTGACCCACTTTGCAGCAGTTCATGGAGAACTGTTGCCTATGGGAGGGACTCATGTTGGACAAGTTCATGAAGGACCGTCTTCTGTGGGAGGGACCCCACACTGGAGCAGGGGAAGGACCCCTCTCCCTGAGCAGCAGCAGGAACAACATGTGACGAACTGACCACAACCCCCACTCCCCATCTCCCTGTGCTAATGGAGGAGGGAAGGTGGAGCCCACAAAGGAGGGAGGGGTGAAGAGAAGGTGTTTTTGAGATTTATTTTACTTCTCATTATCCTGCTCTGATTTTATTATTAATAAATTTATATTAATTAATATCCCCAAGCTGAATCTGTTTTGCCTGTGATGGTATCAGTGGGTGATCTCTCCCAATCCTTACCTCAACTCATGAGCCTTTCACTGTATTTTCTCTCCCCTGTCCACTTGTGGAGGAGAGTGATAGAGCAGCTTTGGTGGGTGCCTGGCATCCAGCCAGGGTCAACCCACTTCAGCGGGGAAAACAAAACACCTCCTTATGAAGTTTACCAAAATAAAAAAATCCTAAAAGCTTTTACAATGGTATAAAAAAAATTTAAAAACACTTCTTACCAAGTAGATCACCTGACAGGTTGACAGGTAATATCACACACACAGACAAAATGCTCATAGCAGTCAACAAGCAGATGATGTGACGCTGGAAGGCAAGGTAGTGTATGGCATCCTCACCACATCTCTCGTGAATCTCATCGTCGCTGCATCACAGACAGAAAAGTGCATGGTCAGTCTGCTTAGTCCCTCGGCGGGTTTTTTGGAGATGGTTTATGAACATACACTAAATTTTCAGTCTACCCAGTGACATTCCCATCAATCCCTATTGGTTTGCAACATGGCTGTGTTCTTTCGTGCATAGATTCAGGTTCCAAAAGTGTCTTTTTTGTGTGTATCACCATATAAAAATTAATACAAGGAACTTAAGATGGAAACAAGTAATCTGGAAAGCAAATATGAATCCAAATTCTTTTTTTATCAGACTAAAAGGGGACAAAGTCATTTCCTGTGACCTCTTGTTTTATGATAGTCACAAGTCTCTCAGAATTTAAGATCATGGTGTGACAGTATTCACTCATCTCCATAAAGGCCTTCCACGAGGAAAATTACAAGAGAATCACCTTGCTCTTGTGACACTCAGTTAACAGAAGATATAATAGGCTTTGGAATTAACTCTCACCAGCTCTCCACTGTCAGCAGAATAGATCATTAAAACAGGAGAACTTGGAAAAGGAAGGAACTGAACTAGCAAAAATGGAGAAAGGCAAGCTTAATCCCCACCTCTTTTTTATTCAAATGTACCCAAGCTAGCAATGAATTTTTAAAAATCATGACCTACTAAGACCCAAGAGATACTGAGAACAAACATCACACATCTAGTACGCAGTTTCTGACTTTTCTGAGTTAGTTAATTCCAGCCCCAACTAAACTACCACTTCTCCACAGAAACCCTTTCAGGGAAATCCCATTTCCTGCCTGGGGCCCTGGGGCTTCAAACAGGGGAACACCCACAAGGTACTCTTTGAAGAGGAAAAGCCTAGAGCATAATTGTTAGCTCTGAATCATATAAATGCCATAGATTCACATACTGTCCCAAAATCAGGAAGTCCCTGGGTTGCAAGCAGGACAACTGTATCCCGGAAAAATATTCCCATAAGTTAATCTTGTTTTCATTTTCTTTTTTTCACTCAAACAGATGCACCTGTATAAGTGCTTATATCAAATTCTGTCTACTTAACTATCTAAAAAAACCCCAACATTTTTGCATGAAAATCACCTTTTTAATTAAAAAAGATCAAAGCAAACCACAGCTGACTATTTTTGTTTCATATACTTACTGCATCCGAAAAGCAGCTGTTATCCAAGAACAAAATCCCTATAAATAAAGAAAGTAGATTTTAGGAGCTAACATACAGAAAATAGAGTCTCTAATCTGTAGAATAAAAATAAGTATTTCTATTAAGCAAACCCCTTGGTGAAAAAGCTGGTAGTCTGCTGCTCTGAAATCATAATTTAGAAACATACAGAAAAATACCCAGTACTCTACACACTTTTCACAAGGTACTTAATGTATCTTTAGAGGGCGTTTAAGAGTTGGGTTTTTGAATTACTTTCACATTTATCACCTGGGCTCCTTAAAAGCATGCCCAAATCCCAGCAAACACAAGTTAAGATTGAGGCTTTCTAAAGCATTGTTTAATGGTTTGTTTTAGAGCAGAAAAGGTGGTTATTTTTTCCAAAACCATTTCCAGAGACTCTCCAGTTTCAAGGATAAGCTCCATCAGAGTCTAAGACAAGTTAATCAAACAGTAATTAGAAACAAGGCTGTGATTACATTAACAGAAAGGCTTCTAATATAGGTTTACAAATCCTCCTATGAAACTGGACAGCAGAGAGCACATCTCACTGAATGTTCTAGTATGGTTCAAAAGAACCTTCTCTCTCAAAAGGCCTCTTCTCTCAAGTGAACATTACCCAACTAAAGAGACACATTTTATTCAACAGCTAAGGTTGCTTTAGGGTTTTAAAAAGATGAAGAAAAATACACAAATAGCTGAGCAATCCTGATCAAACACTAGTATGCTTTTGATGCTCACACAAATAATTAGTTGCAAGGCTAGATATTAAGTTGATGCATGTATAAAATGTTAAAATATAGGCTACCAACACTGGGCAACTCTTGCTTGGTACATTCTGAAGCTGCAACACGAAATCATAGAGATGTACCAGTTCAAAGACTCCAGAAAGACCATGGAGGGAAATAATTAAAAGTTTAGCCAAAAAATTACCTTCCACTCCAAACCAGCTTGATTATTTAGACTACATAGCACTATTATTAGCCTCACACATCCAGTTTTCTCAACTTTGTGAGGAAAACAATGTACTACCAAGAGCAACTAGGTATTATTTGCAACGTGAACACAATGTAACCTTTTAATCTCTTACCTAAGTACAAATTATTTACTAGCCTTTTTTCTCTCTTCCGTCCTCCTTTGAAATTCTACCATATAGTCCAGTCCCTCTCTAAATTAAAATAAACCCAAAAAACTTAAGAACAACAACACCAGATACTGGTTTATGAGATGGCAATAGTTTCTCAGGAAACAGAGATTATGTATGGTTCTATAAAAACACAGCAAACAATATTTTATTAATCCTTATCTATAGATGGTCTTCCAGTTTAATGATTGGTTCATTGGGCTACATGGAATGGCAAATTAGAGCATATATTCCATCAAGAAGTATTACCAAAACTCTAGGATACTTACCCTATCATATTCAAGATCTTCAGGTACTGATGAAGATGTTGACAATCTGTTGTACCTTGATTCACTAAAACATATTAAATAATCTTTTTAAGTATCTTTAATAACAGATGACGGAATTCTACAGAATCATTTACATTTTCACAATTCTGAAATAACTAAGGGAAGGAGTACACACTCACTTTTTCACTTATGAAAGCTGTGGTTTTCAGCTTATAGCATATGCCTAATTATAGAAACTTGTGTATGTCTTATGTTGAAAAGGGAGAACACGTGAGCTCCTGACATGAGAGCACATAACTGAACTACAAAGAAAACATTTTATGAGGATATTAAAACCACAGTAACGTAAGAGAATGCAACACAGGTTTGGGAGCCTAGCAAGTATCAAATTTGTAAGCTGTTTTCCTGTTCAGATTTTCCTCATTACAATACACCATCTCTTTTCCTCCACCATACAGCCACTGTCAGAATTTCTCCTCCCAATTAAGCCCCTCACCTGCAAGGTCACCTCCTCACACAAAGAGTTCTGTAGCAAGGCTAGAAACATTTAGGGAATCTGTAACCCTCAAAAATAGCAGAGCTCCTGTTTTCAATTTCTTGCTAAAAAACCCAATCAAATGTTGCAATGGTGATGTGCCCATAATTACAGGACAACACGTGTTAAAATGGAGAGTATTCACGGGTATATCTATAATTTTGATGGGCTAGCTCAGGTCACAGCCCAGCAGGGTCAACAGCAGGGGCTCCTGGGTGTCTGACAGCTCAGGGGCCTCCACAGCCCACACAGAACCACCAGAGCACCTTCATGCTTGCTGCCTAAGCTATTATCTGAATTAAAGCCTTCTCAGTTACTGCCCATCTTATTTTACGTCATCTATGTTTCAAAACTGTACATGGATTACACCTAAAAACAGGCTTTGAGTTCTCTCCTGTTGCTCAGTTGTGAATTTACCACAACTTGGTTACACCAGTAACACCAGGAAGCAGCTCACTGTTAAAGTTTACCCACTTCATAGATAGGCAGCTTAGCTTTTAAACATCCCAACACATCACCCTGTAGAAAAAAAATGCTTCAAAAAAATATAGCCAAAAGCTCATTTGCAGTATTACTAAAAATCAGTGAAGAATTCAGAAAGCTGCAACGGTACATTTTTATTTTCGAATCCTTCAGAAATTTTATGGCACAGGCTGCACAGAGAACTCTGGGAAGATAGAGGGCTTGAGCCAAGACAAACAAAACAGTTAGTATCCTTCTATCACAGAAACATACTGTAAACATTAGCAGACAAGCAGCCTATTTTCTTACCTCCACTTCCTTAACTCGTAAATGTAGAATGAAATTCGTGACAGTGGCAAACACACAACTTCTGACTGAAACCACAAACTAACTCTGTGAGTGGGATGTATTTCACACAAAGCAGTGTGAGGACACTTTTAACAAACATGAGCATGTGATTACAAACATATCTAACTGATATAAATGCACTTATTTTAAGTCATATTTACTGTACTTACTTCCACATTCCCCAAATGATTTCAACCAATCAGTCTGATTGCATATCTTTTTTACCTTTCAACTTCTGACACCAGAGCAACACGACCATAGTCCCAGAATCTCTTTCTTATAATGGAGAACAGTAATATTAAAACCTAGAAAATAAAAATAAACATCTCTGAATATTTATTTTTCCTATTTCATAATAATTATTCTTAGGTGTGCAAGAACTGTCCAAAAATGCTGTCCTATTTCCTAAACCAACTATCACTCGCCAACCAACTCAAAGGTGGCCATGCTACAGACCAACCTGTCTGGGACCAAAGGATCAGGAGACCTGCTTTCCTGTTCTGCATGCAAAACTACTTTTGAACTGCAAGTGCATAAAGGTTTGTGACAGGAAAAGTAGCAAACAGTACCTGAGAAGAAGTAAAAACATTCACGCACATACTTTTACGATTATTTATTACTGGGAGACTTTCAATTTTATTTTATTTTCAAACAGTGATGTAAACAGGCTATAGGGGCCCAAATATTTACTCAAGTGTAAGAATTATTTTTATCCAAAGTAATATATTATTGTAACTCTCAAACCCAGAAACTTACGTTTGGTCTCTGCAATGTACTGTTTAATCTTCCCCTTGTACTTTCACTTTTTGAAACAGACTAAGAAAACAAGGGGAAAAAACCCCATCACTGTGTATTTCATAGATGCACTTCTTTTTCTTTTCTTTTTCCTTTGTTTAAAAAAAGAAACAAGTTGCTTTATACAAAGCAATGAAGCTGAAGTAACAAGGCCTGTTTTCTATGCATATGTAGCATACACCCTCACTTTCTAGGTGCTCCTACATCCCATACCTGTTTGGCTAGAAAGTGGTGGTAGTGATGTAATTTACTGGGATCAAATACCAACCGGCCAGCCAGGATACATGTCAGGATTATCTATGCATCAAGATTACACAGCTGATTTCCACATTTCACCATGAATATAACCTTCTTATGAGAGTCTTCTACCCAACAGGGAAGATTAATTGAGATCATCCCCTTTCATCTGGTCATTAAACTTGATGCAAACAGGAAAGTTCTCTACACTCTTTGACAACTTTGGTTGAAACTGGCTACAGTATTCTAGTTAGGAGGGAGTGCCAGACAAAAATGGGAAGACAATGCAATATATAAGCCTCACTTCCTCTGGAAACCAGCCTACTTCACAAATCCATCAGCTGACAGTTACAAAAGGAATCTGCAGTAAATGTGTCATGAAAACAGGAATACAGGAGTTGCTAAATGAATTGCAGTACTCGGTACTTGGAGAAGAGAGAGGCCTTCTACACTCTATCTAACTCTCTACCTACTGCTGTTGGACAGCAGATTTCTACAGCAAGAAACTTGAAAAGAGAGACTCGGTGTCTTAAAATTCAGCCACAGCTTTTTTAAAAGAAATGAGTCCCTCCAAACACTTCAAGTAAATCTTATTAGACGCTGTACCAGCAAGCACAGAGAGCTGTAAATTATGTATATCCTCAGAAAAGGGATTTATGGTAGCATGCTGCATACACCCAGTCAATAGCAAAGAATGCCACTATGTAACTTTTAAGAACATCCTCTACATTCCTACAGAACTACCAGCTCTGACACTACACAGGTACTTAAAGTTTCTTCACAATGGCTTTCTAGAACTCAGGAACTATGTCATCCTTTTAGTCTCATATTACTACCTATTCTTTTAGTCTGATTTTACTACCACAAACACAATTGTGAAGCCACTTGGCATGCCTGCAGCCCTGTTTCTGGTGGTTGAAGACCACCTAGACCAAACTTACAGAAATAACCATCAGTTTTATTGTAGTCTCAGGCTTGTCCTGGAGCTCCCAGACAGCAACTAATCCTATTCTGCCTTCTGTCAGGACTGAGCTGATCAGTGCATTTTTTCCTCAAGAGGTTCATGAAATCTAATTTTAAAATAGTTAGTGAAATGACAGATTTTCCACATTGTACTGCCTTTTGAAAAACAACCATGTTAGCAATAGTGTCCCTTTCCTGAAATGGTACACAGTACTGAAACTTAAGTGTTCCTGCAGTTAAGACAACATACAGTAATCTGAGCTACCACCACAAAGCTCACCGTGACTCCACATACAGACACTGCACTCTCCTACATTTGCACATCCAACATACAGTGGCACCATCATCCCACTCGTATGCAAATGTTTATCAACACTTGAAACGTGCTCTGAGTTCCCAGGACAGCCTTAGCTCATTTCTTATTCTGAAGATTCTCAGAAACAAACCCCAACCTGACAAATAAGAGAATTCTGAAAACTTGAACTTTTGAAAAGGCCAATTTTCAATACGAGAAATAGAAATTTGGCTTACAAAAAAGAAGGTTACGTCGAGCAGCAGGACAGTCGGGATTCCACCAAAAGTTACTCCTTGGAGCACTGTGCTGCCCTGGGCAGTGCTGTAGCAGTATGTCCCATTTGTTGAGTTGAAAGGTAGACTTCTATTCTGGAAGTAGACCAGATGAGAATGTCCAAAGCCCAGAAAAAAGAAAGGGTTCATTTTGTCTCTTCCTTAAAAAAAAAAAAAAAAAAAAAAAAAAAGAAAAAAAAAATTGAAACAACCTTGTGAAAAGCCTGACTGGGACCTGTGAGATGTACTAATATTGCAAGTATAAAAAGTGCAGAAAGATCCAGCCATGAAACCACTTCAGAAGAGAAGGTGTCTTTGACAATCTTTCCTCGTCACATGTAAAATATTTTGCAATAACTGACAGGTTCAGTTACCCACAGTGCCCAGACAAGAATTCCAGCCATCTAACAAACCACATCCTCTACAGACATCTGAGGAAGACAACAGAAGACCTACCCGCAAAAAACTTCTCTATTATTTAATCTATAACATCAAACTACTTATTCCAGCCTGGATTCTGATTCTAGGAATCACACAGGGCATTAGATATTTCAACAACAGCAATTTGAAAATTCTGTTCCTATTTGACTGGCATGTGTGAATGCACCAGCTTGTGAACTTTGTATTCAAATGTCAAAGCCTTGAGATTATTAACAAATTTGCCAGTAATTCCACAGAGAAGAACTACTACACAAATACACATGCTCCTCTCTGTTCTTGAAATAGTGTGATTTTCCTTTTTCAAAATAATTCAACCGAAAGAACAGCACAGTAATTACAGCACATCACAAACAACAAAGAACAATCAGTATTTCACAGAGAACAGCCATCTACTTCACTTTAGTCAACTGACCTGCTCAGATAATGTAGCAACATACAAGAATGTGCAAGATTTGGCTATGGATACAAAAGGCTTTTTATCACAGCGAGGGCAGCTGCTTGTTTATTTTGAGGCTTTTCACTTCAAATATTCCTTTCCTTGGATCTCATTAACTTGATGATTCCCATGTAGTGCCTCATGTAGAACACACAAATTCATAAGGAAACCATTCCTCAAAAAAAAGGAATCCTTCAAAGGCAGATACTGTAGGTCGTCATCACACAGGTCCAGGGACACCACTTTTGGGATATCACGCCTCCGTGAGAGGAATGCACATGTCTTGGACGACAGCACTATTCTGGATGCTGAAAATGAAACAAAGCAAGAATACAAATGACCACAAATTCTCCTTCCAAACAGCAGGAAAACAGCACGGAACGCTCCTCCCAAAACAACATCTAGTAAATGTTGGAGCGCGTGACTCCGTAGGGAAGAAACTTTGTCCGGGCTGATGTGTTTCATCACAGGAAAAAAAGAGAGAGAAAGTTAAAAAAAAAAAAAAGAAGAAGAAGAAAAAAAGAAAGTTGTGCCGTGACTTTATCCTTCTAAGGACTGCAGTTTAGCGCGGACGGAAGAGAAAGTACTTTCCGAGGTGCTCCGGGAATGGGCACAGCCCGTCCGGCACTCAGCGGGTCCCACCAGGAGCGCGCTCAGGCCCGGCTCCCCAGCGCCCCCGTGCCCAGCCGGGGTGCTGAGGGCCGGGACCGGGGCCGGGGCCGCCAGGGCCGGCTGTCCCGGAGCGCCGTGCCGAGCCCTGGGCAGGGTGGGCCGGCTCAGCCCCCCGGACGGAGGGGAAGGAGGGCAGGGAGCGGAGGGCAGGGGAGGCCGGGGCTGCCCCGCCGGCACCGCCCGCCCCGGGCCGGGTCCCGCTGCCGAGGGCCCGGGCTCGCCTCGCCCGCCCCGCTGCCCTCTCGGCCCCGCACGGCGCCGCTCCCGCCCGCCTTCCCTCCCGTACCGTCCCCCGTACCTTCCCCCCTACCTGCCCCGTCCCGTCCCGTCCTGCCCCGTCCCGTCCCCTCGCCTTCCCCTCCCCTCCCGTCGCCGCCCGGGCCGTCCCCGCTCCCAACTTACGAGACCCGGCAACAAGTCCCTCGCTCCGCGCATGCGTGTGCGGGCCCGGCCCGCCGACGGCGCTCCGCGGCGTGCCTGCTGCGCGGGGACATGTATCCCTGCATCCCTGCATCCCTGCATCCTCCTGCATCCCTGCATCCTCCTGCATC
>JAWWMP010000116.1:7836841-7866521 GCA_035047865.1 Dendrocincla tyrannina
CTGCATCCCTGCATCCTCCTGCATCCTCCTGCATCCTCCTGCATCCCTGCATCCCTGCATCCCTGCATCCTCCTGCACCCCTGCATCCTCCTGCATCCCTGCACCCCCGCATCCCTGCATCCCTGCATCCTCCTGCATCCTCCTGCATCCTCCTGCATCCTCCTGCATCCTCCTGCATCCTCCTGCATCCCTGCACCCCCGCATCCCTGCTGCACGGGAACATGTGCTGCATCCCTGCATCCTCCTGCATCCCTGCATCCTCCTGCATCCCTGCACCCCCGTATCCCTGCATCCTCCTGCATCCTCCTGCATCCTCCTGCATCCCTGCACCCCCGCATCCCTGCTGCACGGGAACATGTGCTGCATCCCTGCATCCTCCTGCATCCCTGCATCCTCCTGCATCCCTGCACCCCCGTATCCCTGCATCCCTGCATCCTCCTGCATCCTCCTGCATCCCTGCATCCTCCTGCATCCCTGCATCCTCCTGCATCCCTGCACCCCCGCATCCCTGCTGCACGGGAACATGTGCTGCATCCCTGCATTCTCCTGCATCCCTGCATCCTCCTGCATCCCTGCACCCCTGCATCCCTGCTGCACGGGAACATGTGCTGCATCCCTGCATTCTCCTGCATCCCTGCTGCGCGGGAACATGTGCTGCATCCCTGCATCCCTGCATCCCGGCTGCACGGGAACCTGCATCCCTGCATGCCTGCGACCCTGCATCCCTGCACCCCTGCATCCCTGCATTCCCCCATCCCTGCATCCCTGCACCCCTGCGACCCTGCACCCCTGCATCCCTGCTGCATGGGAACCTGCGACCCTGCATCCTGCTGCATCCCTGCACCCCTGCATCCCTGCACCCCTGCTGCACCCCTGCGCCCCTGCATCCCTGCATCCCTTCACCCCTGCTGCACGGGAACCTGCATCCCTGCACCCCTGCACCCCCGCATCCTGCTGCATCCCTGCACCCTGCATCCCGGCTGCACGGGAACCTGCATCCCTGCAACCCTGCATCCCTGTATTCCTGCATCCTGCTGCACAGGAACCTGCATCCCTGCACCCCTGCGACCCTGCACCCTTGCATCTCTGCATCCCCCCATCCCTGCACCCCTGCATCCCGGCTGCACGGGAACCTGCCTCCCTGCACCCATGCGACCCTGCACCCATGCGACCCTGCATCCCCCCATCCCTGCACCCCTGCATCCCTGCACCCCAGCACCCCTGCTGCACGGGAACCTGCACCCCTGCATCCCTGTATCCCTGCATCCCTGTATCCCTGCATTCCTGCTGCACGGGAACCTGCATCCCTGCATCCCCCCATCCCTGCACCCCTGCGACCCTGCACCCCTGCACCCCTTCACCCCTGCAACCCTGCTGCACGGGAACCTGCGACCCTGCATCCTGCTGCATCCCTGCACCCCTGCGCCCCTGCATCCCTGCATCCCTTCATCCCTGCTGCACGGGAATCTGCATCCCTGTATCCCTGCACCCCCGCATCCTGCTGCATCCCTGCTGCACAGAAACATGCCCTGCATCCCTGCTGCCCTGCATCCCTGCATCCCTGCTGTTCTGCATCCCTGCTGCCTTCCATCCCTGCATTCCTGCTGCCTTCCATCCCTGCTGTCCTGCTGCCCTGTATCCCAGCTGCCCTTGCTCCCTCCTGCCCCTCTCCCTCCTTCCCTCACACCCTTCTTCCCTCGATCCCTCCTGCCCCGCTCCCTCCTGCCTGGGGCCCCAAGGCTGATACCCATCATTGCCAACCATCCTCATCCTCCTCTGTTCATCCTTTGCCCCAACTGACAAGGCTGACCTCAACGAGTAATAGGCAGTCGAGAAAGAAGAAAGTTATGATAATGACAAAAATGTAACTGTTCAGAGGGAACCAGGGACCCCTTGCCTTCAAAGGTTTGCACCCCACCTGCAGTCTTGTGCATGAAGCAGTGGTGATGTCTCAGAAGAGCAATCCACTCTAAAAACAACCAAAAATAATTAGGGAACTGCAGGGTTCAGTCTGAAAAAGACGCTCAGTTATCTGTTGACTTGTATGTTTCAAAGAAATTAATGTCCCAGTTGGCAAGAAGTCAGTATCAACTCCAGTGGAACATCCTGATCCTGCCTCTCCATCATCAGCTCCTGGTGTCCCTGTATATTCAGACTGTGAGGATTACTTAGGGCCCTGCATGCATAGCTGCTTTCCTGCTCCCTGCCATTTTATTAATCCACAAATGTTTTGCTCTGTCAAATCCTCATTTCAGTTTGCAGGAGTGTGTGCTCAGTGGAGAGCAGCATTTGGCTATATGTGTGCTATGTGCCTTCCCCCATTCCATCCCACAAAAAGGGAGATGTCCTGGTTATCTTCACTCACTGAGAGACATTTCAAGACAGGACTTCACAATTCATCTAGCAGATGCATTGCAGATAATCTGATTTCAAATTGTCTGTAACAATTATGTTAGTTAGAAAATGACATAAAAGTTCTCAGCTCAAAGCATAGTGGTTCAGATTCACTGCTGGAATAAAGAAATCCCACTGTTGTTGAAGGATGTTAATTATTTCAAGCTCTCTTCTGCTTAGGGTTATATTGGTGGGAAAGATGTTTGGCATGAATGTAGTAGAGTTATTATTCCATCCTGCCTTTTCTGGAATGAGTCTTCCTGTGGACAATTTATTTTAAAACACAAGGTTGAGGAGTTACAGTCACTTTCTTTTACATTAAGTTTTACTGTTGTAGCTGCAGCAGAGTAGACCTGCCACAGAGGTGAAGCCTCACTGTATGCTTGCAGCTCTTGCTCCTCTAGGACCAAAGTCTGTTTGGTCGGTTTTCTCACTGATTTCCTAAGCTGTTTGTAGTTTTGATTCTTGCCATAATTTTCAAAATTAAGAAGGCCTTGCTCTGTCTAGACTATCTTACTCTGTAGTGTAAAATAGGTGATATTGAGGGATCTCAACATTGTAGTCTTGACATTTTTCATTCTGAAGTCTTTTGCTTAGCTACAAAATAATTTTCCCCTCTCTCTCTCACAAGAATAACACTGAGCTTTTTTCATGTGTTTTTCTTCTTCCTCTGTCTAGACAGGCTCTTTAGCGAAGTGGTGTGATTTTGTTTATCTCTAATTTCAACAGCAGAGCCACATTTCCCTCCCTACCTCTTGTAAATAGGGTTTTGTTTACCACTGTCTGTTCTTTTGGTGACAAAAGCCACATACTGTCATTAGTCTGCACACGTTTAATTATGTTGCTCCAGCAGATGGAAAACCACCCTCAGGATCTAGGGAGCAGGCCAATAGAATTTTAAACTCTTTCATCCCTCTTTCATTTTGCATCCTCCATATCCATTTCAACAGATCTTTAGCACCAAGTTGAACAAGCGTGCAGGGCATTTACACTTACACGTGTGACACTTCCCTTACTTTATTAAATGACCTTATGGCTGAAGAACTCCACTGTCACTTTAGTTTGATTTATCACAGCAGGGCATCCCTTGGTGGGTGAACTCCCAACAGGACATCAATAGTCTCTGGAGGTGAGTAGCAGGTGGCCTGATGCTTTGCCAGGCGTGGCAACTCTCACCGTGGTTTCTTCTCTCTGAAGAAAGTCATCAGCCCAGCCTGCTGTTCCTTACTTATCTGCCTATTCAAATATAACTTAATGGACTTAATTCAGGCTTCTGGCCTGGCAGCCCTTTGCTATATTTTAAACTTTGCCTTCATCTAGCAATCTGTTTACAAGCCTCAATATACCAAAGGATGTAGTGTGGGCATTACAGAGTCTTCCTTAGAAAGGTCTGAGCACTGATAAGTTTGTAACAAAAATAAAGAGAAAAATCTATCTAGACAGATAGATTTAAATGGACTCTAATCATAATACAAATCAGCAAGCAGCCAGGATGGATTTAAATTGATGATCTATACTTACTAATTATTTTTGTAGCACTGCTTCTCAGAATAGGTAGTATGTTGGTTTTCAAGGTAGCCGTAGCTTAACATTAAAGTTAGAATGTATTAATCAATACAATTGACTATTATACAAAATATTTAACCAAATATATGATAGAAATTTTCTTTTCTTTTTTTTTACATTTTATGTCAGGTAGGAAATGGTGAATGGAATTTTATTAAAATGGACAAGAAAGTTCAATCTAAAATAGCAATACTGAAAAGTACAGGAGGAAAAAGTAAGGTTATTGCTATGTATTTTGCATTTCAACTTGATTTGTGAAACAGTGAATTATTGTCCCTACTTGGTGCACTGAGCTTATTGCTTTTGATCATTGTGGTTATGTCCAAAGAGTTGTCCCTGTGAGTGCTTCTAGGATTTGGTATGGATATCCCAGCTGGAAACACTGCCAAAACCAGCTGCAACAACTGCCAAACCTTGCCACATGCTGGCCGATACTTACCAGGGGCAATGCTCCCCAAGGGCTTCCTCATCACTCACCTCTGTGAAGGAGAGGTTTCAAATCTTGCTCTTTGGGGTGGTTGCAGCTGTGGGGAATCTCTTATTGATATATAGGATTTTTAGGTCTATTATTACCTTGTTGCAATGCAACTGCTATTGATGTGACACACTTTGGTATAAAACTAGGGCAAGGTGACCTGCAACATGGATGACTTCATTGTTTTCTGAATATACATATTAACTTAATGCCTATGTGTATAGAAGCTGAAGGGAGTTAATGCATAGGTGGCATAGCACTAACAATAATTAAAGCAGATCCCCAAGAGAGAGAGGGAGATGAAGGAACCATCTGTCACAATCTGGTCTCTCCCAGCACTTGGCCACATGACCCATTGGATTTATGTGCTTCAGGGAGCAGGTGTACTTGTCACCAGTGTAAAATATCAAGCCACCGAGAGCTTGTACAGTTTTCCCATTCTCAGGTACACCATATATTAGTTTTAGTGAAGAACTCCAGTGTCCTCAAGAGCCTCTGTGCTCCATAGCTGTCCCGACTGTACAGAGCAACTCTTGTTGCCACAGTGCTGAGGTGAGAACTGGCCAGACGTTAGCATCCTTGCCTTAGATTCTGCTTTCCCTGGAGTAGAAAGCTGAGGGATTGTTTGTGCAGGAGCCACAAAACCCTCCAGGAGACCTTGCAGTCTAAACCACTGGCGAGTCAAATCAGCGTGGTTTGCTGGAACTTTGGATTGAGAGTAAACTTCTGTTAACTGAGCTCTTAAATCTTGGGTTTGTTCAATATAGATCAGAAGAGGAAAACCAGTCCCCTCCACATTCCCCCTTTTTTTTCTTTCTAAATACTACTCAGTTTGACAACTTTGAAGAAGCTCGTTATTAAACTGGTTGGTCTGCTATATTCACTCTATCTGCAAAGAGTCCAATGAGTTCCACGATTTTAGATGTAAGAGCTGGGTTCCAAGGCCTTGGTGACGACCCTTCCTGGTTCACTGTCTTGATTTCCCTTAAAATGTCAGCATCAAACACACTGCTTGATCATTTATAAATGTACTTTACAATATTTTTAAAGTGCCAAAAACTTCACCTTTATAGAGTGTTATACTTTCAATTAGTATATCTTTAAAAAATTATATATTAAATAATTCTTTTAGAGGACTTTTAAAGTGAGTAATCCTTTTTTTCCTTGGGCAAGAATTCCCCCCGCCCCACTTCTGGACTTACAGATGAAAAAAAATCAGAGTGTCAGCTATGAGGATTTCAAAGAGCTTTCATTTACTTTTAATCTCAGGTTAACTCAAAGCAAACCCAAAGCAGCAGAACTAAGAGTCATGCTTTTCTAGCCCCTGTGTTCTGCCTGGGAGTTTGCACCAATACTTATCTCTTGCTGATTTCTGCTTCCCAGCTTTTAGAAACAGGGCTGGATCTGTTAAATTCAGATTTTGGCTTTGCAAGTTGCTGAGAAGGTCGCTGTTACAATTTCCACTGCAGCAGAGACTTGACTCCTCTGCAGTTACACACCAAAGTGGGTGAGGACAGGGGGCCACTAATGCCAGCAGGATGGTCCTGGTGAGCCCACACAGGGGGTCTGGTGCCAGGATGAAAGGGGCAAGTGGCCGGGGCAGGTCGGTGTCAGGATGCAAAGGGGCTCCAGCAGGAAGCCGTGAAGAGCTACCACAGTGGCAAACAGCCACGACCAAGGGCAGTGAGGAAGAACCTGCACCCAGGGCCTGGCTTTGACTGGAAATGGTGGGGAGCAGCAGCATCCCAGCAGTCCCAAGTGCATGACTGCTGCTCGAGGCACGCCACAGGCATGCGGGTCCCCGCTGGGTGCTTATGGGCACCTCCGCTTTAGGGAAGCAGAAGAGCTGCCTCAATCTGTCCATTCCTTAGTATGTGATTACCTGTTGGACATATTATCACCACACCTTCACACTTTCCTGTTCTTGTCCCTCCCTATCTACTCTCTTGTTCCTCTTTTGTAGTAGTTTATTTCCTCCCCCGATTCATTCTTTGTCATATTTCCTTTTCTGTGATGATTTTATTTTCTCTGAATCACTTTATTTCTTTCTGCTCCATTTTTCTCCTTTCAAATGTATGCAAAGGGTATAAAGGTATTTCCTCCTATCTCTTCCAGCTGGAGTCCCCATGTTTGACATTGCCTCATGAGTGAGGGTGTGGCCTTTCCTGTGTAAAAAGGAAAAGTAATGTCACCATAAGTTGAGCTTAAACACACGATCTGTGGATCAATGGAGAACTTTCTTCCCTGTAAGTAAGTAGTAACCAATGGCAAGAGTAATATTACTAGCTTTACTAAGATACTTTACATACAGTAATCCTTGGAGTCCATTGGTGACTAGAGTTTTGTTGACAGAGGCTGTGGTTGTCTGGTGTCTTTGAAAAGCAGCTTATTTATTTTGGTGTGAAAATACGGACTTCAAATTTTGGCCAAGGCAATTTGCTCAAGATAATAATCCTTTCTCAGGGACAGAACTGGGAAGACAGCCCCAACCTTTTCAGCTCTCCTTTCCTATTGATATTATGTACAGTTTCAGTAAAGCAGTTGTTTATATATTCAGATTATATAACAGATTCTAATTGAGAGGTCAGAATTAATCCTGGGGGAGTTATAAGCAGGTCCTGTAAAGTGGCACAGCCACTTTGTGGAGGTTTCTGGAGTGAGATGGACTCCAGGACAGAAGAAAGGGCCAGTGTTAAATGGACACACCTTGGCAAGCTGTTCCTGCCTTCACAACATGGTGCACCTTTTCTCTTATGCCCTGGCTGGGACTTGTATGGGCACAGCTGAGAGAACAGGTGTAAGCTGGCACTGCTGTGTGCAGAGCTCTGAGATGAGCAGAGCTGAGGATTAAGGACCCAAATTACCAACTGCTGCAGGGAACAGCGAGCCAGGGTGATGGTAGTTCCTTTGCACCATAGTTCCTGTGGAGATTGGAAGGGTTTCATGCATTGGTGTAAGACCTTGAACGTATTATTCAAATGATCACAGTGAGAACATTTCTCAGAGGACATGAAATTGTGTTACTGAGTCAGTTCCCATCCACTTAGCAAACCAGACAACTGTATTCTGTTACTGCTGCAATTTCTAGATCAGTTTCAAGGCAAGCCCTAGCCATAGTGTATTTTCACGTCCAATTATGCATCAAAGCATTTTCTCATTTAGTGCAGCATGTGTTTAGGAGTTTGCCAGCTTGGGAACATGGTGAAGGCCAGAGGTAAGCTTTTCTACCACAAGGGACTGAAAACAAATCAAGTGATGCAGCCTCTGAAGAGTTTTTAGAGCCAGCCTTCCAACTCTACTTCACATCAGGTTTTTCAGGTTCGTTCCATTGGGTTTGCAGAACCTGAACCTCGTGGGAAACACTGTTTTCCTGTAGTGTGCCTTTGAGGGCTTCCAACAGGTCTGATTAATTAAGTATCTCAAATTAATTCACAGGTCATCTATGTCTCTGCCCAAATTGTAGCAATTATTTCCAGTTTTGCTGTCACAGAGGTAAAATACTCCTTACTCTGTTTTAGAATCAAAGCAGAGAAGAGGGATTGGGCACTCAAGTTTTGCTCATTGAAAAATGGATTCTGAATTCCTTCTTGTACCTTTGAAAATCTTCTCCACGTGTATGATTTGTCAAAAGACCATGGAATATGCACTGGCAACTGGTGAAGCTGACAGCCACGCTGCATAAGTGAAGTACATTTTGGTAATCGTGTCTTTACTCCAGTTATTCAGCCTGGAAAGCTGACAGATACCAGCTTCAAAAGCTTGGCATTTCCCACACAATCATGAATTGAACCCGAAATTAAGGTTGGCAAATGCATTTCATTGCTGTTTGGAAATTCTGACCCCTCCTGAATTCATGCTTTTGAGTAAGCAAATGGTTAGGTAAGAAAAGGGGAAAAAAACCACCAAACAACTTAAGTTTGTGTTTCACGCTTCAAGTGACTTAGCCAAGTGTGGCTAAATTCCCTTTTAAAATCAAATGACCATGATGCATCTCCCAGGGTCCTGTAGGATGAATGCTAAAAGGATTAAAACTAGTCAGGTCACACAGCTTTATTTTGCTTTTTATAAGGACCATGTTATATCCAAGACTTTATACTCCTTGTTTACACAGATACGAGTGCATGACAGGAAATCACATAATTTAACCTGTGCCATGAAGTGAAATACCCATTTGAGTTCTGTTTTGAAGTCAAATATGCAAAGAACTGTATTTGCTCCAGTTCTTTTCTACTGAAGACTTCTTCACGACAGAGGAATAACATTAAAACAAAGTTACAAAAGCAATGCCATGATAATATAAATATTTAAGTGAAAACACCTCTGTAGTAACTGTTTGAGTAGAAGCAGCAATCCCCACATCCTCCTTTCTGAAGATTGCAGCACTGTTTGAAAACAGAAGAAAATTAGGGAGCTATTTTGATATGTATTATTGTGCAGTTCTCAAAAGTGTGAGGAGGTATCCAGTCTAGACTGAAGAGGAATGGAATAAACAGAATAAATAATAAATCCCCATAAATAGTAACCAGCTCACTAGATTTAAAAAGTCTAGCTAATGAGTTAATGTTGATTATTTGAAATTTTATTAACAGATATAAAATCTTTTAAAATGTGTTTCACCTAAGCTACGCCCCTTTAAGGCCATTCTCAGAAGAGATGTCAGAACTCTGAAGACAAAGATGCCTGCAAAAGTTCAGTGCAGTGCTTGCAGCCAGTCAAGCCTGCCTCTGTCTGTTTGAAAAGAATGAACATCAAGCACCAGGATGATGGATTATAGTCTGATCCAGATCATAACTTCCAAGAAGATTCTTTTGTACCTCTTGGATCTCCTGCCTTCCCCAGAAACCTCTCAGACATCTTCCCCCAGTGTCAGCCCAGCTCACCCTGAACTCAGACAGGCAGGCCTGGTGTTGCTGCTGAACCCACTCAGAACTCCATCAGCCTTTTTGATCATGTGCTGTTAACATCAGTGGGAAACACCATGTGCAAGTAATTATTTTGAAACTGAATACATCTGAGTTCCATGGTGTAACAACCACTGACATGCAATAGCCCCAAAGTCGCTTTAGCAGCAGATGTTACAGATGGTAAACAGCTATATGAGTAGTTCAGCTCATTTTCCTGTTGTTGCCAACGAGTATATTTGCTAAGGCACTGCCCAAGTTAATTTTAAATATCTCAGTGAGGACTAGCGAAAGCCTTTGTGCAGCTACTCTGCCCTCTACCTGATGTGCCAAATTAGAGACATCTAAAGTATTTATCCATTCTATCTTGTCATCTCTGTGCATGCTATGACAATTTTGTCTTCTACAATCTTGCCCTGGATTTTGTAATTTTTTGTGCAAGGAACAGTCCTTCTTCTTTTTTTGCACTCCACAAACAAATTACTATTTTGCACAACAGTTCACCATATTTAGCAGAAGAGATTCCTTTGAGATTTCACTGATCTTGGCCTTTCATCTTTATTTTCTCCCTGCAGGAAAAAAATATCTTCCAGCAAAGTTAGTAATGCAAATTATTCAACTTACATTAACATGTAGGTCATAGTCTTTCTGCCTTCACAGCTTCTCCTGGTAATAGAAATAAATTACAACTGCTAAAATATAGTGGTTTTCTTTCTCTATATATGTGAATTGGGAAAAAGTGATTAATTTTCTCTCTTTATTAGCAAAAGAGGAAAGTCTGTTCAGTGAAGCAAAAGTTATTAGAGTTAAAATTAACTGGAGGAAGTACAATCCATAATTAAGCCAGGCTACTCACTGCCACAGATTCAATATGAATAGTATTCCAACTGTATGAGCATGACAGGAAAATGAGGACATTTCTCAGGGTTTTTTGTGTAGTCACTTTCTACACAAACTTGGCAAGAATCATTCAGGTGGGAAAAGACCTCTAAGATCGCTGAGACCAACCATTACCCCAGCACTGCCAAGTCCACCACTGAACAATGTCCCCAAGTGCCACATCTTGGCCACCTGGGCACACTGCCAGCTCATATTGGTGGACATGCACCAAGCTTTCAGATGTCCACAGAGCTGAAATCTGTGTGACATGGAGCCCAGCTCTGTTCTTTGCACCGCGTGCATTAAAACCTTTGGCTGCCTCACTTTGCTCCAGTGTGCCTGACACCTCCCTTGTACACAGGTTCCCTTCTGCTGGCCAGATGTGCTCCGGGACAGACAACTAAGGGGCTCACACATTGAGCCCTCACTGTGACATTCACTGGAGAACATTGGTTAAAGCCCAACGTGGCAGCAGTCACTGCCAAGGGCAGGGAGAACTTGTACAGCCTCTCCTCACCAGCCCTCTTTAGCCCAGAGGTGGGAACTCACTTTCCCATTAAGGCAGGAGAAACATATTCTTAAAAGAAAGCTGATATACTTTTGCAGTGTAAACACACAGCTGCAAAGGGGAAGCAGCATTGGAAAGAGGCAGATAGATGGGCTCTCATTAGAAAATTAAGTGGTGCCCCTACAAAATACAGCTCTTTCTCAGAAATGGGAACGTTCCTTAATGAAGTGGACTCTGGTGTAAAACAAGCAATTTAGGGCCATATGCTTATTTATCTGATTCAGCTGCATTTGCTAAATGTCAGTGGTTTTGCTAGCAGCCTACTCTGTAGCCATCTGAGTGATAACAAACCCTGCTTCCCAGCTACAAACAAGGCACAGACTAGGGCGGTGGGGAGGAGACTGCTGAGGGGACAGAAAAGGCTGTATTTAAACAGTTGTGTTTGCTTTTCTGTTGGGAAAAAAAAAAAAAAGAGTTCTTGAAGATCTCTTTTCTGCCAGAACACTGGCACTATGCAAACACTGCCAACACAAACCCTGCAAGTGAGCCAGCTGACATCAGCTGACCAAGGACATGGTGGGACTTTGGACATTTTATCCATCTCTCTGCAGACACACAGCCTTTTATCTGGGCTGAACAAAACAAGCCCATGAGTAGAAGCAGAAGCTGCCTATGGAAGATGTGCTTAAGTCAATGCAATCTGAGATAGCACCAGAAATTACATGAACTCAGCTCAAGACCAAAACAGGATTTCAATAACTCTTGCAAATAAAATGAGGTGTTTACCATGCTGGATACATTGTGGGATAGAGGCATAAGGGAATATTATCCCTATTATTGCCTGGGGCTTCAGCATTTGTGAGAGGGACCTAACAGGACATGTGATCTGTAAGGTATTTCCTTTGAAGATGCCCAGTTCAGTATAGCCTATACCAGTGATGAGGAAAAACAGGGTCATGTTCTTGCCTCGATTAAATGAACTGAATGGTTACTGCGTAGCTCAAGCAGATGTTGGTTTGGACCCCAACACTTGCTACTGAAACTGGCTCCTTAGTTGGCGGGCGGAGTAAACACTGAGGACTGAGGCTGCGGTTGCAGTGTCTTTGGTATGAGATCTGTGCACTATCCATTCACAGTAGCCATGGTTCATCTCAGACATGGGATATGAAGTTCTCTCTCCCAGAATCTTGTTAGCTAGTGCTCACAACACAGATGTAAAATCTCTTTTATGGTTTTATGCTCACTGGGAGGTGAAGGCGGATGTCTGGAAGGCAGGGAAGTCAGGTGTTACCTTATTGAGTGCAAAGCCATTTGGCACAAAAATTAACACAGCCAAATTTTTGCAACAAATCACAACCAGCATAAAGGATTTAGTGCAGATCAACCCACTACATTGAATGGCTCTGCTATTTTCAGTCTGGCCCTGGGAGACAGATAAAACTGGATGCCATGTGTTATTAGGACATATCTTCTGAAACTTTTCTATGCCAGACTCTTGCAGATTAGGTTGAGACCATGGGGAGCACAGACACAAACTCCAGTGAGCTGTACTGGCCCCACAGCAGTCCTGGGTGCTTTTTTACTGTCTCTGTACACTGAGCAAGCTATTCATGCTCTCCTAGGAAGACAGGCTGAGAGAGGTGGGGCTGTTCATCCTGGAGAAGAGAAGACTCTGGGGAAACCCTATAGCACCTTGTAGTACATAAAGGAGATCTACAAGAAGGCTGGAGAGGGACTTTTTACAAGGGCATGTAGAGATAGGACAAGGGGGAATGACTTCAAACTGGTGGAGAGGAAGCTTAGATTAGGTATTAGGAGGAAATCCTTTACTGTGATGATGGTGAAGTATTGGAAAAGGTTTCTCAGAGAAGCTGTGGATACCCCATCCCTGGAAGTGTCCAAGGCCAGGTTGGCCAGGACTTTGAGCAACATGATCTAGTGGAAGATGTCCCTGCCCATGGCAGGGAGGTTGGAACTAGGTAGTCTTTAACGTTGCTTCCAACCTAAAGTGTTCTGTGATTCTGTGCCCTAATGAGAGAGTAAATATTTCTAGATGTAGAGGTGGACGGCAAGCCAGTGCCCTGGCAAGGCAGTTTCCAGTATCTTTCAGCAGTCATATGCCATTTTCAAGGAACAAATTAAAGCATTTGTAGACCAGGCCAGTGGCTGGTGGTGTCTGGAGCTAAAGTGGCAAGCAAATGTGATGATGACCCTATGGCCTGCTCACTTGCTCTTTGTGTCCGAGGAATTTCTCAAATTTCTCAAAGGTCTTGCCTCTGCAGAGTAGCAGAGTCTCGCTGAGTAATTACAACTGGTCGTTTTTCATCACCCCTGGAGCCATGCAGGGTTGATGGAGGAAGGCATACATCACCCTCCTCTCCTTGTGTGAAGGCACCATGGACACACAGGGCTGCCTCTCTGGCAGGGCAGTGAGTGTTGTGTTGTGTTGCCCCCCAAACTGTGCTTGCACTCAGGAGAGACAAAGCCACCAGCCAAGCAAATGCCACCTCCTGCTCTTGGTGACACCTCACCCTTATCCTGCACTGAAAGTGCTGCACAGCTTTGGAGAAATGGAAATGCTTTTCGACTCACCCCCTATTTAGAAATTAGTCATAAACCCATCTTGTTTGAAATCAAGCTACTGGCAGCAGGGCATCTTTCCACTGGTGGGCTTGTGAGCTCCACGCTTGCTGTCTGGACCTGTTTGACATGGGTCCTGTCCTTGCAGGGGAACAGGAGTTCTACCACCAGCACAGACCATGCCAGTCAAGAAAAGCTAAGGGTGCACGCCTTCATTCCTAACCCAGCTCTTCACATGATCAGCCTCTTCTGCAGTGTTTTGTTAGCTGGGTAAAACTTGATGTACTTAAGGCAGTCAAAGAATATGAAACAGAACTTGTATTTGAATTATTTTTTAATTTCATACGTTTATAGCCGCATCTTAACCACTGCTATTATTGCTTCCACATTCCTAGATTCAGAAGGCCCTGACTTTGAGGAAAGACAGAGCAAAATCTACATATAGTTGTGCTCCCATCTCTGTGTTATAAACCTGTTGCACAAATGGGGTCACTCCTTGGAGCACACAAAAACTTTTCTCTTTCACATCACTCGAGCAAGTGTTGTTCTAATATGGGCCCAGCTGTAATGCAAAAGGGTTATGTCCATGGCAACTCAAATCTTAAAAAGCTAAATATACCCTCAACACTGCAAATACATTTGAAACATTCTTGTTTCCCAGGATAATAGCTACATAATTAGGGCAAGCCATTCACACTTTGTTTTTGAACCCGCTGGATTTACCAAAGAACATTACATCAGATATGCCCAGCAAAAGTCTGAGAGTACTGCTTGTAACAAAATTACGAACTTAAATAAAGAGATTCCCTCTCACTAAGAACTGGTTTGTATTAAAACCGGGAGTTTCTCATACTTCATCCCTTGCAGCCTGTTCAAATCCTCTGACATTCTGAATGTGCCATGTAGGTTCCAATACACATTACACAAAAAGAGCTATTATAAAATTCCTGACTTTTTCTTGTTTGCGTGACAAAGGTGGAATGGCAAATCCTCCAATTGGACCAGATAATCACCCTCCTGTGAAAAGCTTGCAATCCACATCCTTTGTTTTCTTCTTAGTTGATCTTCTTAGCTTCAACTGTGTTTGGTCAATGATTTTATTTTAGATGTGAAGTCCATAAATCACCTTCCAATACACACTGGACAGTGGAGTCCTGGTGGATTTGACATTAGCCACAGGAGAAATCACATCTGGATACAGGAAAGGTGGGTGCTGCTGGAGCCATGAGGCATTTTCATTTCATGTTGCCATGTTTTTTACAAGAGCACTCACTGCACAGTAGGACCACTCTGTGGAGCAAAGACTAATTGGACGGATAAATAATTATGGGATCATGTCTTCATGACATAAGAGAGAGACCATTACAAATATGTGACTGCAGTTTTATCCAGGTGACTTTCATCATATGAACATAATAAATTCACTGCTGGAACTGAGCTAGCCCACACTTATAGAGCCTAATATAAGAAACTTTCTCAGTCCCCTGAACTTTGCTCTGATATGGTTTCCAACTCAATCTTCAAAAGCAGTTCATCGTGTGACTGCATTTGGCCCAGCCCCTGAATACCAGTGTTGTGCCATTCAGCTGGGGAAGCAGCCCTGAGGAAGGGAACAGCCTGGAGTAAGGAGCCTTCCAAAGGGACTGAGGGAGTCAAAAAGATTTCAGGGGGAAAAAAAGAACCGCTTCCCTCCTCTTATTTGCAAGAGCAGGAGTTATTGACGTGAGTTGAAGTTGAAGCGGTCAAATGAAGTGGGTATTTTACACTGCTATTTGTGTCTTTGGAATGAATGTGTTTTGAATGAATATATAAATGAATGTATGCAATTCATCTTCAGAGAAAGATGTTGCACAAAGAGCAAGAGTAAAGAATGTACAGCCTTGGGCCATGCACAAGCTGTTAGTTTGTAGTCTTGTTTCCATTTTAGCCTTAAAACTCGATTCAGCTAAATAGGGTACCCTTTTAACATCTAACAGGGGTTTTATCGTGTTTAAGGAGACAAGTTTCTTAAAAGGTTGTAAAGACAAAGTGAGCAGTAACAGAAGTGTTTAGTGAGGCTCTTTCAGACGGCTTTATTGCCTTCCTCTGGGTATAAAACAGTCTGCCTCGACTGACACTTGTTTTAATGAGGGATGAACCAAAACAGGGTGCTTTGTACAAGTTCATTACATCGGATCCTCCTTCCAGACTGTCCTCAGGGCACAACATTCAGTTGGGACACTGGATGAAACTGCAACAATCTAAAATCATCTACAGAGATATAAAATCCAAAGAACCTTTGATGCTGAAGACATTTGTATGTATGCTCAGGCATGTGACTGCTGGAAAGGATGACAGTCTGCCCTGTGCTCCTTCACATTTTTATTGGTCACATTTCATTTTTTCTATTCGCTTCTCCTGGGATTGGTGTCAAAAATAGATTTCCAGATCTTGTGCCAGCAAAGGCCAGGGAAGCAAAGGATGTGAGCTTCAGGTGTAAAGGCTGACTTCAAGGCAAACAGCCAGCCTCCCTACACCAGCCTCCAGGTCAGCTTCCCTCTCCAGAGCGAGCAGTCTACTGTGGTTGTTAACAACATTCAAAATACCAATATTCTTCACCCATCTTGTGAAAGAGTAGAGTGGTTTCTCATATTCACTGAGAGGTGATCTGCCTTTACATAAAGCCTTCTTCTTTCAAGCACAAGTATTATGAAACTTACAGGAATCCATAAAGAGTGATGGGACATTTTTCTAAAATGTCACGCCCGTACATCTTCCACCTTCTGTGATTCAGAAGCAGCATAAAAGGCCATAAATCATTCAACTGCTCTGATTCACTGCCCTGATTCATACACTTGATACAAATATTCAGACATCAAAGTGGTACCTCCCTCCCCCCCAAAGATTTCAATGATTTTTTAATGTTTGCCATAAAGATGGACTTCCAGCTAAAGCTAAAGCTTTTCCTGATTGATATTGGCTGTTTCAGATAGCAAGTCCCCTGCAGCAAAGGTTGACTCTTCCTTTAAGGATCATATGGTGTGATGCATAAAGCAATGTACTCTGCAGAAGTGTTTCTTCCCTCCCTTAGGCTGAACAGGGGACTCTGATAGCTCACGGGCATTCTGGGCAAACATTTACAGGGAATTAAAAAAGGATGGAGACTTATTCCCCGTGAAGGAATCTGGGAGCTCCCCCTAAACCTTCTTGTATTAACTTTGCAGTAGATGAAAGTGTTAAACTGGCATGTGTCTACCAACGGGGGAGTATTCCTTTTAAGTCCTCTGCTTCATCCTCACTTGTGAAATTTGTTGTGCCAGTGGGACGAGGCTGGCTATAAAACTCCGGTGCAGGGACCTCCGTCCAGCTCAGGCAGCCTGCCAGCACATCTCTGCCGAGAGCAGCCCCAGGGGGACTCCCTTCATCTCTGCCAGGCAAGCAGCACCTTCACTGACGGAGGAGGATGGACCTGAGGTGCGCCTGGATGCTCTGCGTGCTCTGTCTGGTCATCACGGCCCACGCATTTACCCAGGAAGGGTTCAAGGAGGTGTTGCTGAAGCAGCTGGGGCTCTCTGAGATCCCTAAACTTCATAAGAGGGACTTCGAGGATCTGGTTATCCCAGACCACGTCAAGAACAAGTACATCTCCATGCTGAAGCGCCAGAGGGTGAAGCGCCGAGCTTTGCCGAGCCTGGCCGGCATCTTCAGGGGGATCCCTGGCCACGCAGGTAAGGTTTCTGCCTCGGGAGCATCCAAAGCTCTGTGCCGCTGCCAGGGGGAGCTGCCCGCTCCCTCCCGGCCCGACGTGTGGGTTTGGCTCCAAAGCTCAGCTGGGTAGAAAAGGTGCATGTAACAGCATCTTAAAAATGAGAAAGCACTAGTAACTCCTTGCACCTGGAGAGGGGTTCCCCAGTCCTCGCAAAGGGCGGGCTGCTGCTGGAGCTTAAGAGAAGGGAAAAGCCTTGGTACCCAGCAACAGTCCAGACAGGTGAAAAATAATTAAAAAAAAAAAAAAAAAGAAGAAAAAAGAAGGCAGTAGAAAACTGCAGACCTTGCAGGTTTTGGGTCAAATCTACAGGAAGTCCTCTAATAGAAATCACACCTCTTTTAGGATATTTCCCTCTCCCTCATGCTTTTTGTATTTTATTTTGGCTGAGAGAAGTATCAAGGAAGAAATCAGCCATACAGACACCATGGTGTACAATGGTGGCTGTACAAGGAGATGTATAGCTTGTTTTGCTTTCAAATACATGCATAGCACCCTGGGCAGCAAATGAAAATGCTTTATTCCAGGGGGTGCAGTTTCCTGCTGTCATGCCCAAAGCTGGCACAGACCTTTTGGGATCGGATCAATTTGGGGTCAAACTATGTAGGAGATTTCATTCCTCCACGTTACAGAGACACAGGAGAAGGATTAGGGCCTTTGCAAGACATTGGATTCAAGTATGCATTAGAAAAGGTGTGCTTAGTGGCTGTTTCTTCCACAAGGCTCAGTGTGGGAGCATGGAAGGAGTGTGTTGTGATGATAATCGTGTATGAAATGTGGGGGCTTTGCTCACCAGGATGGAAATGACAGCCCATCTTTTTTTTTTCCCAACTGCACAGGCATGCCAGGAGAAGTCCCCTACTCTGACCCCACCACACGCCAGAACCTGGTCTTTGACATGGAGGGCAGAATACCCAAAAACAGCGAAGTTACAATGGCTGAACTAAAACTCTTCAAAAAGCCTCTGGACAGAGCAAACCTTCCTGCCAAGCAGTCTCACAGGCCTGTCTCCAACGCCAGAGTCAGCGTGTACTGGGTGCAAAGGCAGCACGATGGTACCAACAGGACCTCCCTGATAGACTCCAGGTAAGAAAGGGACCTCTTCTGGAGGCAGGACTCTAATTACAGGGTACAGGTCCTCTGGGCTGGATTGGGGTATCATGTAGTTGTGCCTCAGGTCAGTCTGATGAGGTTACATCTGTAGAATCAGGCTCTGTAGCCTCTAAACCCAGGATGAGTTTAAGAGCAGATATTATGCTAAGACTGCAGTATATGATGATTCATTGCAATAATCTATTTCTGTGTCAAAAGATGCCTTGTACTGCTAGATTTTCCCCTCTAAAACCCTCCACCTTGTTCACTTCTTTCTCACTCTCTAACTCATGTGTGTTACTGGCTGTTGGTATTCTTTCCATTTGCCATTTCAATAGCTGATATAAATAAGTAAATTATGCAAAAAGCATCTGATTCTGTAGCCTTGAGCTCTGCGGACATTTTACACCCCTTGAAGGCAGAATTAAACATCAAACCAATTTTCTGGGTAGGTAGAAACTTAAGGTCCTAATACAGCTGGGACAGGAGCAGGTGGGAGATAGCAGTGGTGTTTAACCAGCTGTCGTCACTAATATTGAGGTTGCACATAATCCTGCACCACCATATTTCTGTTTGAGCATGAATGAATACCTTGGCATGGGCATGCACAGAAGGTTTTATTTATCCCTTCAGTGTCTGTTAGATCTGCTTACTTCTTTTTGAGTTGTCAGTCAACTGCTGTGGGTTCTTGCCCAGAGTGTTCAGCAAAAATGATCACGTAATCAAGGCGTGTGACAATCTCCAGGAAGCAAATATTCTGCTGCAATAACAGCACTGCAAGGCCAGGCTTTATCTGATGGACTTTTCTCTAATGCCAAGCCCTTGTCATGCAGGCTCGTTCCCATACGCGAGTCGGGCTGGAAGAACTTTGATGTGACGCAGGCTGTGCATTACTGGCTGAGAAACAAGAGGCAGGAGCCGATGTTCCTGGAGGTCCGGATTGAAGGAGAAAGAGTAGGCAGCCATGCCTCAGAAATGGCCAAAGCTGTGCGTTTCACCTCTCAGGACCCCAAGGATAAAGCCCTAGGCAAGCCTGAACTGGTACTTTACACCCTCAACTTGGAAGACTATGAGTACGTATGAAGCTTGAATCTGTACTGTCTCTGAAGTAACTTTGCCCCTGAATTATTGTAGTGTGTGTGCCAACCCAGGGTGGGCAGCTCTTGCCCTCACAAGTGTTAGTTAGAAGGTGGCAGTAAGAAAGTTGCTGCAGAATCACACCTCTGCTCTTCCCATATTTGTTTTCTGAATACTTAAACGAACCCCAAGCTTGGGCCAAGTTTCATGTCTCAGAGCCCACCTGTGCTATTAACAGGGACATTACTTCCCCCACTTCCCAGTTTCCAGTTACAGCCTCAGTTCTTATTTCTCTCTTGGTGCGCAGGGGCCCCGGGGACTGCAGGGAGGAGGCGATGCTGGGGAAGTCCACCTGCTGCCGCCAGAAGCACTATGTTAACTTCCGCGAGCTCTCCTGGACACGGTACTGGATCATTGAGCCAGCAGGGTACCAGGCCTACCGGTGCTCGGGGGGCTGCCTGCAGCCCCCCAGCCCCCTGTGGCACTTCGGCTATGGGGAGCGCACCTGTGCCGTGGCAGAGAGCTCCTCACTCCCCATCATGTACCTTGTCAAGAGGGGCAACCGCACCGAGATCGAAGCGGCCGAGTTTCCCAACATGGTCGTGGACAGGTGCAGCTGCCTCACGGATGGCATGGCGTTGGTGTGAGAAGCCAGTGACATGGGATGTCACCCAGTCTCCCATTCCCTGCAGCCCTGCCAAGACCCGCCCTGGTCCTCAGCCCTGGGGCCAGTGACAAAGGTCCTGGTGGGATACCTGCCTGCAAGGGTCAGCAGCAGCTGGGGCTGGGGCTTCCCCTGTGCCCTGCTACCCTGCAGAGAGGGTGCACTTAAAGGCACTGTCCATGTAGATGGGCTCAGAGGAGCATGCATCTTCACATATACCTCTGTGAGGGGTACCTAAGGAGCCTAATGCTTCTCAGGGCCCCCTTGATGCTAGGTAAATGTCACTGAATTTGGTGGAGCTGCTTTCAAGTTATTTCTGTCTCCACACTGGAGTATTGCAAACAGCTACAGGCAAAGGAAAAGTGACTGTCACCAGGTGAAGAAGTAATGAATGGGCTCAGCTTTTCATTCTTAGACTCCTGGGTTTAATCTGTTCAAGGTACGTTTATGGTGAATTGGAGAGCAGAAGCACTTACTTGTATATAATCTATACAAACACACATACACACATGTATGTAGTATATGGATACATGTATGTATTACATACTGGATATATACATATTGACTACATACATAGATGTACATCTACAGCTCAAATGACATATATATGTGATATGTATTGTATGCATATATATATATACCTACATGTACATAAAATATTATCTGGAACTCAAAGGTTTATATTTTCAGCTCCTGCACTGTGGGCTTATCACAGTTTTAGGCAGCATTTAGAGTCCTGGAATCCACAGGTGTATTAGGACCTAGGTTTGGTCTCGTGAGTAACAGTTTGTTTTTCTGATTCTGTATTACAGTTTCTTCAATTTAGGGATATTTTCCAAGTTCGGTGTGCTTTCAAATTCAAGGAAACAATAAAACACAATTATTAAAGTAGCCATGCGTTTGTTTATTTTTATTCTTAGGTCTAAAAATGGAGGGTAAAAATCCCTGGTATTTCTGAATTTACCCCAGTGCCCAGCTCCTCTAAACATACACACAGTGATACCTCTTCTCAGCTACCTGTGTGATCCTGCCTGCTTCTGTTAAAGCTTATCTTCTCACACAGGGACTGGGGCTGGACTGAATCCCCAGGTGGAGCAGAGCCCACACAGCCAGTGCTTCTCCCTGAGTTGCTGCGGAATTTAAGTCAACACTTTCTTTAAGTGAAAACCTAGAATCTTATGTGACAGCAAGAGGTGATACCCTCCCCTTGAGCTGCAACAGTCCAGAAACTACAGGCTCAACTGGAGCTGTAGTGCAGAAAGAGATGAGCTGCCTCCCACCTCCTCCCTCCCCAGGTTTTAACTCTGATCCTTCCCAATGGACCTCTGACCAGCGCATCCCCTGGAGAAACACAGTGATAATGTGGTTTAATCCCTTTTTGAACTCTTCTGAACTGGTTGCCAGGGGTGTGACCAGTGATCATGATTTTCACCTTCATGTAGGACTCCCCTCCTCAGTTCATAACCTACTGAAATACCAGCAGCTCTGAGGATGAAATGATTGCTGCTGTCCATCTCTGTGGGACTGTAGGATGTGGTCCCTGAGACTCTGGCTGAACCCATTGCTGGTAGAAGGATGCCAAAATGAGTTTGTCTGGCTATACGGGATGGACATGAACCAGGTGAAAAGAGGGACCTGTTGGACCCTGCAGTGGCTTTGTGTCATTTATCAGGAAGGCTGAGATGTCAAGTGTTCCTGCTGCCCTGCAGGACCCCAGCTCGGAGGTCACCCAGACATCCCTGATGTCACCTTGGCTCGTGGGTAGGTTGGCATCTCTCACTTGTGCAAACATCTGTGGAAAAAGGCTTTAAGGGGAGAAAAAAAAGGTAGAAGCACAGACTCACCATTCACCAGCACTGGGCTACAGCACCATGGATTACTGGAATCAAAATTGGATGAGCTGGAATGATGTCTGGCCGTTTCCTTCTCATGACTATGTAGCACCTAACTTAATGGCATTGGCATTCAGCCCCAGTTCCTCTCCAGCCAGCTCGGGGCAGGGCATGGCCTGAAGGCCGTGAGCTCATCTATCACCATGAAGAACAAAGGCAATGATTTAAGCACACACTGCCCCTGGGAAAGAAAGTGTTTGAGCAGGTTGCTGCCTGAGGATGAAGAGCATTAACCCTGGCTTTCCTCCAACCTGCAGCACTTGGATGCCATCATCCCTCCTCCAGCCCGGGAGAAATCCCATCCATTGCAACTGGGGCCAGCTGCTGTGGGAAGTGGGGAGCAGAGCATCACAGCAGGGATGGACATGGAGAGCAGCAGGGTGGACAAGGCTCCTCTCCTCCATCAGAACCCTGCACTGTGTCCGGCTCAGCTTGCTTTGCGTCTGTCTCCCTTTGCTCTGGTGTCATGGGGACACAAGGTACATAAAAGTAAGCAGTGGGTCCCTGTGGATGCGTGTGACAGTGAGGGGAGGAGAGGGACGGGGTGGCCAAGGAGACCTGCTTTGACTGTGGGGAGAACTGTGGGTATTGCGGGGCAGAGACAGGGTGCAAATCTGTGACCTACCAACCCCTGCCAGCCCCGCTGCCAGCACGGATACTTACATTTATTGCTAGGGCAGCTGCACAGATGTACAGCATCTCTGCTGGGGCTAGTTTTTAGCCCACATTTTGATGGAAGCTCCTCACTTTTGGGAGACAAGACATTACTCCTCTAAACTCCAGCTGGCTTTGCAATGAATATGTTGCAGACTCACAGGTTGGGCTGATGCAGGGGAGGCTCCAAAGATTTCTACAGTGCAAACTCCTAGGCAGAAGGCTGTGGATGAAATACTTCCATATCTTAGGCTTTTTGAGGCACCAGCCCATGCTGCAGGAAATTATCTCCCAGCCTGTCATGTTCAGGCCAGGCTGCATTTGCTGTGATACTTTCTGTGTGTTTCATGTATTGGTACAACTTGTAACACATACAAAGGCTGCCAAGCTGTCATGTTTTCCTTTCCAGCTGAGCAGCACTACAGACTCCAAGGAAAGGCAGAACGTACCTTATATACCTGGCAGCAGCGTGGTTCAGCATCAACACTGATGCTGTATTGTGGAAAAAAAACCAAACAAAAAGAAGAGCAGTGGAGGGGTGTAATGAACCACGTATAAGCAGAAACCATTTAAAAAATATAAAGGTGTTTTAAGGCAAAACCAGCATTAAAACATCCTTCTGCACTATAGACAGCACAGAGCCCTCAGGTACTGCTCAAGGAGAAGGACGTGTGTGCTCTTCACATGAAGGGCTTCAACAGCACTGTTAGTCCCACACTCAAAGTTGGGCTCTTGTGTGAACATTCCCAGGGGCAGCGTGCCCGAGCTAAAGCTTATCACGAGTGTGAGCTCTGGCCAGCCTTGGTGGAACTGCTCACAAGGTGATCTGAAGGCCTTCAGTAGTTAATGGAGCTGCACATGAGGTCTGGAGCTGGACCTACAAGTCTCAGAAAAGCACTCTTTAAGAGCTAGGCTTGGGCACTAGCGGCACTTTCTCCATTATCTTTTATCTCTATCCATTATCTCCATTTTTGGGGGGAGAGAACAAAAATTTCAAGTCCTATTAAATGCCACTGCTAGCTGGGTTACATTGTCCTGTCTGATATTTCCACAGTTTCATTTGAACCAAGGCTACTTTCCCATTTTCTTTCAAAATCTGTGAGAAGTTGCAACTTTTCTCTGCTGGTGAGACTTTGTTTCCTCTCCCTCTCTTGTTTTTCCCCCTTTACATTTCACAGACTCCTACCAAGAGTGTCTGACACTTTGCCTTTCAGGGCAGCCTTCTAATTGCCTGTGGAAGTGGAAAGTCAGATGTCCAATCCACATCCTGGCAAAGGTGATAATCAGGGAGCTCCTCCGGCTTTGGCTGGGAACAGCTGGAGGCTGGGAAAGGGGATCCCAGGACAAACAGAACCGGGGTGGAGGGGTGGAAGGGAGTGGGGTGGTGCAGGGCAGCAGGGCTCCTGCAGGACTTTGATATTTTTAGAGGACTTGAGCTCCTGTCCGTTCCTGGAGCAGGTGCAGGAGAGCAGCATGCACAGTGTCAGTGCATTTTGGAATAAAACAGAATAAAAAGCTAATCATGACTGCTGCCTCTGGCCTGTGCCCTGAGGATACACAGGCACTCCAGAGCTGTTGGGGTGCCAGGGTTTCCTACAGTTAAACCAGCAGGTGCAGAACAGCTCAGAAACAGTTTTTAACCACAGCAGGAGATAAGTTATCTGGAGATACTGGGCACTGAAAAGTCACGTCAACAGTCCACAGCTCTTGGCATCCTTTTTTATAATTATTAAATCAGGGAGTTGGAGTTTTTTTATTCTATAAGTAATGTTGTTTGAATCTTATTTATTTCTAGTTTTTTTTCTGTTTACATTTTTACTTCTAATTTTCTCAGTGGTGACAAATCTGCCCCTTTGAAAGCCTCAGTACCTGTATCCCCTTTGAAAGTCTGTTTTCTGTTTCCTGAAAATGAATGCCAACAAATTGTGACGCCCCACGTCTCAGGGGACTGCCAACTTCCAGCCCAGTGGTCAATAACTCTGTCACCCTTAGGAGGTCTCAGCTAGTTGCTGTAAGCTGTGTACAATATCACACGGGCCGGAACGTACCATCTATAACCACCAGACACCATGGAATCATCTAGGTTGGAAAAGAACTCCAAGATCACTGAGTCAAACCATTAACCCAGCACTGCCAAGCCCACCACTAGGCCATTGCCCCGGTGCCACACCTACACAGCTTCTGAGTGCCTTCCATGGGTGGCGACCCAACCACCTCCCTGGGCTGCCCATTCATATTTTCACTGAGATGTGTAGTATTTCCAGCAGATGTTTAACAAGCCAGCCAGCTCCTTAAACATTGCTCTTCTTTCCATGCAGCCCAGGCAGGTCTTTCAAGAGTTTCCTCCTCCTTTAAGTGCTCTAAGTTTTGTCCAAATTCCTGATTCTTTGTGCCTGGCTAGAGGCACACAGTGAATGCAAGACAGCATGTGCATTGAGGCTGCTGGGACACTGGGACACTTCCCACGCAGGCACAGCTTTGGCTCTAAACCCAGACTAACCACCCTGGATTAGCCAGCCCCTGCCCAGCCTCTAGCAGTGTAGGAAAGCAGCAGTGCCTGTCCAGCCCCTCCTCAGCAGATGGAGGAGGCCAGAGCAGTTGTCACCTCCCTACCTTCAGATTCCATTTGGCATGTTAATCAGCAAAGCCCCTCTTATTGCTGAGCTGTAACCAAAGCAAAGCCAGCTGAGGTGGCTGTGTTAACTAACAGGGGTGCAGTCATTAGCATCTCCAGTTAAATGGTGTGGAGGAACATTTAAGATTTAAAAATAGCACCTTCCTGAGAATAGGCATTGCTATGAACAAACCTTTCAAATGTCAACATTCTCCAGAAAGCCAAATTCTGGATAAGAACGAGTTTCAGCAAGATTAACTGTGACCGTTTCTGGCAGAATCAGAATGGCACAAGGGTGATGCAGTGTGCCTGCTCCACAGCAGCACCATGGAAAGGAGCCCGGGCCCCGGGTGAGGTGCTCGGTGCAGAGGGCTGAGGGCTCGGCAGCGCTGCTGGAGCCGGACACATGGTGCGCGTTCGTTCAGTGCCACCTACAGCAGCCACCGCAGAAGCTGCCGCGCTCGGCAAGCCCCAGGAAGCGACTCCCGCACGCTCCGGCGGAGCGCTTTTCCAGTAACTCGGTCATTGGGACCACATCGGTGAGGACAGTGGGAAAGGAGCTGTCGTCTGAAGGCTGGCAGCTGTTGTGTCTGCTGGTGATGCTCTTTCTGAACCTCCACAAGTTATTTCTTTCTATGGCCTGCTCTGTTCCCTGCTATGTTTCATGTGTTAGATGTACTTCTCTCTCTTTCCGGGGAAGAGATGGATCCATATGAAGTGAGGAAAAGCCCTCCCGCGGGTTTGTGCCAGTGTTTTTGCTAATTACTTTTTGTCAGTCAGTAACTGAAATGCCAGTGAAACACGAGGCAACGCTCTAGTTCTTCTAGATGGTTGAAATAAATGCATTTAAAATGACACTTCAAAAGAATTCTGTAAATCACACCACTTGCTTGTTGGGGAAGTGTTTGTGTGGGAGCACAAACTTTTTCTTTGGGAAGGCATTCACAGTTTTGGTGCATTTACAACCAGAAACATCTTTGAAATCCAAAGCTGCATCAATCCTTCGGAAAAGAAAGACATAGGCAAGGGGCTGCAAACTCTGCATTGTCCTCTGGCTCTGGACTAGAAAGATCACCTCTGTTCTCAGGCCATTCTGTCCTGTGGAAATAGCCTATACAACACTGGAACTGTTTGTTTATATACATTTTTTTAACAGTTGACTTTTCTGTTCTTGTCCAAATTCTTAAGAAACCTTAAAGCACTTCACCTACCTGTTTCTCTTCTGTTTAAGGATTAGTCTGAGTCCTGTTTGCTATCCAGCTCTTTTCAGATTGGCCTATAGGCACATGGAAGTCCAGAATTGCCAGTGAGTACCCCTATGGCTCTCTAGACACAGTAGACACACGATTGCTCTAGGCTAATCCTCAGTGTGGGCATATCCTCAGTGCTTGTTCCTGTTTAGCTCAGCAGGAGCTAAACAATTCCCAAATAAATGTGCTAAAGTGTGGTTCAAGGTAAAGCTGTTGTTAAGACAGATGTAGGGTATGTCTCTGAACTCCGGCACTAGTGAACACACAGTTGATCAATAAAGTGCTTGGTTTAAAATATTCCAATTCTCTTTCACCAACCAGTATTTCTTCTCTACTTTATGTAATGTAGCTTCAGTTGTGCTGGCATAAATTTGTTAAGAGCCACACCACATGCTCCATCAGGGAAGTGATCTGGTTTAACAAGCGACCCACAACAACAAAAAGAGGCAAGTAGGTGATGCAGGGGGTAGGTTTGGAAATGGCTGTGTCAGTGCAGCTGAAGCGAGAGCACGACTGCAGTGAGGGGAAATAACCTGGGCAAGTGTTGTTGCCAAAACCTGTCCTTAACATGGCCCATTCACGTTTGGCCCATGCTACCCTTGCCATGCTACAGAGCTCAAGTGTGCTCACGGAGCTGAAGGCTCTCCTGATCCATGATCCACGTGCTCTGAGAGCTTCAAGAGAGCTGGCTGTAAGCACACAAAGGTTTGCCACCCAAGCAGGGATTGCTGCCGGCATCTGACATTCCCACCTGAACCTAAAACCAGCAAAACCTCATCATGCCGAGGTGACCTCCCAGACACCCTCCGTTCCAGCTTTCTAATGAAACACATTCGGTAAACAAACCTATTTCCTTTCTACTCAGGTCCACTTGTCCTGTCACAACCCCCAGGAGATGTGATTAGCAGATCCTCAATGTCTCTCTCCTCCCTCCCTTTTTTCCTCCCTAAATTTTCCAAGACTTCCTTATAGATTAAAATGTCAGCCATGTCATGTGCTTTACTGCCACCAAACACCTTAACTACTCCACCACTTGCTGCAGTTAAGCTACTGCTCATCATATAAACCAGACTTTACTAATGATAAGCTGTAAACCGATAGGTTCAGTCCTTTTGTATTCCATACCTAAGTAAACAGAGAACAGTTTAAATGTGCTTTAACTATTTAACCCTCAAGTGCTACATTTTATGTTTTCAGAGCACTGTGTCAAACAGATCCACAAGAGCTGTGTCTGTGTATGATGACATACTTACCACCTGCCCATCCTTTTTATAAATCCTAATGAAGATTATCTTGTGGGTGTGAATTTACAAGCTGGGGATACTCATTTGAAAGGGTACCAAGAACTTTTATTTAATTACATCAAATACACATGCAAAAAGGTAAATAGTATCAAACTTAACCAGCAGTTTTCCCTTTAGAAGGCTTTGCAAACAAGGATGGCTTGATCTGGTCTCTAGACAGACCTCTCACTGAAAAAAGCCTTGCTGCTCTTTCCTTCAAAGTGCCTCCACATTTCAGTCCTAAAGCCATCAATCCCATCTTCAGCTTATCTAAACCCAGGGCTTCCAATTCAGCAGCAGAGTTGAATGCCAGTAGGTCTATGGGTTCCACCTCCTGCAAAGAGAAAAACATTCAAGAAAAAGGGAAGTTATAAAAGCATTTGGACAAAGTGCTCAGGCACGCGGTGTGATTCTTGTGCAGGGCCAGGAGCTGGGCTTCAATGATCCTTGTAGGTCCCTTCCAACTCAGCAGATTCCATGATTGTCACCAGGAAAGTTCAGTACTTCTGAGAAAGCTGAGTTAAAAACAGCCCACCATCTTCCAAAGCAGTTCAGTAACTTAACCTTGACTTCCAGAAGCCCAGAAAAGCTAACAGCTCCTTTTTAGTCTGTGCAGAATACAACCAATATACCTCCAGCAGGAGCAGGAAGGAGGATGAAAAGTTATTTCTAATATAGTTACACTGTAATTAAAGAAATAGATACAAACGCGTATCTTTTCAGTAAGACTAACCCAAAAAAAAAGTCCAGAAGTTCCCATCTCATCCTGCCACAAACAAAAAGAGGATTAAAATTTCATCTTAAAAGGAAATAAGTATATTTGTTAATTACTTGAGGGCAAAAGGGACCTCTACAGATTGTCTAGTCCAAGCTCAAGGCCTTATTCACAAGACAGAGACCAGGGCTGGATAATTAAAATGCTGGAATTTACTAACATGCTAAAGACTAACACTAAACATTAACACACTAAAAACGACACCAAAATCTATGCCCACTTTGTTCAATACTTAAAAGCACACATTAGCCTTATGGTATGTATCAAAGAGACTTCAGAGCAAGTAATACCAGCAGTGGGAATGAGACCACACTGTTATGCACTCAGCAAAGACAAATCTCACTAGCAGAACTAGAACCTTTGTCCTGCTAAGCATACAAAAAATGACTGGTTGTCTCATTATTCTCACCCTACTTCTAAAAAAAATATTCATCAAGGACTACTATAAAAATATTTCCACCTGCAATAACAATCTGCCATAGCATTGGTGGAGTTTCCTGTTCTAAGAATAGAAAGTCTTACAAATACTGAACAAGAGATAAACAGTGAAGAATGGTAAACATCCTGTTTAAAATTTACCAGCTCTAATAGTACAGTAGATGACAAAGTTCTAATGGATCAGATTACATCCTGGGTCTTTTTTCCATTGAACTGTATTAAACTTTCACATATGACAGATCAGTCATTGGCAGTGGCAGCTGATGGCAGACTTTCTGCTCAAGCTGAAAAAAGGCAGAAAATCCAAGCAACTTCCTAGCTGGAGAAAAAGCCATACTTTGTTTTATTGATAGAATAAGTCTAGACTCATTATCCCTAAAAATCTTTAACAGTAATGTCATGCATGGAGCAATGAACCACAAGTATTGGCACCCTTTACTGCCAAGTACCACTTGGCCTTTCATCAATCCAGTGGGAAAAGCTCCATTGCTGTAGCTGAAGCCTGTCTGCTTCTTCAGCTGTAAAAGCAACTGAAGAAAGACATATCACTTTTAGTACAGCTTCATACTTACTGTGCTCTGTAACTGGTTTGTTTCCTGTGCCTTAGAAGAAACATTTGTTTGCTCCTCCTCTTTCTGAGCTTGAGTCACTTCTTTTTCTTCTTGCGCCTCTTGCTTGGGGGGCTGTGTCGTTTTACTACTTTCTTCAGCTGGAATTTTAGTCTGCCCACCTGTGCACATCGCTCTTTGCAGATCTCTTCCAGTACCTTCTGGCTGCTCTAGTGGTTTCTCAGTTACACTGGTACCTGGACTATCCTCTCCTGAAGCACAAGCTGCACTGGTAGATGGACTACCTTCTCCTGAAGCACAAGCTGCACTGGTAGATGGACTACC
>JAWWMP010000116.1:7866621-7889142 GCA_035047865.1 Dendrocincla tyrannina
TCTCCTGAAGCACAAGCTGCACTGGTAGATGGACTACCTTCTCCTGAAGCACAAGCTGCACTGGTAGATGGACTACCCTCTCCTGAAGCACAAGCTGCACTGGTAGATGGACTACCCTCTGCTGAAGCCACACCACTGCTTGTAAATGCATTTGAACTTCCAGCATCTTCATTGTATCTGCTGCCTGATGGACAACTTCTGTCAGATGTACAAGGGGATTCATCTTTGTTGTCATCCTCACAGCCTGAACTGTTGGCATCATCCAAACCCAGCCTGCCGTAAGGGAGTATGTTACAAGTTAACATGTATCTACCTTAACATTTTTTTATAAGTAATTTTTTTTAGTTGTCACATTTCTCTTGCCAAAACCCACTTCAAAGAGATATAGTGAACTACTCTAACATTTATTTATGACAGTTTAGTTAATGGAAAAGCTGCTGATAGTGAACAGAACACAGAGACCCCCAAAACAGGTATCTCTTCACAGAATTCCCAATACAGAAATGACTGGAATCACTGGCTTCTCTTTCATGATACATTAGGTGAAAAATGCCAGGAACAAAAAAATCTCTTTAAGTTCATTGTACATTTAATTCCCTAATGAAAAAAAGGACAATGGGAAGCAGACTAATATAACCATATTAGAAGGGGTGTTGGAAAATGCCTATTTTTGCAAATAGTTTGCCTGCTCCAGCTGGGAGAGAATTATAGGAATTCAGAAATGTTTACTTTCAGTTCTTTGATTTAATCACTTCAATTTTCTTATTCCTATTTCAATCTACATCTCAGAATCTGCTTACTTGTATGTATCTAACCTTTCATCCTGTTCAAGGCCTAAGATTTGAGTGTAAAAGCAAGGCATTATGCTTACCAAAGACATTTTCTTTTTTCAGATTTTGTTCCATTCTTTCCAGGTTCACTGGGACGCTTCCGACTCTTGCCACTTTCTGACGACACTGCTTTACTGGCAATAACCTGCAACCCTTCAAAACAAAGTTGAAAGTCTACTTCATCAGTACATAATTCATGTATGTCCTACATTCCACTTATCTTTTAATTTCAGATGTAGTTTAAAACACTAGTGGAAAAGAATCACTATTGGTGCACATTCATGAAGACTCGAAGCTGCACAATAAACTCACCAGCAGCAAAAACTGTCCTACGTAGATTTACTAAGGCAGAGTCAACTACAATTGGATTCCTGAACTGAACTCTCAGGTTCTACATCCCATTAAACCTCAAGTTTCACCATCTATCTGCCAGCAAGATTTATCTGTGGATAAATAAAGTAACTACAAAGACCAGGAAGCGAAACAAGGTATTCTGTAGTTGGATTCAACGCTTAGTTTTTATGTAAGACCCATTCATAGTTTTATCATTTCACAGAAAACGATAATGTAATTCTTACAGCTCAACTACACTGCCACCTTCACAGAATTTGACTCTTATTATGAGATGACACTAGCACAGAAAGATGAAGCATCACTTGTATCGTGTTACCCTGTTCAATGCAATTTAAGAGACACTGCAGACGAAGAGGGAAAGTTAAGTCAAACAAATTTTACTGAAACTTAAAATTCCCTTTAATTGACAGTTACCATCAGCATTTTTCTTTTAAATTTTCATCCTAGAGTGAGGCTAGAGAGACTTTGAGTTTGCTCCATGTTTTGAGGACAGCAAGTGAGGCTGAGCTGCAGTACCTATCCGGATGGACTCCTCCTGCCGCTCGGCCATTTCCCGGTACTGCCGCTCGTACTCCGGGTCAGTGAACGTGTGCCGCGGCTCCGCCAGCTTCCGCTGCAGCCTTTCCAAGCGCCTCTGCTCCTTCTCCGCTTCCCGCTCTGCCTGCTTCTTCACCCATTCAGCCATCCTGCAGACGACAGAACCAGGAAAAGGAGTGTTTCCAGCATTTAATGTAACATCAGTTTGTTGCTTTGCAATTACAGAATTCTTTCACTACCTGCCATGATTGCGAGACAACAGGAAAAGTCAACTAACAACATCCAGGGGAATTACTGAAGGAACAGATAGAGATCCTGCTACAGAGAAGAGAGCAGACTGTATTTTGAAAGCAAGAAACAGCAGTAAGGTCACATATCCTCAGTACTGTGGCCTTGTTGCTTCAGGGAGAACTGTGAGAATTCCAGATGAGGAATCAAAGACGTGCAGACCAGTCTCTCAGAAGAAGGCTGCAGTACAATCACATTTATTTTGCAATAACAGAATTACAGTCTGGAGAGTCCTGTTGGATTCCAGTCCATCTGTCCTTAAGATTTCACTTTTGCTTCCTTTAGTATTCAAAGTATCATTTCATTGCCACAACAGGCTGTCATTTGACCTCTTTTGGTAACAGTGAACTATGGGATCAAGTCATAGTTTCAGCTTCTAAGAAAATGCCTTACGCTTTTTCATGGTTGACATCTCGAAGCCTCCTTCCACTGAGATCTCGGCAAGCCTCTCTATTTGTTGTCTTCTCAATCTGAGCACCAAGTGCTCGCAGCATTGACCCAAACCCTTAGAGAGGAAAAAGTTATCAAGAATTAGACAAACAGAACCAAAAGAATATGAGCTAGCACACAGCAGAAAAATTAACTGTGGAAAAAGAACACAGTGAATTCAACACTTTCCTCTCCTTCAATGTAACTGAAGTAAAGGGCAAGTTAAAAGTTGTCACATATTGGAGAACTGTCATTGGGTGAAATGCTGAAGCACTAAGAGGAAACTAAAGTACCCAGTGTTTACCACTCATCTTGTTTTTGCGCTCCTGGTGTCACACCAGACAGACTCCAGATTTACTAGAAGCTGAGCAACACTTCTAACAAGAAAGCCTATTTCTGGGCAAAATGGTTTGAAAGCTTTTTCATTCCAAAATAACACTTTTGGGTCCTTTCTAATTTAGCCAGGATACACCTTTCCCCCACAAGACCCTTTAGGTCCATCAAGCTTAAATCACCTTTTAAAAATATAACCAAAAATAGAACAGATTTTTTTAGCAGATAACCTTACCTGCTTCATCAAGATGATAATGATGCACAAAGTTATGCTGGAGAGCCCCCCCCAAACTGTTATAAATTGTAATCAAGCCAGACAGTCTACTGTACTGTGAGGCAAAAAAAGAAGCATTGTGTTGAGAGAATAAGCTCAATTGCTGCCATTAGTGAGGACAAATTATGTAGTTCATGAAACATGCTACTGAATTTTATGTTCTGAAGAATGCAGACCAAGCTGCGACACCCGGTCAGGTATGTTCCCAAAAATCAGCAGCAATGCATTCAGCAAGATTCTGAGAACTACATACAAAAAGCAAACAAATTGACTCCAACTACACTCAAATACTCTGCTAAGCTTGCTTCACCCATCACGTTCTGTTTTAGGGAATGCCCACGTTGTCGGTGGCCATGTTAATAGACACCTCCAGTAACACAGCTAAATATTTTGTCAGTACAAGGTGCCCCGTTTAGATTGAATTCTTTAGTTCTTTGGCTACTGAGATCTTGGCATTTATGTGGTTTTTATAATAAGAGAAGACAAAATCAATTAGGTCATGTAACACAGCCAAATCACAGACTATTTGTATCTGAAGTATTTATCCGAAGTGACCATGAATGAAACTTAGGATCCTAAGATGACAAGTCCTTTTCAACACAATTTCAATCCCGAAGTCACTTGGGTGCATTTTACAAATTTCTCCTAATAAAGCTAAGCTGAACAAGCATGCAAACACGAGCTGAACTGCAGTTTCCTATGTCATTTCTCAGCTTTCCATGTACACTTTGGTTTCACCTCAGGGACATTTTATCACAGTCATACACACAGCAAGATCTGCTTATATATGAAAACTCCTTCTACCAGCACAGACCAGGCATAGCAGAATTTTTTCAACCCAAGAATCTAAGCAGTAACAAGCAGTTAAACAACAAACCTCCTTTTCCACCACAAATTCTTGGTTCCAAACTATAAACAGCTCCACTCTGCAACACATCTTCATCGTTGGCCAGTCGCCCATTACACTTCACATATAAGCTTTCTTCAGGAATGTTCTAAAAAAACCAGAAAATTGAGTTATATCATCAACTAAAAATCATTCTGACAAAGAAAATCATTAAGCAGTGATGTTTTCTTCTTTCATACAGCAATAGAGGGGAGGCAAAAATCAGACAATTTTAAAAGAATGAACATCCTCTGTGGTGCTTGATTTAATTCCTGTTTACCAAAGGATTGAACGCAGTCTAAACCAGCTTGTAAACACGAAGGGCGAAAAGCTGTGCTATGGGAAAAATTCAGAAACAACCTGTGATGAACTGACCATAACTCCCATTTCCCACCCTCCTGTGCCGCTGGGGGGACGGAGGGAGAGCCCGGGAAAGAGGGAGTGGTGGGAGGAACGTGATTTTAGGATTTGCTTTACCTCCGATTACCCTGCTCTGACTTTGACTGGTAACAAATTCAATTAATTTCCCCAAGTCGCGTCTGCTTTGCCCACGGCAGCAGTCGACGAGTGATCTCTCCCTGCACTTACCTCGACCCACGAACTTTCAGTTCTATCTTCCCTCCCCTGCCCATCTGAGGACGGGGGCCATAAGAGGCCAGGCCCCACCACAACGCGTACACGTATCTACACACACACACATACGTACATATACATAAATAACACAGACAAGAGGTTATAGGGCTGCCTTACAGCACACGCTGCCGCCCTGCTAAGCGACCACCACGGGACGGGGAGGGGACGGGGAAGGGACGGGGAAGGGAAGGGGAAGGGAAGGGGAAGGGAAGGGGAAGGGAAGGGGAAGGGAAGGGGAAGGGAAGGCCCCACACCCGCCCCGGCTCACCAGCTCCCGGGCGCGGGCGCGGCGGAGGCAGCGCACGGAGCCGCCCAAGGGGGGCAGCGGCCGCGCCCGCGGGCACAGCGGGTCCCGCACCCACAGCGGGTCCCGGTCCCACAGAAGGCCCCGATCCAGGCCTCGATCCCGGTCCCGGTCCCACAGCAGCTCCAGGCCCCGCCGCCGCCCCGGCCGCGCCGCCATGACTCCCCGTCGCCGCCGCACGTCACGCGGGGCGGGGCTGCCCGGCCTCGCCCCCCCCCGTCCCCTCAAGCCGCGCCCGGCGCCTCCGGAGCGCTTTTTTTATTGCGATTTATCGCTTTTCGGACGCGCTCGGCTCCGGGGAGAGCCGGAGGGCGCCGTGGTTCCTGCTCACGGAGCCCCCCGCGCTGTACGGGCTTCCCCGCGGCCGTGAGGCGCGGGCCGTGGCTCCCGCTAGCGGCGGCGGGACACCGGGAAGGGGAAGGGGAATGGGAATGGGAACGGGGCTGGGAGCTGCGAGGGAACGCCGCGGGAATGGGCAGCGCCGGATTGCCCAGCCGAACGCCGCGCAAGGTTCACGGGAGGACTCTCCGCGGCGCCGCCTCCGTGGCGTGTCCGCCTCGCTGGGCCCCACGGGCGCTTTGGGACATGAACGGGGCGGCGCCCGGGCTGTGCTGTGTGGGGACAGCCCTGCGGACAGGGGGGTTCTGGGGGTGAAGGGCTGCTCGTGAGCCCGCAGTGTGCTCCCGCAGCCCAGACAGCCAAAGGCGGCCTGGGCTGCATCCGGAGAAGGGCAGCTGGAAAGCTGAGGGAGGGGGCTCGGCCCCTCTGTTCACACTGCCGAGACCCCACCCAGATGTGGCCCTGTGGGAGCAGGTCCAGAGGAGGGCCAGGAAGATGCTCAGGAGGGATGGAGCACCGCTCCTGTGAAGACAGGCTGGGTTGTTCAGCCTGGAGAAGAGCAGCCTCCGGGGACGCCTCACTGTGGCCTTCCAGTACTAAAAGGGGGCTTACTAAAATACAGAGAGGGACTTTTTACACAGACACGCAGTGATAGAATGAGGGGGAATGGGTTTCAACTAACAGAGGATAGATTTAGATTGGATGTCAGGAGGGAGTTCTTTACACAAAGGGTGGCGAGGCACTGAACAGGTTGCCCAGAAAAGCTGTGGATGTTCCATCTCTGAAAGAGTTCAAGACCTGGTTGGGTGGGGCTCTGAGCAACTTGATTTATGTAGTGTGTATCATCCCTACCCAATGCAGGGGAGTTGGAACTCCATGATCTTGAAGGTCCTTTCCAAGGCAAGCCTTTCTATGATTCTATGTTTCAGTTATATAGTTACATAGAATGCGTTTAAATTGGGGTGAAAGTTGGTCTGGAGCAGGAGTCCACAATCAGCTCTCCATGACATGTGGTAACTACTTCTAAGCAGGAGACTGAAGAATTGGTTAGGAAAAAATCACAGCTCTACCTCTCCAGGAAAGTGTGTTTACAGAGTATGTTTACAGTATGGTTATACTCTGGGCAGTGTAACCATTGCATTCTTCTGTGGCTTCAAATCTCCTCCATGTTTTCAACATACCTATCTGGAGGACAGTTGAAGGTGGGTTCCTGTCGGCTGTCTCTGGTGGGGACTGTTTAGAAAACTAGCAAAGATGTAGTTGGATTCCCCTGAAATCGGCAGTATGAAGTACCTGCAGTGCCTTTTTGTTTAGTAGCAGCTCGGGCAAGGACTATTGCATATGGTGTCACCTGCCCACTTCAGATCTGCTCCCCCCACAAGGTGGGGGGTCCCCTGCCAGAGGGGCCACTGGCACCCTGAGAATCCCCTGTTAGCAAGTGAGACAGGCTCCTACATCAGAGACTGCAGCTAAATTCAGTTCTTAAGCCACGGGTGCTGTTTTAGGAGGATGGGGCTTGTGTCTCAGCCTCTTGGCTGTTCCAGGGAGTTCGGTGATGTGATTGTCCCACCCTTTTAGCTTGCTGGAGAGCTGTGCTGCTTGGCCAGGCCTGTGCCAGCATGGATAAGTCGCTCTCATGCCTGGCTTTCTTAAGTTGGTGTGATAAAAAGGAGGATGCTGGGAAACGAAGTAGAGGCATGAGTTGGAGACTTCATTTGCAAATGTAAACAAATGACTAATAATTTAATTAAGGGGATCTTCCCATAGGTTTGTCTTGGCCAACTCCCAAATCAGAAATCACCTACCATTTCTTACATTATAAAAATTTTAGCTAAAATACTTTTTTAAAGGATTCTGACCCAGTCTAGACAATCCCTTACCATCTTTATTTTCTATAGCAAGTTAATATTTCTGAAATATGTGTCATGTTGACACAGTGCAGCCATTCCAACTTGATGTGTCTCTAGCCTGAAAAGGCTGTGGTTATTTTTTTGCTAGATTGGGTCCACATTCAGTTGATACTGTATTTTAAGTCACATGGTACTGCTTGTTTAATTTTTAATCATGTGCCGTATCTGTGGCATACCACCTGATGCCAAATCCCACTAGATTTGGGGTATTTTTCTTCATTTACAGTATCTGATTGAAAGGTTATTGGCAAGTGTAAGGTATGCATATATATGTATGCAGATGAATAAGTATTTTCTTAGATCCATGGGATTTCACTTGCATTCTGAGGTCATGAATCATTTCCTCATCTTGAAACTCCTGCTCTTGCCATCAGGGGTGTGGAGCTTGCCAGTACAAGCCAATTAGGTGGAGTTGTCCAGGAAAGAATTGGGCCACAGGACTGTCCAGCAGATGTACTGAATCAGTGTAATTCACAGGTCTCTGAATATTTCTGTCTACTTCTTTATCTGTGGAGTTTTTTTATATCATTATGATGAGAAGAGGAACAGAAAAGAGGGCTCACTGCACCCCGAGAGATGTACATCAATGACAGCTACTTGTCATTCCTAACTGACACTTGGATTCTGCCTGCAGGTTGGAGCTGTGATACACCTGTGAGCAGGAGAGCTGGCAGCAGTGGAGTCATACTGACATAAATCAGGCCCTTTATAGATCATACATCACCACCTTACAGGTAGTTTTGTGCTATTAATGCCATACTCTCTCTGGTGCTGAGGTTTGTATTTGGGTAGTTATATCCAGGAGACTTGTGCACACAGTCAGACTACAAGCAAGCGACATTTAATAGGCAGAGGAGTAGTTTCCTGTCAGCTCTGCCCTACAGCAGTGCTGGATATATAGTCCCCACTCTCATGATTATGCAATGCTGTTTAGCTGGTGCCACATTAATGTCAGTGGGTGAGTGTTCCTGTATCTCTTGTTCTTGATTATACTGCTATTCCTAGAACTCACCAAAAGTCTATTGCCTTGCTCCTCACAGAAAAGTCTAAATAAGTCAAAAGGGCTGTTATTATAATTTCCCATTTGAAATGTATTTTATGAGAAATGTTATTCTCTTGATAAAGCAATGATCACTCTCTGATTCTGCAGTGGTGTTTTAGACTTAGTTAATAAATCATGATTGCCACTTTTCATTTAGAAAGGATTTCACAGACATAATTAATTCAACCTGACAGTATCCTTGCGGGATAACTAAGAACTCTGACTATTTAAATGGTGACACTCAGGCAAACTGGTTATACTGCCTTCTCCAGTCAGTGGAAGGATCAAGACTAGAATTTAAAACTTCCTGCTATCTTGACATAATTTAAGAGATCAGACCATCCATGCTTTTCATATTTCATCCTGATATCTCTGTGTGTGATGCCTGAGATATTTAGTGTGGTTCTGTGGCCTGCAATGTGGAGGGTGGGAGACCAGGCTGTGATCTGTTTAAAATCTATTACTTGATTTAACATGGAACACAGCTTTACCAGTCTCTCTATTGGGAACCATCAGATGTGTAACTGTCAATAACACTGTCATTCATTCATTCATTCATTCATTCATTCATTCACCCTTTTTGTTTCCTCCGGTATATTCCATTTTAATAGTAGTATCAGTGCTTTACAGTGCTTTTTAAGTCTGTCAAGACCAAGACCACATTATGCAAGACTGTAATGGGGAAAGAGTAAGGTACTCATTGGCCTTTGGCTTCCAAGTCTCACATGAAAGATGCCTGTGGGAGTGAAGAATACAAAACCAAAAACCACAAGAAGTTGTTCACAAGGTGCCAGGATTAGCAAAAATGAACCAAAAGTTGCTCTGATAAGAAAACAATGTTTCTCACTTCTAAAAATGGTCCTAGACATAGGCAAGAGAAAGGATGAAAGACTTTACTAGTAATATGGAACAGATGTGTACATGTTCCTTTTAGAATAGTCTAAGTGTGCAGAAATACTAACAAAGGTAACTTTTGTCCACTAAGGTCACTTCCAGAATTTGAAAACATGCCTTTTAAGAGTGGTGTTTTTGCCTGCTAGGCAGTCTGTCATGTACTATCATATATATGGAACTGACTCATCTGGATATATTTTCTTTTACATTTTAATGGTAACCCAAAGGGTACATTCCAGATAATGTATTTCCAAGGCTTAAATGTGTTACATGCTTTTGTATTATTTTTACATGGAGGATCAGGACAGGATGAAAAGAAACCTGTGTGTGCATGTTCTTAGGACAATAACTAAGAGGTTGTATGACATTGTATTACTTCAGATACTATGACATCATTTTGTTTGACAAAAACGTGATTAAGCATAATGAATCTAAGTTGATATTTACAAGTGCAGGTTCCTGCCAAATGTCAACAGTCATCTGCTCCAGTTTCTGTGTCATCAGTGCAATGGGTAGAGACAGCGTGTTAAGATACCCGATACTGGGCTGGGAGCAGGTGGGGGAGAAATATTAAGTGTTGGTATACTACCCTTGTATTATTCCAATAGCTACTGTTAAATATACTTATTGTCTCGCAGTGAATGCTTAGATATCAATCTCCTAGTAAGTCTGTGATGAAAAACTGTATTTTATTATTCTTATAGCTCACAGTTGTTAGTTGTGCAGATACTTGGAGATAATCAAGATTTTAAAATAAGTCTAAAATGGATTTTATCCTCATATTAGTCCCTTTCTTGTGTTTAATATCTTTGAATCCATCCTATGCAGTGATATTTAAACTGTGAGTTCTTTCAGGGGAGGAACGTGCACTGCTCTGCACATATATAGGTAATGAACATGAGAAACTAAGGTCCCTCTTTGTTTGGCCATAACTATCATCAGCACAATCAGCCTTGTTAGTGTTGTTAATAGTAATTTGAAATTTGACAGCAATAACTTGAAATGAATTGGCTAATTAGACACTGAGGTAGTATTGTAAGTTAATACTTCGGGTTCTAGGGTTTCCTTAACCTTGTGTTTGCTCTGATTTGCTAGCCTGAATGCCTAGATTTGGTCTGTTCTTGTTAGTTTTAACTGAATGCAGCTGAAGAGTGGTGAACGGGCCAGTTGTAGTGTACTGTATATTTTATAGGAAAACAATACCAAAAATAGGTCTTTGCCTCTTTACTTTTGCTCTCCCTGTAATGAAACTTAAATGCTTTTAATTACAGCTTGCAGAGGCACTGTGTTGAATGACTTAATCTCTGTGTACAGACTGGTTCTAGTTTCCTAATTGGCACCTGTAATGTTTGGCAACTTCACAAAACCCCAAAGTTAAGGGTAAGCATGTGGTACGAGATGTGTATTATATATGTAGTAGATCTCTGTTGTCTATCAGACCCCTAAGTCCTAAAATTTTTAAGAAACAGGAGAGTGAACATTGCATGGCTTTATGAACTTTATGAACAATATGAACTTTTCAGCCCATTGTGAGACTGTTTGCAATAATTTGCAGCTCCTATACCAAAGTTACACTCTTGAAATGATCAGCTGAAGGAGGAAAAAAGAAAGATCAGGCGTCGTCATTTATTTTTCAACTGAGATGAAAGTTCATTTGGAAATGTTCCTTACTATAACTGAAGTTGCATTTCCAGTAGTTGGGAGGAGCTCCCGCATTATATTTCCCCACCCACATCTGCTTGCTTTCGGTTTACCTGAGGAGGTTCTACAAAGGAAGTGAAGGAGGAAAGGAGGCCAGCAACAAAAGGGAGAGTACACGGGACAGGTCTAAAAAGACAGAAACTTAGAGCAGAGTGGGTAAGCCCTCATTTTGAGTTATGCTGAGCAGAGCTAACACATGGATAGCAGTCTGTGCCATGTTTTTGGTATTCATAAATCATGTTTAAAGCAGATTGTGCCATTGATCATTTGACCTCTGATAAAATGTTATGAGTCAGATCCTCGGCTAGTGTAAATTTTCAGAGCTCCATTGGCTTGAGGGAGAAATGTCATAAGTTAAGGATCCAGTCTGTAGTGTAGAGAGGCCTCATTCTTTGGGTGCTGAGTTTGAGATGGTTTCCTTTTGACTGGATCTTATAAGCCCCACTTAGACAATATTTCTATAATAGAAATATTTATCTCCTTGTGTAGGGAGCTTAAGGAGGACCTACAAATGAGTAAGAACTGATGCAGATTTGTATTTATTTCTTTTAGAAGAAATCATACCATTATTTTTTAAGAAAAATGCTTTGGGCTTTTGGGGTGTAGGTTTTTTTCCCTTTGTTTTTATATTTCAGTTTTATACAGTAAGTTTGAGTTAGAGAATACTGGCATTAGCATCACAGATGTGTGTAGCTTCTTGTTGACTCAACTTTGGAGTAATTTGCCATTTTGTTTATACAACATCTTTTTGCACCCACGCATTTGAGATTAAATTGTTAGTATGAAGTTTAAGGAATGCCACTGGTTGGACTCCCCTCCAGTGTTTCTTCTAGTCCTTTCCAAAATAGAGGTAATTATGTGTCATCTATGAGGAATTTGTAATACAGCACACTATGCCCCTTGAGGATCTCTCTAAAGGCATATGTATGTGAGGCCTGGAAAAATCATGTCCTCACATGGTTATATTTCAATATTAGCAACATGAGGAGGATACAGCTGTGCATTTGTTCCTTCGTGTTCCTGTCTGACTTGGGTTCTGGCCTAGAAATGATGTTGGTGTCAGAATATGCCAGATTGGTTGTTTCTCAGAGCAGGGCTGTGAAGAAGTCTTGCCAGTATATGCAAGTCACAGTTGGAAAGTCTTTTTTATGATGGTTGTTTTGTTGGGTTTTTTGTTTGTTGTTGTGGGGATTTTTTTTCTTTCTCCCTGAGGTTCTTTTGTGTCCGGAAGTGACAGGAACATTTTGTCAGAAGAAGCTTTTTTGCCACTTGTACCATGTCTCAAGTCTGCAGAATTGGGCATGGCAGTGACGTGTTCACTCCTGGTTGGGTGGCCCTTTGCCTGTAAAGATTCTACAAGTGATCTCGTGGTTATCATAACCAAGAATCCTAAATACTGCAGATGTAGCATAAGCAATGGCCACATCCCAAAATTTAGGATGGCCAGACAGCCAGCTTGTTCTTCAGTGAACCAAGGGAGAAGGGTGCTGTGTGCTTTTTGCGGGTGGGAAATGACAGTGGCTCCCAGGAATGCTAGCTGTCCATTGTGGGTCAGGGCTAGGCTGAAGGGTGTAACTGCAAGATGGAATGAAGTGTGTAATGTCAACTTCAGTAGCATCTGATAAATTCCTCTCACAGTGGGGGATTTATCCGGCATAAGCACAGCCCCTCTGTTGGATGTGGGACACAGTGCCAGCATGGAAGCTGTGCTGTAGTCCAGGGCAAACAGGCTGGCAGCCTTTCCTGTGGTTCTTTGTTGCTGAGGTTTCAAGCGGTGCTGCTTCTCTTCCTCTGTCCTGAGATCCGTGCCCTGCAGTCCATGTTAAATCTGACTGATGTTCTCCACTTTAGTTGCCCAGGTTGTGGCTTGTATTTTGACATCACTTGTACACTGTGGGTCATAGTGCCAAGACTTAGCATGCAAAAATTACAGTGAGTCCCCACAGAACACAGGATTTGCCAGAATCATGCAACGTTAGCACATGCTGAATTTGTGCATTCTCATTTACCTTCTGTTGCTTCTTTATTTTGATGGGGTTTGAGTTGTTAAGGGATCAAGCTTGTTCCTGCAAACACGACTGCCTGACACTTTCTCTAGAATTCAAAACCAAAAGATGAGATATTGATGTTACCACCTGTCCGCAGGGATTTGGAGCTTTTTACTAAAACTCCCCAAGCTCGTTGTAAAACTTCAGAGGGAATTTTGTCAGCAACGAAGACATACAAGTCATATATGAAGAACTGGTGCTGCCTGACAAATCCTTCTCATGCACCAATGATCACTGGAGTCCTCTAAGGCAGCTGGGCCCCATGAAAGTAGCTCTGCAGTACCCACAAAGAGAGTGAAGCTTGACAGGCACCATTTGATCAGAAGGAACTACCTCTTGCCACATCGTTCCTTTGCACCCTTGCTTCCGGCCCTCTTCTCTGACACAAGAGATGTGTGGTCAGAGCGTGTTTGGGAGCCAGGAACTTCTAATTCTGGCTATAGCCCTTTCTTCTTTGTGATGTGAAAGCAGATATATGGGCATTTTAAAAGGATTTTTAAAAAAAAAAAATAGCCTCTAATTGGAGTGCCCCCACCTGGGTATGTAGTCAGAGGCATACGAGGCCTGATATTCAGAAGTGGTGAATATCTGTAAAATCCTTTTATTCTCAGATGGGATTGTAGATACTCAACATCGAGTAGTCAGCAAATTATTTCTCATTAGGCTTGAACGTGAATTGTGTTACAGAAGTTTCTAAGCATTAGGAAATTAACGAGCAGCACTAATATGAAGCGCTATTCTCAATAGCAACTGCAGTTTTCACACCGAGATGCCTTGTGAGATGTGAATTTGAGAAGAGGAGGAGAAATGAAGAAAAATAATCTAAAAATGTAGTACAGTGAAGTATAGTCTACAGAGTGTGTAAATTACAAAGAATGTTGGGAAAATAGAAAGCTTTCATTTCTTTAAAAACCCCCAAAGCTCCATAGTCTCCTAAGACCAAAAATAACTTCATGTTCTTTGCTGTTGCTTTAAGATATAATGTCTGCTACTCCATCTTCTCTTTCCCTTTTCTGCTCTCAGGAGACCACTTTCTCCAGAAAGTGGGTTTTGAGATTTGGTAGTACTTGCTAAGAAAGATGGGATGTGTCAGAACCCTTCACAACTGTCTTAGAGTTGCACCTCAGAATAGTATTTTGATTTCTGAGACCCTTCCTCAGCTGACTGTCACAAATGAGGCTTGTGAAGCATCAACGCCATTTCAAGACCATCTTACGCTTTTATGAGGAAGAAGCAGATCTATTTTGAAAGCAACCATCTTGCAGAATATTGTTTCAAATAAATTAAGGTATTGGGTGTCATACCTGATATTTTGGTCTGCTGTTTGCTGTTGGAGCCTGAGCACTCTGGTCTGTGCTGTTTGCATTGTGCTGAAGTGTGGCTGAGTTTCATTCTGCCTGCTATCCCCAGGGCCCTCATGAAGAGGAGATTCATATCTCATGAGATTACCCCACTGAGCAAAGAAATGAAATAAATAACATTACTCTCTTAGTTCTGTCAAGTAGAGTACCTCATAGAGCCTTTCAAGGCAGTGTCAGCATGGGCTAGATACTGCATCAGTGCATAAAAAGACATCCTTTACAAGAAAAACACTGCAGAATGGAGCCAATGTGAACCTAATGGGTGGTGGGAAGGAGTGAGCCTTTTTTTCCCCTCCCTAATGCAAGCCTGCAAGGGGGTTATTTTCCAGCATGTGTGTGTCTTGGGGGAAATCAGTATGCTGAAATTCTTCTACAACAGGAGCTCTGAGTAAATCACTGTAGTAGTAGTAGGGATCTTATTTGGGAACCAATTAGAGCTTGTGTTGGTTGTTTCTCCTTGGCAACTTTAATGAATCTATCAACACAGAAGCACAGGAAATAAAAGATTTTACAGTAGTCTCCATTAGGAGGAAACCCACAGGCTACCCAGCTCCTTCTACGGTACAATACAATGCTTCAAAAGACAGAAAAGCTTGTTATGATAACTTAGTCATGTGTGAAGAACCAGGAGAGCTAAAATGGGTTAAATAATTTTACTGTACTGTAACTTTAAGAAGAAATATTCCCCAGAACAATTGTTCTTCCCTGTACTGCAGAACATCCTGCAAAAGCCCACTTGAAATGTGTCTGTCAATGCAAACTAACTCAGGCAGGTACAGTAAATTTCAGATTCTTGTATTATCATTACAGAGAATAAACTCTCTTTTCTTTTTACTTGTCTGCCAGTCCTTTCACCCAATGCCTTAGATATATTCTTATAATTAAATTTCACATACTATCTCTGAAATACATTATGACATTTGATCATACTTTATCTAAAAAATCACAGATACTCCTTGTCGTATCATATAATTTCTAGTCTTTGGCAAGACTGTACAATAACCTCACAATTATCTGTTGTACCCTATTCCCTATCTCGTGCTAGGATTCAGTTTCTATTTCAGTTAACCCTTCAGTGCACTCCAAACTGAGAGTATCTGTCTAAGAAAAATAGCATGATAGTGTCCTGAGAAATGGAAGAAGAAAAGGCATAAGCTAAGGGAAGTCATTACAAGCTAAAGTTTGCCTGACAAGGGGAGGTTTGTGACTGTGTAAACATGTAGGGCTATTTTTCATGTCATTTGCCTTTATCATCCCCATACATTGGAACAAATGAGAAACTTATTGCCCAATATTAAGCATATGGGTCATGCCAAATTAAAGCATAATATAAAATGGAGTACAACTATTTAAAAAACTATTTCTCTTTCTGTTGAGGATTTTTATAGTGTCAGTGTTAGAGGAATACAACTTTTTTGCTGAAATATTGCAAGTCCTGTTTCCACCTTAAGAGAGTGAATTGTTGTGTGCAAGTCCTTCAAAGCTGATAAGAAGAAATGAAGACTCTGGTTACAGCTACAATGCATCATATGTACCTGGAACTGTTCTTAGCTCTGTAACAGGCAATTAAAGATATTTTTAACTTCTATTCTTTAAAAGGTAATGGACTTTTTTTTACTTTCTATTAGAAAGTATACTAAAATATTAAGCATATTTAAAAGGCTATTATGAACAAACAAATAAGCAAACAAGATTGGAGTACAAGTGGACCTTCAGAATGTTATTATAGGGGGGTTTATTTTATCATACAGCGGTTTTTTATTACTCTTTACACCAGAAGAAACTCACTAGACCATGGAAAAGAAAGAATTAGTGCTATTTTATGTAATGTTATTTTCTCTTTCATGTTCTGTAGGACCTCGTTAGAAGGATGAGAGATGAGTCCCAGCAGTGCATGTATGTTAATAATAGACCATACAAATGAGATTATAATAAGGGAATCCTGGATGATACATAGGGAATTAGAGCCAGCAGTCCATATATAAAAGCAGGCGTATACTCAGTGAAACTGAGAGCTTGGTAACTCTTTGCAGGAGAGGATCCACAAAGGTGAAGGCTGAGCCAAACTCATCAAGCCTGCTAAAAATTAGTGGTAGTCCAAAAAGAGAAGCAAAATCCAAGGGTCCTGAATCTTATTCTCTGAGCTGTTGTAGGCTTATTTTCACTCTCTTACAAGAGAAGAGAAGAATCTGTTTTTCTTGGAGGAAGAAAACCCAGATTTGCTCCTTGGATTATGAGACATTAGAGAAATGCAGTTTGTCTCCAAAACAGATTGTTCTGAATCACCTGCACACAGGTGATGTTCAAAGTGTGAAAAGAACTACCTTTATCAGGACTGATAATTTTGCATTTTAAAGTAGCTTTTAAGCCTTCCTGAAGAACCCACAAATTCCAATAATGTTTTTCATGTGGCACGTGCACTCTCCTTATTATAGGGGGACTTTCCTGCAGGATCAGTTTTCAGGGAGACACTTCATCATGTGTGTAAACTAAAGACTATGTATTTTCCATTGAAGTTCCTGGAACTTGAGCACTGCTTAAAAGTAAACATGTGTTAAAGAGTTTTCTTTAAACAAAGGGGCTGTAATGTCTGATATATGTGAAGTATTTCAGAGAACTGCAAAAGGCAGAACACATGATTAAAAGACACAATAAAAGTGAGAGAAAAGCTGTGTCTTCTACTACTACATAATTTCTTATCTGTATTTCCAGTAGGTGCCAGTCTCTAAAGATAGGTGTACTATACAGCTGTTAGTTTTGGCTGGGGTATTTTTGGTCCCTACATTGACAGAGAGTATAAAAATTCCAGAGGATAGATATGTGTCCTGCATGATGTAATAGGCAACATGGCATATCAAACAACTGTGCATTACAATGTTGTAGCTGCTGTTACAATGCTGGAACTGCTGTGGCTTTACAAATTCATGACATAGAAAGCTTCAAAACAAATACTAATAGAAAGCTCTTAAGAGATGAAATTATTGTAAATCATTTTGAAGTTTTAGATGACTTGTTCTTTCTTTAACAAGTGGCAATGATTCACACCCATAGTAACTTCCTAGTAAAAGCACTGGAAATGGTGTATTTTCATCTTTTATGCACATGATTATTTAAGAATACGTTTAAATCTGCACCAACATTTACTATTAATACAAGTTAAGACTACAAGTACTTTCATTCTGTCAAAATACATTTGAAGAGGAAGATAGTTTTAAAGCTTGTAAGCATTTTGTACTGACATTTTAGTTTTCAGAAGCAGTTGTAAGTATATAGCAGCCATAACCAGAAATTGGGTGGCAGGCCTGCTAGGACTGGACTGAGGATGAAGCAACACAGTGCAGTGTTTTTTAAGGATGAAATTGAAATTGGCTAGGAAAGGCTGTCCAGCCTGGTTGCTGCAGAAGGAAACACAGCAGGTATGGGACTGGGACTGGCTGAAAAACCAGGGGAAGGTGGGGGCCGTCTGGCATCAGAATCAAGATGATGAAATGTAGGGATAGGAACAAAAAGAAAGAAGAGAAAAATGCAACTGTCTGAGCAAATGCATTGAATCAAGGAGGTGTGCAGGGAATATGAAATCATAAAATGGCCATCAGGCTGGGAGCTAAGGCAGGGAATAGTGGTGAACATGCAGATCTGGAGTGCAAAAAGTGGTTGGAGGTTCGATAGTTAGAGAAGAGAGATGGATCTGATTGAGAACAGGAAGGGAGAATTGGGTCTGGGAGGAGATGCATGAAAGTAGGAGTCAGGTGATAGTTGTAGATAAATAAGTGTAGTCTTATACTCCTTCCCTTACTGAAATATCTGAGTAGCTTTTTACATAAAATTAATAACAACTCCCACTTCCTCTGCAAGAGGACTTTTATCTGTCAAGATGGAACTAGACTAAGTAAGTTGGATGGTTAGTTTGTGCTTTGGGAGGGATAGAAAATGAATATTTCTTCTTTGATAGGAGACCGTTTGGAGTTTGGTGATAAACTGTGAAAGTCTCTTGTAATGGGAAACCTTTTTCAAATGGTTCTCAAAGATACCTGCAGTTTTGCTTAAAAACAATCATACTCTGGACTCACTTTTTTTTTTTTTGTCAGGTAACCTCAAAAAAAGGCAAACTTCTCTGCTCTGCTGTCTCTTGTTCTGGGGCTTGTAATATGGGCTGTTGCAAAGGGAAGCAGCTGCTGCAGTTGTTTGTAGATCTTCCTGCAGTCTGTGATGTTACTGGGGCTCATTTGGTAGCTCTTTGACCAACAGGGCCAGTGCATTACACCAGCTTTGGAAGCTGACTAGAAGCTATTTGCAAAGGACTTGAGCATCAAGACTTAGCACCAAAGCAACAATGTGGGGGTTTTTTGTGTTTTGAGGGAGTGGTGGTGGTGTTTGTTGCTTTTGTTTTTGTTTTTTTTCCCAGTAACAATTTTGAAACAGTATTTTCATCTTGATATAACGAGTTGCAACTAATCCAGCCTGATGGGAAAAATGCCTGCCTTCTTCTGCCCAGAGTCTCCTAGGCAAGATGAGAGAGTGTTTCCCAACAAGGGAAAGGTGAAAGAGAGTATTTTGAAAAATGTCTGCTACTTGGACTGGCAAAATAAGTACGAGCTGTGGAAATCTGCCTCTATTTTTTTATTGCTGAATGAGGGCTGTGTACCTTCCGTGCAAGGTGCTAAATACATCTCTGACAACTTCAGATTTGAATGTTCCTCTTTTCTATCCATTATCACTTGAGTCTTCTTTGGCTCCAGTCTGCACCAGCTGTTTTCCACCCTAATCTTATTTCCCACAGCAATCTGGACACGTCCGCAGCAGCGGTGGTTACACTGGGTGAGTGAGGATGAAGGGCTGCAGTTGTCCTTGGCTTGTTATTGTCGGCTAAACCAGTGGAATCTCATTAGGTTAGATTCCTTCATGGCCGCTTATGGATGCCTAAGGGTGGAAGATGCCTGTGGTCTGCAGAGATAAAGGCCTTCGGATAGGAGGAGCAAACGCTTATCAGCGCTGCCAGTGAAAGACGAACGGCTGGAGTCCTTTTAGAGTTGGGCCAGCTCTTTCTGCACTGTCCTGTGGGCACAAACAGCATTTGTGGTAAAGCTCAAAGGGCCGCCCCGGGGTCGTGCCTGCACCTATTGCCCTGGAAAAGCACAGGTTCAATGGCACTAAACAGCGAGGATGAAACGGGGGTGCAAAACCTGATAACACTGGAATAGTTTTTCCTTCCCTGGGCTTGCCGTGTGTCCCGGCTAGGGCAGCGGGCAGGCTGCACGCCGCAGCCCCGGGCGCTCGGAACCACCCAGAGCTGGGATCGCAGCCCTGCGGGACACGGGTAGGATCGGCGGGCCCGCAGCTTCCCGGAGGAAAACAGTGGGAGGGGGCAGCTCCGAGGCCGGGACAGCCCCGCAACCCGCCCCGCCCCGCCTGGCGTCATGGAATTCCAGGGCGCTCCAGCCAGTGGTGGCAGCGCCGCCCGCGGTGTCCCCGCAGCCCCCGGGGGTCGGTCCCGCACGGCCCCGCAGCCCCCGGGGGTCGGTCCCGCTCCCGCCCGCACTCCAAGGAGACGCTCCTGGCTGCGGGAGAAGGATGCGGGAGGCGCGGGTTCTTCCTCCGCCCCTCGGCGCAGAGCTAAAGCCAGCAGGGACAACCTCCGGATTGTTAAGCTCTGGGCAGCTCCTTGCAGCTGGGAACCAGAGGGCTCGCCGGCTTTCAACTTTTCCAGCTGCTCGTCATATGACGTGTGTGTTATGTCGGGAATTGATGCCAGCTTCGGTGCCTGGCTTTTAGAGTTTACAGAGCGTTGGCAAATGCTCCATCGTGTAATACTGTACAGCTCAGAGTTCTTGTTCCAGCTGTCAGTAAGGTGCTGCTCTCTCATAAAATACCATCAATAAATAAATCACTCCACTAATATTTCTGTAAGTATAAAGAAAATGCTTTGTGGTTTCTTTTTCCTGACAGTCACCTCTCATAAACTCACCGTAGGGTCAGAGGTGCGTCTGGAATATCTACTCCAGCCTGTGTAGTGCAGCCTGTTGTATTTGTCTGAGTACCAAAGCAGACTATATCTATATTAGCAGGGTGTTCTGCCCACGATAACACTCTCTTCCTTGTCAGGTTTGGTTAGCCCCGAGTGAATTTCTCTGCTCACATGGCTAAACCACTTCTGCTGCTGAAGGTAACTTGCATGTCCCCACACAGAACTGTATTACATCATCATCCATAATAAAGATTTTGCAAATCAAATACTGCTCCTTCTAATGCCTAAATGACAGACAAGATGGTGGCACCAGTTTGTGCGAATAGAGAATTGGACTCTCTATTTGAAATGTGGTTAAGAAAATTGCAAATGACCGTTCAGTTGTATTAGAATGCAGGTTTCTTTCCCACAGGGCATTTAGATTCTGATGTTAACAGAAAATAAAGTAAGAGCAAATTTTCTCATTAAACAACATGGCAGCTGATACAACTGGTTTGGATCTGTTGGCGATGACACTGCTAATCTTACAGTTGTTTTTCTAATAGCTGCACTTCAAACTTGAAACAGTCTAACAGCCCTGATGTGGGGAACAGGGCTCCTCTTCCTTCCCAAACAGCAGATTTTCAAGGTGAACCAGTGTGCCTTCAGTATGTTTCTGAGTCAGAAGTAACCCCAGCAGTCCCCTCCTGATGCTCAGCTCTCATTTAGCAGAGGGAGCATGGCACTTCCATGGCAGATCCTTGCTAGGTGGGCTCTGATGGGCCAGCTTACAGGGAGAGTTTTTTTGCATTGCTTCTATGTAAAGAAAAAATTATGGGATCGATCACAGAATCAATTAGGTTGGAAAAGATCTCTCAGATCATCAAGTTCAACCTGTGACCGAATAGCACCTTGTCAACCAGACCATGAATGGCACTTAAGTGCCATGTCCAATCTTTCCTTAAGCACCTCCAGGGATGGTGACTCCACCACCTCCCTGGGCAGCCTGATCCAATGTCCGATCACTCTTTCTGTGAAGAAATTCCTCCTAATGTCCAACCTAAACCTTCTCTGGCAGAGCTTGAGGCTGTGTCCTCTTGTCTTGTCTCTGGCTGCCGGGGAGAGACACCGACCCACACCTGGCTACTTTTCAGGTAGTGGTAGAGAGTGATAAGGTCACTCTTGCGCCTCCTTTTCTCTGGGAGCAGCCCCAGCCTCCTCAGCCACTCTTCGTAAGACCTGTGCTCCAGATCCTTCACCACCTTCGTTGTCCTTCTCTGGACCTGCTCCAGCACCTCAGCGTCCTTCCTGAATTGGGGGGCCCAGAGCTGGACACAGCACTCGAGGTGTGGCCTCACTAGTGCTGAGCACAGCGGGGAGAATCACTTCCCTAGTCCTGATGGCCACGCGGGGAACCCCAAAACCCCCTCCCAAAACGCAGCAAGGGGAACGATGGGGTCCCTTGTGCTTTGGTAGGGGTAAGAGCCTGGCCTAGCTGGCTGCCGGGGGTGTGGTGTGCGCTTCCACCCCTGGGGAAGGGCGCCGGGACAGCGGGAATGCCCCCGGGACAGTGGGAGTGCCCCCGGGACTACGGGATTACTCCTGGCACACTGGGATTACCCCCGGGACGGCGGGAGTGCCCCCGGAACAGCGGGAATACCCCCCTGGACACAGGGAATGGCCCCGGGACACAGGGAATACCCCCCGGGATACAGGGATTACCCCCCGGCACACTGGGATTACCTCCCGGCATACAGGGAATACCCCCGGGGTTACAGGGAATGCCCCAGCACACCGGGAATGCCCACGGCACACCGGGAATACCCGCGGGACACAGGAAATACCCCTCGGGATACAGGGAATACCGCTGGGACACCGGGATTATCCCCGGCACACAGGGAATACCGCCGGCACACAGGCATTACCCCCGGGACACCAGGAAAACCCCCGGGACACCGAGAATGCCCTCCGGCACACCGGGAATACCTCCCGGGAATACAGGGATTACCCCCCGGGATACAGGGAATACCCCGGCACACCAGGAATACCCCCGGGCGTACCGGTCTCCCCCCCCGGGATACCGGGATCACCCCCCGGGCACACCGGTCTCCCCCCCGGGATACCGGGATCACCCCCCGGGATACCGGGATCACCCCCTGACACACCGGTCTCCCCCCCGGGATACCGGGATCACCCCCCGGCACACCGGGATCACCCCCGGACACACCGGGATCACCCCCTGACACACCGGTGTCCCCCCCGGACACACCGGTGTCCCCCCCGGACACACCGGGATCACCCCCCCGGACACACCGGGATCACCCCTCCTGACACACCGGGATCACCCCCCCGGACACACCGGTGTCCCCCCCGGACACACCGGGATCACCCCCCCGGACACACCGGTGTCCCCC
>JAWWMP010000116.1:7891010-7941457 GCA_035047865.1 Dendrocincla tyrannina
CCACCAAAGCCGCCCGCAAGAGCGCGCCCTCCACCGGCGGGGTGAAGAAGCCGCACCGCTACAGGTAACGCAGCGCCGCGCAGAGGCGGCGGCGAGCCCGCACCGCCGGCACCGGCAGCGCGGCCAGCGCGGCCGGCACCGCCACCCCCTCCCCGGACAAAACCCCTCCTTGCCCCCTTCCCGCGGGCGCGGGGGGCGCTTCTGCCGCCTCCGCCGCGCTCCCGCCGCGCCCGCTCCCGGGGCCGCCCGCCTGCCGCCGGAGTCACCGGGAAAAAAAATGACAGGCGAGAGCCCCCTCCTGCCGCCGAAATAACCAGAGATTCCCGGGCGCGGCACCGACCCCCGGCGTTTACCGTCAGCCCCTTTCCGGGCGTTCCGGTGCTGGCTTCCTACAAAAATCGACACCCCCGCCGCGACGAAGGCGGCTGGGCGGTTTTTATAAAAAATGTCGTGATGTCGTTCCCGGTGTTTCGAGGCCGCAGCGGGGGCTGCGCCGCCGGCAAGTTTATTGTTGGCGGCGCGTAGCGCGGTGCCCGTGCGGGGCCGGGCCGGGCCGGGCGCTGCAGCGCGGGCTGCGGCCGCCAGAGGGCGCCGCGCGCCCGTCCCAAAATGCGGCTGCTGGGGACCCCGGGAAGGGGCCGGAGCTGTCACAGCCCCGCGCCCGCCGGGAGAGTGCGGTTCTCCGGCCCCTCCTCGCTGTGCCTCAGCCTCGGGGCATGGCTTTGCGTGTTCGATGGGGAAGGCGTAGGTCGGGAAGGAGTAGGCTTGGAACAGGGTGCTTAATCTAAGAGAGTGGATGTTATCAGTGTATAGAACTGTCAGGAGGATGGGGGCAGGCTCGGGTCGCTGGTGCCAAGTAATACGACAGGAGGCAACGGACAAAAGCACTGGAATTTCCACCTGAACACGGGGAATAACTTTACTGCGCACTGGAACAGGTTACCCAGAGAGGTTGTGGAGTCTCCTTCCTTGGAGATATTTAGAAGCCATCTGGACACAATCCTGAGAAACCTGCACTGGGCAGACCCTGCTCGAGCAGGGAGGTTGGGCCAGATGACCCACGGTAGTCCCTTCCTACCTGAACTATTCTGTGATTGTCTGTTGCTGTAGGTTTGAAGCAGAATTAATCCACTGGGAAAAAGATAATTAAGCTGAAGCAGAGAAATACAAAGTTCCCACAGAAATAAGTGTATTAATTTCACAGATGGACTCTGTGTCTGCAAGAGTATGTTGTTGATCTGAATTTATCATTCTCACACCAAAACTTAACACAAGAAAATATGCTGGGTACTTTGTACTGATAATACAACACAGAATATAAATGTTGTTGGTTCTGTGAATGTAGACAGTAGGGAAGAAGAACCAGATTTCTCTAAAAGCCATGCTTGCTGCCTGTCAGGCTAATCTCTGGGAGGGTATCTGTGGTACAGCTGAACTCAGGGCAGCTTTGCCATTTGTCACATCTGCACTGAGCCATGTTGGTGTGAGCTGGCTGTGCTGTCCACCTCTTGGTGAAGTCAGGCCTCCAGGGTCTCCTGAGTCTGCCTGACCTGGGGAATCCCCGTGAAGGCTGGTGGAAGTTGGCAAGGATTGATGGTGACAGGACAGTGGCCCTTTGGTAGCAAAACTGGTAGATGCTGGGACTCCAGGGAACTAAACAGGTGTATGGTGCTTAGTTTAATCTGGCTGACAAACACATATTTTTAAGGTGATGCAGAATATGTTTTGAATACTAATAATTTCCTTTTTCTTAATTATTATTTAATTTTAAAAGGCCGGGTACTGTGGCTCTCCGTGAAATCAGGCGCTATCAAAAGTCCACCGAACTTTTGATCCGCAAACTTCCCTTCCAGCGTCTGGTGCGTGAAATTGCTCAGGACTTCAAGACAGATCTGCGCTTCCAGAGCGCTGCCATCGGTGCTTTGCAGGTGAGCCTTGCCGAGGGGGCTCTCCGGGGTGGCCCGGGGGCAGGAGGCAGCGCTGGAAGTGCCGTGGCAGCCGGGCATCCCCCGGAGCCCCCCAGAGCTGGGGCTGTTGGTGCCGGAGGGCTCCGCCTCCCACCTCCATTGGCCGGGCTGTTTCCAGGCTCAGGCTCGGCTCTGCCTCATTGCTGCGCTGCCGGGGGACGGCCCCTCCTGGGGCGGGGCTGATCCGGGCCGGGGGGCGTGCTCGCCTCGGCTCCCCTTGCTCAGAGTGCACCTGGGGATGCCAGGGGATAAAATAACGCAGTGACAGCTCAGCAGCGCCTTACAAAGGCTGTAAAGGTGTTTTTGTGAGCGCCTGCTTTGGTGGTTGTTTTTTTTTTGTTTTGTTTTGTTTTTTTTTTTAAATAGCCCCCACCCCTCAAGGAGTTAGAGCAGTGCATCATATTAAGACACTTAAGAAACGTGTGTTTCCTCCATCCTTGAGCGTTACTAGAGGCTTTGCCTTTGAAAGCTCTGTAGTCTGAGAAGAAAGCATCGTGTAAAGCTCGTTCTAGTGTGTCCTAATGGAGGACCTGGTGTCCTCAAATGCTCTTTAGAGAAAAGCAGCTGGGTAAGCCACATCTAAACACAGGGAAATACGTGCTTTTGTATGATGTAGTTGATGCTAAACTTGTCTTTTAATTAGTTATATAACTTATTTAGAGTATACAGACAGTGAAATACTAATTGCTCTTTCTGGCCCAAATTCCTGAATCTAAGTTAGGACCCTACACAAAATTCAGTTCTTATCATGGAAATGTTTCCCTCTCATGATAAAAAGACACTCCTCTTTAAAGATAGGTCTTTACTGTTCTTTTAGCTGTTGAAGGATTGTTCCAGAACCTATGTGTAATTGTAGACTGTCTGACATACAGGCAAAATGGTCTCTTTCTAGTTAATGACTTCCACTTGATAAAGGGCCAAGACATATGCCATGAGATCCTATAAACTTGAGCGCATGCTTAGCTTCAAAAGGTGGCTGTGTGTTTGCAGAGTTGCTGCTTTTGCTTTTAATTATTCTGCAGTTCTTAAATCCTGAGGTTTATCTATATGTCGTTCTATCTAGAACTGCTTTTTCAAATTTAGTAGTTAATGCATTTTCAGAAGGCTGGCTTGAACAATCCTGCTTTTGCATTCAGGAGTTGCTGGTATAGGAATTCTACACATATTATTCCTGATGCTTCCTGCTTGCATATTTGCAAAAAAACCTTTCCAAAAACACAACCCCAAAAACTTTTAACCCCTTGGGTACCACATTGCTTGTTGCCAGCATGACTTATTTGGTGAAGTGCCTTAACTTTTCATGTAGTGATTTTAACAAAACTTTGTTAGGGCTACTCATATCCCACTGTATGTGAAATGACTTAGTAATGCTACAGTCCACATCTGCTGTAGTAAATATTTTTCTTTCTTCGTATTAGATAATCCTATGTTTTTAAACAGGATCTTTGAACTTAGTAAGTTGATTCTAGCAGTTCTTGGTAATTAAGTGGTTCACACAAATTATTCTCTTGCATGTATTCTAGAAAGGGTGACCTCAGCCTCCTTTCCCTAAGTGAATCCTATCATTCGTGCCTTCTCACAGCTGTTTGCTGTGTCCTGGTCTGACTCTGGCATGCTAAGATGCTTCCTAGGAGATTGATTCTATGTCAACCAAAAAAGTCTAAACAGTTACCATTGCTGTGCTGGGCTTAGCAGCAGCTAACGTGAGTCAGAAAAGTTAGGTCCAACTGTGTGACTTGGAATCCTGTCTGCAGTTGTTCAGTAACAGGGTCAAAGTTGTGGTTTTCCCAGGACAGGCCTTCTTACACTCCCACGTGCTGACCCCCTGAGTCTCAGAGATGTGAGGTGAGATTCTTCTGTGATAGTGGGGGCCTGTGCTGTGTCCCCAGATAGAGAGGAACACAGGGGGAAGAGATTATAGGAATAGGACAAGTGTCTAATGGTACTGCATGGACTGAGGTTCTGTTTTTGGTGGTTCAAGAAGTTCCTGAGCTAAAGGAGTTGTTTTCTTATTTCTAGTAATTCTCAGTTCATTTTTTCTGCTAATTTTTGACTTCTGAATTAAGCCAGCTCTTCTGTATCCTGTTGACCAGGAGCTCTGTGCCCAAACTGTGTGGTTTGAAGGAATACCTACTCTTCTTTTCCCTAGCATCTGCCAATTTCATCTGATCCTCAAAACTCTTACTCAGGATGAGGCAGCAAACAAGTTGCTCAGATAGTGTAACCCCACCTTTGAAAATAGAATTTCCTAAACAAACTAACCTTTTGATAAGATAACCCTTTCCTTATCTTATGAGAGTCCTGTTGGAATATTGGTTCATTGGTGTTCTGGAGGGTGTCTTTACCAAATTGCAGCAGTACACTACTTTGACATAGAATGTTATTTGGTGGTTTATAAGAAGATGGAGGCTTTTAGTTTTTGAAAATACAAAACTTTTGATGTTTATGAGTAATAAAGATAGCAACCTAAACTTCATGTCATGTTACATTGTACTTTTAATTCCTAATTATGATTTTTTTTTCCCCCCTAATGCTCAGTGGGTGAAAGTGTTCTTAAACTCTTTTCTTCCACCGTAGGAGGCAAGTGAAGCCTACTTGGTTGGCCTGTTTGAAGATACCAACCTGTGTGCTATCCATGCCAAACGTGTCACAATCATGCCAAAAGATATCCAGCTAGCACGCCGCATACGTGGAGAGCGTGCCTAAACTTCACTAAGATGGGTTTGTCATTCTCGAAGCAAAATCTTCTTCCTGTTATTGGTAGTAATGAACGTTAGATATTTTTTCCATGGGGTTAAAAGGTACCTTAAGTATATGGTTGCAAGTGGAAAAATAGGGGACAGAATTGGGTATTGGCAAGTTTTCTTTCCATTTTCATTTGTGTGTGGATTTTTAATATAAATGAGGGGACATAAAACAATCAATGCGGTCAAAAAAAAAAAAAGATAATGAATTGTTAAAACTTGTTCACCAAAACAACTTTATAAAAAAAAAAAAGAATTATAAATAAACCTGTCAAATTTTTCTGGACAATGCCAGCATTTGGATTTTTTTAAACAAGTAAATTTCTTATCAATGGCAATTAAATGGTGTTTGTAGCATTTTTATCATACAGTAGATTCCATCCATTCACTATACTTTTCTAACTGAGTTGTCCTACATGCAAGTACATGTTTTTAATGTTGTCTGTCTTCTGTGCTGTTCCTGTAAGTTTGCTATTAAAATACATTAAATGATGCCTGCTTTTAGTCTTGATTTTTAAATATTACACGTGGGTTACGTTGGTTAAAATATAACTGGCCTTCCCTTTGAAGAGAAAAAGTGTGGCTTAAATGCTAAGGGCACATCTAAGAAACACTGGGGATACTACCTTGGCTGAAGTACTTTATATGTGAGGGGGTTTTAAGGGCATAAAATTTCTGGCTGCTCCACGTGAAAGCAAATTTGGTGAGTATAGTAGCAGGTAGAGCATAGAGTTGAACTGAACTCTATAGCTAAGCTATAATGCAATTTGTTGCTGTTTAGATTCCTTCCTTAATGATGAATGTGGAAGTATTTCTAATTTTCATGGGGTTTTAATATGGTGTAAGTGGTGGAGTGTAATGGTTTGGGGTTTTCTGGTGTGTTTTTTGGGGGGTTAGGGTTTGTGGTTTTCCTGGGTGTATTTTTGTGGGGTTTTTTTTAACCCTTTTGCACTCTGCTGCTTAGTTGTTTGGTTTGTAGGTGTTCACTTTTTGGTTGACTACCTTTCTGTTTCAGTCACACCCTCTGGCATTTTTGAGAGCTTTGTCCACACGTGGTTAATTTCACTTTGTAGGCTCCTATCAAAAAGACACTTTTGTGCTATTTTTGTTATTTAAAATTCTTCAAAAAAACATCACTTAGGCAGGATCACACGTTTCAAACTTACTGGGTTTTTTACATTTCCCCCCACTTGTTGATGAAAGTTCACATGTAGAAAGTTACTGCTGAAATTGTCCTGTGAAAACTTGGGTTTAATTTTCCCCCTCAAACTTGTTTAAGGATTCTGATGGACCAGTGTGGAAGTGAGTTATGTGCTGTACTTCCTGGTAGCCCTTGCAGATAATGAAATGAGTTACATAGAAAATACATAGGCGGTGAACAGATTTCACCTCTATGCTAACGCTCCTGCAGAGCTTATTTGCTGCTAACTTCTTTCAAGAGGTTTTGAGTGAGCTTTAAACACGAGTGAATTTGTCTGAAGATTTCCAAAGTGGACTAATAGAGGTATTATTATCTGCTTTGGCATTGAACACAGAGCCAAAAATTACAGAATAAATCACATTATTCATAACTTGTTCAGCTTCAGTAATGCATGCTGTCTGCCAGGGTTGTGCAAAGTAAAGTCTATTTAAATGGAGTAGCTTGTCACAGAGAAAACTAATGCTAGACAAATGTGATCACATCCTTTTGATGCCAAGCAGTTCATACCTATCAACTGAAAATTAAGGAAGACTAGTCTTGGAGCACCCAGAACAACAGAAATATAAAAGGTGAGCAACTGAGACTTAGCTGATTTAAGATGTCACTTTTGTCTACTTGATAACAACCTTGTTAAACTTGCTATAAATGCATTTCAGTGTAATTAACTACTTGTTTTGTTGTGTGCTTCAGAATTCTGTTTCACTTATCAGTCAACAGCACTGCAAGCACCTACACAAAAAGGCAGTTAGGATATTTGTTGTGTTTAATAACCTGGAATTGGAAGTGTTGATAAGGAACTTAATTTTTTTTGTTTCTTATCTATTTTATTTCTTATCTATATTAGGAAACCATATCTAAAGATTTTGGTACTCAAATGAAATCCTGAGTTCTTCTTCTTGAGAGAGAATTGGGTTTGAGGAATATCCCAGTTTAACTGACAGTGCAGTTAAATTGTTCAGGGCAGAAGAAGTCCTAATGGAAGATGAGGTGATTGGGTGCAGATGACATTTCAGTGTGCAGTGCTACACCTGCAGCTTAGGGATAAACTTGGCCTTTTTGAGAATTGTGGTCCTAGAGATGCCACGTGGATCCTGTTAGGGATTAACTCTCTGTGTCTATATTGATGGCAAGAAACTTCAGTTTCTAAAATAGTTTACCTCTTTATTTCCTCCCCCCCCGGCCCCTACCAATTCTGCTATTTCCCAGGCAATTCAGTTGCAGCTGAGATTTTAAATACTAGAAACAAGTTGTGGTCATGTGAACGTAATTCTGTGGAGGAGTTTAACGATTTTGGGTGAAGGGATTTGGTGTAAAGTGTCTCATTTTTAGTAACAGTCATACTCAAAACCAAAAATTGAACATCACTTTAAGGCATATATATCCACAGCTCGATTTCTGAATTATTTTTGTGAAGTCTTGTGCAATGTGTACGTGATAAGCTGATTTTTAGGTCTTTGTTTTAGATTTGTGTGTTAACAGCTGTATTTACTTGCTATTTATTCAAGAATAAATACAAAACCTTGTTTTAAGTTGGTTGCCATGTATTACCAACACAAAAAGCCAACTTGCTTACCAGAGTTGAAAGCTAATACAGTGGGAAATGGATCTAATGGGAAATAACTTCAGACACAAGATCAGTCTCTCTTGTGTGGCTTTATTGAATTCAACTGGTAGTTCTGGAGAGCTTGACTACCATGGAGCTCAAACCCAGCATTTCAGATTGTGTTTAGAAAAGTAACTTGCTGAATATAAAGTAACTAATACTAGCATACCTAGGTTTTAAGTGATGCATCTCTGGGCTACGTTCCTCCAGGCCTTCATCCCACCTGGCAGGAGCCAGTGGGTGATCCTAGTCCAGGGACCAGACTCCTTAGTGCCTGCTCTATGACTGGCTGCAGCACCTGCGTGAAATTGGTGATGCCACCTTGATTAGGAAGCAGAGCTAAGGTGTCATTGTTCCTGCTAAAGCCCCACTAACAGTCTCTGGTGAATTTTTGGGATGCATTTTGTAATTTGGGGTTACTGTCCCACGACATGCCTTCTTGCCCTCTGACTTTCATGGGATTTTGTGACCACTTAGTGCTTTGAATCCACTTTTGGATGTGACTGAAACAGGTGTGTTTCACATATGTACTTCCTGTGCCACTTTCTGGTCAATTAGCCAAATAATTGGACTTGGCATGTTAGCTTGATCTGAAGCAGGAGAACAGACAGGAGGGTAGGACTATCTATTTCCCCAGCAGTATCCATTTTAGGTTCAGTTTCACAGTACAATTAATCCAAACTCATGCCTGTGCTACCATTCCAACACCAGCTTTTCCTGCCACTTTTTCTCCTTTGAGAATCTGTGGTGGATTACTTCAGTTTATCTCCTGGAGCTTCATTTTAAATTTAAGGTTTCATGCAGTACAGGCAATGTTCAGATCAACTATGTTGATGACATTGTTAGTTTCTTACTCTACCACGCAAACACAACTTTCATTTGCTTTCAAAGGAGTAAAGACTGAAAAATACTTCTCATATAACTTGGTTTCAAAGGCTCGAATTGAGAGGAGGAATTCTAGTGTCAGGAGAATTGTTTTGTTGGGGATTTTTTCCCAGATCCAGGTCAGGGGAATACTGGAGAGCTGTTTGCTGAGCTTTTACTTGTGTCTTACTCCCATCACCATGTATAATACCATGTATAATGAATCATCCTCGGTGATGAGATTTTTTACCACTAAGTAGATGATATAGACTTGTTTGTGGCAGGTTTGACTCTAAACATTTAGACAGGTGTTTTGCTGAACAGAAAGCCACGGTTTATGTATTTATATATTTTTAATCCAAGGAGGCTTTGATCTTCTGACCTGGGTAATACAATGTCAAAAAACTAGCTCAGTGTGTGAAAAGCACAACATCTATCAATAGTAGTGTTAAAAGGGGACTGTTGTGACTGCACAGGCTGATCTGCTTAATGTAAGCTACTGAATTTCATCAGGTGGTACCTAATCCAGTTCTTATTGTCTATTTGTATTTAAAGCATAGGATGCTTAACTGTGCATGTAGCAGAGACTGAAGGCTTGCTATAAAAGAGTGTGCACAAAAAACCTCTCTAGGGAATGTCAAGGGGCTGCCTGGTTTCTGTTTGGGAGAGCTACCGTCAGAAACTTGATTGAGGGGAGAAATCGCTCTCAAAACCCCTCACAAATTATAATAATTTATTACTTTATGCATGTGTTTTGGAAGGGTGCTTCAGCATGGCATAAGCCCTCTTTTGAGGGTTTTATCTCAAGCAGTGATTGCGTGGTTGGGGGAGCTGATTCCTCCTTATTGCCTGGTCTCATATTGCTGGATAACAGTTACTCAAAAAGCATCCCTCCCCTACTATTTGCATGAGAATAAAGTAAGTTGGGACAGAAGAGGTCTGGGATATGGCCAAGTATCCACTCCTGGTGTTTCAGGAGCTACCAGTGGAGAAGTAGGATCAAGAAGGAACACACAGGTAAGGACATGTCTTTTTCTTCTCTTGCCCTCGTAGCTGACTTTCTCTCTTCCTACTGTAGAGAAGTTGTGATTTCAGAGGCGCTTTCTGCACAGAAGGTTGGTTTCTGGGTGTTGTCCCAGGGGCACCTGTGCTTCCTCTGATTCACACCACCCTTACTCAACTTCCTGGCCCATGCATGGGGTTTTTAATAAAGTTTAAAATATTTTTTTTTTTTAATCACACAACGCCCCCTCAATAACAGCAAATCTGATCTTTGTAGGAGATAGGTACCAACTTTTCTTTATCCAAGAATTTTCTGTATAGGCCTGTCAGTGATGGAATAATTCTGAACAAATGGGGAAAGACAGGATGAATTGTAGCTGTAACTGTGAGGGGTGTTTTGGTTACCTCCTCCCTGCAATTCCTGGAAATATTACCTATTACATGATCACAACTAAATAAATATACAAGAATTTTTTTTTTTTATATGAGTATTGTCTAATTCTGAGAAGTGACTGCAAAATGCTTAGACTTAGGAATGCTCTCAGTTGCATCATGCCTAGGCTGAAGCTTTCTGCCTTTTCCTTGGTGGTGCTTACTGTCCCTTTGCAGCAGCAACACCAAAGATCGGGACACAAAATCCCACAAAAGACGAGGTTGGGGTCAAAGGCAGCGTGTGTGCTGTCCAAGTCAGTGTCACAGTCGCTCTTCAGTGGGAAATAAGCCTGGATTTCCTGTCCATCTCTCTTGACAACACATTCGTAGGCTTATGTGAAGCTCGTGCCTTGAGATGTGTGCTCTCATTCTCTGCTGTGTTGTCCCCTGCCAGCAGCATCCCCCTCATCATCTTCTGCAGGCACTCTATTACACACAGCAGGGTCTCTAGCAGCAGGGGTGCTTTATGTTACTAAAAGCTCCTGTGATGTCAGAAGGATTTAAGTAGTTAAAAAAAAAAAAAGGCTTGAAGACAAAAGCCCCTCCAGCTCTGGAAACCACTTGTCTCCTGATGGTGGTAGGATTGGGCGTTCCTGTCGCCCTCCCTTGAGGAGCCTGCCCTCACCCCCTCTTTGCACCATGTTTGCGTTTATGTGTGTGCTATTCCATGGACGCATCCCAAGTAAAACCCATCTGGGAAATGTCTGTTGCATATACATCCTAGAGTGAATGTGAGCTAATTCCGCAGGCCTCAGTGATAAGTGGTAACCCCTGGGCTTGCCCCTACCACCCCTTGCTCATGACCAGTTGATCTCCTCTCCTGCCAGCCTAGATTTGCAAGAGATTTGTAGGGTTTAACTCCTTTAATTTTCCTTAGAGCCTGTTGAAGTTAGTAGGAGTGTATTCCCCTCTTCGACTGCTTTGAGAAGAGGACAGGCTAAGACAACACAGCAGTCATCAGGTGAGAGGTGCTCCATTCTCTCGCCTATACTGGAGCAGGAGGCAGGCTGAAGAAACAGTATTTACAGTCCTGCTCAGGCCTCCCTCTCTCAGTGCATCACTGCCTGGCAGCGGAGCCCCTGTCGGGCAGCCTGTGGGTGGGAAGGCTGCCAGGTGAACACATGGGCACGGATGCCGGCCGAGAGGAGTGCGCGCACGAATCGTGGATGGCAGGATGGGCGTCCCAGCTGGATGCATCCCCAGGACCGGTTACCGCTGCGGGGCTGTGTGTCCCGACATCTGAAGGCTGGAGCCACTTCAAGCGGCCTCCCTGCCTGCTAATTCGGGGCATGGGAGAGCTGCCAGGCTGAGGCGTGCATATCCCTGAGACCTCGGGCTTTGGCTTGGCCGTGGAGCAGGCAGGGAGCTGGCAGCAGCGACGACAGAAGCTTCCGTGTGCTGGCTTGCTGACGTGCTTTGCCCAGAGGGGCTGTCTCCACGGCGAGTGGATGATGGCTTTTCCTTTGTGCCCTCTTCCATCTGCACCTGCTGAGGCTGAGGGCATGGGCCAGAGAGGATGCACAGAGGAAGGAGACCTCTACAGCAGGTTCTGGCGTGGGGGCAGGCGTATGGAGCACAGGGGGCACCCGGGCTGATGTCAGCACTCTCCCAGGAGGATGGGCTGTGAGCTGGCACTCCACCGGGCAGATGTGAGCAACAGGGAAAATCCAGGCCGCTGGTTTGAGGGATACTGCTGTGGATGCACACGCTGCCTCCCAGGAGGTATGTGGCACAGCTGAGGTCATTTGTGTCAGGAGTGTTTTGTGACATTCCCAGGACTGTGGTTAGCAATGCTGAGTCTTGGAGCAGTCGCTGAACTGACACCAGGGAGCTGTGCCTTGCTGCCTTGCTCCTGATTTGACCTGGGCCTGAGCTGGGTGGGGAGCTCAGGTGTTTCCTGAGACAACACAACACCAACCAAGAGAAAGCGTTACACAACACAACGTGTAGACGTGCAATAGTTGTGTTTGGCTCCCTCCAGCCCCCTCTTCAGGCCTCTGTGTGCAAAAATTGAGCATTTTTCTTCGCCTGCATTGTTGATAAAGAGGGAGTCCTTTACTGAACTGGGGTTAGGGGTTTTTATGGTGAAGCCATCTCCATTTCCATGACAAAGGCATCCTTCTGCCCTCCCATTTAAAGCATGAAATGCTTTAAAATTATGGTGCTTGCCCTTGTTTTGGAGATATGGAGCTGGTTCTTTGATAAAAGCTCCAGCTCTGCTGTGCAGCTCAAACGTAGTGGAGTTAAGAGATGTTTTCTGCCTGGTGTCAGCTTGAAGCCTTGCAGACACTGAATCCCTCTAGAGGAGGGCACATCTGTTCAGGAATCTGATCTCATTTCTGCCTTATAGGTTCTCCAGCTAAATGGACCATTTGCTTTCATGGAAGTAATTGATTTGAATGCTGTGGAAAAAAGAAGCCAAAGCCACAGACAGCATCTAACCTTGCTCGTGTTTATTCAATAAATTAATAAACACTAATAGGGTAGCATTCAAGTTCACTACAGCGCACAGCCTATTTTTAAGCCACCATGAGTATTGCAGGAAGAGCACACAGCACAGCAGCCACTCTCTGTAATGTAAAAATCCTGGCTGCGGGTGCAGAGAGGGGTTATAGTGCACCCACGAGCATCGTGGAGCCGGGGCGTAACAGCTCCATAGAAACACATCTGTTCCTGCCATGCTGATGAGGAGCTGCTCTGGCTCCACCGCCTGCTGCTGCTGGCACTGAATTTGTCCCCCTGGCCTTACTTACCTGAGCCTCAGGAGATGCTGTAAAATACAAGGCTAATACCAGGATGCTGTTGGCCTTGGCACTTTGTTCCTGAGGCTGCCCTAACCTCCCTCCTGCCTGGCTGTTGTGCAGGCAGGGCGGATGTTCCCAGCACAGAACACCAGGAGCTCGTGTCCCTGAGTACAGGGAAACCTGGGTCACTCAAACTGTGTGTCACTATGACTTGTGTGCTCTCTCTACAGATCAGAAAGGCCTAATTGCATTCCTGCTACAAAGCTTCTTCCCTTCCCTGCTGCATCACCTGCCCATCTCTGCCACATCCGCAGCCCTGCTTTCTGTAAATCAGAAATGCTGTCACATGCCCTGTCTGAAAGGAGCAGTGTGTACATCTTCCCCATGCACAGGCTCCCTCTCCTGCCCCTGCATCCACCCAGCTGCTGGGTTTTCCTGTGGTGGGGAAGATATGCCTTGTTTCTGCAGGCAGCCTGGCTTCCGTGGTGACTTGGATGTCAAAGACCATGTCCTCTCAAGCTGGTAGCATCCTTCCCCCATAGTACTCCATTCCCCCCACCTTCTAACTGTAGTAAGAGATTGGGCATATGCTTAAATAAGAGTATATGTTATTTTATAAAAGTATATGATAAATTATGTTATATAAAAATAGCATTACACAGACATATATTTATTGTAAATATATTATTGTGAATTATATGTAATTATATATATGCATATCAAAATACATTATAATAAGTGATTATTTAAGCACATGAGGTTGGGCAGATGCTTTTTTATGCTTAAATAATAATATATTATTTATTATAAATATATATTTAAGCACACCAAAAATAGTTTCCTCAATCTCATACCAAAGGCACAAGGGGAGAGGAATGGAGGATTATGATGGAAGGTTGCTGCTAGCTTTGTATATCTATATACCTAATTTTTTTTCTATGAGGCTGAAAAAGGTATGTTGCCTTAGGTCTACTTGTTATCATTGCCTTTGCCTTATTTTTATTTTAAGAAGTGGCAAAGTTAGGTGGGTCCTTCAGAGGGAAGGGACGTTTTTACAGCAGTGCATTTTAATAATGGCACTAACCAAACCATGGAGCTCATAGTTATCACCCGGGCCACAGCCACCAGGGGCCAGCCCAGGCACTTTCTTTAGAGGGTGTGAAGTGCTGCAACACGGAGAATGGTGATTTCTCTCCCTCCTGTGTGCGTACCTGCTCTCTCCTCATTTCCTCCAAGAGCTGCCTTTGCAGTTCTGAGGCAGACACAGCATAGTTCTACTGATGACTTCTTTTACTAAATATTAGAAAATTCATTTTGTTTCTCTAACACTCCTCCATCCTTTTGGGATTCCAGCACATGCTCTGCAGAGCAGCTCTCAGTCAAGGTGTGTGTCCCAGCTTGCAGAGATTGTGTGCGGGAAGGTGAGGAATGGGGTGCAGAAAAGCCAGTGACAGAGCAGGTGCCCAGTTTAGGATCCTGGGTTGATTTGGGGTCACAAAAAGATGTGTTTTCCAGATGGATGAAGATGGCTTCAGTTGGGGACCAGAACTACCTGCATTTTCCTTTCCTAGCTTAAGGACTGTGTGTATCCATCCCCAAGCTGGAGCTTGCGTGAGTAGGTGTCATTTCTGCCACTGACTCCATGACCCTGCCCAGTACACCTGAGGGAAAAGCAACACAATGCAGTTTAAATTGCTAAACCTGCACAAAAGGATTTAAAAATTAAAATGGTACATGAAAATTCCTAGGAAAAGTGTTTTAATTCTGTGCCTCCAGAAAAGGGTGCCACCAAACTAAAACACTTCTCAATACCTGACCAAGAGAAACAGCCTTGTCCACAGCCAGACTGGCTGGGGTGGCACTGGAGAAACCCAGAGGTCTTCCTCAGTGTAAGATACGTGTGCTGGCTGTGAGGTCCAGCTGAACCTGGCCCTGCCCCCATTTCTCTTTGCTGAGAGCATGTCTGCAAGTCAGCCTTGCTCTAGGGTCACACCAAATGATCCCCCTAACCCTCTTCAGTGCCCACCTCAGCAGCCTCTTGCAAAGCAGCGGGGTGATGGTTGCTCCTGTGGGCTGCTTGGGAACAGCTTGTGGAGGTCTCATGCCTGTAACAACTGCAGGTGACCAGGGCAAGCTCACCTGCAGCTTGCACGACATCACATCATCACCTACTGATGTAGTGTAGGAAGGCATGGTGTGTTTGTGATTCCTGAGCTCTGAAATCCTGTTTTACATCAGAGTTTCTCCACTCCTTTTTCTTTATATCTCTCTCCCCACCTCATCCGTGTTGCTTTTCTTCCCAAGAACAGCTTAGGTGGGCTCTGCCAGGGGACAGAAATACTGGATGCTGTGTGGAGCTCGGTTTTAAGCAAGGTAAATGGGTAGCAGACAAGGTCCATGATAAGCTGTTTGGCACCATGTAGAACTACTTTTATTTAGCACCATGGTGCTACTGTTGTCCTCAGGATGTAGCCTGGCACTAACCACTCACTTCTTCAGTGAATTGGCTTAATTATGATACACTGGTCCTGAATTGCTGCTGCTTTTATATCAGTAAGGTGAAGGCTCACACAGTACCTGTTTCTACATCCCATGGACGTTGGGAGCTGCTGGACCAAGCTGCCAAGTCTCTGCTCCTGAGTAAGACATTGAGCTATAGCTTCGGGGTGGAGGCAGTCAAAATAAAATTAAGCAAGCCTCTACCCATTGATACTTATACAATGCCACAGCTACGAATGGTGCTTCACATGTTGAGGAAGAGCCTGCAGGAAGCAGCTCTCGTTATTATTATATTATTTTCAAATAAACTTAGGACCAAATACAACAAAGCACAGGGTGTACCAGGAGCGTGGTGGAGGCACAAGCAGAAGATGAGGACTGGGGAAGACCTTCCCTAGGATGCAGTGGGCACTGGGGCAAAAGACACCTGGATTTGCCCTGTGAGCCCAGGAGTAGATTTTCCCTTCCGAGTCTTGCCCCAAGCATGATTTTCTCAACAGTTTTGGGCAAGCTGCATCACTTCTGGATTGGTTTTTTTCCTCTCCTAAAAATGAGGTCACTGCTTTTATGCCCTTGCAGTGGGGTTGGCACAACTGTTTGCAACATGCTTCAAAGAGCCACAAACCACTCTGTGACATTCACCCTGGAGATGAATGGTTTAGCTCCTGAAATGCACCCTCCTCGTATAACAAGTCCTCTGAAAGCTGGAATCGATGCTCCACTGTTGGCAGAGTGGGAATTCAGGTGGGACCACAGAGGTCTCTCCTGGGACGCTCAGAGAGGAGTGCAATCCTGCTGATGGAAATCGGCTTTCAGCAGCGTTGTTGAATTCCCTTGCTGCTTTAAATGCTGGCCTGGATGTTAGTAGTGATGATATTACATTGCTGAACAGATTCAAACAGTGGGGAATACACCCACCTTATTTGGAGGTAACGAAAGATGCATATTTTATTTCACAGAATGTCGTAGTGCTCTTTTGGCATTACACCTGTTCTCGGTGTCACCTGTGTCAGTCCCCGTGTCTCTGTAGGGTACAGGGCTGTGTAGTGCCAATGTCGGCAGCCAAAATTGGTATTTTTTTTCTCAGGAACCAACATATTTGACGGAGGATTTTGGCTGCACTTTGTGTCTGCAGTCAGCCAGTGACAGTTGAAGATTATGACATTAAAAATATATTTTTTAACTACAGTTAATTGATCCTTATGGGAAATCAGCGTGCAATGGGCCGTTTACTCTCTTGTCACTGTGCTTTGCTGAGCGAACTTAGCTCTGCTGTCTGCTGCTGTATCTCCACTGTGGTCGGTGAATCTCCTCGTGCCTCGGCAATGCCGGGCTCTGAAGACAGAGGTTTAACCCCAGCTGGGACAGGCAGCAGCCACCCAGCTGTCAGATGCCACTGGAGCACCAACGCTGCTGAATGGTTCCAGATATTCTGTGGATGCTCTGCTGTTACCTGCATCCCCATATTTCTTACTGCTTCTTTCCCTTTCCTGGCCCACTGTGGCTCCAGCTGGGAAGCCAGAGCCACGTGCATGTCTCCAGGCTGTACATCAAAACTCGGCTTTCTGCAACCGTGGCTCTGCAATAAACAAGGAAAGCATGTCCCTGCTTGACTGGTACATTAAGCAGATGTTCAGTACCTAGACCTCATTTCAGGCAGGCAGAAATGAGAAGGAAGGAGAAGAGGATGGGTTTTCTCTCCTCCCCAACAGCCAATGATGCCCTTGCAAACCTTGTGCGTTTGCAATGCCAGTCTGCGAATTCGGCATTAACAGCTGTGCTTGAGCTGCTGGCTGGATTGCAGGGATGCTACCTCCCAGGGTATTTGAGTGTGTGTGAAGCTGGCTCCAGCTGCAGAGATGGAAAGGGCTGAAAGGATGCTTTAGAGCCGCTGAAGAAGTGCTGAAAGAATATGCTGGAAGCTTGGGGGTTATGGGGCTGTGTCACAGCCAAGCTGACTGCTTTAACTCTCCTTCGAGCTACTCTCTGTTTCTTTCAGAAGCAGCTCAATTTTTCATAACTTCCCTGTGTGAAAGGCTTGTTATTTTCCTCCAAGGTTACCCAGCATCTCTGTGGCAGAAATGCAGCCCTAAGGATGAGCTGAGCCATCTTGGCTCCCATTTTCACATCCATCCAGATACCTTTACAGGCAGCAGCAATGGGGAGATGTCCTATTGATAAGGGAATGTAATAAAGGTTATAAACATAACAGAGGTTTATAGGCACAAAGCAAGAGCTAATCAATGTGTAAATGTGCTCTAGTTAATTGGGAAGACTATAAACACCATTCTACTGGGCTGGACACAATTAAGGTGAGGTGTCTTGCTCCTCTGAGAGGCAAAGAGCAGAGTGGGAAGTTCTCAGCCCTGTGCTCCAGCTAGAAGGTCAGCCCTCCTCTTTCCAGATTAGTCACCCACATCCACCTATGCAAACAGTTGATAAAATGACCCTTCATGTTCACATTTAAATTGCTTTAACTGCACAAATGACTTCTTGTAGGTATAAGAAAGACAGTGATCAAAATTGCAAGGAATGGCTACTTGAAGAGCTGAGTATCTGTTCAGCAGGCTGGTAAATTCTGAGCGTTTCATGGACGGAAATGGAAGGGCAGGGGTGCTCTTTCAAAGGTGTTCCAGAATAAATGCATCACTGAGCAGAGCCACTTTAACCTGCATGCTCTATAAGTAAAATTTTCCTTTCAGTGGCAGCACAATGATCAATACAATGGAATGCTCAAGGAAAAACCATCTCAGGGCTGCACCAGGCAGAGCCTGCATTTCACACGATGCTGCAGGAGTGACAGACACCGGGCTGCTTTCCTCCACTCAGCTGCTCAAAAAAATGAAAGAGCATCAGTTGTAGTGACAATGATTGAAGCTGTTTTGGGTAAATGCTTCAACTTCCCATCGTTACAACAGGTTCCTTGTATACTAAGGTTTCCCCACCTGGAAGAATGCATCAGAACCACTCTGGAGGCACAGCTATGTCAAGAAAAAAATTTCTGCCACTAATACAGCAGGTACTCCACTTACCAGCAAGGCAAGGATGTGGGAAGCATGCCCGTGGGGACGTGGGCAAGTCCTGCTCTCCAGCCAGTGCTCACTTTACACTGATGTCAGGGGGGCGTGCAAGCCAACCATATCCTGGGCTGCACTAAGAGAAGTGTGGCCAACAGGTCAAGGGGGGTGATTCTGCCCTCTTGAGAACTCACCTGGAGTCCTGCATCCAGGTCTGGAGCCCCTAATATAAGAAGGACATGGACTTCCTGGAGTGAGTCCAAAGGATGGCCAGAAAGGTGGTTAGAGGGCTGGAGCACCTCTCCTATGAAGACAGGCTGTGAGATTCAGAGGGTTGCTCAGACTGGAGAAGGGAAGGCTCCAGGAAAACCTTATAACACTTTCTAGTACCTAAAGGGGACCTCCAAGAAAGCTGGAGAGGGACTTTTTGAAAGGGCTTGTAGTGAGTGATAGGACATGGTGGAACGGCTTTAGGCTGACAGAGAGGTGGTTTAGATTAGGTATAAGGAAGATCAGGTTTCCCAGAGAAGTTCTGGATGCCCCATCCCTGGCAGTGTTCAAGGGAAGGCTGGATGGGGCTTGGAGCAATCCAGCCTAGTGTACATTGGAACTAGATGATCTGTAAGATCCTGTCCAACTCAAACCATTCTATGATGTTTCTGTAATTGATTACTTTGTTAAAGCAATTGAAAATTGTTCCTGCTCATTATGCATCTATTCAGGGAGCAGTGGTACTGAGGAATGTATCAAAGACTTATTTGGTGTGCGCAGAGAGAGTTTTCTCTTAGCAACAAGGCAAAAAGAACTGGGGGTACAGGACTCATATGCAAGGGAAGCTTCCTGGGGCACAGAGTCACCTCAGGGATGTAGCAGACTGCCCGTGTGCAGGGAAAAAGGTGATTTAACAGAACCCAGGGCTCCATTTCCAATGGCATGGAATGCCAAGAGCCCCAGGGGAGGTTTTCACAGAAGTTTGCACCTTTGGCTGTGCTTCCAAGGGCAGCGACTGTCCCAACACCCACCTGGCTGGACTCTGGCTGCTGTGGTGCCAGGCACAGGGGGACAGCAAAGGTCACTGCAGCTTCACCAGAGCAGCCAGTGCTGATCACTCACCTGGAGAAAATGGCAACTGGGGCTGAAACGGAGGAGCTAATGGGATCAGGAGGTGATTTTGGGTAGCAAGGGGAGAAACTGAGGGTGTTTACTCAGCAGACGTGCTGGGGCTACCCAGCACAGCAAAAGGTGGATCCTTTCTTTCCTCTAAGCCAGACTTATCAAAGGAAAACAAGGGGCCAGAGACTGAGGTTTATGACTGGTATGTCTGAAACAAATCAAAGGAAAGAATATTGGGCAGGGAGCATGCCAAGTCTTTCATGTGGGAGCACTGTCAAGGTGTTGCTCTGTGCTGTGTCAGGTTGGCAGGTCCTGATGGGCAGGGACTGATGGCAACTACCAGGAATAGGCCAAAAGTCACAGATATTGGGCCAGAATTCAAATAGAAACTCTGGAATAAATTATCTAGCTCAGTGGGAGAGGGCTGGGAACAGAAATCTAGACCCCAGGGGACTACATTCTCCTTTAGGGACCTCCAGTTGTACTGCTCTGCCTATCTCCTGTCTTTCCAGTCCCTTCCCATCCCTCCTCCCTTCTGAAGCAGCAGTCGACTCTATAAAAGCACAGGACTTCAGAGACAAGATGAAAGTGGTCTTTTTTCCCCATCCATTTGTATTTGCTTACTCAGTTGTCTGCCTGACTTCCTAAGTCAGAATTTAGCACCTATCACCTCCCTCTGCCACCCCCTCTTAATATTCCTGCCTTGTGATTTGGGTTTTCCTGGGCCTTACCCTACTCCTTGGGATGTGAAATTTCCTGCCATGGGCATCACTTGAATTCACATGCATAATGCAAAGGCTGACAAGGGGAGATGAGAAGCATGGAAGGCCTGTGAGTGGTATATTGTTTAAAGATCTTCCAGAAATGACAAGAGACCACTGAGCTGGGTGGCAGGAATGGCTCTGCAATCTGAGCCCACCACACTGGGCCACCTTTGGAGTGGAGATGGGTATGGTGCTGGAGGAAAACACCTCTCCTTGGGCAAGTTGCTAGAGGAGCAGCCGAAACTCCTGTGCAAGCTGAGCCAGACAGAAAGAAGCATTGTCGTGCCTATTTTAGGATTTTGTGCTGCCGCTCCTCACCACCCTGTCCAAATACATCCCTTTAATGGATGTTGCCCAAGAGGAAGCACATACATTCTCCTGTGAGAGGTTGCCTGTGCCCATAAGCCTGTTTTTCCAACAGTATAAATTGGTCCTATAAAAGATGTTACTTCTTCCTGTCTCTCCTTAATAACTAGGTGCTGTGGCTATAACAGGGCTTTGCTGCCATCATATTTTTCACCAGGACTCCAGTCCCCCCTCTTTTTTCCTCATGGGCACTGAACAGGTCTTAGCAAAACCAAGCAGTTCAGCATCCCAGCATCCCAGCAGCCCAGCCCCAGCAGCATGTGGCTGTGAACAGAATGGTCTGCTGAGGATGCTTTGGGAGGAGGTGGGACCCTGGGCACAGAGGGGAGGGCAGTGGCAATAGGGCCCCATGAGAATTTGGGAGATGCGCGGGGGTAGCTGGGGTGCATCCTGTGGGGCCCTCAGCAGCTCCCCTGGGACCCGTCTCCACAGCCACAAGGGTAAAACCACTGTGTTTTCAGACTCTCCCTCCTGAGATGATGGCTCTGATGATCACGGTGCCCCATGGGAAGCCCGGCCCTGAGACAGTAGCTGCAGTGGAGGTTATGGGTTCATCCTTAGGGACTCAGCATTCCTTGTTGCGTGAGGAGCATCTCTGCTGCCCCCATCAAACCAAGGCAATAAGCACCTTCCTCTTTGCATGACAGGCATCCAAGTTTTGACACCTGCCAGGTTCTTATGTGGCTGCTGCTGGAGGCTGCTCCTCTTTCTCGCACACACAGGCAATGTAGTGACAGGACAAGGGGTGATGGATTCAAACTGAAGGACAGTAAGTTTAGATCAGATATTGGTAAGAAATTCTTTACTATGAGGGTGGTGAGGTGCTGGAAAGGTTGCCCCGAGAAGCTGTGGATGCCCCATCCCTGGAAGTGCTCAAGGACTGGATGGAGCTCTGAGTAACCTGGTCCCAGCCCATGGCAGTGGTTTGGAACTGGATGATCTTAAAGGTCCCTTCCAACCCAAATCATTCTATGATTCTATGAAACTGCATCTGGAAGTTCACATTCCCAAATTTGTTTTCCCTGAGGACCTCAGAGTCCTTTCACTGAGCACTAAAGATGTGATGTGTGCTCCTTCAAACACAAGTGCATTCCCTGGGTGTACAGTGTGTAAGCAGACTGTAATGTGGTTGCTGAAAATCTGGACAAGTCCAGCATCAGGGAGTTATATATTGAGATAATAAAGGTTTAAAATTAATCCTTAGAGGTTACTCCTACAGCCAAAGCTTTGAGGTATCCTTTGGTCACAAGGGTAAAGCCTTAGAGGGGGCTTTCACATGTAGTTCACCTCTTCTTGTGTCACTTGTATGCATGGCTGGGGGCCTTGGGGTCTCATGGCAGGGCTTATACTAGGGAGGATTCACCTATCTGGGGTCAGTTTCATCTTTATACATAGAAATGGGGTTTAAACATGCTGATCCACTTTGCTGTTCATTGCATGAAGGAAAAGAGGAACATCTGAAAGCTGAGAAATCATGTCAGCTCGCAGCTGGCACATCCTGGCCAACAGGTTGAGCAAACCCAAGAAGCTGCAATGTCATCTCTTTCACTTGTGCCTTTTTTTTTTTACAGAAGATCCCATCCCCTACTCTACGTTCATTCCCTCTCAACTGAGCTGTGACTCTCCTGCTGCAACCCTACAGTAAGTTGCTGCCTCCTTGCTCTGTGCTCTTACAATAAAGCATGGCCAAGTATTTGCATGAGGGCAGCTTTAATGAGCTGGTTTTCTGACGATGCATATATTCTTGTAAACTTCCTGACAAATTAATGCTTAAAAAGCCCCCTTTTTTAACTACCTAAAATGCTAACCATTATTGTTTTCGGGCTTATTAATATTTTGGTGTGCAGTAGTGACACTGGGAAAACTCCAGGAACTTGTAAGTATTGTTGCCTCTTTGGCTGTCAGGGTATTTAAGTCTTAGTTATGGGACGTGGGTGATTTAAATAATTCCCATAGATTCTTCAGCTTCCCTTGTCACATGCATGGGGACAGGAGAAGGTACAAGCATGATTAACTAATGTGCTGTCTAATGAAGTGCTTTCGACTACAGGCATTAACCATCTACACTCAAACAGATCAGGGTAAAAAAAAGGCATAATATCAGGGTAAAAAAAAGGCATAATCCCATGTCAAAGTTCTGTACTGTTTCATGCTGTCTTTGATGACAGCAGCTGGTCCCACCCACACGTGAGAGGTGCTCCCAAAAACACACTAGTGTTCAGTGTATTTGGCCACCAGCAAAACATAAGGGTTTCAAGGAAAGCAAACCTGGTTAGTGGGAAGCTGGTGAATATCATGAATAAACTAAAAAGACCTAAAACTGAATAAACTGAAAAAAATTATAAAAAAACCCACTGAATAATCTGATAGGAGGAGGCTTATTTAACAAACCTCAATGAAATCTTTTACTTTAGCAGCCTTGGGCAGGGGATTTTCAGCCACAAAAAGCAGAAAAAACCCAAAATAAATAGCTCACAAAACAAGAAGAAATTTGCCACAAAAAAACTCCAGTCCTAATTTTTCATAGCTGCATGTCTTAACCAGAGGCTTTCAAGATCATGCTCTGACAACTCCCCTTTCCAATACCCAAGGACAAAATATTTGTAAGGCCAGGCCCTGCTTCTGGAGCAAGGTTTGCCAGCTCAGGCAGATGGGGACTGCAGGGCCAGGAAACCAATGCACCAGGTAGTTCTGCTTCCTAACAGCACGGGTCAATCCAAAACTTTCCATGGAAGCAGGAAAAACACTGTCTGCAATTTGCTAAACCCCCATGCATAGGTCAGCAATGCTTTTGGGGGGTGTGAAATGTCACCTGTGGGATGCCAATAACTGCATCATGCAGCCACCAGCTCCTCCCAGCTTGCTGCAAGGAATGAAGGCATCTCCTGGCGCTCCAGGCTTTCTGCCCCCTGGGTTGGGTCTGAGTTTTTTATCCATACACGACATTTCTCAACCCATAAGTAATCACTCTGTTTTCCTCCTGGAGCAAAGGGCGAGTGTGGAAATGAGGGGTTCCCCCTTTGGGCTCAGAGAGGATTGGCTGCATTGTTGGTGGCTGACTCCTCACTGGGCTGTTGGGAGGGGTTTTGCTGCTGGGCTGGGATGTAGATATGGGTCCTCGAGGGTTCTGTTCACCTGTTTTCTGAGGTGTAGTGCATATGCATTTGTCTTTCCCAAATCCAGGCTTCTTGGCACATCAGATGGGATTTTTACCGTGGATGTGGGCTGTGAGTTTCCATCTATTTCCCTGCGCTTTAGTCTGTGTCCCTGGAGGCTGTTTGGGGCCCTGCTCAGCCTGGGCTGGGCATCTCTCCTGTAAGGGTTTCCTGACTCTCCACGTGCAGGAAGCGGTTTTGAGGGATGTTGCGGAAATTCTTTGTCTCCACTTCCTATTTCTTTTCCTGCTCGCCTCCCTCATACAGGCACATGTGCTGCCTGCTCCAACAGCCTTGTGCTTCCTCGTTCTGGTCCATGTCTGCTCATTTATGTTTTATGGAAGATGGGAAGGGCTGGTTTTTCAGTCGCTGGTGTTAACCTGGGCAATGCCCCGTGCTTGGGTATGGCCAGGCACTGCTGTGGTTGTCCCTGGATTTCAGCCAGGCTGCTCCATCCTTCCCGGAGACCAGGATGGCCCAGGATGGCTCTGCAAAATGTCCACTCATCAGGTGCTGGGAGAGCAGGGTGCAGGCTGAGGGCGCCCCTTCTTCCTCTCATCCTGGCTAAATGGCTTTATTCCCACAAGTAACAGGATGTGGCACGCTGTGAGCGCTGCTAAAAATCCTGGTATTTTCTGATAGCATTGTCAGCAGCTATTCCTGGGTGCTCATGTCCTCAAAGGGGGAAAGGGCTGGAACTAAACTGCTGGTTAGGAGGTAATTTACATGCTAGAAAGTGGATTTCTGGTATATAAAACATGCCTGTGCAGGAAGAAGGCAGCAAAAACTGTAGCCTGCAGTTTGGTTTTGTGCCTTATAATCCAGCAGTTAACACATTGGTAGGAGAGATGCTGATGTTGCTGGAGTGAGGGCCAGCCCAGCTCCTCTGCCTCCAATGCCTCCTGGAGCACTGTGAAGGCACTTGATCTTGCATGGCAAGAGATGGGATGGCCCCATGGCAAAGGGATCTCGGTGTGGTGTGGCAAACCCTTGGCAAACTGTGTTCCATGTCTCATACCCCCAACAGTGCCATGAAGGTGCTGATGCCCCAGGAATTGCTCGGTTTGGTATCATTTTGGAGCTTTGAAGTCTTCAGACAGGTTACTAATTTTTTTTCTAAGCATTTAGCCAGTAACTGCAGCCTTTACAGTTCTCTGGTTTAGATTAGGAATTGGGGAAACTCTTTCTGTAAGTCAAAAGGAGCTCATGGGCAGGCTAGCACCAGGCATCTGCCTTTGCCAGAGGTCTTTCCCATTGCTATGATCTATGTAATACACCAGGGAAAAACAAGGGGTATTACAGGAAAATCAGAGTGTGGATAAACTTTGCAACCCAAGCAATTCGGTAACTCCTTCCACCTACAGCTTCCCGCAGACTCTTTGGGACTCCCATCCCTCCTGCCATGTATCTGCATCCCAGAAGCATTCAGCCCCTGTGGCAGAGGTCAGGCCAAGGCAGGGATGACCTGCTGCACCCAGACAAGCCCCATTCAGAGTCCAGAATACAATTTACAGATCCAATTCTTTAGCTATAGCCCCATCTAATGGCATGATCCCGGCTGCTCCCTGTGCAATGCTGGTGTTCGGGTAGATGCGAATCCTCCTCTGGAGCTGGGGGTTCCTCAGTGACATGGAGTGCCAGCAGTGCTGCTGGGCCATACCCAACCTGCCAGATGTTCCTCGTCGGGGTCACAGCAGCAGCTGTCACCTCATTTGGGCATGCCATTGGCTCCAGCTGTGCTCCAGGGTGCTCCTTGCAGCACCAGTGTGGGGTGGTGCCCCTCTCCCCCTTTTCACTCGTGTGACAAAGCAGTGGTGTCACTGCTGCTGTGATCAGGCACGTTGGGCTCTGGCTCCTGTCACCCAAGTGCAGCCGTACTGGGCTGGAAGCCTTGGAGCCAATGCAGGCAACAATCCTGCTGTTGGGAGCAGCAGGATTTGTGCTGTGGGAGCCTTCTGCCTGCTCTCCAGGAGGCTTGGCCAAGGTCCTTTTCTGCACCAGGGCTGGCATCTGGCACATCTTCTGATGGGTCCCCATTGCAGAGGAATGCAGAGACAGGGGTGCCAGCAGCAGTGCTCCCACCCAGGCCGTGGGGAAGGCGCAGGGTGCCCACACGGTGTGCTGTGGGTCTGTCTAAGCAGCACTGTGATCACAGGAAAGCATTTATGGGAAAGCTCTGAGAGCCCTTGTCTGGAGGGTCCCCTGCACACACACAGGAGCCTCATGTCCTGGTTGCTGCAGGGGCTGGGGCACTGATGGAATCCCAGACTCGGTTGGCTCCCAGACCTTGCCAGCAAGGAAAATAGTAAAAATTTCCAGCAAGGAAAATAGTGAAAATTTCCAGCAAACCCATGGGGTGCCCATGGGATGTGGAGCTGGTTCAGCCACTTGCTCCCCCAGGGCGGAACCCCTGGAGCCATGCAGAACCATGTACTAGTGTGGCAATGGCAACAGAAAGGTCACCCGATAGAGAATTTAATCGAACTTAAATGCCATCTATGGCTGGGGTATGAAAGGCCACGAGAAATTAGGGCAGTGGGGCTTGTTTTGCATGGATGGCTCAGTCCAGCAGCTGCCTGGAGAATGGGGCCCTGCATCTGCTTTGTGCTTTGCTGGCTGAAGCATCCCTCTCCCCACCTCTGCAGGCAGGGATACAGGCAGTGATGGCACTGGTGCTGGGTATGGGGTGCTGGCAGGGACTGTCCTGAACCTGAGCTGGATGTTGCTGCTGCCTTTGGAGGACAGTTTCATGGCAGACAGGGTAGTAGCTGGTTTGGGGTGTTTTTGTGGTGGTTTTTTTTTGGGGGGGGGGGGGTTGGTTGGCTTTGTTTGTTTATTTGGTTGCTTTTTTGGTTTTGTTTTTGTTGGTTTGGTTTCGGTTTTTAACTGCATTTGCAGGTATCTCCAAGTGTTGGTGGTGGCTGAAACCCAACCTCCACAGCCAGATGTGGCTGCCCTTGTCATCTAGAGCCAAATTGTGGTGTTGAGATGATCTAACAGCAGGCTGGAAAGCCTGGATGCTCTCCTGTGTCCCCTGGGGTAGAGAGAGGTGGGCAAGCAGGAGGTGCCCTGCTGCCCTCCACAATGCTGTGGGGATGCTTTAGTTGTGTTTCCACGTGTCTCAAGGTGTGCACTGGCACATGCAGCCCTGTGCATGTTATCCAGCTTGCCTGGGTAAGTTTGTTAGAGACTTTGTGCTGCAAACACCATGGAGATGGAAAATAAAGAGGATGGATGCCCAGCAGAACCCAGCTGCTGGGCTACAGCTCCCTGCCTTAAAACAAGTGTGGGGTTGAAGCCAGGGGGAGGATTTTTTCAAGCCTGGCTGAGACAAATGCTCCTATAGCTGGGTAAAGCAGCTCCTCTGTGCAAGAGGATGTTTTCTGTACCAGTTCCAGTGCTGGTGAGGTTGTGCCCTGAGCTCTCACATGGCATGGTCCCTGAGACACTCATGCTGGTTGAGTCTGAGTGGGGATGGTGCTGTTGGGGCTTTTGGAGTGCCCTGGGGACATGAGGGCATTGAGAGGGAGGTGGCATCATCAGGCATCATCCTTTTGGCTCCAGAGCATGCACCGTGGTGAGACTGAGCCCCAGTCCTCCCACAGCCCAACCCCCAGGTCCAAGTTACGCGCTATCCCACAAAAGCACAGAAATGTAGGAAACCAACAGCCAGAGCCTTCTGCTATTAATTATCTTCCACCGTCTTGAGTCTTTGCCCTTCCCTTGGCACTAGGGAAAGGGTTCCTCCAACAGCTGGGGCCAATCCAGGCTGCTGTGGCACTGCTGTGGCTTGCTAGGCTGGCACTCACCGGGACAGCCAGCCCTGTCGGGGCTGGACATGCCAGTGGCTCCCTGCTGCACTACACTTTTCATTTGCCTTGTAGCCGCTGCAAGTGCCATCAGCAGGGCTGGGGAGGGAAGCCTGGCACAACTCCCCACGGGCTGGCTGGCTCTGGGGGAGCGGAAAGTGGTTCTTTGGGGGGTCTCTTCTGCTGGGAGGGGCAGCTCACCACCCCAGCCCCATGTTTATCCAGTACCAGTGGGCTGGCCACCAAAATCTACCTGTCAAAATTGCTTTTGGCAAAAGTAACCCTGGGAGAGATTTTGCCAAGGAAAAATATTGCCGACAGGCTCTAGGAAAACAGCATTACTCACCCAGGGGAAAATAACCCAGCCAGGTTGAGCAACCTGCACAGATATATTCTGCACTGCTTTATCTCCAGCTGGCAGACGGGTGCCTGCAAAGGATGGTGCTTTTCCTCCGTGTTAACCCTTGTTAGCCAGTTTGGCTCACCTTGGGTTGGCGCAGGACTGAGGGTTCCCACTCCCCACCCAGAGACACCTTGGGCCAAAGAAGGACATCTGTGGGGTGCAGCTGGCTGGGGCAGGGGGTGATTTCTGTGCCAGGGCTGTGTTGGGATGTTCCCGGTGCTCTGCTGTGCCAGGGCAAAGCCCAGCCCTGGGGCACTGGCTGGGGGACAGCTGAGCTTGCTTCTTGCCTTGTTCTTCCCATCACCAGGCCTGCATTAAGTCACTTTCCTGTGCACATGAAGCAATCCAAGGCTTAGTGACACTTTTTTTTCTTTTAGACTTTAAAAACTTCTGTTGTCTTTAAGCCAGAACCAAATTCAACAAGCAACATGCAAAGCTCTGCTAGTTGCTCTGTGATCTTGACTGTCCTGACGCAGGCTGCAAATAACTTCCCGATGTTTTACAGCACGTGCCAAAGACGAAAGCCTGAGAGATGGGATTTGAGTGTGTTGAAACCCTCCATCACAAACTACAGCTGCCCTGCAAAGGGCAGAAAGACCTGGTGTGGCTTTTATGAGGAAGGAGACCCCTTCTTCCTCCCCAGCACGTAGCTGCCCTTCGGGTCTGAGCACACCCAGAATGCCAGCTGAGACACAAAGGCTGGTTTGCTTCACCTGGTATAAAAACCTGGCAGTGAGGAGGAAGGGGGTTCCTCTCCTGTAAAGCTGAGGTGCCCCTGCCTCGAAGGGGAGATCCCCCCTCGTTGCCCCTCGCCTGGGGCAGTGGGTGCAGTGAGTTGCAGGGTCTCAGCACCACGGCTCAGGAGCCAGGCTTGCAGGAAGGGGCACCAGCAGGGGCTTTTCTCAGCATGATGCTGCAACAGGCAATAAATACCTGAGTTTGTGCTAATTTTAATTTTGGGAGTTATTTTTCCTTAGCAAGGCAGTGCACAAGGTCTACCCAGGCAGGTCTGGAAAGCACACCTGGGTCATAGCTGACTGCTCGTGTGGCACAGGAAGGGTTTGAAAGCCACAGCTAAACCAGTTTCCTCAGCAATGACAGCCAAAGGGACCCGTGCCCATCCCTGGGGCAGCAAAGGGTTTTGCTGGGCTCCCTGTGGCTGTGTGGGCAGGGCTGCCCCTCAGTCCATCCTGCAGAGCCTGTTCCCACGTACCCTAAATGCTGTCCCATGCCCCCTGTGCCGTAGCTTCGTGGCCATACAGGCATTTTACTAATGAAATGCTGGCAGAAGGCCAAGCATTTGTTCCACTGGGTGAGCAGTGGCAGCCCTCCTGCCCACAGTTCATCAAGAGTGCAGTGGGAGAGCCCATGTTTGAGCTTCCCCAGACAGAGAAGATGCCAGCAACCCTGGTCAGGCTTCCCCAGAACGCTCCTGCTGTGCCAGGGGATGCAGCCACAGCGGGAAAGGAGTTGCAAGCTGGCCTAGAGCAGTGGCACAGGAGCTCAAATGTCCCTGGGGAAAGGGAGCAATGCTGGCCAGGCCAAGGGAATCAGCTTTTCCCATTTAGACCAGCTACTCCATCAGGGGAGCACAGCCAAGGGGAAATTTTGCTCAAACACGCTGTGAGAGGTAACATCAAACCTTCTCCTGGGCCCCAACACAGCCCAGCTGCCAGGTCAAGTGAGAGAGGTCTGATGCTGAGGAAAACACCGAACTCCAGAGGAGAAGTGGAGGCTGGAATAAGGGATTACTCCTCCACATCTAACCACCAGTTGGGCATGCCTAAATTAAAAGTAACAGGTTTCTCACCGGCTTCATGATGGAGATGATACAAGATGAAAATAACAGGGGCCAGGAGGAAAACTTGTTAGAGAGAACCACTGTCACCTTGTTTCCCCACATTCCTTGAAGTTTCTTATTTTTAGGATACCAGACAATAAATCTGCATATGCAGTGTCTATACATTGTTGTATTTATATCCATACTAGTCCGAATAGTTTAATATATTTCTTTAGGCCTCTCTAATGTTGTTGCAACAAAACACCTTTGAAAGGCCTTTGATGTCCAGTTGGCAGATCTCAGATGAGCAGTATTTGGGGAAAGATTTGGGATGCCATTTCATGCTTTGCTTAGTCTTCCAGTATATGGTGCTGGATGTAGATGTGGTGTGAGTTTGGAAGTTTGTTTGTTTTCAAGCAGTGGGCCCAAAAGCAGGCAGTTCACATTTGTATCCTGCCCTGTCAAACAGCTGTCAGTACAAGCACCACCGGCACACCTGAGCCCTGGGCAAGCACTCTGCTGTCACAGAGCATGGGACCAGCATTACTGCAGGAACTGGCACATCTCTGTGACCATTAAAGCAGCGACCCAGCCCCAAAAGTTTTCCCTTTTGCATGTTGCCTCCCTCCACAGTGAGCAGGAGCGACAGCACAGGCAGGCTGGCTCTGGAAGCCAAAAGCTCCTGCTGCTGAGCTTGGTCTGCAAATGAACTAACAGCAGGAGCTGGGCTTAGTGATTTGAACTGCGTTTTGGGGGGGAGATCAGAGCAGAAATAGCAGCTTGCAAGAGAGACACTGTAATTTCCATGAATCCTGGGGGTACAGGCATGTTCACTGAGCTCTTGCTCTAGCTGGCACCTTTGAGCAGTGCCATGTGGAAGGTGCTGGCCAAGTCCCCACAGTGTGTGAATGAGGCAGCCAAATATGGCAGAGGAGCTCAAGGAAGAGCAGGAACGACAGAGCCCAAATCCAGAGTACAGGAATATGAGTCAAACAGGCTGGGAAGGATTAGAGATGGCAAGTGGGCTTCTTCCAGCTTCCCCTACAGTCTTTTCACTGAAAGTGTAGCAGGGAGTGGAAAAAGCTGAAAAGGATGAAGAGAAAAGGATGGGGATCTCAGGATGTGGTGCTAGAGAGCATCAAGCTGACAGAAAGCAGCCTTCATACGGCTCTTCTGGATGGATAAGGCCAGCAGCTGCCTGAGCTGCCAGCCTGGAGCTCAGCTGGCACTTGGGTGAAGGGTGGCTACTTTGCTGCTTTGTACGTTTGTCTGTGCAGCCTGCTCTTCCACCTCCTAAAGCAACTGCATAACCAGGAGGTTAAATGGCTGAAGTTTAGCCATTTAGCCCCTCAGCCCTCCTTTGACAGCAGACACCTGAGGTTGATGACCCTACCCATTACAGTTACCTCAAAGGTTGCGTCTAGCTGCTCTAAGTCAGTGTCTAATCTGCAACTTACAAAGCAAAGCACAAGGCTGAAAGTGCTAAAAGCCAAGGGGTGGGCAGGACAGCAAAGAGGATAGGGCAAGGATAATTTCATAGAGCAGACAAGTGGCTTAATTAGCAAGTTGTTTCAATTTCACTGCTTATCCTTCTGGGACAGTAGAGTCAAGGAAGACTGTGCCTTGCCCCATGCAACTGCCCCAAAGAACCTGCAGAAGCAACACCCTTGTTGATGGTGCTTTTGAGAACAATATCATTTCTAACCATGGTTTATCCTTAGTATTGTTTAGCTTTCCTCAAAGGACCAGTGTACCTGGAACTGAGCTTTGTGAACCAGTTTATGTTGCATCACCTGGAGTTACTGCCAGTGACTCAGTCCATTTCAGAAAGTGTTTATGATAACTCTCTTGTGGAAGAGCTGCCTTGAGTGAGCTGGGAGGAGCACAGTGCTTCACTTTTAATTGGACAAAGGGGAATATATACATGCATGAGACAGGTAAAATAGCCCCACCTGGTTTGCTGCTGTAATTACTTTGGTCTTCAATGCACTTGCACATTTCACATGAAATTAGTTTGTAGCAAACCCAGACTATGGTACATTGAACTTCTCAGCATCTTGCTTCTCACAGCACAGCACTTGTTTTGTTCTCACTGAGGAGACTTCTGCTCCTCAGGTGAAATTTGGCAGCACCAGCTCGAGAGGCTGCCGTCTAGAGGGGCAGATGGGGCCACAGACCAAACTAGAACACAACCTACTTGCTGCCTCAGATCTGGGATAAGCTACTTACAAGCAGCAGGTAAGCAGTAAAGGGTGATTGTGGCCAACAGAAACCTCAGCATAACTTGCCTTTTTGCTTTTCACCTTGTTCAGTCTAAACTGTGCATGGTACTGCCTGTCCCTTGCCCTTTGGGCCAAGGGCTTCTCAGGACAACACAGCCAGCCCCTGCTGCCATCAGGGGCTGGGTTCACCTAAGCCTGAAGGGGGAAAAGGCAGGTGCTTTCCTCCTTGGCAGGACAGAGCTCACAGGTTTTAGCTGCCCACATCCAATCCCTTCTGCTTCCCATTCAAAAACCAAAGCGATGCTGCAGTTCAAGCCGGGCTCTTCCAACACTGACAGATGGCCTCATCCAGCGAGCCAGTGACATTCCCGTGCAGAGCCTTTGGCCCGAGTGATTTGGCTGCTAAGGCCACAGTGTGAGCATGGTCCTGGGCCCTTAAAAATGAGAGGGAAGATAACAAGCTTATCTGAGCTCAATAGCCATACACAGCAAAGCCAAGGTTTGCAAATTAATAAAAAGCCAACAGCATTACAGATAAATGTATTTTAATTAGGATTAAATACTATCTCAAGGTATCTTGAAATCGCACTTGTACTGTACTAATTAACAGCCAGAGGCAATAAAAAAAAAGTCTGAAACGTAAAAGTTCTAACATCCAACACATGACAGTAAGTGCTGCCATTTAAAGCGACAAACACCGCTCCCAAGAACAGATACTCTTAGAGGAAAAAGTTGTAACATTTTTGTATGGACAAAAAAAATGTAAATTGAAGACTGGAAGAAATATATTAGTGCCTGCCTTTTTAAAAGGTGTTTGGTGTATTTTTTTCTTTTTTTTTTTTTACATTAAATACAGTTTTCTTTAAAAGCAAGGTACTTTTCTAAAGTCATGGTTTATATACTGTATGTACACAAGAGCAGAACATTGTACAGTGTTTTTGGATAAAGCAGCACTAACTAGCTATAAGCTGGTACGGTGTTGCTGAACCAAAAGCAAGATGACAAGTTAAGCACTCTAGGAGAAATACCTCCATGGTTGGTATGAGAAAAGTAAAGTATCATGTATGTACAAACTGATTACTCAAACAAACCCCGCAAACTCAACACCATTTGCCGTGAAACTGCACATGCTGCAGCTAATCAATGGAAGTCTTACTGCAAGAGCTGATCTGAGACCCAAAGTAACCATTTCCTTTCAGTAACAAAGTGCATCACCCATGCAGAGAACACTTGCACAACTCATTATTGCAACACACCACCCCTGGGTCTAGGGGGTGCAGATTCTTACTGCAGCCTCAAGCCAAGTAGCCACCTGTGGGTTTTTTCACCATACAAAATGCCAAATGCCCCCCAAAAAACCATATGAAACTGAGATTAAAGCTAGGTTAAGTATCTGTATGTGCACTCTGCCTTTCCGCTGACAGGTACAAATTAGAGCAGAAAGTCTGCACCCCAGTATCATCAGTTCAGACTAAAATGGAGTGGCAGTGATTTCCACAATTAGTGCAACATTAACTCCTATACTTTATCAAAGTGACTTTCTGCTCTACAGATGCACAACGTGCTTACTCAGGTCTTACAAAAACAAGCCAGAATGTTGTGCAGAAAACTGGTTTCAAGTTTGTAGACTTTTTTTTGAAGTCTACCCCATTATAAACGCATCAAACTCAGAAACAGTTTGTGCCCTGGGTTCAAAGCCAACTGCACCAAAAAATGACTTCTTTAATTTTAGGGTTAGCAGTGGGGCAAAGATTAAGGTTCTTTTTGTAGCATATTAAATATTGTCATTCAGTTTACACCTTCAGAAGAGGTTATTTGCTGTACTTTCAGGACACTGTTCATCCTTGTCTTAGACACTACACTGGTTTGAGGAACTGAATGTTTCTTTGATGAGGACAGAAGTGAGACAACTTATTTCTAAACTGCATCAACTTAAAGTTTCAAGTTTTAATGGTGTAAAAAAAAAATCTGACATTCAATTACAGTTAAGAGAAACTTGCTACACAGCAAACTGCATCCAAATCTACCAGTTATTGATGGGACCTTTAAATTAACTGTTAACAAGTTATTCAAAGCATCCAGACCTGGAAACATCAGATCACCCAGTCAGTGAACCAGCAACTCCCTCCCCCTTTTTCATGAGACTTTAACAAATGCAACTGATGTGACCTTAGTACTGGAGTCAATGACTTCTATCAGTTAACTCCAATCCCCAAATAGGTTAGGGAGATCCTGTGTTAAGCCCAATGCAATATGCATTAGTGTCATGGAGCAGGAAGATCCCAGTGTCTACTTGTTAAAAGTTCACACAAACCATACAGATACAGACAGGATAAAACATAGACTCAAAAGGATCCATTATGCTTGAAGAAAATTCCAAATAAAATGACATCTTCTGCACAGCCCAGCCTCATACACAGCCACACCTTTATCTAGTATAATAAACTCTGTAGTAAACTGTTTTTGACCTCCATAGAGAGTAGGAGTTGTCAAATTTAAGAAGATAAACTCCTCTCCCTGGGTACTGGTGGCTGCCAGCATACACTTCTTCGTGACAGTCTCGTCTGTACACAGGCACTATTTCATCTAGCTGAGGCTTGTTGGCATTCTTTTTGGCTTTTTCTTCACTGCTAGTGTTTTCTGCAAGAGAAAAAAAAAAAGGGTGTCAGTTAACATGGTTGATATTATGAAAGAAAGTCAGACCAATCTATAGTGGACAAGGCACTCTTTGTTAGCTCAGAAATCACATGGGTCAAAGGATTCATACCAAGGCTGTGGCTAAAATACCCAGAAGCAGGAGGAACAGAAAGCATGCTCACTTTATTGTAATTTATACAGTTCAATATTAAAACTCACCATATCCATCTCCCCAGCACAGCTGGGTCAGTTTGTAGAGATGCCAAGCTCCAGTTTTCAGTAACACATTACCCCACGCTGTCTGCTACTGATCTGATATACTACTACAGATTACTACACAGTAATACCCAGGAAGCCAATACTTCCTGTGTCAGCTTCTTCTAAGCAAATCACACGCTCATTTCACATTTTTTGTGATAGTATACCAGACTCCCCTGCAGGCAAAGGGAGCCACCATCATGAACTGCTCTTTGAAGCTGTTTTGCTGAGGCTTCAAGGAAACTTCCTCCCTAGAAAAATCTCATGAACAGCAGGGCAGGATTTTATTCCAGGTTTTCAGCGTGCAGATCCACTGTGCTCTATTATGGCACAGGTTTCAGTCTAGGTTACTGAGTGGTTGACTTAGGAAAAGGATTTTCCCAGCCTCAACTTCTTTAACCTAGCTATGATTAAAGGAGGTGGCTGAAGTTACTTTCAAAACTGCAATTCCTATTCAAAACACAATTCCAGCTAGATGGAAGCCAAGGAACTAGGAGATTACACAAGACAATCTGTTGGGTTTTGCCTCACTGCAAACTGTGACAGTTCATATAAGGAAGCACGCTTACCTTCCTCTTCCTCCTCCTCATCACTGGATTCGCTGACATGCACACTGACTGCAGTATTAGGGGAGTCTGTCCATTCAAAATACACCCCAAAACCAATGTCATAATTGTCTGTAGCAAACTCCCAAAAGAGGTAAGACCCCTCTTCGTGAGTTGGTACTCTGACTGTAACCACTTCTCCTCGGCCCACTGTGATGACAGAGTCTGCATCCTGACGGATTTTTTCCTTGAAGTCTCTTATCTGGGGTCGTGTCCACATTGATGGGGCAGCTATCACTGGAACAGAATCTGGAGAGAGGGGAGGAGATATTCCAGTTAGGCTTTTTTCAGTTATTTATGCTAGATACTTAAGTGTGCCTTGGGAGCACTTGAAGACCACAAGCATCAGAGCTGCTTCCAAGTAAGTTTTTTTTAAACTGAAGATGAAAGTTTCAACTCTGAAAATACGTACAAAATGCAGTGCAAATTTGGTTATAACACTGCTAAATGCTACCAGTTCACTCATCAGTCACATTTAAACCAAGAGTGCTTACATAGAAAATACTCAGAAGACAGATGTACTGCCACAGGTGACAGGTTTCTACTGCACAGAACCCTTCACTGAAAAGATCTTTAATGAGTTTTGACTCAAGTTTAAATAAGATTGAACATATTTCTGCCCAGAACAGCTTTGTGATAAGACTTTTATGCTCCTTTCTTCAAGTTCAGAGGGAAAGGAAGTTCTGGATCCCGTCATTTTTGCTGAAATGCTTTTGCTGCTTCCTCTTTCCCTCCCCTCCCAAGGCTGAGTTTTGCCTATACAATATTGCTCTGCCTTGAGAGAGAGCAGACCCAGGAATCAAACCTAGCTTTTCCACAGCCCAGTGAAGCCAAGCAAAGAGCCACAGTAGCATACTTAAGACATATGAACCATAAGAAGGGCTTATGCTATTTATTTTTAATTAAGAAATCTAGCTAGTCCTACCTTTTGGTCCATTTTCCAGTGCTTCTTCCAAAGCCTCTGGATCCAACTCTTTTTCAGGGCTGTCTGCATGTGCACTGGCCTGCCCATTAATAGATGGGGTGTCCCCTGGGGCAGGCGTATTCACCTTCGATGCTGTAGTCAGAGGTGTTCCTGTTGCTGCCACCACTGCCTCCTGCTGCTTTTGTAAGGCTGCCTAAAATGACAGAAATTAAGTCAAGGGAAACCAAACCCTCACAGCAGAACGTATAAAGGCAACTTCAAGGAAAGAAATCTCTCCCTGCACCCCACAAGGGAGATTGATTCAAAAGATCAGAAGCAGCACACATTGGCCAGTGAGAATTACATCTATTTAGTATCACGGGAAGTAAAGCCACTTTGTTCTAGGCTGCTGAATACAATCTGAACAAAAAATATTCAAATTAATTAGCGTACACAAAATAAACTCTGTCACTTAACTGTGGAAGGTCTCCATTCCTTATAACATTTCTTTCAAAACTGGAAGTGATGACTTGCTTGCTGGATTTTATCAGTGGGCTGAAAGGGATCCAGCATAAGCTCATTCAGGTCTAAGAGGAGCTGGAGTATTTAAGGTCTATTAACTACTTGCCCATTTGTGAATTAATAGAGAACTCTCTTGAACAAGTTCCCTGCCTCTAGTTATCAGTTCAGAGAGATTACACATGCTTTCTTGTTGGCACAGGGAAAAGGTGTAAGTTTTGGTACCATTCTTTAAAGAATAACCTAACAATATCAAGATGTTGATGAACAAATGGAATATAGGTGTTCTGAAGAAGTATGAAGACAATGCAGTCAAACATTAGTTAGACTGCAAATTTGAGCACTTGTACAGATGTTGCCCAGATCCACTTTCTACTACAGCAGTTTTGTGCACTGAGAGAAACTGGTGAGAACTTTTCTCAAACATTACTGCATACAGCCTTTCCAAAACTAATTGCATCACAAGCTGATCTGTAAACAACCATGCCAGACAGCACTTTGTAACTGCACTGACAGATCCCAATGCAGCTGACTCCCAGGCATCCACACAGAAAGCATTCCTCAGCAGTGTTACAGAAGCTACCTCAGGCTTCAGGGAAATCCAAAGTAGAATTAGATCATTTTATCTCTGTTACGTGCTTCATTTTCTTGTTTTTCTCTACATGAGTGGCCCAATAGAGATTTTAAACATAAATTTTGTTGCCTCGCAGGATTATTTTTTAAGCCATTATAAAAGAAAGGTTTTGCCTGGGTTTTGGAGGGCACTAGTCTTCAGTGCAGAGAAAGCAGTCAGCCATGATCTAAAGGAACAGTGCTGACAGCACTGGAGAAATCTGGCAGCAGCATCTCCAACACCTGAGTCTCAAAAGAGCAGCATCAGCTACAGAAGACATTGAGGCCAAGGGTGATGAGGCTGTAGGTTTTGCTTACCACTACAACACCACAGCATTGGTACCAAGGGGTCATTAAACTTCAAGGGCAGAACAGGGCAAAAAGTCTCTGCCCTTTCTATACCACTTCAACTCCATCAAATCATGGCCTGGCTTGGAAGGCAGCTTTAAAGGTCATCTAATTCTAACCCTGCTACCACGGGAGGGGCCACCTCAGGCTACTCAAAGCTCTATCAAACCTGGCCTTGAACACTTCCAGGGATGGGGCTTCCACAGCGCCTCTGGGCAACCTGTATCAGTGTCTGACCATTAAAAAAAAAGTTTTCTCCCTTATGTTCAATCTGATCTACACTCTCTCAGACCAAAACCCTTCCCCTTGTCCTGTCTCTACAGGCTCTGATGAAAAGGTCTTTCTTCATGTTTCTTGTAAGCCCCTTTTGGGTACTGAAAGGCTGCAATGAGGTTTCCCCAGAGCCTTCCCTTCTCTAAGGTAAACAACCCCAGCTCTCTCACCATATCTCCATAGGAGAGGTGCTCCGGCCCTCTGAGCATCTTCTTGGCCCTCCGCTTGATCTGCTCCAACAGGTCCACGTTCTTCTTATGTCAGGGACCCCAGAGCTGGATGCAGCCCTCCAGGTGGGGGTGGGGGTTTCATGAGAGCAGAGGGGGAGGACCACCTCCCTCCCTCAACCTTCTGGCCACACTCGTTTTTATGCACCTCAGGCTTTCTGGGTTGCAGAAGTCCATTGCCAGCTCATATCCAGTGTTTCATTTACCAGCCCATATCTCTGCAGGACTGCCCTCAATCCATTCATCCCTGAGCCTGTACTGATACTGGGAAGTGCCCTGACCTGACCCAGGTGCAGGCCTTGCACTGGCCTTGTTGAAGACCAGTGTGGTTCACGTGGCTTCTATCTCAGGACATTTCTTTGCTGACAGCATCAGCCTCAACAAAATGCAAATGACTTAACAGGAAATTAGTTACTGACTTTAGCTTAAGAATAGACCTCAGGCTGGCAGTTACAGTCTGTCCTCCCACCCAAATCACAAGCAGCCTATTGCAGGCAAGCAATTTCATTAGATACTGATGTCAGACAATAGATGCAAGAGGAGAGAGAAGTCAGTAGTGCCCAAGCTGGCAGGGAGGCGCAATCTCAAACCCAGTAGTGATGTGACAGTGCTGCGTGCTCAGCTGGAAACATGGGGCTGACCAAAGCCTGCTGGTCTGCACAGATCTTTGTACCTACAGGGAGTCACCTGAGTAGGTCTGTTCATGCTCAGATGCACTGGTATGTACCCCCATTAAATTACACACACATCACTGATGCTGCAGCAGAGTGTTTCACATTTGGTCTCCAATAATAACATTGAACCACGTCATTAGTAAAGACTGCTTAGAATTTTTTTAATTAACAGCTGCTTCAGAAAACTACTCAAAAAGATTAAATAAAGGGCCTTTGGTGTTTGAATCTGAAGCAGCTTTAGTCACTAGCACACTAGCTCTCCCTGTAGCAATTCTCTTTCCAAGGAGATAACAGCGGACAAGCCAACACCTGCCAGTGACAGCCTGGGACACAAACCCCAAGATTCTCAGCTGGTCAGCCATACCTGTTGCTGTGCGAGCTGGACTTGATACAACTGCTGCATGTACTGTTGATAGTGCTGTTCCTGGAGCTGCCGAATGAGGATCTGCTGCTGCTCATAGTTGCCCGGATACTGCTGGGCTGCATATTGCTGGAACTGAATGGCAGTCTGGGAGTTCAGCGCTGCCATTATCTGTTGCCTAGATTGGTGGGAGGAGAGTACCAGATTACAAGCAGCTGAGGGTACTGGGGAAATCCCTGTACTTAAGTGATTTAAGTGGCCTCGAAGACAGTTAATTCCATTCCTGCAAAAACCAATTAAAATAAATCTACATAATAGGGCAGTGCCCAAATCAAATGCAATGCAAATTTTGCCTAAAAATGTGTTGAGAAGCTACAGAAGGAAGCAACAATTTCTACCCAATGTTTGGAAACATCAAATGTTAAAACAACAAAAGCTCTTACACAATTCACAACCAGTAGTCTGATGAAGAGGTAGTGCTACAAAAAAATGCAGGACTAAATTTCTCAAACAGGCAAAGGAAAAAACGGTGGTTCTTCCAGAAAACATGTAGAAACCATGCTTCTAACAGACCTACAAATATTGATAAGAACAAAACTGCTGTGGGACAGCATGCCAATGCTTTTTGGTAAATCTAAGAAAAACACACCACATGCCTATCTTTAACTTCCCTGGTCAGTATGCAAACAAGTATGAAAAACATGACGAGCAGTGGCTTAATTCAGGAACAAAAAATAAAATAAAATTGCCAGATAGAGCATCTGCACCTCCAGTAAACTCAACAGCTGAAACTTCATGAGGAACACGTGGGTCACTTATGCACAGGCTCAGTTTTTCTGCTCTCTCCAAAGGACTAACAGAAACTATATAGTAAAATCACTAGCTAGATCCAGGGTGTGTCTCACGTTCTGTCCATCAGTGACCAGCTATCTCTGTTTCAGAGGAAGAAAAAGAAGTATCGTACAAATGTAAGAGCAATTCTTTCCTTCCCTTTCTTCTTCTGTCCCCAAAAATCATCTTCTAAAGTATCAGTATTAGACTGGTTTAGTATCCTAAAGAGCAAGATTTACTCCATTTCAGCAAACTAGGACCAATTTAGATACACTTGGTCAGTACCTAAGTATCCACACTCCTTTTCTGTTTAAACTTTACCTCTACAACCTGATACAACCACTTAATACACAACTACGATTCCCGTAAAAAACTCTCTTAACTTCAAGACATACCACAGTTCTTGTTACTTAGCACTGTGCAACACTTTTTATTGTATCTGTTAATTTATGTCTCTCTTTTACACTCCTCTGGCTCTCACTGTGTTAAACAAATGGTAAAACTTGGGGATGAATCATTTGCTCCCTTCCCAAAACCACTACATAGCAAGTACAGGATCCACTTCAGAGACAGCCCCTGCAAAGACAATTTTATTGTGGAAAATGGTTGCTGACTGATGTGGAATAGCTTTACTGCTCCCTTAAATATTAAATGTGTAAAGCCAGATCCATGTTTTCAGCATCTGGATGTGATGGGAACAATGAAATATAACTAGAGCTTGTAGTCCAAGTAAGCAATTTAATTCAGGCTACGAACAGCAGTTAAGTGCATTTTAATGCGAATTTTGTACTCCCTCTAGAAAGGTGGTAAGACCCAGTAATTGCCAGTGTACAAGTGAGATCTGCAGACAGTTCACACTTCCTAGAAGAGGAGCACCTTTAAGGAGGCAGTCTTAGACTACCAACTTAGGAAATTTCAGCCATGCATTCAAAACATCCCATTGAACTGCAGCTACCCAATTTCCAAGGTTCTGCCTTCTATGACAGGATAGAAACTTTCAAGTCACAGTTCAAACACCACTTCCAGCTGGACACTTAACTCTGCTCAGCTGAGTGCAGCATTAATCATAGAAGAAGCAGAACCACAAGTTTTCATGGGGTGCAGCCCTTGAACATAAAAAGCTCTAGAGCTTCTCTTTAAACAAAGCTGCTCTGGCACTTTCACCTGAGAAAGCTGCACAGAATAACACATTAAATAATTTTTCTCTGCAAACTGTGTCCCTCCTCAGGATGCAAATGTCACTGCCAGGGTCCAGTGCTCTGACCTTTAGGTATTCAATTCTAGCATAACCACTTAAACAGATACAATTGTCTCAAGTACAAGGCAGTTATTTTCTTTTAAGTGTTGTTTGTTTCTGCTACTCACTTCTGTTGTTCCATCCGAAGTCGCTCCTCCTCTATTCTCCTCCTCTCCTCTTCCTCCCTTCTCAGTCTTTCCTCTTCTTCTCGCCTACGTTTTTCTTCTTCTTTTTGTAGCCGCTCACGCTCCTCCTCTTCACGCCGCCTTCGTTCTTCCTCTTCTCTTCTGCAACATCCACCCAGTAAGCTATTTCAGCATTCCTACAGTCCTAGGATGAGTTATTTCCAACATGCTGCAGCCTGCCTTTTGGCTGTCCAGTAAGGCTTTTCATTTGGCATCATCCCCTCCCACTGAAATTGGCCCGGAGAAGTGTCTTATTGGACACAGGAAAAAACCATACTATTGTACAGTTTTATCATGCTCAGCAGCATGACAAGTGTAAACCTTGTGTTACAATTTGATATTCATGCTATTATTCTGTTACTATGCTATCTGTACCAGAGGACAGTAGAAAAAATTGCCTGAAAACCTACATTTTGCAAGCTTTAACACATGTTCAATAATGATGTGGATGCCATAATTTAACAATCACATGCTAGGTAAGCATAATAAGACAGGCTCTGTCAAGTTGTTAACCCACACTAGGAGTTGAAAACACCTGATAATTTAATGTACTGTGTACATTTAGTCCACAGACAATTGGGACAGACATTTTGTGAAGCAGCTCTTCTTAAGCAAATGACAGCAGCAGCAAAATTTTTAAAACTCCTTATATTTTAGCTGTCTTCACCTTAGAAACCATCACTCATTACTGGCAAACTAAAAAGGCTTGAAGAGATCAAATGCCACCACGGTCACTTAAACTTTAAGGATTTCTCTTTCCAAGACAACTTCAACCTAGGCCAGCTGTGATACTGTCCACAGGTCAAGAGTTACACAATATACACCCACACCAACACGTTCAAATGTTACCTTTTCTTTTCTTGTTCTTCTTTCTCTATCTTGTGGGAAGTGACATACGTTGAAAACAAGTGGCAGCACCTATGTAGGAGCTTGACAAATTCTGTCATAGCTTTTTGCTTTGACATGTTTCCAAGAGCAGCCCATTCCTTCCTGAGAGAAAGAGAAATCACCTGAAATAACACAAGACTCAACTCTTTTCAAGTCAGTAGTGAACTCTGAGAACACAGCAAAGAAAAAGGAAGTTGGAAGACGAGGGACCAAACTTGAGTATACGTAGTTTCAGGGAACCAACAACTTTTCCCCAAAGACAGTACTGCCTGCACCACAACAACTCCTTCAAACAGACATACTTCAGTTCTTGCATGAAATCTCATACATACCATCAACTCTATCTTGAATTCTGAACTATGTCCAAAAACCTCCCAGCTACAAGTGAACCTCAAGTATTTTTCTACCCTTCTTCCACTCTAGTTTGTGGGAAAATAATGTATACAATTTCCCGAACTAATAAACATGGGAACAACTAATGATCACAGCACTTCAGTTGGTTGAAAGCAACAGCCTGGTTCTTCCTAAGGAAAGCTACATCCATTTGTTCCAAAGCACTGCACTGGGTCCAGCTCAGAGAAGCCACTGCTGTGTTGCACATTGGCTTCTCCCTAGAAACAGCAACAATGAACATGAGAAGTGCAGCCTGAACTGCAAGCAATACAAGCCACACCTGAGACTGCCCAGCCCTCATAAAAAATTTACTCAGAGTTTGAATGCATTAGATGTCTGATTTCAGAAATCATCTTTGGTGTTAGGACAAGCTATGGTGAATGCTTCTACCACTGGCAATAGGCTTGGCCTGCTGTGACCCTGGCATGGAGTTAGGATGAAACACAGGCCTGCACATTAATGCAGCCTTAAACTGCTATGAGAAACTGGACTGTGTGCACAGCAGCTTCTCCTAATGGGGTTGAAAAAATCCAATAATCTTCTGTTAGTTCCTGTGCTGAACTGTGACTCAGATTCCTAAGATGTATGTGATGAGGCCACTTTCACTTTCCATTAGCATACACACACTTTGAGATAACCCACATACTTGTCATCTTCTTGCAGAAATTGGACGATGTTATCTTCAGACAGGAAATGCAGAGTTAAGACCAACAAAAGCACCAGCCCTTTTACCTTCTATCATTCCCCAGCACATCAAAGAATCCAACTTCAGGGCAAGTGTCAGGGTTGTAAGGTCCCAGCAGAACCTGCTTGTGCAGTGCCACAAGTTTGAGCTTTTCTTCATATGTTGGATGAAAGGCTTTGCCATCCTTTTCTGCAGGAAAAAAAAAAGCAATTTTCACTGTTGTGATTAATTGATTAAGCAGAAGATAGAAAAGAGGACTTTCTATAACCATTACCATAATTTCCTCTGCAAAAATAAATCACAAAATATTAGACAAATTTACACCGTTCTGTTCAAATAAAATATAGATCTGTCCAGAACAAACACGTCTACTTCAGCTGCTGAAACATCATTGTGAAATGTTTTTCATCATGCTAACTACATGTTTTCATCATACTATCTACAGTCAATCTTAGCTAATAAGTTATCACAAATATTTTAGTTAATTTGTTGAACATTATACCATATGGATCTATATCTCCAAAATATTTAAAAACTTTAACTGAATTCAGGTGTGTCTGCCAAGTCTACTCTAGCATGCATAGGAAGGATTTTCTGCAAAGAAAGATGTGGTATTAACTTTAGAGATCGCTCTCCTTTCATGCTTTTCACATCAGTGAAAGCAGAATAACCAAGGCTGAAGGCAAGGAAAACTTCAGAGAGGAAAAATTAGAGTTAAGGAGAGTTCTCCTTGAGGAAATTTGATTGCTGCACTTCGCCAGGGGAGCTGGAGTAGTCCCTCACAACAAAAAGCCTTAGAGCTGACTCCATCAGCACCAACATGTACAGAGAGCTCTGGCCACAAGAAGAAGGCAACATAAGCCTGTATATATTCCAATGGCTCCACACCAATACCTTTGGAAGCACTCCCAGATAGATCCTGCTGCACATTTCCTGGTAAGAAGAGTCTTGCATTGATTTAAAATGATATATGAATTAGTCAGCTAGGACTTACCTCAGCACATTTAAACTGTCAAAACAAATCACAGAAACAGGCACCACTATGTGCGACTACACTGCTCATTAAAAGACACCTTTTTTTAAACAGGAAAACAAATAAATAAGCATCATCTCCTTTAGGGAGGGCTGAAATGAGAAAGCTATTACCAGAGGTAAGCAACAGTCACTTCATGACTGTACTGCTCTCCATGTAGTCAGGAGCTGGAGGCAGAGCTGCCACTAGTTTCCAGTTCTCCTTTGGAATTAGTTGTTTACAGCACTGTTACTGAAGAGTCCACACCTAAATTTCAGGGTTGGCATATATTGCAAAATTGCTTGGCTGATACTTGTGAACAGTTATTAACAGAAAAAGAAGCAAATCTCAGAACAAAAGATAACAGAAAATACCTCCACTACAGCTTATTGAGAAACTCAGACCAAATACTTCTGGAAGTCAGAAACAATCCCAGAGGGAAAGTGTGTGCAGGTCACAGCAAGAAGCTGTATTTTTGTCAGAGAAAGTTCAGTACATTACTGGACTTACTCAGTTAAAACATCTCAAGGAACCACTGTGTGTATGCTATTTGTTTTGAAGCCAGAAACAAGTGATTAGAAAGGCAAACACTTAGTTACTTATTATCCATTCCTAGAGGTCCACATCACTCTTGCAGAATCTGAAGTATTCACTCTTATCCCAGTGTCACAGAACCGTACAGCAAATATAGCTTCTAGCTTCCAAAACAGAACTCTTTCTCCATAAAAATATCTATTTCCAAAAATATCTGGAGGGATATCTCCAGATGCAGAATGGGGATGTAAAAACTGAACCAGAGTCTACTCAGTGGTACACAGTGAAAGGACAGGAGGCAGCTGACACAAACTTAAATATAGGAAATACCACTTAAATCTTTTGTTGGGTTTTTTGTTTGGTTGGTTTGGGATTTTCTGTTCGTTTTTTATGGTTTGTTTTTGTTTTGTTCTGATTTTCAACTGAGAGTGATCAAACACTGGAACAGGCTGTCCAGAGAAGCTTTTAAGTCTCCATGATTAGAGATATTCAAAACTGAACGGAGACAAGTCCCACGAAGCCTGATCTGAAAAAGGAGGGCTAAACCTGGCAATCTCCAGCAGTCCCTTTTCCACCCCAAGTCTGTGATTCTTAAGAGAAGCAAATCACCACATGCTGGTAAGCTCTCTCCATGGGTCTCAGGTCTCCTGCTCTCAGGCTTCCCAAAGAGCCCTTTGGCTTCTCCTCAATTCTTCACACTTCACATTTAACTCAGAATTTACTTATTAGGTAACAAGCACTTCCATTAGCCTCAATAAACAGCATGCACTTTGAAACAATACTTAATATCTTGGGGCACTGTGCTAAGAAGCCCATCAATCGACAAAGGTACAACATTGAAATTTTGCCAGGCTTCTGAGCAAAGTATGATTCTCAGAGAGGTCCCTATAGCATAGTTGGCCTTGCACAACCCACGTACCTACAGCTGTCTGCCAAAACATAGCTATTTGCTGTACTGGCCCGCTACCTAAGCCAGGTAACATCACCAATATTTGAACTCACTTCTGAAGAGAGTTAAGAGTTAAAAAAACATCACTTCCCATGCTATGCACAACACATCTGCATTTTTACAGAACAGGGAAGTCAGACCTCATTCCCTAATTACTGCGAGAAGCCAAAATCTGCATTTACAAAGAATGGTGACCCAAGGGAAGAAGAACAAATAGGAGAGGAAAACAGAGAGATGAGAAAAGTAGGAGACAGACATTCAGTGACTTGTAGATAATGCAGATTAGAAGCAAATTATCAGAAAAACACTTGGAGCCAGTCAGACAGTGAAGCTGTATAGTAATTATTTTTCAGCTGAAATCTCCAACATGAACCATGCTGTATAATCATCCCAAAGATTTGGAATTGTTGCTGTTTAACTGAGCCAGAGGACCTGAATTCATCTGCAGAGTCAAATATGCCAAAAAGAGCATTACTGTGTCCAGACAAGTAGAAGTGCCAAATTCATTCAATCATCTGTGAACATACCATTTAAGCAGGCATTACCCATACACCTAATACAGCTGTCAGGAAGCTGAAGCTCCCGGGAGCACACTGAGAAATCCAAAGGATGTGTGTGCACAGCAGTGATACAGCAACGATACAACCCGCCCCATGCCACTGGTATGCCTGACCCCACAGGGCCTGAGAGACTCAGTCTCCAAGCACAACAGGAGGATGAAGCTGTTATAGTAATGAGAGGTTGATGGGGTTTATGTCACTATGTGGCACTGTACTACTGACATGACTTAAAAGCCTGCAAATTCAGACTCAAAGGAGTCTCAGAAATATGCTTAAAAGACTGTGCTGTGCAAGATACTGTTACTCCTGGGTAACTTCAATTTCTTCCCCGTCTAAGAAACATGGCACAACGTGCTGCGCCTTCCACTCCAACTTCATGCACTGCACCCCCTCTAAACGCCTAATTCCCATGGGATAGCAATCAGTCAAGTCATCTAGAAGAAGCTAAAAAAGTTTGTGAAGTGTGATTTGTCACCTCAGCTTTTAAAAGCTGAAGTCACGTATGTTAATTCTATTCACTGGCAAAGTTTTAATGAGCAAGACCAAAACTGAAAAGTACAAGGACTGAACTGCTCCTGCAGATCCCATTCTTACACCCCTAATTCTCCTCTCCTGAAGGTGTTCTTCATCAACAGGAGAATTAGCAACTGGCCCTTCCAATTAAATATGATCAAAGCCCCACTTCACAAATGTAGATACGTTATAGGGGTTTTCACATTCTTGAAAATAAGAGCCTTCTTAACTTACGAATTACAACTCTACCATCAAATTAGTGCTCAAAAAAGAGGTCAAACAATTAATTCACAATGATGTTCTGCGGAGGCTGAAGATGCCTTCTTGTTAGGGTAAGAGGAAATAACTTGGAGCAGTCAAAGAAAATTGGAGTACTTAACATTCCAGGAGAGCTTTTAGATACCAAAATGATATGGTTTGTGTACTGTCCACTCAGACGTGCTGCACTGCAGAACACTTTAGACAGTGCATGAACCCTTCAGGGACTGTCATATATTGAAGGTTGGGTGCAATGGTATTTCAACGACAGGATGTGGAAAAAAACAAAGCCAGGCTGATAAGGGAAGATATTTGCTGGCAGAATTATGCAAGCCATCGTTTGCTACTGCAGGACAAAGCTAACACTTCCAACAGGTTGCCTTCACTGGCATAGCTTGTACCAGCTCAACAAGCAGAATAAGCCATCAGAGACACTTGTACTCTGCCAGCTGCCCCAGGGCTTACAATTACAGACAGTCCTAGAGAAAAAGAAATGTACAGTGACTGTAACATGACTGTGTTCTCCACTGTACACTGGACCCAGCACAGTGGAGCAGCTTCTCAAGGGCAGCCAAAGTGCTGGTCGACCTGCACTAGGCTTGACGGAGCAGTAAGGGAAAGAAGGCTCCTGTTTCCCACAATAAAATGGACTGGAACACTATTACCATCTATTTTCTGTGCCTCTGTTATCCTGAAAAGCTCTCTTCACAAGCCATTACGAATGCTAAAAAAAGGCAGTGTGCAGCTACAGCCTAAGGCCTGACAGTGGAAGTGACATAGGGTCAAGCATTTTAGATCTGCCTTTATCAGAGACAGAATAAAGTAGCTCTTGAGTCTCTTCAATATCCTAGCCTAGCTTCAGTTGTGTTTTGTACACTGTTTATATCCACTCCCAACCTGTCTTGTCTTCAAGTAATTCTGTTACCTGCAATATGCCACCAGAGACAAGTGTTAGCAGTCACTGTAATAGGCAAACCTGAAGTATTTTGATCAGATTCAACTTTTCTAGGAAAAAAATACATCACGAGTTACAACTCTGTCTGCATATCGAAGCAGAAAGGAAGCTGCTTAACCAGTGATTGCTGCTTACCCTTTCACCACACACAGGACTCCTATGGCATCCTAACCCAAGCTCCTTCCATCCCAATCACCACAGTTAAACCAGGTAATATTGTTCGCCCCAATACTGCTCCGAGCCACTTGTGTATTCCATGGAAGCTGTGTGAATAGGTAACATCATACACTGGGGCATGGGTATTATCTGCTGCTAAGAAAGACAAAGTTTTCCAGAGCCACCTCTATCTCCAAATCAGCATAGTTTTTAAAAGAACGGTCATGAACAAGGTCTCAGCATTGACCTGCTAACATGGGGGAACCTTCAGATCCCTCACATGTTGCTGCTTGAAGTACAAGAGGAATCTGTATTTGTTCCTTGGCAAGTACAAGGCTGCTAAACAAGCGTGCCCACTCCCACACTTGTTTTGACAGCAGATGCATGAAAATCATTTGGAAACGAGACCAATTATTTTTGGAGCTGTGCAGATATAGAACAAGCCGGCAGAAACAGTAACTCAAGTATTACAAGCTCCTGTAACTCACCATCAAATCTGTAAATAAAAATCCTCATGGTATGTCACTTTCAGGCAAAAAAAAAGTACAGATGAAATGACCGGCAATGACTCTGTGTAAGTTATTCCAGCCACAAGGAGAAATAAAGTCATTATTGGAAAGTGTTGATAACTCAATACGACATGGAAAATTCTCCACTTTTGAGTAAAACCACAAGTTACAAGAAATTGCAGAAGGCTAAAAACCAAGGAGCAATAAGTTGAAACATGTTAAGCTTTGCTTAAAAGGACAGCAACAATAAAAGCCACTGCTGAGACAACACAAGGCAAGGAACCGAAACCTACACACAAGTAACACTCCACTGACTTTTCACCATCCAAGAGTTAAAGCTTGAATATAAATTTCACTAAAACATGTGATATACCAAACACAGGTTATTGCTTATCTACATAGCAATAACGTAGATACACTCTGTGAATGAGTTGAATTTTTACACTGTAAATACAGGTTCCAGTAAAATATTCAACTCAAGACAGAATAAGAACACAGTGGACTGAGACAAGGAATTTGCTATGGCAGAGACATTTCTTTCTCCATCACATTTTAAGAACAAACACTCATTAAAACAACCCAAAACTCTTCTAAGCAACTTGTTTTATAGAAAGGAGAAAGAGAAAGAAAGTACAGTGCTTTCACAATCTGATAACCAGTTGCAGCAGCTACTGATGGAGAGGGAAAAAATAAAAAAATAAAGATCCTAAGACTCTTGATGGGTTTTTTTACAGCTTAAAATAATAATATCTTTGCATATTACCATACTAACAAAATGCTTTGTGGAAGGGCATCAGAACAGGGTCAAAGAACCAGGGCTCAAGAAAACTGCTTAAAGTCTTACCTTATATGCTCCTAACAACTCAAGCAATGCAAAGAAATCAGACAAGTTTGTCCTTCCAGCAGAGCTTCCACATACCAGCAATGCCTGCCCTCAGAAGAGACAGCTTTCCTGGGAGGTCATCTAACAACTGGCTGCCACAAGACTGACCTTTCCAAGTCCAGAGCTGTCTTCCCTAGTGGTGGTGTGTCTCTAGACACCCTGCTCCGTGCTCCACATGCAGCAGCAGCTGCCTGAAATCCGGGGGATGGACACATCGCTCAAGGTGCTGAACGCAGCGCTACAGCGACCACAGCTCTTCCTGCAAACCCACACAGCCCATTTCCTTCTCCCGAAGGAACCAAGTGTGGTACGGGACCCCTGGCTTCCCGCACAAGGAGACCTGGCGACAGGGGATCCCAGGAAAAATGCTTCAGGTGTACACCCTGGCTATTTCGCAGCTGCCTGCTGGGGTCACGACGGCACACAGCGACAGCTCGACCTCTCAGGTCACCGAGTCCAGCCTGTGACTGAACACCACCCTGCCAACCAGACCACGGCACCCAAGTGCCAACTCCAGTCTTTCCTCAGAGGCCTCCGGGAGGGCGACTCCACCACCTCCCTCGGGGGGCAGCCCCTTCCAGTGTCTAATCACCGCTTCTGTGAAGGAACTCCTCCTGGTGTCCGACCTAACCCCCCTCCCTGCCGCAGCTGAGCCCCGTGTCCCCTGGCCCTGGAGCGGCCGGCACTGCGCGGACACGGCTCGGCCGCCCCGCGGGGTGTGCGGGGTGCGGGGGATGGAGGGGTGCGGGGGATGGAGGGGTGCGGGGGATGGAGGGGTGCGGGGGACGGACGGGGT
>JAWWMP010000116.1:7941724-7966328 GCA_035047865.1 Dendrocincla tyrannina
CCCATCGCCGTCCCCATTCCCATCCCCATCGCCGTCCGCATTCCCATCCCCATCGCCGTCCCCATTCCCATCCCCATCGCCGTCCCCATTCCCATCCCCATCGCCGTCCGCATTCCCATCCCCATCGCCGTCCCCATTCCCATCCCCATTCCCATCCCTGTCCCCATTCCCGTCCCTGTCCCCATTCGCGTCCCTATCCCGTCCCAGTCCCTGTCCCCATCCCCATCCCTGTCCCCATTCCCCTCCCCATTCCCGTCCCCATCCCATCCCCGTCCCTGTCCCCATTCCCGTCCCTGTCCCCATTCCCGTCCCTGTCCCCATTCCCATTCCCATCCCTGTCCCCGTCCCTGCCCCCATCCCCATCCCCATCCCCATCCCACCCCATCCCATCCCATCCCCATCCCTGTGTCTCTCCCGGCGCTGAGGGGTGCAGGACAGCTCGCCCTGTCCCTCGGGCCGCGGAGCTGGGTGACATTCCCGTCCCATGCACAGGTCCCCGCAGCCCCCATCACAGCGGGGTCCGGGAGAGCCGCCGCCGGGCACTCTGGCACTGTGTTTTGATTGCTTAATGGGAGCGATAGTGGTTTTCCAACAGCGTTATGTCACAGACTGAAAGTACAAGAGAGACAGGGAGCCACTGGAGAGGGTGCAGAGAGGGCCACAAAAGTGTGAGGGAGCTGGGCCTGTGCAGCCTTGAGGGACTGAGGGGATCTCGTTAATGCAGATAAAATTATCAAAGGCAGATGCCAAAGCCATGGTACCATGTCATAACTAAACTGAAACACGAGGAGTTCCACCTCAGCTTGAGGAAGAACTGCTCTCCACGGAGGGTGGCACGGCTGCCCCGGAGGCCGTGGAGTCTCCCTCTCTGGAGACATTCAGACCCCACCTGGATGTGTTCCTGTGTCACCTGCTCCAGGAGGCCCTGCCTTGGCGGAGGGGTTGGACGGGGTGATCTCCAGAGGTCCCTTCCAGCCCGAGTCATTCTGTGGTTATGTCACAGCTTTTTGCTCCAGCAGGAAGGTGGTGTGGGTCTGCCACTGACCTCTATTCCTCCTCTTCCAGGAATCGAGCTTCAGGCCTCACACGGGAAAGGAAAGAAATGAGCCAGAGAAAGGAAAAAAGAGCACAAGGCAATTACTTATCCAAGAGCTGTATCTGCAATTAGCTCACTCCCTTGTGACCGTGAAACACTGCTCACAATAATACTATTATCATGTGCTGTGGAAGGGGAGAGAGTTGCTCCTGTGCTCAGCTGAGGAGGTTTATTCCTTGCAGGTTTTAGAGGGAGACTGCTTTAGCATGGAGTGCTTTTGGTCACATTTCTCACCGAATCCAAGATGCAGCACGTCCCTGTCTGGTGGTTCATGATGCCAGCGCAAAGGGAGAGAACAGCACAGCTCTGCAGCCACCTGAAACTCAGGGGTGTGGAGGTGTGGGGACCCCCCCGTCCACAGGCTTTGCCAAACCCTGTGCCCCTTTCTGGGGTTATCCCCTGAAGGCTGTCACACTGCCTAGTTTATCTACTATTCAAGGTCATTTTGGATCCATCTGTTGCTCTCTTAGGAATGTTGAAGAGATTTTATTGTCACACTTACAAAGTGCTTTGAAGCCTTTGAAAGGTGAAAAGGAGAAGAAATGTAAAGTACTTGATTTTCAGTTAGTATTTCTTGAGAAACCAAGTGCCACACAGGGCACTGTTTACTACACAGGGGGCAGAATTTGATTCAGATGATGAGTCACCTAAGCCTCAAAAGAAATTTTACAACCAGTTGGAAGTCCTTTGTAGCTTCTTCACTAGCATTTTTTTTCTTATTGAAGATCAAATGTAACACCATATTGTTTGCTTTTTTCCTGCCAAGACTGGAGAATGAGGGTGTACTGTCCTCCTTTGGTGGCTGGAGCTCTCCAGAGCACGCAGTTCTCTGTACTGACCATTTGGTGCTATCTCATGGACCAGACTAACAGCAGAACAGATGATTTTATCTCCTCATACAAGCCTGCACTGTCTTGCAAGTCTGTCACTTCAGCATCCAACTTCACTTTAACATTTAATCGTTAATTTATAAAATCACTTGTATTGAAATGTCTGTTTTCAGAATTTTGATCTGGCACGTCTCCTGCTTGTGTTGAGTTTGCACTTCATAAATATTTTCCTATGGCATCAATTCTACACTTCAATCCATGGTTCCTGCTTTAAGAGACTCTAAATTCTTAATCCTTAAATTGCATCCTTAGAGTAAAAGAGACTGAATTTCTGACTGATCCCTATTGATTTGCTGTGTTTCACCCAAATGGAAGAAAATATTCATTTAATATACTGCTAAAAACAGAGGTGTGTTTCTGCCTCATGGTAGGAGACTGGCCTGAAACCAGACAGCCCTTAGTTTGTCTGTGTGTTTGGAGGCCAAGCTAAATCCAGGATGCTGACTAGCTGATTTTGGAAATAATTACAGAAAATTGATTTATCTTCTGACAGGGTGTCTGCTCTAGTGAATGTTTGGTATGCTTAGCAAATGTGAGACTATCCCTCTCTTCATGTGCCAGCTTTGCTATCCCGTGCGAGAGGCATGTGAGCTGGCTACAGTGGAGCAGGTTCCTTCATGAAGGGCAGCATAAACTCTTGGAGAGATCCCAGCTGCAGAGTCAAAGCGAGATGTCTCTGGTAGCATTGCACCCGACTGAGGCATGGCTGAGGCACATGGCACAGAGGCAGCCTGCTTTGCCTCTGGTCAGAGAGTCACCAAGCAGCACAGAGCTGTCCTCAGTGGCTCTCACCCTTCTTTCCCATAGTACAGCTGCTCTGGAGAGCATGTAATGGACATGTTACATCAACACTCCTCTGTTTCATAGCGCTTCCGAGTCAGAAACTTGCTGTTACGCTGTGGTGTCAGTAAATGCTGTGATGGGCAAAAGCTGAGTGCCTGATCAGGTATAGGAAGGGGAATAGCTGTGGGATGATATATTAGAAAAAAATGGAAATTCAAATTTTGGAAGGAGTGGGGAAGTCCTGATCTCTGATAATTTAATAACAAATGATGAAATATTTTTCCAGAAGAAAATTTTGAATTTTCAGAGATGGTTATTTGAGTTACAGTGTAGAATCCTGGCTCCTCTGGTATAAAGTAAAGATTTATCCAGAGCTATGTATCCAGGCAGCCGTGGGGCCCTGAGCACATCCTCCTCACTGCTGGAGGCCTGGCTGCCAGGACTTCCAACACCTTCAGGGAATTGCTCATCAATCCTGTAAATGAAGATGTATTTCCCAAATGATTATGACAGTGAGTTCCCAATAATTTATGTATTTGAGAAAACCCTTAGCTTAATTCACAGATAAGATGAATATGCTGAGCTCAGACAGTAAATTATTCATTTATTTCTTGGAACAGCAGGTTCTGCTTGGGAAAAGAAACACAGAAGAAATACAAGTCCCAGAGAGTCTAGCCCAGCAACAGTACCCTCTAGTAAGAAATGTAGACCTAGAAACTTTATAGAGAATAAATCAGTTATTTAATTCAAGATGCTAACGTTTGACAGTTCAAAATACCAACCTACTCATTGCAATTATACAATGAAGCATTAAAACATTCATAGGGCACTAGGCTCATGTAAACAAACAGCTCTTCTACTCTTCCTGGTGGAACAGTGAGGAATCTACTTCTTGCAGGTACCAGACCACTAGCACTTCCTCCCTGACACCCCTGAGTGAAACCTGTGTGCTTCCTGTGGTTTTGGCTGTCCTTTGGAAGAGTCCCACTTGCGTGGTGGTGTCTGATAGAGGACGGAGCTCCAGTTTGAAAGATGTGGCCTAATGTGGTGTTTGCTACAGCAGCAACTGCTAAATATTTGATTATTTCCAATGAACATCTCTGAGCAGCTGGGTCTGGCACTATGCTGTGGGCTCAGAAATGCAAATCACTCACTGTGGAAATATTGTTATCAGCTCCTCAGGAATGGCTATGTTAAATAAACTGGGTGTGAACATCACTCCCAACCCTAGTTCTATTGTAGCAGCCCAGAGCTCCCATAGCTGGGAAGGAGTGGAGTGCCGGGAAGGAAAGGCTACGTGTACCTCTGGGAAGGTGACCAGGTTAATGGATGAATTAAGTTCCCCAACATTTGGCAATTGAATTGCATTCGTGAGTATTAACAGGATTGACCTTTTCCCAGAACATGACAGTTCTGTTCCTCTTTTTATTTTTTTTATTTTCTATTCATGAGAGTTGTACTTGCTGAACAGACTAAGACCAGCAAGCTCTTTTACTTTAATTACAGGCTTTCTCTTTGTCTGTCTGCCTTTCCTTACAGGAGGGATACAAGCTGTTTGGTTAGGAGCTGATCTGACACTGTAAAACCAACCCACCACTACAGCGTAGTGGACTCCCAACTCTGCTAGCAACATGAAGGAAACCAAAGTTGATTTGTGGTTATGTCTGATGTCTGATATAATCTAGACTAAGAGTATATGTAAATATTTTTGCTTTCTCCTTATAATTCTCTCGATCACAGTAATTTTATTGAAATTGATTTTTTTTTTAAGCACTCTGGAAATATCTTTGTCCCAGGACTTAGAGTGAATCATAGAGTCATAATTATCATCTGCCAGTTTTGCCCATCTTGGTGACCACTCAAAGTCATCTGTCACCGAACTGCTTTTTGTGTTTGCTTGTGGGTTTTCCTGAAGTTTAGGAGCTCATGGTGACCCTACTGTACATGTGACAGACAGCAGATTTCTCAGTAACTCTTTAGATGTTCAGGACATGTTTAACTCAAGGATCACGCTCCAACCATTTTTGTGTGTACAACCATTTCATGTGTGCGCACTAAATTGGGTTTGGACCTATTTGGATTGGCCGGTCTGGAACAAAGGATATCATGGCATCACAGGATTCACTGAGAGAAAATTCTCTAAAGTCATTTATCTGTCCTTTTTCATTACTACTTGTTTATTCATGTTCTATGTCTGTGGAGAAGAATAAGCCAACTCAAGATTTTATGTTCCTGCTTTCCAGTGAAGAAGGAGAGCACTCTGAATCCACTTCTGCAATACCTCCACCATGGTCTCTTCTGGACTGAATAGTTCCAGTTTTTCTAGGAACTAATCACCGAATGACAGAATTGTTAGGGTTGGAAGGGGCCTCTGGAGATCACCCAGTCCAACCCCCCTGCCAAGGCAGGGTCACCTGGAGCAGGTGACACAGGAACACATCCAGGTGGGTTCTGAATGTCTCCAGAGAGGGAGACTCCACAGCCTCCCTGGGCAGCCTGTTCCAGTCCTCTGCCAGCCTCAATGGAAAGCACTTTTCCTTATGTTGAGGAACTTCTTGTGTTTTAGTTTATGGCCATTGCTCCTCCACCTGTTGCTAGACACCAAAGGAGGTGTCCCACCAAAGGACGTGGTTGGTGCCACCGAAAAGAGTGGCACCAACCTGTTGGCACCTGCCTTTGAGATATATGTATGCATTAATGAGGTTCCCTCTCAGTCTTCTCTTCACCAGACTAAACAGGCCCAGCTCCCACAGTCTCTCCTCATATGAAAACTAAAAAACAGAGACAGAAAGGGAAAAAAGGAGAAAGGTAATTTTCCAAGTGGAAAATGTCAATGCCTGAAAATAACCATTGTCTTGTTCTTTCAGGAGGTCTCCTTTAAAGCACTGTCTAATGTTGCCTGGCACAGAGAAGCAAACAGAGCCATGTGCAGCACATCCTGTTGGACAACTCTGAAAGACAGCAGTAGAGCTGCGATTTTGGAAATGACTTCTGGTTCCTTCTGGGATCTCTCTACAGCAGGTGGATAATAGTTGTCTCTGGTTAGAAGCAAACACTGTTCACCACGCTACTGCCTTGCATTTATGTAGTTAGTTATGGTGATCTTCATTCTGATTTCTCTAAGTTACTATAGGAGGTGCAGAATAGCAGTCAATTGCATGTAGGATCTAGCAATACCTTTTTAGCCATGTCAGCAAATATGCTGAAATCAGGTTTATTGACAGAGTGCTAGAGTGACTCCTGAGAAAACATACACATGCTAAAGTCCATCTTCACTAAATATTCCCATTTTGACAGACAGCAAACATCCTGTAGCATGGATGCAATTATACCAGCTACAGGTGACTATAAAAGAACAGTTCAGTCTAATAAATTAAGTGATACCAGTTTAATTATCTTATGCTGATATGATTGCATCTGCTGCAGCATAACTCTGTAAACAGTCACGCCTTTCACAGGCACATGAGCTGGGAGAAGTACTACAGCACTTTTATCAATAAGTCTTTGCCAAACAAGATACGGCCAGGAATTGGAGCACTTCCTGAATTTAACCAACTCCTCTAATAAAGTGATTTTACAGAAGAGAGAACGGGGAAATTGAGGCAATTAACAATTGCATTTTTGGCTACCTGCCCTGAAGAAACTGTGAACCAACAGCCAACAGAATGATTTCTATCCGTCTACATTCAGAAAACCTATGGATGCTCTTTTAAAATATCTCCAGAAAGTTCTACCTCTGCATCAGGGTCTGACCCCAACTAGCACATGCCCCTTAAGGGGACAGGGGTGGCATATGCCTGCTCCTGAGCTCTGATGCTCCAGACACTTCCTCCTCAGCCCTGTCCTACATACCAGCTTCTTTGCTCCTGTGTCCTTTCCTTTTGGCTTTATTTTCAAATGAGTTGTACCTACATTTGGGACTCCAAGCTGTCCAGTGGCATGGGAAATACTCAGCAGGGAAATTTCTTAGCAAAACTGCTGATCCTTCTGCCTCTCTCTTGAGAAGCTATGTGTGCAATATGTGGCACTATCCATGTCACCCCTTCCATTCAGCAAACAGAAGGATAACACACCTTTCAAAAACATGCATTAAACCCTTCTTTCTTCATCTAATTACCAGATGCAGTGTTTAATGGAGAGCATGCAGCTGGTTCCCATCTGCTCCAGCTATGGCTCACTTTTGTATGTTGTTGTTTGGGGTTGTTTCTTCTGCTTTGGGTTAAATTAAGAATGAGGTTTCATGAAATGGCTGCAGCCCTGGCCTGCACCCAGACCCCCACCACACACTCCCATCAACATTCTTGCCAGCTCCTATGCTCGTTAGACCTCTCAGCAATCCCTCTCACCTTATCAAGCAGACAGAAAATGATTCGCTTCCTAGGTTACTTCTCTGCTGGCTTGGAAAGCAGGCCTCATTCTCCAAGGGGTCAGGAAAGCACTGGCAGCAACAAGAACACGCTGCCAGGGGCAGGGAAGTGAGGATGGGCTGTCCCTTAGCAGGCAGCTTGCAGTTAGAGCCATGAGCTCATGCCAAATAGCGGTGGTCGCACTCCACCGCAGCTCCCAGCTGCGTTTTCTGCCCTTTCCCTTCCACTGAATCTGCTGCTGGAGTGGCTTCAGGGTGAGTTGATTCAGCTGGCTGATCTGGGTGAAATTTTTATGGATTCATTTTTATGGCATGGTTAGTTTGCTGCTGTTTTCAGCCAGATGAACAGATTCATCCTGTGGCCACACAGCCACTAGATGCAATGTAAGAAAAGCAACACAGGAAACACAGAAACTAGCTTATAGATATCCCAGCTGCCACACTGAACTGCAACCTAAAGAGCAGCCACACCAATCCAGCCATCCTGCTGTTCCTGCAATAGGCAGATCACTAGATAGTTTGCTTCCCTACCTGTGCTCTTCTGCTCTAATGAGCATCTTTTCAGTACAGGAACTGTATTTCTATCTCTCTTATTCTGTGTCAGTAGAATTGTGCTCCAGCAGGTAATTTCAACCTCTTCTGATTTGTGGACTGCTAGTGGAGAGGTAAGTCCTGCACAGCGGAACTAAATCTATTAACTTCTATTCCTTTGTGGCTTTTGTGGACCTCGGAAGCTACTCACAGTGGCAACAACCATAGACTGAAATGTACTGCGCAGTGAGACTGCTGAGAATCACACAGGTCCTACCCAGAGTGGTAATAGTATTTTGACATCTTTTTCTTCTTTTCTTTTTATTTCTCATCAAGGATAATAAAATCAGAGCAGATTTTGGAGAGTGAGACTGGTGAAACTTTGAGCTAAAACCTCCTCAGCCCAGTTTCCTAATGGACAGCACAGAGCAAATTACTAAGACAGGACTTCCCATTCCCTCTATCTGTGAGTAGGCTGTTCACACAGGAGAAAGAAGGAACATCCTTTTTCAGAAAAGTGGTGCAATATCTTCTGTTGCGAGGCAGTCACAAAGCTGAGTCTGTGTAGGGGCTGGACTAGTAATTGTGCCTCCTCTTGGCTTATACATGCTCCTCTTGGAAAAACTGTGGCTCCTCTCTCCATCACTGCAGAAGGCTTTCGGTATGAGAGGGTTTCAGTGGCAATACTGGCTTGTAGTGAAATGCAGTCTTCTTCCTTTTATACTTCTCTGTCTCACTCACTCTCTTTCTCCTGGCTTTTTTCCCAGATCTGGTTCGCTGCCCAGCCCTGTAAACTGAGTCAGTACAATTGTCAGGGTGAAGGGCTGCAAGGAGAGGAGTGAGAATGAGGGAGATGGCAAAGGGAGAAGGCAGCAAGATCTCCTTAAGCTGCCAAACCCTCACTCTTCACCAACCCAGAGTTCAAGACCGGCATGTTTAGTACATCCATAATCTCACTCAGCCCCTTTGGCTTAATTTGTCTGTAGTTTATTTACACACCTTCTAGTTCCTATCTTGCTGAAGATTGAGAGGAATTGCTGCTGAAGATGTAATATGTTTTCCTCTTAAGTACAGGGAGACATGAATCCTCTTCCTTTCATGTGCTTTGCTGCAAGATAATAAAATCTTTGAATGAGGAGGGGAACAACATATTAACATATAATTTCAAGGAGTCATGAAGTCATCCACTGGGGACCTCATCATACCTTGTTGAATGGGGTCTGAGATGACTGGCACACGTGGGAAAAACAGGGCAAGAGTTCTCAAAGGAGAAGCTTAACCAAGGTGATTACATCTCACCAGCCAGATTCTTGAACTGTATTCCCAGAGAGAAGTATCTGAATGCCTGATTCAGGGGTGACACACTCCTACACACCAATCCTGAAACAGCAGTGCTTAACAACACTCAAAGTGTCAGCACTGCCCCCCAGGATAAAACGCTGTCATGATGAAAGGAGCAATTCTCTGGTGTCCTTGTGCCTACAGAATCTGTATAAGCTGGGCTTTGCTAACGGAGCATTACTAGTGCAGTTATGTGAGTTAAGAGCTGGGTTTTCTGGTGATACAAGCTCTCACTTAGGTGTAGCGATACACACATAGGCATGAAGAGTGTGTCTTTAACCTCACTGAGATACAGCAAAAAAACCTTATCTCTAGTATAGACAAGCCCTTAGGATCAAAAAAACGTGAATGCAATATCTCCTTTTGTGTGTGACTTTTATTACAGGCCTCCATAGAGTGCCCATCATTGTAATCCTTGAGTAGTCTTTATAGAACAGCAAAACAACAATATTTTCCACCCAGGGAACTGGCTCTGGTGTTTCTTTCCAGATCAAAACCTGTGGAAGGAAATTCCTTGCCAGATGGAGTCCCAAGGATCATTAGTAGGATGCCCAGTAACCTGTAACCCATGAGACACAGCTGGTTCTTGCTAATCCTCTCTATTCAAAAAGAGGGCAGTAGCAATCTTTGATGGTTGAACCGTATCACTGTGGTGTGAAATGCCATTTGCAGGTCAGTGGCTATTCTTTCTGACCACCCTCACTACATACTGCTACTGCAAAATATGTTATCTCACTGTGGATCACTTTAAGAGAATGATCCAGTCCCCCAGCTTTAGTGGTCATGTCAGGAAGGGGCTGGTCCTGATTAGGACTCCTAAATCCCACAAAAATACATAAGAGTATCCAATATGACTGGTTTGATGCAAGTAACATTTACTTAGAGGCAAGTATTCTAATGCACAACAAAATAGCTAATAATTTTGATCTTTTTCACTGGCATCTACTGGTCAGGAGAAAAATCCTACAGGAGGGCTGGAAAGTCCTGAAGATCTGAAGAAGGAAATTTCTCTAACCACATGTGCAAGAAGCAAGGTGTTAGCTTTAGCATCGCATTCCTTGCAAAAAGACCCAAATTTTTGGTTAATTTCATATTTTGAAAGAGCTTGTTTTCCTCAACTTGTAAAATAGAGGGAAAACACATTTTGAAAGAAAGTCCTTTTTTCCCCCCAGTGACACATTGCAAGATCTTCCCTTCTAATGTGTTGCAGGAGTGAGTGTGATGATTCCTTCTGCCACCTCAAAGAGCCGAGACTCTGCTAAGAGGTAGTGAAAGGATTAAATAAATTACTTGGTCACTGTGGAAAATCATAGCCAGGGAATCGGAACACCAGGAGCCTGAGGTTTCCATGGCTATTGTGTGAGACAGCCAGCTTCATCTTGTCACCCGTCTAGGATTGCAGTGCTATTTTCGTCTCTTCTTTGAACAAATGGGATCATGGCCAATGATTTACCAGTCTCACTTCTAGAATTGTGGAAGCCACTCAGTTGTCTCAAAGCCTCAGACAAAGGTAGACAAAAGCTTTGCAAAAAGTCTCACCCATCCCTATTTAGAATGGAGACTGCTCAATAGCTGAAGAACTGAGCTCTTAGTTATCAAGGGATATAGTAAAATCCTAAATAATCTGCAGACTGTTAGAGGACCAATAAAGGCTCTGGCTGGGAAGGTATTGAATGTTCAAGGATTTCCAGTATCCAGTTTCCTAGGTGCCATTAAAAACCCACAACCTTTAATTCCACAGTAACTTGGCTGTGATACCATTATGTGTACATGGCTGGACACAAAAAATGTGCCAGTTCTTACCTGATAGCATATTGCTACATACTGTAGCATGTAAATTAGTCTCTGTGTGTTGACACAAGTCACCTTTCTTCAGTGTCACTTTATTTAAACAATCACACAGTGTGTATTTGCATGTGTATCTGTACATAGAAGAAACCACCTGCCCAGTCAGCTCCTCACCCTGCTCACGTTGCTCCTGCCCGCAGCACAGTGAATAGCCGAGAGCCCTGGCAAAGTAGGGGAGCCCAAGGGGCTTCCAGAGAGCTGCCAGGGAAGAACGGGGACTGGGGCTACTCCCTGACTATGTCACAAGCTTCCTGTCTCACTGGAGGCCACTTGCTTTCATTTCTGGGTGCCTCTGATTTCCTCATGGATAAAATGTTCCTGCTTGGGAGCTGGGTGCAGCCAGTGCCCAGAGACACATCCAAACCTGTCCTGTGGTGTGTGCATTTCCATTCCAACAGCTTTGTCTGATGCCAAATTGTTCCTCACGTTGCCTGACTGTCCTGTCACCTTTGGTAACAGCCATGTTTGGCAGCCTACCATTTCCTTGCAGACTGGTGAGCTCACGGCTGCTTCAAACCCGTGTCAGAGAAGTTTACACGTCCCTTGGAACAGGCTGTTCCTCACCCACACTACAAAGGCCCAATCTGCACTACAAACCACACAAAATCAATCTGCCTTCAACACTGTGGCCACTTTGCACTGTTTAGTCCTGTCAAGGATGTAGAAAGGAGCTGGAGCCCAGGCTGATCCATTCAGCTTTGTGAGGCAGGAGGGTGCTGTCCTCCCTCAGCCTGTCTGCTCCCCATGCTACACTCCACCATGCCAGGGCTCAGCCCAGCAGGACTGTAAGCAACCAGTACAGCAAACTGGGCACTCAGGAGATTTTTTCTGAACCGTTCCTTTTTTTTTATGTAGCTGTTGCTTCCCTGACTGTTATCATTTGAACTGTCTTAGGTGGTGCAGAAAATGGAATTGGATGGAACCACTGGTAATGTCAGTTCAGCATAAGGCAGGAAGAGACTAAAGGGGAGGGGGAAAGCAGAACCAGAACAGCCAGGCTTCTTGCTCTGCCACTCACTGGCTTTCACATAACTGTGGGCAGGTCATTCAACCTTCCCACGTTCTAGTAAAACAGGGACATGTTCCAGGAAAATGTATCAAGGCCCTCTAGAGATGGAATTTTGCAGAGTGAAATGCAGGGATTACTCCAAAAAGTTTATTGCTCAGATTTTGGAAAACAATTGGCTTTACTACAGCATCCACCATTTCAGGGCTGTCATTAACAGAGACACAGCCAAGACCCTTTCTCCAGTGCTAGCACAATTGCACAGTCATTAACTTCTCTCTACTCACCCTAGACTAACAAATCATGATTTCTTAAACAGTCCTGCTTTTATGGGAAATTTTGGCCTGGTTGTTTTTTGAAGTAAAGGTGGCCACATCCAGTTAAGGACAAAAATAGATTTCATATGTTGGATAATATATTGCTGGACTTACCCCATGCAAGAGCTCAGTTTATCCAGCAAAACTGCCAAAAGGTTTGCTGTTCTGTTGTCACTGGGTAGAGATCACTGATAGCACACAGTCAAGTGCAAGGTAGAAGTCAGGCTATGTTGCAGAGCTGGATAAAATTTCCTTTCTGCTAACAAACTATAAAATTGCCCAGTTTGCCTAACCTTGAACTGCTCTTGGTTTCTGGGGAGATTTTGTCCCAAATTCCTTGAACTATATAATAATTGCTATCGTATTTTATTTTGGTTGTGTGCACATGAAGTAGGGCGGACTTGTAATACACCAGGGACTGTGCAGAGCAGCAGCTGTTACACTTTGAAAGAGCATTACTGAGCTTTTTATAGTTGGCTGCAGTTGACATCAAGGCTAAATTGAGTCTCACTCTAAAATATATTCCACTCAGCCTATGCAACCTTAAAGCCATGCATTGCTGGGAGAAGAGTCACAGGAAGCAATGCAATGCAAGCATGGAAGTAAAAGCCCAGGGAGGTGTTTGCTTCTTTTTCCCATGTCCATTAGAAATGCTCTTGAAATATTTCTTCAGGAAGAGCAGCTGCCTCTGGAGAAGAAAACCAGGGTGACATCTCTCATCTCAGGATCAGCAATCAAATCTGGCCCAGGTGAGCAGTGACTAAGAGATGGAGGGACCTTGCTGTAGGAAGCTCTTTTAGTGTCTCACAGATGACTGTCCAGACTGAAAGAGGCCAAGTGCTTTTGCACTGCTGTCACTGGTGTCACTGTGATGCTGCTGGAACCTGGGTAAAAGCTGCTGCACAGTAAAAATCATTGGTGAGGAACATCATACACTCATGCCCCTTTCTGGACTGGACCAGTAGCTTCCAGAGCTTTTGGGAGAGAGATCTGCACCATACTTCATTATTAAAAAAATAACAAAGCTGAGTTTGGGGAAAACATATCCAGAACTCAAGGATATTGAAGATAACGGTGCCTGAGGCTGGCATATGCTGCAGCACAGACTTCCTGAGTGAAACCTCTGCATTGCTTTAAATCCTCACAGCATGGAAACTGCTGCCTGGAGGACCTTCTGCAGTAGCATGAGGGAGAACAGCAGGCAACAAGTCCCATAAACCTGAAGATTCCACACGGATTCAGAGCAACTCATGCCTGTACTCTGCAATTCTGGTAGTTAACACAAGGGGATTAGGGACTAAGGGAAGTGGGCAAGGATGGCCCTCCACACTGCAATGCTCCGTGAACTCACCTGGGTTACTACAGCATATAAAAAGCCACACACTTCTCCTGTGTGCTAGAGAGATATGGGGTGAAATACACAATGTGCTTCTTCCCTGTGCCTGCCTGGCATTTCCGTTCAACTAGCAATGGTACCAGCCCCTAGAGCTGAAGTCACACTGGAATCACACATACTAACCAAGTATTTTTCCCCAAAGTATCCAAAGTGTTGCCCAGACTCTCTTTCCATCATCACAGCTGTCAAGCGACAACAGATGTGCTGGTACAAGAATAGGAGCAGCCACTGTGACTGCTGCATGCAACTGGTTTTTACCAGACAGGATATTCAGAGGACACTTCTGGTTCAATTTCTTTTAAGGGTGTTGCTCAGGGGATGGCCCACAGGGTACAGGACATGCAAACCAGGGTACATTAAGATAGAGGAGGCTGAAACACTGCTGAATAAAGGTTTACTGCAGAGGTGTCACCAGTGTTGATTGTATGAGATCTAGCCCCCAAAACGTCTAAATGCACTCTGTACTTGTCTGTCTACACTACTATATTGCTATATTGCATGTGAATGTCCCAGGTTTCCTGGGGTACCTTTCACAGCTTTACACGCACTGCAACCCCCCTGCAGTGACTGAGGATTGTTTGGTTTTCAGCTTCTTGTTTCTTATGAGATCCTGAGAGATTCCATGGGGGAATGTCCTACTCTTTGCCTGACCTGCTGTGTTGCAACTTGCAGGGACCCACCATCCTAGGAAAAAGTCCCTTTAAAAGGACAAGCCAGGATGTCTATATCTTCACCAGGAAAGGCTGCAAAATGCAAGGAGGCAGCACATCACCAGTCTGAGAGCCTTCTCTGGGTGTTGGTTAGAAGGTCTGCCAAAAATGTCACAGGTAAGAGAGTTACTAATACAGCCCCTTTCACAATCTGATACTGTTTACTGTCTCAAAGGTGTGATGGCACAATCTCTCCTTAAAACTACACAGACACAAGTCTCCTCTGTGCTGCAAAATGCATCATCCCCATGGCCAAGTGAATGGGCACATACCCAGTGCAGCAGCCAGGAATGATCAGCTCTGCCTCCCCCCTTCCAAAATGTCAAATGAACTTCTGCTTCAGCACATGACATCAGCAACCACAGAAGTCTCCCAGCCTCACCCCAAGGTTGTTGCTGTCCTCTTTATGTTGTGCTGCCCTTCCTATTCATACCACGTTCAACGGTCAATTCCCAAATGGCCCAAACTCCACCCGGGGAGGGGGAGAGGCCAGAAACCATTATCTAAACTATGGCTATTCTGCAAGTGCTCTAAAAAGCACTTCATGACTCTTTTTTTTCAACAATTCATGATTTCTACATCCCTACATGGAGAAAGCCAGCAACCCAGACCCACAGAGAGGATTTCACAGGAGTGGCTCCCCTTTGTCATCAAGAAAGAGAGAATAAGGCTCTCCTACTGTGTGATGTGGTCCATGGTTTCTGCAGCTGCCGAAAATGCCAGCCGGAGTTTGAGAACTGACCCTGGGAAGTGTGAACAGAGAAAGAGTTCAGGAAGACCTGGAAGGAATGACCTGGCTTCTAGCACCTCTTTTTGCATATACATTTCATATAGTCCTAAATAAAACTCCCACCTGAAACCAGCTTTTCAACTTCGGTTAGCCAAAGGAATCTGGTGAAGTTGCTCTGCTACAAGATTAGATAAATCTCTGGAGAGCAGGAAGCAGGCACCAATCTAGCTCTGGAACAGGGATCTTCTAGGAACCATGTGTGTCTGACAGTGTGCCATGCACCTTTCCTTCAGCCTGTGGAGCCACAGGCAAGTTACAGTGGCATTTGATGTGTATGTTTGGACAGCCTAGACTTGGTTATGCACTGTTAATGGCAACTTGCTGCTGTGGAAAGCTGTTTGAGATGAAGGAGGTCAGATTGTTCGGATGAGGAAAGAGTGAAACACACAGGGGTTTGCTTGCTTGGGCACATGTTGTGGCTCTCTGCATCTCATTTAGAAATTGTCCTGGCCCCGCAAGCAGGAGCCTGCTCCATGCAGCCAGAGCAAAGATAACCATTTGGCTGAAGAGATGTAAAATCTCGGAGGGAAGGGAGGATCAGTCTTTGATCTGTCAGGATTTTCAGTGGTGGCAGGTGCCCTATTTCTTCAGGACTGCTCTGTACATGCCAGGACTCCTGCTCCCTTAGCTGACAAGAAATACAAAACAGGGAGGAAGAATGGTTAAACCAAAAGAGCTTAATCAAAGGAAATTCCTTATCTTCTCACTTCTGCCTTTATCCTAGCAAGATTTGAAGGAAATACAGCCTTTCTGAAATGCTAGAAAACCATGAGTGCTGCTATGGTGGCACTGACCAAGACACACACACTGTAAAACACTGAGGTGACGTTGTGATTGATGTGATATTGTGCCCACTTCTGCAATTTCCAGCCACTGTCATAAAGACTTTGTCTACAGCCATATTTCATGCAATGTCATTGAGCCCAAGGGTGGTAACAAAGAGGACAGCAGCAGTGGAACTGCAAATAGAAACACACACTACAATGCTACTGCACCCTTTTTTGATCACTCAGCCTTGCAACAAACTCTCATCACTCCTTTATACCTTGTCCTACCTCAAATACCTTAGGACAGCTTCCCAGCTATGAAGATATGGCTGCAAAAGAGGAAAAACATGGTCTCATAAAGATATGGGGGATGGCTAAGATGGCAGTAGGGAGCTGCTGCAATCACTACCACCTGGAGTCACTCTCCATCTTGGACTGCAGTTATCTCATTTGGAATAATAAATTTATTTGCTCTTTGGCATGTGTCCAGCAGCATGGAGAACCTTCCAGGGGCAGAAAAGCTGTCAAGGAGATAAGTCTTAAATCCCCCAAGTAACACATGTATGACAAACTTGGTCCCATGCAAAAGAGTGGGGTAAGAATCAAGGGGACTAAAAGATAATGGAGAAAGAGATAAAAGTACCAGTAAAAGGAAAGAGAGGAAGACCTTTAGACAGCAAAGGAGAGGATTAGAATAAGGAGGTGAGAAGGGTGCGCCCTTGGCAAACAGGGCCAAAGTCAAATAGAAAAATAACCCTGCCAAAAATAAAAGCAGAGGAACTGAGCTTGAACAGCAGGGGAAGAAAAACAGCTGTCATGTAAAATGGCAGTAAGAGAATGGGGCATTTGGAATGCCTGGGGCAGGAGCTGCCTGAGCAGGGCAGCCCAGGGGGGCACTGGTGCCAGGTGAAGGGCAGGGACATGTCTCAGAGAGTGTGTTTGCAGAGAGGAGTGAGGCAACATGCAGGACGCTATCAGACAGCTTATCTGGGATGGCTGAGGCAGGAGGATGGGATAGTGGGGGAGGAAGATGGAGACACTTTTCTATGCAAATACATGGTGCTTCTGTGTGAGTCATGCACCAGAAAATTGTGCTGTGGGCTTACAAAAGTCAGGATAACCCACAGAAATAACGACTATCAAGTTTGTTGCATGGCATTTTCTTTTCCTCTTCTTCAGGATGATTTTAAATAGCAAAGAAATATGAGTCAATTCATGCACAGAAGAGAATTATTTAATCAAATGGCATAGTAACCACTGCATTCCCCAGCTATGATTGTCTGAAACTGCTGATTTAATGATCAGCTGCAAATCCACAGCTCAGGTGGAACTTCCTACTTTCCATTTATACGTTAAACCTGAAAATCTACCAAACTGTACAGAGGCTTGAGAATCTTTGAAATTAAACAGCTCAGAAAAAATGTAAGAGCAAACCAAAATGTTTTTGTTGCAAATGCCATGATACACAAGAGACTAAGAGTCTCTCATCTCCAAAGCTAATCAGAAAAGAGAATGGGAAACATTTAGAATGGCTGATAAGACTGAATCCAGAGCACTGACCTTGGCATATGCCTGAGAAACAGCAGGGAAGCACAGGGAAGCGAGCTGAAGAAATCTCCAGTCAGTGTCACTCAGAGAGGGAAGACTTGCAGGGTTTAATAGCACCAGGGCACCCAAGGGCAGAGAAAGATAGTGAATCCATGTTCATATCGTAACAGGCATCCCACCTTACAGGGAAAGTTCACGTTCTATGTATTGCTTTCTGGTTTTGAACCACTGGAGCAAAAGTTGCTTCACATTTGGATCCTTTTCTCAATAACCATGAGACACAAGCCTTAACACCAAAAAAAAAAAAAGGTAAAAATCTTATAGAAATCCATTAATTTCAGCAGCTCAGGCACTCATATAGCAAACACTGCAAGACAGATATAGAGAATTGTGTGACTGTCACTTGCTAAGTTGGAGTAGAAGGAAGAGCTCACCACAGGCAGGGGATGATGATAAGGGTTTAAGTACAAAACAATGTCTTAACACTGCTTGCTGAGGCCAAGGAGCCTGAGAAAGAAAGAGAAGGGCCTGACTGGAGTTTTTCTTGCTGCTGTTCAGTGCTGTTAGAAGAGGATGTGGCCTCTGCTATCAACCACCCTGCTGCGTATTTTGTCTGCACCCTGGAAGGCTGCCTCACCTAGGTAGGTGCTCTACAAAAAGGAGGTAAACAGGGTCCTGTCTTTCTCCTTAGCTCTTCTGTTCTTATCTTCTTTCATCCATCTACAGAGATAGAGTTTTTTCATTTGCTTGCACAGTGAATAAATTAAACATTACTGAGAGTTCAGATAGCCCAATTATTTTACATATCTACAACCACCTGCATCAACAGTTCTCAAAATTCTTCATCATGGAAAATATCTCTAAGAGTGGGGTATGGCTTGGTTCAGAGCATGTGACAGCAATATGATAAACTCTGTTAAACAGAGGCTTTAGGTTCCCTAACAGTACCACATGCTCTAAAATCAGAGAGGGCACACAGAGAAATAGCAACAAGGATTTGTTTAAGCTGAGGGCTTGCTGCTACAGCAAACTGTGGGACTGTCCACTCACTGCAGAAGCACCAGTGAGAGTCAGGTACACACATTCTGCCATTCTCAGTGTATCTCAAACCCCAAAAGTAGACTGAGGTTTAAGTGTGTCCAAATTCAACACTAAATATCCCCTGCTATTGCAGCCAGACTCTCCTATCTCCAGGTAGCTTCCTCCCTATTGCCCTTTCTCTCATCCCACCCCCACCATTTGGTCTTATCTCACTCCCATTCCCAAATCCTTGATCTTCCTCTCTCTCCTAATGTAGGGAGCCAGCTGCCAGCCATGAGACATACTCTGCTCTTACCCTGTTGCTCTGTCTGGGTCCTCTCTGAACCTGGGCATCTTGCCCCAAGTCTGTTCCTGTTGGGATTTGGCAAATGCAGCCCCTTGATCTTTTCATATGCATTTGCTAGGTTCTTATGCCTCCCCCACAGACAGCTTTCTTCAAGGCTCTCTGTGTGTCTGAAGCTCTTATCAACTCCTTGGAGCAGAATACACGAACAGCACCACCAGGTCTTGAAGTCTTGTCTCACACCTCTCAGGAAATGGCTTACCCCACCAGGTCACATCCCCCTCCTAAGCACAGGGCTAAAGTCACAAGATACTATTAGTTTCTTGTTGCCAAAACCAAAGAGACACAGCAGTTTAATTTTCAATGGAAAATAGATCATGCATGTATAGAGGGAATCGGGTCTGACCCAAGCACAGTCATCTCTCAGAGAGAGCTCAGCCACTTGTCACATCACATTTATTTTAACTGTGTGGAAGATCTGTGCATAGAGCTGCTGGGCAAGCCTGGCCCCTTACTTTGTGATCTGAAATAACTGGTGGCACTGCACTGGGCTGGGCTCCACGACTGGCATCCTGTGCTGGGGGTTGATGTCACCAGGCTCTGACATCGTTCTGGTGCTCCAATGCAAGGGGCTCCACCACATTTTTCTTACCTGTTGGTACAAAAGCCCTGAAAGGGGTTCAGCCCAGACCCCTGGTCACAGGTCACATTCAGGACACTACAGCTGCACCACCACAGGTCACACTGTCAGAGAGAAAACAGGGACAGTACTGCTTTTCCTTTCAGCCCCCAGCCCAGCACCCAGGCACGCACTGGGAGAGCCTGGAGTGTGGCCAAGCCACACTTCTGATCTTAAAGTAAGATGCTGGCTGTATCCACCTCACTGTCTCCCAGGTGGAGGCGAGTACACTTCCTGGGCTGACCAGAAAGGCAAAACCCCTCTTTTCTGTAGAGGGCTCTGGTGAGGAGGGGCTCTCAGGGACATGGCTGAACATCCACAATGGACAGGCAGCTCAAGTGTCTCAAGAATACGCTTCAAGCCATCTGCAAACTGTGCTGGAGCAAGGACACAACCCACCTGCTCAAGCTCTTTCTTATTATAGCCACGAGGGCTAGAAAAATATCAACTGTAAATTAAAAACATGACATCACATGAGATGTCAGAACTCTACCTAAAAGCCTGGATGGGCCTCCATATATAGATCTTGGTGTGTGTACATTGAAAAGACCTGATAAACTTCTAAAAGCATTTGGAGGCTGTAGAGAGCTTTATTACAATGACTAGAAGCAATCAAAGGGAAATTCAGCATACCTCTAAAGATTTCCTCTTAGGTAGAATATAAAAACCTCAAAACCTAAGTCAAGCATGCATTAATGATTTCCCCTATCAGGGCCCTGCTAGAGAAGCTAGAAATTTTATGGCATTTTCATACCAGCAGAAGCTCTGGAGCAAATGCAGTTATGTATGCAAGCATACAAATGTGTCTGGTCTAAAATCAATGTTATTTTTGAGATAATTATCCAGGGATTGCTTCAACATAGCTTAAACTTAAGCTAAGTCTTAACAGCAAAAATGTTTTAATCTTTCTTAAACTGTCTTTAAGTTTTTCTTTAAGGTTTGTGTGACCACTGTTCCTGTTTTTTTTTTGGTCACTCTCCTAATGTAGGAAGAGGAACTTTTTACAAGGGCATGTGGTGACAGGACAAGGGGGGATGGATTCAAATGGAGAGAGGGCAGATTTAGACAGGATACTAGGAAAAAATTCTTTCCTGTGAGGGTGGTGAGGCACTGGCACAGAAAAGCTGGGGATGTCCCATCCCTGGAAGTGTTTAAGACCAGGTTGGATGGAGATCTGAGCAATCTGGTCTAGTGGAAGGTGTCCCTACCCATGGCAGGGGGTTTGGAACTAGATTATCTTTAAGGTCCCTTCCAACTCAAACCATTCTGTGATTCTGTGACAAGATTTGAGCCTGTTGGCCTGTTTCAACCTAGATGTAGAAATTAAGGTCTCCAAGATACCAAGTCTTTGCAAGTTTAGTCAGGTTGATGAAATTTGCACTACTAAAAACTTCAATCTCACGTTTAGAGACCAGAGAATTCACGTTAAAAACAGCCACCAAAAAGCAAAAAAAAAAAAAAGGAACAAGCTGATGCGACAAGCCAGAGGAGTTTGAACACAGCAAAGGCTGCACTAGCAGTTACAAACCACTGCATGGCAAAACCCATCATGTTGGACTGAGCAGCAGAACTGCTCACGTGTGTTAGTTATCTAAAGGGGTGCATTTGTTTTGTCAGAAAAGTCACAACTGGATGTCATACTCTTGCCATACATTCTGGGACGCTTCCCAAGTTCCAGTTCCTCAAGTCATGTAAGGCAGGATCTTAAACTGCACATTTAAAAGATGACTTTGTGGCCTTTGACAGCCTAAGAACCTCTCCCGTTTGACAAACAAAAGGCTGAAGAGCCAGCAGGCCAGCAAACTGCACAGGGCCCGTCTCCCCTTTCTTGTCCACGATCTCAGTATTTCACAGCCTGTCCTACCCTTGCTGGATTTTGTATACTGAGAGTCCCCTTGGCCTAGGTTCCTCAGGGCTTTCCAGCACAGACAGAAGCACAAGGAGTTTCTCTCTTGACCAATACATCAAAGATCAATGTAAACAGCCTCTTGAAGCAGCCTGTGATTACCAATATCAACACAAGGCAGTCTGCTCTTCCCTCAGAGATAACGCTCTCAGTTTTAGCCATCCTAATTTCAAAAAGCAAGCCACTTCTGGACTTAAACCACAAGTTCTGCATCTAGGGAGGGACATAGTAAAGTCCCCTTTGTGCCTAGACATGACACAAATAAAAGCAAGTATGCAGAACAGGAATGGATATAACTCTGAATGTCTTCCTAAATGCTTCCAGCCCGTACCTAGGTATGACTCCATGCAGGTGTGGGCACCTACAAGACATTGGAAACTTCCTTGCCAGACAACCAGGCACACAGCAGGATGCAAAACTACTTGTCAGGGAAAGGAAACTCTGATGAATACAGATACATCACTTTTTCCTTACTGCAGGAGGCACACTGCATTACTCCCCAGGCATGGCTTTTAGGACGTCAGTGGGATAACACTGTGGGAGCTGTAAAGTGTGCCATTATTGAGAGGGAGAGAACTGGCAGAAAGAGGCAAGGAGGTATCTTTCACACCATCCTGCCTGTCTAGGAGGAGGCATAAGCCTCTTATTCTGATCTCCACCTAAACGCACACTTTTATAATCAGAGCACTGTCCCCCTTACCTTTCATCAATCTTAGATGCCTTATAAACCAAGCCAATACAGAATGCTAGCCACCAGGATCCCATGGAGGAAATTAGCATGTGATGCTCTGAGCAATGGGAAAGGGAAATACAATTCCTGGGCTCTGGTCTTGTCCTAGAATTTACATATGCTTTTGCATCCAGGACATACCACTGGTAAGCAAATAAGGACTCATTACCAAGATCTATCAGCATGCTGGTAATTAGCCAGCCAGCCCAGAAAGGGAAACTGAAGCAGGCTAGAAGCAATCAGAGGTCAGCACCAAAGGTGTGCAGTCAGGCAGAGGCAGCCTGACCTACTCACAGCAGCCTCAGCCCTCATGGGTCTGCTAGAAAACCCAGTTGCTTGCAGGTAATGTAGAGCCTGAGCACGAACCCCATCCCCTGGACCCTCCGTGTGTAATCCTGGGCTTCATAAAAGGCACTGACCGTTTTGCCCATGATTCAGTCACACAGGCTTCCTATTCTACACTGTAGAGCCAGTGGTCATGCTGCACTCAGGTACAATATATACTGCAACAAAATTTATTGTGTAGAAGATATTTTTCTTCTACTGTAACAAAGTAAGACTTTTTCTTTTTTTAACAGTCTATAAATGTTACATCTGTATCTCCTAATGAAAGCTTTCAGGCCTGAGAAACCATGTCATTTATTTCCACATCAGGGGAAGCATATAAGCTGCTGTCACAAGACAGCCACTGGAACACCTCTGAAACCATAGGCAGGCAAGGAAACTGAGAAGGCTTTTGGCCTGAAGGATGTCTCAGCAGTCAGGGATCAAAGAGTCAGCCCATTTCCAGATCTATGAGTTGGGAACAGGTCTATTAGCTCCCAGTACTCACTCTTTCCTCAGTATGTATTCAATATACATTGAGAGTCGTCTTAATGGAAAGTCTGACACTTAAAACCACCACACTCCTGGACAGTTTGCCTCAGTTTTGTTCTCTTCTAGCTCAGCATCAGATCCAGGTGGTAGCAGTCCTAAAAGCACCCCAAACGGGATCCCCTCATTTCCCTCCTGCTCCATCTGGCAGTGTCTTCTCACTTGTACAGCTGTCCCAGGGGCTGCTGGTAACCCACAGGTGGGAATCCCAGATCTGGATTAAAAAAACCTCCACAACTGCTGTTACTGTACAGTTAATTTAACTTGGATTAATTCCCTGATCACACTGTGTGGACCAACAGATGGCTTAGACAGATGCTCAGCTAAAGGTAAGGCATCAGGATGGGAGTGAACAGCGGAGGGCCTGTGGTGCCAGCAACTCCTTAAACCTGGGCTATTCCTGAAAGAAAAACACATGTATGTGGGTGAAAAAACACTTTTACTCAAAAACCTCTTCTCTCTATATGGCAGACAATCACCCTTAACCAAATCCTTGAAACTAAAGTCAATATTCTTATAAGGTCATAATTCAAAGAAGGATTAAATCCTTTAGAAACCACATCTTTATTCTTCATTACACAGAAACTTCTGCTATGTTTTCCAGCAAATATAATTTACATGATATTTTATTCCATTTTACATCAAATGAGTAATTTCCCTTTTAGTGCCACATGTGGCATCTTCTAAATCCACACAGAGTCTGCAGAGTAATTTAACCCTTCTTTAAAAAAACCCCTAAAACAATGTTTTCTCTGCTTTCTGGATCACCACTCACCCGTGCCCTTTCTCACCACTGTGCCCTCTCGTTACTCTGCTAATTGAGAACGCTGTACAAGTCTCATGTTTCTGACTGCTGTCTGCAGACTACAGGCCATGCTTTTGGGAACAACTGAGAAACTTCTGCCACGAAAGCACCTTGACTCCTGCATGTGTAAAAGCACAAAGGTACAAAAGCTTTAGGAATAGCACTTCAAAAATGGCTTTTAACAATCAAAACACAATTTTCCATAAAAAGTCAGTTTTCTTAGGAGGTGGTCATGTAGAGCAAAATGAGGGCAAAATGTTTTATAAGTGCCTTGGTGTTGGTTGGAGTGTGCGGGCAGCATTTTAGTGAGACATCTTTGGCTGGGAAACACGGCAGAAAGACACGGGCTGTGCGAGTGTGATGAGCAGAACACAGGCATTAGCAAGGGGGTGGAAAAGGCAGCGCCTGCCTCTGCCTCGTCTGAGCTGCTGTGGCTCTCCAGGTGCACTTAACTTGCACCTTAAAGAGATGTTTTGGCAGCAGCGGGCACAGCAGGAGGCCCTACACCGGCACACAGCTGGCAGCAAAGCACTGCAAACCAAAGCAGCCATAGCCACGGGAAGAGACAACTTCTGTTTGCTTTACGTCTCACACTATGCAAGCTCCATCACTCGCCAAAGCCGACGGCTGCTGGAGCACACCTACCTCCACACCAGGAGCTGGAGGGAGTGAACTCCATAACCCCATCAGCCCAGATGTTTTATCAGAACTAACCCAGCCGGGGGACAGTCCTGCGCGGGGTGCCAACACCAACTCCGAGTTGTTTCGCTCCCGGAGGGCAGCCGCAAAGCCCGCTCCCCTCTCCCTCCTGCGGTCCCTATTCCGCGCAGGGAGGTGATGGCTGCCAGCCCCCTCCTGCCCTGCCCTGGGGCAGCCGCAGGGCCAGCAGGGCCGGCCC
>JAWWMP010000116.1:7967118-8008725 GCA_035047865.1 Dendrocincla tyrannina
CCGAGCCCGCCCCGAGCACGGGCAGCGCCGCCGGACCCTTCCCGCCCGCCCGCGCCTTCTGCGGGCAGTACTCGCCCGTGTCGGACGCCGAGGACACCAGCGGGTACTCGGAGTCGGGCTCCGAGTGGGAGGAGAACGCGCTCGGCGCCTTCCGCGCCCTCTGAGCCGCGGCCCGGGCGGGCAGAGGTGTCACCGGCAGCCCTCCCTGCCGCCCGGGCCGGGGCACTCACACCGCGCTACCTCACCGCTGCTGCTCTGCCACTGTTGCACTTTATCCGGTACTCACTGATTGTACCTATTTATTTAAGAAAGAAACAGGTTGGCGCCATCAGCTGAGGGCATCTTTTTACACTGTATTTAAAAGCTTTCTGATAGCGCGTTTTGTATTTCTGTTTAACCTTCTTTAGCCTTAAAAAGCTAACCAAATCCACTGTGTTTTGGGGGTAGGGACTGGTCTTAGAGTGGGATGGTCTGTCGGGGTTTTTTGACCAAGGAAAAAAAATAAACGTTTACATTTTTGTTCTGCTTGTGCGTGTACCTGGTCCAGGGACAGGGTTTCTTACCTTGGCTGATCTGGGGTAGAGAGGTGTAGCTATCCCAGATGCAGGTTCTCTTCCCAAGTCCTGGAGCCACAGCTGCAGTTCAGATGCCAATGAGAGACCTAAGGGGCCTGAAAGATGGGTTACAGAAACGGCCTTAAAACCTTCTCTGTCACTATTTGTCTTAAATCGGCTCTAAACAAACACCCCCATCCCTGAACAAAAATGCTAATTTATGGCCTAAGTAATATAAAACTCCAAATCTCAAATGCTCAGACAAAAGCCTCCAGCCTATCTCTTGAGCCAAGGTCAGTGTTAAACTACAGAGAAGTAGGACCGTTTTGTGGGCACTGTAAAGTGCTTCAGCTTTGAATTCTAGCGACTACACAGAAGCTGTTCAATGGTCGGTCGTGGGCTGAATGGCTCTGCACTGAGAATGCCAAAATTAGTGGTAACAGAAGCCTCTCCAGTAATTCAATTTATTGAGGATGGATATATTACTACATATGTATTTTGAGGATAAGGCCTGCTCTTCCTGTCTATAAAGTGGTACTTCAGAGCCTAGCAGAGCAAGTTGTAATACTCCAGTTATGGAGGAGCACCTGAACACCACGAGATTCAGAAGCACAGGAAAAATGACCCATGTACTGGTGGCAGAAATACCCTATGTCAAGAATCATGCTCCTGATAGGAAAGGTTATCAATGCATAAAACCCCCCAGTGCCACCCCGTAACATACCTATACTTGTGAGATCTGGGACAGGTGAACCCTGGCTGGACTGCAAGCTTGTAAGGTAAAGTGGCATAGCAGGATTGCTGATTAATATTCACCCTCCAAAAAACAGCTGACCTTGAAAAAACATGAAGCAAAAACCAATGCACCTCTGAACACCACCTGTCCCAGGTGGACTTGGGTGCAAAAGGAGTGCTATGGTGGGGATCAGAAAGACCAAAGATCCAGAAGAAGAGTACTCGCAGGAAGAGACAGAAAATGAGACCATCATTTCTTGAAGACTTTGCGTAAATTCAAATTTACTGATTATAAGAACTCAAAGTAACTTGTTCTGCTCCTGCAGACTTCAGTTAGAGTAGCTGCAGTGAGTTCTTGAGACTCCTTGCTGTGCTTAGGGCACATTCAGCAAAACCAGTCATATTTGTTACTGTCACCAAAGTGGAACATTAAGCTCTAACCCAACATATTTGTACCCAAGGAGAAATGCAGCCTCTCAAAGAAAAGAGATGTGTATATTCGCATCGCCAACATGAGTGGGATGAGTGCCAACATGTGAAAGTACAGATATGCTTATCACAAGTTACGTATCTTCCTATTACCCTGCAATAATTAAAATACCTCACATCAACACAAAACATGTTGGAGAGCACATGTAAGAATCCACATGTAGAAAACATCATATCTATGGAATCAGAGTTAAGATTGGAGCGTGGTGGTTATTACACAAGGTTTTTTGTGTCCAATAAGAAACAAGGTGGTCATGAAGACCAGGGTCAGTGAATGCCACTCCTGATAGCGGTATCCTATGAGTGTCTCCAATTTCTCCCCCCTCAATTTGGGATGCTTGCTATCCACAGGGCCTAGTTACCCTCCTGGTGATTAGTACTGGCAGGTCCTGCTGCACAAATGCATTTGGTGCATACGCTGAACTTGAGTCCCGACAGAGCAGTAAGGACTGCTGAGGTGTGCCCAGGGAGCAGCAGGCTGCTGCTGCAGGATGCAATCCTTGCTGCTGCTGCTGCTGCAGGATGCAATCCTTGCTGCTGCTGCCTTGTGCCAGCACTGGGCCCCATCGCTCCTGGCAGCGAGTTCAGTGACACAAGGGCAGAAAAACTCAAGAAAAACAGTTCCTCAGCAAAATGGCTTCTTGGAGCAGCAGGACAGTGGGTTTTATGAGCACCAGAAGACAAGGACAGTGGTGCAAGGGGATGGTTCCTTTTTCCCGAGTTAGCTTTAGATCAGATTAGTTCCTGTCCGACTAAACTTACGTACCTTAAGTTAAGCACCTTTCTCTGTTTAAATGAAAAGGGTGGTGGGAAAGGACACCTCTCTGTCTTCTTTACCAAACAGATAGTAACATCACAAAATAATGGGTAATGTAATTACAAAAGCAATTGCAGGGACCACCATAATGTTCTGTTGCATTACGAGAAGTAAATTTCCATGGATAATTTAGCTAAATTACTGCTTAGCATTATTTTGTAACATTTCTTGTGAAGTTTCTAAATACCTTATAAAACAGCTACTCACCTTGTCCTCATAACATTTCATTTTCAGCAATTAACTTCTCTTAAAAAAATGACCTGAGACCATCTGCAAAAAAGTTTGCATTTTTGTGAAATATACCAACTCTCATAGGTCAATTTATTCAGTTACAAATTTCAATGAGAATAAAAGATTTATGCATTTCTCTTAATTAACAGAACAAGTTTAGCTAAATATAAACTCTGCACTAAAGTTTTGCAGTGGCACAATACCAACACAGAATACAGAAGCATCTTTAAACTATACAAAATTTTAAAATCGAAAATAATCCTGTTTACATATTCTTTATACATTAACATATAAAAGACCCTTAATGAGGCATCTAAAAGAATCAAAAACATCTCTACAGCTATCTCTGAAAATTTATATCTGGAAACAATTCATTACACAGAAGCTTTACAAGACTATTTAAACAAACCAATACACACTTTTTACAAGATTAACATTCCAAAAGGTTAATTTCCAATTCACAGGCAGGTTGTCACTCTTTGTTTTTGTAGTTTACCTCACTGGTTATCTTTCATTATAAAAATCTTCATATTTATATATGTTGGGTATTGTTGAATAACCAGTAACCTAATTTAGAAGTTGTGCAAAACAAACAAAAATTTGGAAAAACAGTATGCTTAACCAGTCAGGTATGTAAAACACCAACTAAAGCATTTCTTTTTCCCTGTATGAAGGGAAAAAGCCATAACGAATCTCTTTCTGGAAAGTTACCAGTTACATATTTATATTCCTTCATTAGACTCCTTCTATAAGTTATGATAAATTAAGAGCTCCAACAGGACACTGAGTGATCAATAGACGTGCCCAACATCCTCACGTTTACAGCTTATGTTTGCTGTCCGTGTCCTGCTGCTGCTTCCTTAGATCAGGGACGGGTGGTACCCGAGGGCTGAACTGGCAGTTCTCAAGACCTACACAGAAGCGTAGCTTTACACAACAAAGACCTGCCATGTGGCTACCAACTTGAACCATTTCCTCTTCTCACTTCTAACATACCAGGAGATCCAACAGCAAGAGGTGCACAGAATTACTCTGAACTTTTAAAAACTAAGTTCAAATTATATGAAAGTATGTTTTTAAGTTTACTATAATAAATGCAATTACTAAGAGATTACCAGTTAGCAAAACTACTGCATGAGAATAACAAATGGAGAAATCTAAGGTAACGCTGGCCAGTAATGCTGGTTTTCTTAAGAAGCAGATACAATAAATTTAAAAGGGTCCTTTCTGAGACGTTTTCTTTTCCCTTATCTTCTGGCAGTTACAATATTTGGTGAAGCCTATAGAAAGGAAGGTTTTCCAGAACTACTTGCTGTACACTTGGAAGGAAGTTTTCAGTCTCTGTTGGTGTTATTAGCTGCAAAAGCATGTAAATTTCCCATCTGGCTCAGACCACTCTGAATATGTGCAACATGGATCTCAACGTTATTCTGAAAACAACTACGGGAAGAAAAGAAGAAGGAAAGAAAAAGGTGTTAAAACCCAGATTTAAGAGTTGTGTCTGAATCTTTCCACAGTGAAAATCAAGATGTGAACACAGCCAGTACTAAAATTCAGATGAATTGGAGAACAGTACAAACAAATACAACCTGATAGAGAAATATGGGAAAACAGCATTTGCACAAACAGCTGCAAGAATTCACGTTGCTGACTTGGGTACTTTAAATAAGGCTTTAACATGACCAGTTAGTAAAATTAAAATATGAAGAGATGCTAAAATGCCCAAAATAAGTACAACAAAATGGAAACATCATCACCATCTTCTCTGGGTACATCAACTTTCAGTTGAATCCATTCCACTGTTGTCATTTGCAATGTTGATTATAGAGAAGTTCCACTAATGCTTGGAGTTTGTTTTTACTAATGAAAAATGCTATCAAACAGCCTTTCTCAATAACTACTTTGAGATAAAAGGCCATCCTACTATCTTCAGAAAAAAAATTTAAAAATCTAAATTAAACTCACGTGCAGCCTCCCATTTCTATACAGCAGTACAAATAATAAGGGTATTGGAAAACACTTAGCATTTAGGTATATTTTCTAAATGACATAATTTAGTGGCATTTTAATTATTTTAAAAATGCTGGTCACAAATTGCTGGAGGGTACAGTGTACTCCAGACAAGTATCACCACATTTTTGCTATTCTTATAATGCCTTCTCAGGCACCTGCTTGTGACAACTGTTGAAAAACGGCCCATCAAGACTAGATGGGGCTTTGATCTGGCACAATATGGCTGTTCTTCCTTTTCTTGGCTTTAAATCATGCTAATGGAAGCTGGTCAGAACCTCTAATTGTCTCACACACCAGCTTTTGATATTTTCAGACAAGAGGTTGAATATGCTAAAAGAATACTGAAATTGTACTGTTCTGTGGTTTAAAGAACTTGTATTACTAGTGGGCTTTCAAATTCTGAAAATGTTCTAAAATAACTTTTTAGTTCTCATAAATGACTAAAGAACAAGAAGGTCTAGTTGTTGCTGCACCAATTTAGTACTTCATTACTTTTTTTTTTAACAGGTTACTTCACTGATAGGTTCAAACAAAAAGCTGCTCACTTCACACAGCCTTTAAGAGCCTTCTTTTAGATGAGACCCTTCCTGTAAGTAAAAGTTACCAGATTAAACCCCTTAATTATAATCAACGTTCACCTCTAAAATACAGTAAGAGCTGCCTGCTGGCAAAAAAATCTGTAATTAAGAATTAAATATTCAAAAAGTAATACCTGATATTTGAGGAGTCTATTGAATTCTTAATGTCATTTAATGAATCTGTTAGTGATTTAAATTCAAAGGAATTCAGATCGCCTCCTTCTGCTAGACACTGTAGGAGAAGAAAACAAAAATGTTCTTGCAGTTCTGCACAAAGAAACTGACAGAGCTTTAATACTATGTATTTTATGGGAGAAGCTATTTTTTGCAAACACTGTACCTTAATTTGCAGTAATATTGCTGTAAGTCTAGAGATAAGATCAGTTAAATTTTCACTTTCAACACAAATTTGTCCTGTTGATGAGGTATTTGCTTGCCTGACGACCTCCTGAGCTTCTTCTTCACACCTACGCCTCAGATCTGTGGGTTGGTCAGCAGGCTGGAGGCCCTGGTCAGGAGCAAGCTGCATAGATATAACAGAGAAATTAAGAATAAAGATGTCCTTTGCACTGGGTGGATGTGTGAAATTAAATGATTTCAAAGAGAGTTCATAAGTTCATAGTACACACACTGTTTTTCCTTCATGTAGGTCTATTTAAAAACAGGCCATTGGTATTGGCAAAAGTGCCTGTTGCTCAGACAAGGCAGAGACAGAGAGGGAATGCAACACAGCTACTAACAGTTTCATTTCCGAGTGACCCTCACCTATGCCCTCTTCCCAGAAAATTCTGTTTTCTGATTAGGTTAAGGAAAACCAACAAGTACATACAGATTCCAGCAAAATCTTACCTCGTAACAATACTGCTGAACTTTATGCAAAACTTTATTTAAGTCTTTGTTTAGCTGTTCTAGATCTAGAACAATAGTTGCATATCTCCTCTGAAACTCAATGCTTATTGGCATGGAATAGGATTTCTGTGGAAAACACAAAGCACATTAAAGTTAATGCAGTAGTGTACATTCATAGATTTTGAACTCATCAAAAGGAATTTTCACTTGAAAATAATACAGAGATACTTGAAATCCCCGTGTTTAATAGAAAAACATTAATGTGCAAAATACTAAAATGCAGTATTACTATTTATAATTCCAAGTGACAACTGTATAGGTAACAACCACACACTTATTCTCTTTTAAAAGTGCTAAAATAATCTATGGTGGTAAATGCTACAGAAGATGACTGTGGTCTGACCTGCTGATTTCTCTGGTAGCTGGGCATGGCTTCTCTCTACTGAGTGAGCAGAAAACTATCCTGTCAGCAGGGGAACAGTATAGGACAATATGGCCTCGACCACCTCTGCTGCAGAATGGGAGGCTCTTTTGGCTAGTAAGTTAGTGGTCACTTGAGAATGACTCAATGCTACACACCTTCTGTTACAGCTAACAGTTCTGCCAAAAAAGAGAGTTGCTAGAGCTTATATTTGGTAACAACTACTTTGTAAGCACAATTTCCCACAAAAAGAATAAATACCAGAATATAGTATTTTTCCCCTTATACTCTTTTCAGTATACAAAGCTTGATGCTGTTTGGGTGATATTTACACGAAATTGAAACAAGACATACAATATATTATAAAATTATGACCAAAAATGGCTGCTTGCAGATAAGATGAAGGTACTACCAGCCACATGTCTGAGATACAGGTACCTCATACAATGAAACCTGTAGCTATAGATTTTACACCACAAGATAAACCAAACTGCAAAACCAAGAACCTTCATCAGGAGGATCCTTGTCAAAAAATCAAATCAAGGTTTCATTTATCAGTTCAGTTCAAAGTTAAACAATCACTGAAACGATCTCCAGGGATTTACAGGTCAATACCAAATTAACAGAGCTTTAAACTAACACTGTAATTTCAGAATTCACTGGAAACTAGCATAAATTTGACACACTTTCTGCAGCTCTGTAACATGGGATAAAAATTTTAACTTTCAGCCTTTCTCCAGTGGCCAACTTCCCCAGGGCAGACTGGACTACTCCAGGTTAGCTGTGAAAGCTGCAGAGTGTTGTGAATTCCCTGGCAGGAAAGGCTAAGGGCATTCTGTGCTAATGATGGCAAAAGAAATATTTCTCAGCACCAACCCTGTTTCTGATCTGGGAATAATGCAAGATCTGGAAACAGTGACAAACACCTGAACTGTCAGACAAAATATGCATGGCTTTCAGGAGGTGGAAGCAGCTAACACCTCTGTCTGTCACATCTCAATGTTTCTCTGGTACAACCAGCATTACTTTTACTTTGTCTTTATTGCAGGTCAAGTGAAAAAATTAACTGGCCATGCATTTTATTTATATTTGTTTATCCAAATGTTTACTGTTTTATATACATAGTAATTTGTTTATAGCCTGCAACCCAGACTAGTATAGTGATGTCAAGAAAAATAAAATACAAAAAGGCCAGTTTTATGAATTAATAGCTCCTCCGAATGGTCAGTTCCATTTATTTCTATATTTAATCAGTCTTTAAAAAAAGAAAATTCCTTAAAAGGATTACTTTAAACCAAACAGTGGTGTTACTCTAACAATTATCAAATCATAATTCTATGAATTATTATCAAAGTCTGACAAAGTATATACCTGAATGAACTCAAATGATTTGATTTTATTCACTTTCAAGTATGCTATTGATGTTACTTGGACCAGAAAAAGATTCTTGTTCAAAGAAAATATATTTTAAAGGAGAAACAACAGATACACAGTGGCACAAACATAGATGGGATTGCCAAGGGACAAAGAGGATTAGAAGACAGGCTAAGAATATGGCCCAATAGGAAGGTATCACATCCTCTATTTTTATCAGGACAGCCTTGAATAGTAACGGAATTTGCTTTATGATTGATGGCTTACAAGGGAAATAGAGCAGGGAAGAATTTCAAAAGTATCTCAAAGTCCTTATCCAGGCTAGAACTGAGCTAAAAGATATCAAATTTAGCATTTATTTCTAGACTCCTTTCTTCCCTGTTGCTTTTTCACTCTTTCGATTTTGTGGAATAAGACCAAGAAAAATAACAATAGCTAATTTATGACTTAGTAGCTGAATTACGTGTTAACATCTGGGTTCTTGGCAGAGGAAGACTACTGTCACTTCTATGGATTTTCTTACCTAGGCAAAAGCACTAATATCTCAGAAAAACCAAAAATTTTTTAGTTTTAAGCAGAGTTGGTAATTTTTCATGATCAGAGTTACAGGTTGCAATGATATGTTTTAATCTTACTTCTCTTTGCATCTACTTTAATACACAAAATTAAAATACAAAACATTTGATGCACAGGAAAAATAATGTAGTAACTGAAATGACAAGGTTTTGAAGAGCAACACCACAGCACAAAAGAAGAAAATTACAACAGAATGCACACATGCACATGATCATTGAAGGGACAAAGAGAAATCTTACCGCAATAAATCAAATCCTTCAACATTCAAACATTTTACATTACAAAAAAATCAGCTTTCTGGTTTTAAGAAATAAGAGAGACTCCTCTTCCTCTCCACAAACCTTTAGGCTTCTGTCTGTATGCTGCAGAGACAACAGCCTGAATGGACACTGGCAGAAGGCTGAGACTGATATCTTTCTGCTTTCAAGTTGATTTATAGCCATGGGTGGTAGACGAGGCATTCTTATCACTTTGATTTACTGACTGCTGATTAGATAAAGTTAGCAAGAAAAACTATTCTGCTGCTGCTAATCATGCTGTAGCTGCTCTGGTACTGTAGTTTTAAAGGCTGGTCAAGGGCACTCAGAGCTTTACATAGAAAATCTCTGAAATGAGTAATTCTTTTAGCCAGAAAGCTAAGAAAATAAATATCTACCATCTGCTAAGTAATAGTATGATGAATTTCTTACCAGATAAACTTGTACCGCAAATTTTCAAAGTACATAGTTCTTCCTTACTTTATGTGTCAACTGACATGTGCTATCCCAATGTTAACATTAATCAGTTCCCAAAGAATAATGCTTTCAAAGGAGAATGACATTTGAAACTACTGACCTCTCTGACTTGTCTTAAAAAAAAAAATAAGAAAAAAGTTCATGCTGTAGAAAGCAATGAAATACAGATTTTATCTAGACTCTACTTCTAATTGTATCTATTTGCATTAGCTGCTAAAGCATATCCCGTTTTAAGAACAGAAGAGAAAACATTCTCACCAGCTTTTCTGCTTCTGTATTCATCTCTCTCAATTGTTTGATGTGTTCCTTCTTGATCATAAGGATTTTCGATAACCTGGTCTAAAACAAAGGAACTATTTTTAGAATGAATAGGTCCTCAAGCAGTTTTGAAATGCCATAGAAATTCAAGATAAAAAACCGTGTGTGTTTCTTTCATAATTTAAAATGTATTTCTCAGTCGTTCATCAAGTCAAGATGCAGAAATAAAAATTAATCAGAATTAAATGATGAATTCTTCAGAGATTTTTAAAGCATTTTCCAAGTGCCCTAAATTGACAAGTGCTAAAATCCATAAGCTGAAATTCCCCATAGGAAGATTAATATAATTTATGGCCAGCTAGAGGCTGAAGAACCTTCTTTTCTTTTTTCTTTTTGCAGCCTGAAGGAGAGCAAAGGGTGCCACGGTCATGTACTACAATTAATATCGCTCACCTTACCATACCTTTTTTCACACAGTTCTCAGCTGTGCCCTCAACTGAGCACCAGCCCCTTATGTAAACTCCTGCAGTAAAACCTTGTATAGAGATTGGATCTATTTTATACAGAACAACTCTGGGCTTTCCATTTCCCTCTTTCATAATGGGAATACCCTGTTTCTCCTGCCCGTGGGACCTAGCAGGCTGAAGCTAGAAATCACTGGGAGCACTTTGAACATGCACATCACTCCTAGAACTATTCATACTCTAGAGCCCCGAGAGAAATCCTCACTCCACTACAACCAGCTTTACTACTGATGTAAACAGAGCCAAGATTTCAGGTTTTATAAATTCCAAAGGGGTTAAAAGTGCATCCTAATAGTGAAACACGTGAACCCCTAGTTCAATATGTATCTGACTTACATATAATCCCTTTTGTTGATTTTCAGGTTCAGTCTTAACACAGCCAGGTCGCTTGTCCTCACAAACTGTAACAGAAAATTGTTCCAGGACCTCTTTCAGCTAATGAGGAATATTCTGGGAATTTCCATGCTAAATATTTTTTTTTTCACTTCATAGCAATTTGTTCCAAATTGCCAAACAGCCAAAGCTGTTTTTCAGCTAAATTAGCTCTCCCTCCTTGTATTTATTCCTGTTTATTCACACACAATGAAACCAACTCTTCTCCACCGTTCTTTCACTAGACTAATCACAACACAAGCCTTTCCAGACACCACTCCCATAAAGGCTCTTCTAAACTTCTGTGGTCCTTTCTGTATATTTTTTTCCATTCACTATCATCTTTCCTGTGTGTGAGCACAGGAAACCTATATTCTAAATAACACACCTGTAAACTACACCTGTCAAACAGCTTCAATACTTCTCTCTCTACCACAAATACTTTGCCAGATGCATTTTATGAATGGATGGAGAGTCATGGTCAGAGGCACAGAGGCAATACCAATGCATTGGTTATCATGCACCCAATTATAGCTGCTCATTTCTGTCCTTGTGCTGTCCCACAATGTCTGTGCTGAGCCAGCATGTGCATTTTTGCCCTTTGCATTTTGCATGAAAAACTCAATCACAGAACCCATAATGACAAAACAATAAATTCAGAAAAGGCAAGAAGGGTTTAAAATTGTTACTTGTGAGTTGGATTATCTCTCTGAATAAGTTTTTAACACACCACACAATGTGGCCAATAAAACACCTGGGAGGAATGAAAGCACTGTACACCATCTGCCACTGCTGCCAAAAAGTTTCTTGTCAAGCTCTGCTGTCATCACCATCCAGCGACGGCCTAACACATTTTCTCCTTCATAAAGTTGATGAGTTCCCAAATTAATGCAGAATATATTATTTGCTCTCCAAACTTCTACTTTGATGTCCAGACATATTCGAGGATGTACAGCTCCAGTTTTCCAGCTCATGAGCTTGGATTTTATATTATATTCATCCTATTCCCAGATATATTCCAGTAATCAAGATAATCTGATTTTTTCTACAAGAAACTGACCTTTCACTGTATTTATCATGTTCCACCAACTTTCTCTCAGGGGTACATTTTATTATTTAGACCTCCATTGTCATTTGCCATGAAATTCTTGCATAACAACAGTATTTTTGACATAACTCATCCTGTTTACTGTTGTCATTTACAGTTCTCTGTAGTTTTTAGTACAGTGCTTTTCCACATTAAGAGAAATGAAGGAACAACCCAACCAGTATGTTTAGATTTGTATTTAAGATTTCATTTTTTTAGTCAGAAAATACAAGCATTTCAAAATGAAGTGCGTGATAATTTACTATGGGATACTTTCAAAATTTTCCTAAGCAGAAAACAGTCAAAAATGCAGTATCCATTTTCAGATTGTTCCTCCCGAATTTAAGTTGGTAAGATCCCCCCTTTCCCCACAGCGATCAGGCAGACACCAGGTCACTGCTCTGCCCATGCTGCATTAAAACACTCCCCCTACTGGACACGCAGCGACCCTGTGAACATCTGCTTTGTCCTACAGTGCTTCCTTACAAATCGACTTTTTTATCTCAAAACAAAAAATGAAGGAGATTAAAAAAAAAAAAAAAAAGCTGTAGCTGAGTGCTTGGAAAAACATCCTGCAAATTTACTGACTAGAATGTAAGAATGTAATCTATCGATTTTGACCTGCCCATATGGCCTATGAAATATTTAAGGATACATTACATATTGAATTAAGCATGAAAGACTTTTTCTTTGATTTATTACTCATTTATTGTTGACCTTAGTATGTTAATTTTTGAGCCAGACTTGTCTAAACACACGCTTGTTCTCAGTAAACCCCAGAAAGAATAGCAGTCTCTGATACCAAAATGTAAACGTACAAATTAAGGTAAAGATTTAGAAAAACTAATAGTAGAACAATGATTAAGATAGTTGTTACAAGTATCAATGTTTGTTTACAACTGCAAGTTATATGTAAAGATAATATCCCTAACATTTGTCAGCATCTCACATGATTTTGGTTACACTTAGTTTTCTTTGGAATCAATTTCAGAATCCATAAAAGAGAATTAAGGGGCTGGGTTGAAACCTTATTCAAGCTGTGCTGCATTTTTTCTGTTTTGTCCAAAATTTTTCCCATAAAATTGTTTCTTCATGGTCTCATAAATAACTGCCTGGCAATAGTTGTCCAGAAAGTTTTCTTAGAATCAAACATTTTCTGATCATTTACTTCCTGAATCACCATTAAATCAGAAAAAGGGCTTTAACTTTTTTTAGGTACCAGTGTATAAGAAATGCTGTAACATCCTGAGGAGTAGCCTTTAACATGAAAATACATCCAGACTAGTGAATGCAGTGCAGTCAATAATCAATATTCAGCAATCTCACATATTTAACACCATCATATTTCAGTACCTCCTCAAACTTCTAATAAAAAAAAATTTGATGCTTATAAAATAATGCTTCAGGTTCTTCCATAAATGTTTAAGCCTCTGGATTCTTTGTCAAAAAGCTGTATAAAGTCTCAAGTTGTTCACATAAACAAATGCCAAAAATCTGTGGATTGATTTTGTTAAAAGTATTCTGAAAATCTTCAAGCAAAAATACATATTAATGTGGTATCTTTGTAAAATGCCTCCACTTGTAATACAAGCAAGAGGCCTATACTTGTAAAACTCAGATTTCCTTGTAATAATAAACAACCAAATGTGACTGAAGAATCACACATTTTCATGTTTAAAATACAGAAGGAATATAATAAACAGATCAGTTAAGTTGGATGCACATAGCAATTGTAAAGTTTAATACATCTTAGTTACTCAGTTTCACTGACCACAGTGACTCAAGCAGCACAGCTGCAGATAGCCTTTGTTTACGCTGCTGAACTGTATCTTTTGTCTATTTCAAGTTTTAACATAATTAACCTTATAGCAACTACATCTATTTTAAGTTTTCTTGGCTAACCTAAATGCCAAGCCTTTTTCCAAATGAGCTTTATACAACAAGTTTCCCCTAAAAAAATAGACGATTCTGTAAAATAAAATTCATTATGCTGAATGACCCCAAATATTAATGTGTCCTGTGAGCTACACACAACTTAGACTCTTGACCAATTACACAGACTTTAAAATTAGAGAGGTATTCATCAATATTATTTCTCAGTTCGTAATATTTTAAAATCATTCCAAACTCCTTTGGCATGCTCAAACCTGCTTTCATTGTTAAGGACTTCAATCACTGATCTTAAACTAAGCCAACATGAGCAACTACATTCTTGCATCATCCTGGAAAGTAACTTGCTTCAATGAATTTTGATATTTAGTGAACCTCAGCTTGCTAACTTTACTTGTCTGTGCTCTTCTAAATTTTGCTGTACAAAAATCATGAAGGAATTATTTCATAAAGGTGAAGACAAAAAAGTGTTTTCTTATCTAGAGTGCATAGGTTTGCTTACAGGGAAATGAGTGCTGCTTTTCTTCTCCAACAGGGTAGGACATTACAGAACATAAAACCGTATTATACAATATATGATAATGCACATGGGCAAATGTTCTTTGCACAATGCCAGTATATTTTAAATAAATAAAAGTCTAAACACAGTACAATGTTTGCAAGTAGAAATAATGTCTCTTTTCTGGCTTTTTTTCAGACCAAGTGGTAGAGCCAGGAAAAACAAGACACACTTTTGGAGACCCCTGCGGTCTGAAGAGCAGCATATTTCAAATGAGAAAAATGAAAAAATGAGAAAATTAAGAAGGGGCCAAGAGGGGAATAAAACCAAATATTATTAACATCTCTTCAAAAGTTAATTTGGGTATTACCGTAACTGTCATAAATGAACAGAAGGCCATTAACTGCAGAATAATTTTCAGAATAAGCTCAAAATGACAATACACAACAAAATTAAGAGCTGCACTTAATACTTACCACTTGAATGAGGAATTCTACGGGAAACCCTCCTAGTGTTTCACTATCTGTGCCTGAAATTTTGTTTTTCCACGAAGATTGTCCTAACAAAGGATCACTGTCCTGTACAGGGAAAAACATTTAAATTATTAGCTTATTTTTAGAGGGTTTTGCTAACATTTTTATCTTGCTGAATAACCTCAGAAAATTAATCTTAAAAACTGTTTAGAGTAACACCTTCAACATGTATCAAAAATACTTCAACGATTAATACTACATGAAAAAATAACTTACTGTAATTGGAGACTGGAGTGAAGGAGTATATGGCAATCGGGGAGGAGTCATGAAGAACCTTGAAGGCCGTTGTTTCTGTCCAAAGGCAGCAATTGGCATGGTTTCATGAGGCTCGTTACTCTGTAAGACAGGAAAAGGAAAGATGTACCTCGGGGGTCAGATTAATTAATTCTACATGCCTTTCAGAATCTGGATGAGCCATGCCCATCCACACCTCAACTCAACAACATAAAAAGATTAATGTTTTCCTTTTGGTCCAGGCAATAGCTTCAAAATCCTTTTCCACTGGTGGAGTTTTCAAAGTGTTCTAGCATCACATTAAATAAAACCTGCAAGAATATTTCCCAAAATTCTATTGGCAAATCACAACTGAATAGAAGTTCAGCAGAGGTTCCAAACTCAGATCATGACAGAGACTAAAGATTCTAAATTATGTAGATTCAACACTACACAAGGTAAAAAGAACATGAGGTCATCCAAAAAGCTAGCAGTCAAGACCAGACTGTTTGTCAGGAACGATTCCTAGAGCTCATAAATTGGTACAAAAGTCTATGAGCCAGGAAATCATCCCAAATTGTTTGCCCAAAACAACATACTCCCGGGTAACTTCAATAGCACAACAAGTTTCAAAATGAAGTTCAATCAACTCATAATACTCGCTTGCAATTGCCACAGGCCTTTCCCGATTTTGGCAAATTACAGAGGGCCATGTTTTCTCCAACATTTTCTGCAAATCCTGGCAGGATGTCATTGCAGAATTTTCTTTGGGATCTTACACTACTCATTGTATTCTTTCATATTGAACTCAGGCTATTATAATAGGTCCAGTAAATTATTCCAGCCTGAGCCATTATGATTTTATCATAGAAGGTTATCCTGTTCTGTAAAACCATAAACATTAGAATCTCATTATTCTGGAATTTCCCATGCATCTGTTATGCTTGTTTCTACTTTATGACAATACCACTTGGATGTAACCTTTGGAATTTTTTTATTTTTCATTAAAGCATACTACTGTAGATTTTTTTCAATTTAATGGCTTTTATTACAGCTACTTTAGGAACGTGTCATTAATACTTACAAGGACTTCATAATCCGGGACTGTGTGTGTTCCAAGACCTGCCCTGTCAAAAGTCACTCTGTACGTAGCATTAAGGGTGTCTACAGCATCTATTTGTCCAGTGAACAGACCATCATGGACACCTCGCAAACGGGCTTAAAAACACAAAAAACCAAACATGATAATGTTCTGACACCATGGAGAAAAACTTAATACACCTTTTGTAAGTAATCCTTCATATGCAGTTATAACCCACAAATTAAATGGAGGGGGGGGAAAAAAGCAAACCCAGAAAAAACCCCATATGCAATAGAAATATTACCCAAATTTTTGTCAAATTTAAATTTGCAAGTCAAATATTTCCCAAATCTAATCCTTAGCACTACACTTATGTATAAGAAACCCCCACTATTTAATACCCAATACCTTCTGACAGACAGATTTTGCAGGCAAAAGTCAATTTCCGGATGATTTTGCATAGCATTTCTCTCTGATCACCTCCTCTGATGACTGCATACTTAGCAAAAGACAATGTGGAACCCAGCTCAAGGATACAGCTCTAGGAGAGTGAGGAGAGGCAGTGTTGTGCACTCCTGCTCTTCAACAAGAATGAAGGGCAATGTTGTTGAATGCAAAAAAGCAGTGAACAGCAGTGGCCTGAGTGGGAGATGCTTAAGTGAAAAGCATCTCAACTATAATCAGACAGGAAGAAGGAATTCAAGTTTTTATAAAACTAGACAAAACTTCCAGAATGCTTTTAATATTCCTTCCTCAGTTATGTGTAAGCTTTTTCGGTAAGGTAATGTCATGTTTAGCATACACATTCAACTACACTGCAATATCAACTGAACATCTGTTTCAAAACAGATGTTTTTACACTTATGGGAAAAGAAAGTTTTATATTAGGTCAGATTTTGAACTCTCAGGCAACACTCAGCATTTTGTATTTTGCACTTAAGCATCTCTCTCTCCAAAATTTGGTAGATATACCAGACATTAAAAAACCCTACAGATTGAACTGCAGAAATAATACATCTAAGATTGCACCTCAAAACTGTATCCCTGTTTTACTAACACCAGCTAATCCTCCTAAGTGCCTTCTCAATCAACTAACAAAAAAAAAAGCATATAATTTTTGATGCTCTACATTTAATTTAATTGTGTGCACTAAGTGTATTATGGCTTACTAAAATCTTTGCAAAATACTTGGCTGCTTTTTGTTTGTTTTTAAGAAATTACCGGTAACTTTTGTTCCTATTACAAGTGGCAGTGGAATTTCTTCTGGAAGGTCTTTGAACTGTGAAAGATCTGCAACTTTCCGCTGCTGCAAAAGTCTTATTTTCTGCCGTTTCTGTTTTAACGCTGACCTCTCTTCCTCAAAGAATGCAGAGGAACACCTGTAATACAATTAGGTGAAACTATACTTAAGTTCAGCACTGAAAACATACATATATGAAGGCACATCAAATAAATAGGCACAGTTTACAAATCAGTGAGAGGAAATTAAAAAGGTTGGGCCAATGTGTTCAAGGGAGAAGAATTTCACTGAACGTATTTAGACACTATTACTCTCCAGAACTATCACTCCTAAAATAAGCATTTATTTAAAAAAAATACTCAGGAATACTAGCTGTTGCATTAGCATATATGAAGAGTACAACTTTTTAGGACTTTTTCTGCTTATAGGGATGCAGCTGGTGTCACAACAAAGCTAGAGCAGATCCCACACCTAGTCTACTCTGGGTGCCAGTTCAACGTGTGTGAGGAGGGAGGACTGTGAGATCTCTGGCTGCCAGCACCTACTGATATACAGGAGATCCCTTCCATATGTGCCTGTTAGCTCAATTAAACCAACCTAGTATGAAAGAACACCAAACTCAGTACATAAAAGGGCACTTCTCTGCTTCATCTCCTTGCACCTGTACAGAGTACAACTCAGCCCCAAAATCTCTATAATGCAGATTAACTGGTCTGAGGCTGATTGTAGCAAAAGCACAAATTTGTTTGATCTTGGAGAAAAATCAGATAATTTCTAGCAGTCCCCCTCCCCATTCTGGGTGGGGAGGGTTGTTCTTAATCTAAAAGATGGAAGACTCATTCCCAAAGCCCTTACTTGGTTTTATTCATTTTCACTTTTTAACCCACTGAATAGGAATGCTGCATGAGGGAGATACTGAAAGCATAAAGACATTAAGGACTCAATCCCATCTCTCATTCCATAATAAAAAAAGCTTTTTCATTCTTGTGTTAATGAACGAAGTAATTTTAAAAAGGCAGACAGATGCTACTGTAGGTCTGTTTAATTGCAGAAGCAGTTATTTATCCAATAATTTGCTACCTTTGTTAATGGCTTTACTGCAGTCGAATGCAATTTGAACATTTTCTCTGGGACACACAGTTATATATTGATTACTGATCAAGAAGAAATTCTACTTTATGAGCTTATTTCAGAAGACAATTCCTCTGGTGGTTATCCCTTCTACACTGCAAATGGTTTTCTGATTTAAACTGTTTAAGATCCTCCTCAGTTATGTCCCATCCAGTAATAAGCAGTCAGCTCCTATGTTCAAGTCTGCTTCTACTAGTCTCTTATTATATACTGAAACAAACATCCTTATGTTTTATTCTGAGTACCCCTGACTGGGAATGTTCCACAAAGCCATAGTCTCTCTTGATTACAGTGTGTATAAGAAGAGTGTAACCATTAAGCTGCCAGGGTACTTGGACCTTTTTCTTTCACACTGGCCAACAGTTTCACACTCTATATGCACCCATTATTGGCATTTTATCTTATACATGCTTTTAAGTTATAAGGGGCATAGGCCATCAGTTTTGTCCAGTGTCCAGTGTTAACACAATGAGCTAGTCCGAAGCAAGACATGGAAAAAAAATAAGCAAGAATGAATTGAAGCTGTGAGTTACTTTTGTCAGGTACATGCAGTAGTGCACTGCACTGAAGGTTCCTGGACCAGACTTTCCAGTCACTATCACTACAAAAGTCATTGTTAGTCTTTGTATAGCCCAGAAACTGTGTTGTAGATTGAGCAACTGTGGGTGGGTGTCCCACCCACCAGTTCATCACTGAGGAACAGACTGTTGACCTAAAATTGTGTATTGCCTACTGGTCCTCATAAGGAATTTAAAGTATCTAGAAAGGGATATGGCAGAGAGAGAGAGGGATGGTGGTTGGGACATTTATGCAGAGCTTACTTGGTTATTCACATTTAACAATGCTATTCACTTCCTATTTACCCCTGAGGAGGAGCAGGTGTGAAATAATGCTTGCCGTGGGCTGTGAATATCAAATTGCAAAATGCAGGTTCGCAGCTTTTCAATTTCATTGAGGAGAAGAGCGGCTAACCATAGCAAGACAACAAAAAAAGGAAAAATAAAAAAAGAAAAGAAGACAGTATAGACTTCTAATCATATCCAGGGTCTTGTATCAGGAACACCAGATATCACCTGATGTTCTTTGACCCGTGTTCTCAGAAACACAAATTGAAATGCTGATACTTTCTAAAAGGTTGAACATTCTCAGTTTTTACCTTGGTCATGAGAATTTGAACAGAGGAATCACCACTATCATACAGTGGCAGGACAAGCATATTTGAGCTTTATTTGTATCCTTTGCTGTTTCACAAGCTCAATTAAGTTTACACAGAGTACACAAGACTAACTATTACCTCTTCCTTTTCCTGGAGCATATCTTTCCCCACAGTCTACTGGAATCTTACAAACTTTGCAGGCTCTCATGATGAATACTGCTGTGCCAGTATTCATCATGCCAGATCAAACACAATCTTGATGTGATAGGACATTTAAAGTAGCAGCAGACATAAGAAAATATTACAATATATTTAAACAAAATAAAAAAAAATATGACAACAATGTGGACAACTATCATGGAGACACTATTATCCTCTGTCATCAACACTGTGGATGCAAAATGTGTTGATTTTTTTTTTTTATCCCTAACTGGGGAGATATCAGTATTGACATGGTATTTACCTTACCTCCATATGATGAGGACAGACAGAAGAAATTTCTAACAGAACAGTACTGTAAAAAAAAAAAATGCTTGCTCTAGAGGTAGATGAAAATTGTCTTGAGAAAGCATTCAAATGATTAGAATAATTCAAAATCTTTGAAAACTAAGGCTAAAGACCACTCTTGACATCTTGCAAAGGACTACCAGTAGGTTTGGGTTGTCTTTACTTAGTAAAGAATAAAAAAGCAAACAGGAATACTTATTTTATGCTGCTCAAAAGCAAGAACTCAGTTTTGGTTAACAAACAGTCAGACTCCTTATCCGATCAAATACTTCTACTTCAGAATAAAGATAAAAAAAATTCCTGCCCATTTAGACCTGTGGTTCTTTTGTCATGAATCTCCCTCTTTAAAAAAAACTAATTGTATGACAACTGAACAAAACCCCTCAAATCAAAACCAAAACCACTCTGTCTCCTGGCAAAAAAAAGCCAAAACAAAACAAAAAAAAAACAACCAAAAAAAACCCCCCAAAAACCCCAAACCAACCAAACAAAAAAACCCCACAAAAACAAAAAAACCCAAAAACCAACCAAACAACCAAAAAAAAACCCACAAAAACCCTCCCCTACCAAAACCAAGTCAAATACCAAGCCAAATTCAAAACCAGAAGGAAGTTTTCAACACAATCATGTTGGATGGGGCTTTGAGCAATATCTAGTGGAAGGTGTCCCTTCCCATGGCACTTCCTGCCCCCAACCCTTGTTGGAACTACATGATCTTTAAGGTCCCCTCTAACCCAAAACACTCTATGATCCTACAAAGTTTTATCAATGGTCCCACAGATTCCTGAATAAGGCCAGCTATCTCTTACAAAGGTACTCACTTCTGACAAAAGAAAATTACTCAAAAATTACTCAAAAGACTAAGTGATGATTTAACATCTAAATACACCATTTCCCTCTCAGTGGGGAGAATGACAATAGGGGAATGAAAAGCTATCTCAGTTAAGCTCAAATGACACATCTTTCCAAGAGGAGCTATTTTTAAGTTGGCTCTGCTGCCTTCCCGTGACTGACAATTTTTACTTATGTCAAGTTGTTTATTTGTACAGAAGATTAAATGGTCTTCATCAGGCAAAGTATAATCTGATTCAGTACAATGATCTATGAAATGGATTCAGTGCTTTAGTATATGCATTTATAGAAATAAAAGACTGGTTTATTTATGAAACACTACTTATACATTTTTCTCCTGATCTTACACAATGGTAGGGATGGTTGAGTTTGGAAGGACCTCTGGAGGTCATCTGCTCCAACCTCTCCAGCAGAATCACCTACAAGAAGCTTCCTAGGACCATGTCCACAAAGCCTTGGAGTATCTCTAAGGATGGAGATCCTGCCACTTCACTTATGCCCACTGCCTCTTGTCCTATCTCCAGATAATGCTGAAAATAGCCTAGACCTGTCTTGTCTATGACTTCCCTTCAGACACTGATGCACAAAGATGAGATCCTCCCTTAGCCTTTTCTCTTCTCTAGGCTAAATTGCATAGATTTTGTGAAAAGGCTGAACTGAATCAGTAGGTTTAAGAATTAAAAATTCCAAATTAGAGAAAAAGCTATGCCCTGCATTCAATTCTGTCTTCTCTACAACATATGATACTTCATGGGTGACTTCATCCTCTCTCCATTTTGGTAGTCAAGCCAGGAAAAGCTGAGGATCCACAAAACGGTTGAAAAATAATAAAATAAATGAGATGAAAATGTGCACTTGTGTTTCCCATAAAGAGCTAGTTATAGCCAGAATAAAACCTTAGTGAAAAAGTTGCCAGTTTTCCCCGCCAGGAAGGACTGCAGCAAAGATACACTAACAACTTCAACACATCTAGCTTGGACCACTCAGCTATCTAGAGGAGGAAGAGAACATTTCAAGTATAGGCTCCTGAGAACTTCATGGACTGGACACATGCATATAAGGAATGGCAGGGGCTGGGAAGGCATACCAATAAAATGAGTTTTACTACTCTTAAACTATTGCTTTGTTTTACTATTTGAATGCAAAATTATTTTAAAATGAACAATTCCAGTAACATCAAAACTACATAGTTATTTGAAAAGAAAGAAAGAAAGAGAATGTTACCTCCGTGGTTTTCCCATTAATCGTCGGATTTTTCCCCATTCTACTCTTGTCAATTTTCTGGTTTTCAAAGTTGGAAAGGATTCTTTCAGGCATATACAGAAATCATTATCTCCTTCAAATAGTGGCCTGTTAAAACATAATCGGTCCTATCTTAAATACACTTAGCAAACTTTTGTCACGAGATGCCAATAAACATCTATCATAAGAAATACATTGAAAGCAAATAGTATAAATTAGTTCCATATACAAGACACTCCCTGAAATAAATTCAATGGAAAACAAAACCAGAAAGCTTCCAGGACAATTGGTCTCTTTGAGGATTATCACTGATGTTTAAAAATGCTCCTCTCTCTTGTTACTAAGAGGAAATATGTATATTCATCCTGCTTTGTAACATCTATAAAGGCACCAAATGAAACTTCAGCAAAGGCAATGCAGTGTCATGAGGATATTGCAACGCACTGAAGGAAACCCTAAAGATACAGTGAGGTATTGAGAATAAAGGAAAGAGCAATGTGATACTGAGAAATAGAAAGACCATACCTTTTTTCATCAATTCATTCAACTGCAACCCAGATTCTCAACACAGGGTTCCAAAATACAGGAAATTGAACCAACTCATCATTCTCTACAGCTATACCAGTGAGACTTTTATTGTATCATACCATGACTCCATGATGAAGCAGAGGATCAGTATCAGAGAAGTGACAGTTCAGAGAACATACCTACACAACTTACAAATTTCTCTTTGATGCTATGACCTGTCTGTATCCCTGTTTTATGACTGCCTTTTACTTTGTAGTATCACATCCTTCTTAGGCTGAAGAGACAAGGGAGCAGCAAAGGATATGCCCATCTAATAGAAGGTTAATCATTAAAGACTATGTGCGGCTGAAATAGATCTCACCTGGTGAGAACAAAAGAATAACTGAATCCTAGATAAAGCCCCTTTTCTTCACTCTCTGCAGGGTGCTGGAGTTTGGAGAGGAATATCCCCAAGCACCGAACAAAGAAGATCTTGGAAGCAACGCTGCTTTCAAGTGAGTGTCTGGGGTGGCAGAAGAGAAGAAAGGTTCACGGAGATAAGGAGACTCTGGCAAGAATGGAAGAGAATAGTTTTGCAGTAGAAGGATCTGTAGCTGTGGCATGAAAAAAGGAAACCACAAAGAACGATCACTGAGGCTCAGGAAACAGAAAAGGAAGCATATACAAGGGTTTTATTTCATCCATATTTACTGCTGCTAACATAAGATATCTGTATAATGAACAATTGTTTTAAGTTTTTCTTTTTTTGAGAAAGATAACCTGTATTTGATTGTTTTTACTGTGACTTGTCCCTAAGGAGGCAAACCGTAAAGCTACAGCATCCACAAGATTGGAAGCTCTGGAAAATGATGCAAGGTGCAGGTGCCTCTGCTTCTGAGGGCCTATCATCACTGTAGTAGGAAGTACGTCCTAAGAAGTCTCTGTGTGTCTGGTCAGTGGGACTTTAGAGAAAAGTCTTCTGCAGCAGCATAGAGAGAATCCAAGTGAAAAAACTTTAATAATCTAATAACCACAAATGATAGATGTAGAGATATTATATTTCAAAAACTTACAGTAGACATGGCATTTAAATTGATTATTTCAATTTGGGATGAGACAATTTGATTAAAATATTCTGAAACTTGTACAGTTAGCCATATTTTGTCAGCTGACAGGTCTAAGATTTAAAGTTTTTTAAGCTTTTCATTAAGTCTGGATCATATCACTCAAAACAACATATATCAAAGTTTTTCTTCCAAAGATATGCAGTCTCTTAGTAAACAATATTATAATACCTTAACATGGTCATATCTTACAAGCATTACAAGCTGTACTTGGTTTATGTGGCAAAGTTTTGGTCAAGGGGGGCTGTAGGGGTGGCTTCTCTGAGAAGCTGCCAGAAGCTTCTCCTATATCCAACAGAACTAATGGTAGTTGGCTTACAGATGGACCCACTGCTGACCAAGGCTGAACCCATCAGCGATGGTGGTAGAAGCTCTGAGATAAGATAGTTAGGAGGGGGAAAAAACCTGTGCAATTGCAGCAGAAGAGAGGAGTAAGAATATCTGAGAGAAACAGCTCTGCAGACACGAAGCCAAAGTCAGTGAAGGTGGTGTTCCTGGTGCCAGAGCAGAGATTCCCCTGCAGTGAAGACCATGGTGAGGCAGCTTTGATGCTGCAGCCCCTGGAGGGCTCCATGTCAGAGCAGGTAGATGCCCAAAAGACTGGGAAGCCCACCACAGAGCAGACACCTGGCATGACCTGTGAAGTCATGGAGAAGAGCCCACACTGGAGCAGGTTTTCCAGAAGGACTTGTGACCCCATCGAGGACCCACACTGACGCAGTCCATTACCGAAGGAGTGCACCTCATGGAAGGGGCCCACACTGGAGCAGTTTGTGAAGAGCTGCAGCTCATGGGAAGGACTCGCATTGGAGAAGTTTGTGAAGGATTGTGAACCATGTGCGGGACCTCATGCTGGAACAGAAGAGCGTGAGGATTCCTCCCACAGAGGAGGAAGGCGCAGCAGAGACAGCACGTGATGAACTGACCACAACCACCATTCCCTGTTCTCCTACGCTTCTGAGGGATAGGAGGTAGGGAACTGGGAATAAAGCTCGAGAAGAAGGGAGGAGCAGGAGGAAAGTGTTTTTAAGGTTTGGTTTTATTTCTCCTTGCCCTACTCTGACTTGATTGGTAATAAATTAATTTTCCCAAGTCAAGCCTGTCTTGCCCATGGCAGTAACTGGTGAGTGACCTCTCCCTGTCCTTATCTCAATCTATGAGCCTCCTGTTACAATTTCTCTCTGCTCTCCAGCTGAGGAGGGGAGTGATGAAGCAGCTGTGATGAGAACCTGGGGTCCGGTTAAGGTCAACCTGCCACACAAGCATACACTGATAACTACCAAAGAGGTTTCCAAAATTACCTGCTAAACTCAAATTCTAGTCTAATGACAGGCCTAAAGTTTCACAGACAATTATTTGAGAATAAAATAGAAGTTCTTGACTGTTGTAAAAATCATAATTAAAAATGTCACATATTAAAATTACTACTAGAAATAAGTAGGGTTTGGGTTCTTTGTTTTATCTTTGGGTTTTTTCCTCAAATAAGGGAGAAAAAGGCATGTAAAGACTACTTTTTCCAAAGGGATTAAACTCTACAGATGATGAATTTAAAACTAACTAAAATGGACATGTAATTTTTCCACTTCTGATGAACACGTGCCAAAATATTTTCCTGTTGCTATGACTGCCTTCTCAGTTAAGGAAAACAGCTACAGCAATTGTGATTAAAATAGGAAGGAAAAACAATAATTATTTTTTGTACATTCTGGAAAATAATGCTTGTTAACTCTGAAGCCATTCTTTAGACTATTAATTACTAGTATTTCATCTATTAGTCAATCAGTGTAAATTTTAAGACTTCATTCACCAATAATAATTTTTACATTTTAGAATTTTTAGTTTTTCATGACTCTATATTAAATTAAAATGGTTATTTTAAAGAATTTACACCATTGTGCAAGTGCCATTGGGAGAAAAAGTACCAAAGATTCTGAGGCACAAATTGCAGAAATGGTCTAGGAAATTGATTAAGAAATCCTAGAAGGATGCTGATATCTAGACAAGATCTGAATAGTCACAGCCTGGAGCTCTGTTAGTGATCACAGTAAAAACAGGATGGTGGGGAAGAAATCCAATATCAACATTTACCCCTTTTACAGAAGCAGCACCTTATAAAGAAGAAGACACCTTCCTACCTCCCCTGTATAACACTGATCCAAGGATTCAAAGAAGTCTAAGTGTTCTGATAACTTCATGCTTCAGATGCTAAAAACATTATGAATAAAATCTTGTATCTGGTAGAAGCAGAGGTGACAAAAAGAAAATTATATGCATGAAGGAAGGCTTTCCATAGGCGACTTTCCAAAGCTGGTAGTTGCAAAGAACTACCCACATACATTGCTCATTATAAAAAAGGGGAAAAATCCCAACACCGAAGCAATGAAATAATTTTCAGTAACTAACAATTTATGAATAAACTTTGGAGTATCTAACCAACTATGCAGTTCACTTTGAGAAAACGACCTTCTTCTATGCTAATAAGAGATAATTATATAAACCAAACATACTTGTCTATATTTGAATAGAACCATTCGTATATGCACCACTTGTGAGCTTTGGGAAGTTTGAGCAGGTTACGAAGCCGTAAACCAATCTTCTGTGATACTTTCTTTTCTGGTGTTGACATTGTTGTACTAAACTTCTATGTAGGAAAAAAAGGAAACGGTTAAACACAGCCTAATATTTTTCAGTATTCAAATAATCAAGCTAGATTTTCTTGGTGAAAGTTTGCACATTTAATAATTGCTACATTTTATTCACACATGCTGTTTCATGACAATTTTTCTGTTGCAGATCTATAACAACCCTTACTGTATTATATCAGCAATGCAATCAAACAGAACAGACAGCAAACTTTAGCAGGACCAATACAATCAATTTTCTCTATACCAAGTTCTTTTAACAGAAACATTTTCCAGCACTGAAAACTACATTGTTGGTAACAATACATTGTACTAAAATACATACAGACTTCAAAACTTTGAAGCATACTGAACACTGTCTCAGGTGAGCATACGTGATGTTGCAGCTCAGATGCCAGCAACAGCAACTGTCTCATTTGCACTAGTGCTTCTACTCTTGCTCACTCTTCTTAAGATGAGGATGAAGCTAGCACAGGAATGTAATACAGCCAAAGCTCTGAGTGAAGTGTCTGCTTTTTACAAAACTGCAAGAGAAACTAACATGCAAATAATCAATCAAGTTTTAACTACATTTGAAAGATATTTTATAGATCACAGAAAAGACAGTCTTAGATTGCATGCATAATACATAGGCCTGTGTTTAAACAAGATCACAGAAATATAATTCCATAATTTTGTTCCAGTCATGGCTGTCTAAACTGACAGAAGGAAAAACTTATTTGCAAAAAAGAACAGCTTTTTGAGACTATAAGTTTAACTGGCTCCCCATGCCACCATCAGTTATTATCCCTCCTCAATACTCAAAAGTATTTTGGCCTTTAGTAGCAGCAATAAAAAGATAAAGCATAAGGTAGGCACCTTGCTGGCTCCTGCTGCACTTGATACAGGTCCCCTTTCTCCCACTGGAACTCCAGGAGACAAAGCCTAGTGGGACAGCAAGATCTGCAAACTACAGCAGCTTCAGTCCCTCACAAATATTCATCTAACAATCACTGGACCTCCTGAACCAGATATTTAAGCACAAACCAACTGGGTTTAGAACAGCGTCCAAATCTTCCTACTCAGGAAATCATAATGAAGAGAAATGCCTCCTCTATGGCAAAATGGTGAGTGCTAAGCCTCCCCCACTGGACAGTGCATACACAGTTCAGAAGGCAAGTGAGACCAGTATCCAAACAGTACTTTTTCAGCAAGGTAAATTCAGGCTCACAAGGTGATAGCACAGAGTAGTGATTTGGATGACAAAGGTACCACAGAGCCAATCCTTAAGTTTAAGAGATGTTGCCCTGCCTAACATAGCAAATAAAGGCTGAGAGAAATTACAGCTGCTCTTCCATGTTATATCAAGGAGTAGACAGTCAAGTGGAGGAGCAGTAACACAAGCTGTTTGAACTGGAGTACGTTATCGATGTGGGATCAAGAAGTTACAGATGGCCATGAATACACTTATGCTATGAATCTAAAGCAAGTTCCTAACTGTTGGGATACATTAAGTTCTATAGCAGCCTTCTAAATCATGTAGTCAGTGCAAGAAACTTAGTCTTGAAGCTGAATAAATTTATGTCAACTACAGGATACAATTGTTTGTAGGAGCAGGATGGGCAAATAGTCTGGAATCCTTTCTAGCTCTGCATGTTTACATCCAGGATCACATGGAACAGGTACTCCCATAAACAAACTGAAGAAACCAGTTGTAAAGAAGAAAAATATCAATCTGCTTTGAATTGTGGCTTACTCCTAGCAACAGCTTTCCTCACAAGAATATTCACAAACCACAAATGCATCTTGAAAAGCAAATCTATTCTAATTTTCAACTAAGACAGATAAGCTCATTCCCTCTTTTGGTAAAATTATCTCCATACATGTAGGTACCTGTGGAACCATCGCAACCTTCTGATTTCTTTTGGGTGACCTTGTGTTTATTTGTCTGTCATCATCTTCACAGAAGAGTCGACTCCTTTTTGAATTTCTGAAGGGCTGTATGTAACAAAATCAAGAAAGAATTAGAAGAAAAAATTCTGATTTCTCTGTTAATGCACAGAATTCACAGTAAGAGAAACAAAATGCCTTTTCTCCTGCCACCTATTGGTTTTAAGGCACACGGTACACAATAAATAGTGCCTCCTAGCAGTTAAGAGATCTCAGGGCTGAGAGAACGAGTTCAAGATTCCAGGCTTTCCAATGCTAACTATAACCCATTACTATACTTCTGGCCCAGTTTCATGGAAGTATTTAGAACCTAACTCCCACTTGTTTCCATTAGAGTTAGGTGTCTAAACACTTGTGTATCTAAGCTTGCTTTGGTTATAAGTACATCTGTTAAACAGTTTGTTCTGAATTTCAGGTCAAAAACATGGTTTATTCAAACAAGAGATTTGTTTTATATGTTCTCAGTAAAAACACTAGCTGCATATAACTTTTTGCAAGGATTTCTAGTGAGCCTAATAAAGTGATATGAGTTTGTTGCTTTTTTAACTCATTGAAGGTGCCTACACTGCAAAATGCTAAGAAGCTGAAGTCTGAAGAAATTAAAGCTTGAAAAAGTTATGTGAAAATATCAGAAAAGAGAAGAATTTAGGATTTATGCTAACTGAACTTTACTTGTGTGCCAAGAAGTTATAGCTCAGAGAGAATTAGAAGGCTGATGGAAAACAAGAAACTACATTGCAAATGTGTCATAAAAAATACTTTTGTTTAGTCATTCTTCAACATTTTATCCTATGACAAAATAGAATGTGCTTTCAATGAGGACAAAAGAGTAACCTATGACTGGCTGTTAGTGCTGAGGGGAAACAGTTTTTCCTTTCAGGACTTGGTCCAGCACAGGCTCAAGGAGCCAGTCACCAGTAAAATAGGTCTCCTTTGCAGAATCCCAAAACTGCACCCTGTGGCATTCCTTGTACTTCAAACTACTTACAAAGGTGACGAGTAAAGGCAAAACTAATTCAGATTTGACTTCTTTCTGTACAGAGTGTGAAAAAGCTACAAATTGATACAGGGTATAAAATCTGTAATGCCAACAATGTGAAGAATACACATTGTATTTGATGACAAATATACGCCCTTCATAGGAGTCAGAAACAAAATAAATCAAAGTGAATAAAACTTCACTATTACGCATTTACACTTAAGGAAGACATTTAATAAGTTTGTAACCAAATCATTATGATCCAGATCAAGCAAACTGTTTTACAACCCTCAAAATAAACTGCCAAATTCTATTCCTAGAAACTATCCAAAATGATAAGTGTTTCACCATTCTGGATTGCCTGTGCCTCACACAAGGGCAAAATAGCAAGCACTGCAAAAAGGCATCATCCACGTTAGCTAAATAGGTCAGGCATTTTTGGAAAGATTCTTCAACCAACAGTACAACATATCTGCAAAACGTTCAGCATTCAGGGAACTCAAACTACTCCATCACATCTCAGCAATGTGGGCCACTGCTAACACGTCACAGTCTGCTCTGATCTTTCCCCCTGCTTTCTACAGAATACTGAGCTACATTCAAAGTTTGACTCTGTTTTTAATACCTACAGCCAGCACACCTAAAGATTCACAAAGTTTTATAAGAAAAGTATTATGGCTAGTGACTTCAGTTCTTTAGCCTATGTGGTAAGGCTTATTGCTGTGAGAAGATGGGCATTCCTGGGAAACAGCTGAAAACTGACATGAGCTACAGGAACTAAGGGGCCATCACAACGTCCTGGTCTCTGTCTGGAACTGCATTTTTTGACCTTACATTCTCTAGCATAAACACCTAGCAACGTGTATGTATGTATACATGTGAATCCTACCAAAATAAACACCTGGGAGAAGATTGTGGAACAAAGTACATATGACAGTTGTTAGTCACATCACTTAATGCACTACCAGGTGCTGCTCAGATATTTTGATTATGTGCAGAGCAGGCAAGTGTGATAGTTTTCAAACATAAGATTTCCCTTTAAATAAGCAAACAGTTTTAAAAAAAATATTTCAAGAAAAACCAAGTGATAGTTGGCAAGTTGGTCTTAAACACTGTAGTAGAAGGTGGGATCAGAAGAATATGGGAGAACGAACTGCTTAGCAATTGAGATGGTATTTCATATAAACTGCAGAGTATGTAAAAAAAGCCTGCAGTGTTAGCCATGTAGACAAAACAGGTGCAATACAGCTGGTGGCAAAACCAAACTAAAATCACATAATTTGCTAAGGTAGAGGAAGTTGAGAATAGTCAAGAAAAGCCTGACTGTGATACAACAGGGAAAGAATATTTCAAACTATGTCAAGAAGAGAATGAAATGCTCAACCCAAACACCAGACACACCCTTGGAAGCTGCAGGCTCATTTCACATCCCCATCCCAAGGTTGTTCATTACATAAGTTACATAAGTCTGTTAACATAAGGCTTCTTATGAGACTCCTCAGAATGCCACATGTCTGACACTCCTTCACTTTTATCAAAGTCTGCTCCCCAGAAGGCACAATGATGGAAGTGCACTATGATGTTTCCCATTCCTTTCCTTTATGCATAAGTTCTCAGCCATAATTAGAAGATATTTAATGAGATACAAGAACAGTTTATCAGAATCAGTGATTTCTAAGCTCAAGGTGGTAGATGCAGTACAAATATTTCACACAGCACTTGCTTTACAAAACCCAGAAAATTATTACAAGCTATCCTGAGCAAGGTCAGTAATTTAATTTGTTCAATTATTTATTTAGAAAATATCTTTGCCTCTCATATTCAAACTATGCAGAGTGCTTGTGAAGGACATAGTTTAACACCTGGACATTATGAAGTGATAAGTCTAAGCCAAATTTTGTGATCCTTAAATTTGATTCAGTCTATGGTATTTTACTAACCCTGAAGCTGCCTTTTTATTACTTCTTACCATTTCCACTGCAGCACCAGCATTTTTGCTTTTCCAAATGTGTGTTTTCTGCAGAGAATTATACTTTTCATTCCACGAACTTGATAAACTTCCCTCTGTTGTGAAGAAAGTATATAATTAATATATGTATGCATATGTGTATGTTTTAACATAACTACTACCCAAAAGCTAGTATAACATCAACAAATATTTTTTCTTGCAACATCATCTTTGAATCAATTATAAATGGATTTTAGATTTCAATATTTTCATTAAATTGTTCTGAACACTAATAAAAAAAATTGAAAGAGGTTTTCAGTACAAGAAGAAACATGAACAAAACGTTTTTTACTTGTGACTATGTTTACATTTCTTGAAACCTCCTTTGCTTCCAATCAGTTACTTCCACTGTCAGGTTGACACACACCTAGACAGCTGTATTGTGGCTGTAACTGAAACCTGCAGAAGGTAAAGCTCTGCAAGACCTAGCCACCTTCTGGTTCCAGAAATCTATTAAGTGGGTGCAGACCAACAGGTAAATCAAATTTTATTGCAACAAACCTATATTAATTACAACACATTCAACAGGCCATGCCTTCTGCCTTGTGTAACAGAAGCCTTGTGTTATATAAAGAAGCTTCTATTATTGGGCAAATTATAAGTATTCACAATTTGTGTGAACGTTCCTGAAGACAATTTCAAAGAAAAAAATATAAGCAGCAGATTTCTGATTTAGCCCACAACTTGCTGACAGAGAACACAATGAAATTGTGAAATGCCTTCCTAATGTAAATTCTGTCACATGTACAGATCTTGCTAAGAATCCTTCTCACATCTTGTCCTCAAGAGAGGAAAGATTATCCCAATCTTCTCATCAAACCTGACGCCTTGGCAGTACTTATAAAGAAAAAACACATTTCAGGAATTTAACCCAGAACAGCAGTGTCTAAATACACCACAACATATGCAATTTCAACTGCCAAGGATTATTAGTCTACAGAACTAACAAATATATAGAATAAATCCAATTGTATCTCAACAAAAAACCTTCAGTGATACTTTCTTGAACTTTCTGAAGGCAGAAACTAAGTGCATCTGAAAGTCAGTTTGGATAAAGGTAAATAACACATTCATTTCTTACCTTTCAAGCTCACAAGTGCTTTTGCTGAAGAACCTGCAATACATCAAGAGGTCAACATAAATCATAAGCTATTTCAAGCCATGCAGAGTCTACTCATTCTTAATTAATTCTTAGGCAGAAAGTGGAATTTACTGTTAAATCTTTCACAGCTGAATGAGTGAACCCAGCATCCCTTCCATGACACTAAGTATAGCATTATATTTTTATTACCAATAAATTTTGAAAGCATATTCATGCTTTGTTTTTTCCTTTAGTTTCACATCTACAAAACAACTTTAGATGTTAAACACTTCTGTTTAACACAGCAAACTCTGAACAAGCATTTTATGTCCAAACTACAGACTTGAATGTGGCTGCTTGTTTGATGCAGTTGTAAATATGTTTTACCACTCACCAGGAAACTAATAAACACTTCTTTCTTTCCTTTTTGTTTTTTTTTAGTGATTTCTACCAATTCAAAATTCTTCAATGTACAAAAATTGCACAAAAGGAGTAGCTTATGAGCAGAAGGAGGAAGATGGATAGTTAGTTGCCCCCTGGTGGTACTACTTCATTCAGAAAAGCAGCAGATTCAGATCTCATAAATGCAGACAGGATCTTTGCTCAAACTGTTCAAATGGTGTAATAAATACATCAAAATTTCACTGCTCCCCTTCCACTGCATCTCTAGGACCTCTGCAATGCTCCTGGGCCAGGAAGATAAAAACTGGGCCTGACTGCAGTGGGCCTTCCTGCTCTGGAATTTCCAAGTGTCTCTCTAAGAATGAGTTGTTTGAAGTAACTGCACTAGCAGAGGGGAAAGACATTTCTGCATGACAATGCTTACACAAATTCATGCTTTTCCCCTCAAATCAACTTTATCTTTCCAGTTATGTTCCAGTGTGGCAAATGTTTTTACCTCTCACTCTCTCCAATCCCTCCAACTTCTCTTCAAAACTGTTGCTCCAAGAACTTTCCGACTTCAAAGGTTGAGAAATTCCTTTTCTTGTGGCTTCTCTTTATCTAGCTCCTAACCCCACTAACCTCACAGTGCCAGAGATACTTGTGTCTTAGAGAATCCATTGTAGGAAATAGCACAGAGCCAAAAGAAGAAATATTGTCCCTTTCCAAGGAACTGAGCATTTTGGTTTGGGCTGGACTGTTGAAGAGAACACAGGTACAGCAACAGCAAAAAAAGCGCCCTACTTTCCTTATTTCTTCATCATAGGATTTTGTTTGCTTCCATCTTATTGTGCCATGTGTTAAAAAAAACCAAAAAACCAAACAAACCCAAACTTCAATTGAAAAAAGAAAGTCCCTATTTTCTTTCTCCAAAAGATTAAAAAAAAGTGGTTTAAGATATGGAATGGAACTAGTTTTGACTCAACGGTGGTTTAGAGGGCCTGCACCCCACTATCTCCCAAGCTGTCCAAATCTACAACAGCTAACACATATGGGGCTACATGGCAAAACCAAGGTGACACACCTGGGCTGTACTGTTGCCCTCCTTGCACATTTCTGATATATCACCTTTGTTGTGTTGGATACCTATCAGTGACTGGAACAGAACCATGCTCCTTTGATGATCTGATTCACAGTGAATTTAGCTCTTGAAACTAAGCTGTATGTTAAAGGTATCACAATATTTTTTTTAATTTCCTGCTAAAAAAATCCAATACCATAGACCATGCTTGCATAAACATGGGTACCCTATAATCAACCAAAAATGAACAGCCCTGCATTGTAACAGTAAGAACAGTGAAGAACTAGTGTGTCCCCCAAATTTACATACAGGATGGTGGGAAATGTGTGCAGAGATAAGTAAATACACACAGTTTAAGAACATGGGGAAAGTACACATCATTGGGGATGGAGAAGCAGGAGCAGGGTCATCAGGACTGTCAAATGAAGGAGATGCTGCCTTTCCAGAACAGATCACTGCTCTGGAAGATTTCAGGCACTTCATTTGTAGGACCGAACATAGAATAATTTCCCTCTTTTTCTCATTATCTTGCATATGTAACTCTGGTTCAATCAATTCAGTCCAGGGTGAGTATGTCAACAATGGGAAAGAAACACCTCAGCAATAGGCAGCAAAGCCTGTCAGTCTCACAGCTGAAGTGCCTTGGTAACCATCAGATGCTTCACCTGTGAGGCTGATGATGGGCCAGCAGAGCAGGGCATGAGATGACTGGCATCAGAAACAACATGTAAAGAGGTGATGAACAGCAGAAGGTTACTGTGCTACCTTATAGCTTTAGAAGATTACCACTCCAAAACAGCTTTAGTTGCCAAGGAGTTTTCAACACAGGATAGTTAACCTTCAACAGACTCATGCTAGCATAGGGCTACTCATCTGTTTTCACTTAACCTGCAGTTAATGTAACCAAGGCATATCTACTTAGGAATACAGGTGTCCAAATAAGAAACTTCTGATCTATGGAAGTTCAAAAGTTAAACTACGCTATTTTGATGTAACATTGTGCAGAAAATTGACACCAATACTACTATAGCTTAAAGCTTTAAAATACATGTAGGATATCAAAATTACATTGGAAATGTCCATAAGCCTAATTTTACCTCAAAGGCAATAATATGATACAACACGGCTTTTCTTGTCGAGTTCTTCTACACTGATTTTAGGGCCTATCTGCAACACCACCAAACTTCAAGGACTACAGTACGTCTCCCTACTGTTTCCATTTAGTTAGGCAGTACTGTACATACTACAGGGCCACAAAACCAGAAACTAGGATGATGATCTAGGCAATAACGTATTACAATAAAAAATAACCAACATTTAATACAGATAGAAGTATTTCAGAAACTATAAAAATTGTGAAGTGATGAAGGTTTATTAAGTTTTATTAAGTTTATTAAAACTATACAAAATTTTAGTTAAAATAATTATTATAATATACCAGCCTCGCATTAAATGCCAGTAATCTTGTATACTCCTGTTCTGAATAACAAATATATAATCACAGGCAGTCTTTTTAACCTGCATTTTAATTATAAACGGAGATTAAATTAGAATACACACATACACTTGAATGTAAATACTAATTATGACAATGACAGAGATTTCATTTCCAGAAACACTTTAAAAAACAAATGGGTGGAAAGGAAGAAATAAGGCCTATGAATCATTTAAGGGATTATAACCAAAATCTGCTTCCAGCTCCTCCAGGCTCAAAGGTTCTTAGAGGTGACTTTCTTAACACAGAGTAAAAAAACCATGAACCCAGGAAAGAAGTACAGCCAGCTGAGCACAGCAGTGGCTCAGGAATTAGGAGGCCTGTTCTCAGTATGCTACACTGGCACACTATTCCAGTGCAAACTGTACAATTGGCTTAGTCTTGTCTTGGTATCCTACTGAGGATTGCTTTGTGCATGTTGTTAGTAAATTAATTACCTGAATACAGTATTCACACTTGATTAAGTCTGAAAAATTAGGAAAGGATTCAGAAAAGATCTAAGAGGAAAATTTGAAGATCTAAAAATGTGCCTTATTGCAAGAAAGTTAAGACACTCCAACCTTGCCCTTCCCAAGGAAGGTCAAGATCAGCATTGATCACAAGTATGTACAAAGGAAGACAATTCAGACGGGTAAATAGCTCTAGAGTTTTTTGTTAGTTTGGGGTTTTTTTGTTGTTTGGTTTTGTTTTTGCAAGGGAAGGCATAACCAGACCTATTCTTTTTGAAAAAAAAGTTACACTGGATAAGTTCAGGTTAGCCATGAATGAAAAGTTTAACAGATTCTATGTAACTATACCAAGCAAGGACATGTTGAGTTCCCTACTGCACCAAGTTCACACACATTTTTTAAAGAGAAAACTGTAGCTAAAAAGGAAGCATTGAACTGGTGCACAGAAATTCTGAACACAAGTATACTAGCATGGTTAGTGAAGAATCTAAGATGATTAATAAGATAATGGCCTTTCCTGGCCCCGGAAAAACCCCCCAACTATTCTGTAAAATATGTGCACTACAGATGTGCAATAAAAATAACTGTGTGCTAGATTATGAGGTTTTAAATAGTATGATAACAGGAAGCTCATCAGTAACTAAAAGCCAGGAATAAGTGGATTTATTTGTTTTATAACACATGCAAGAAGTGATTTTCAGGAAGACCATGAAAAACCAAATTAGGGGGGTAGGGGAGGGAAATAATAAAATTAGCATGAAAATAACCCCAGTTCCACCAAGCCCCGACGTTTTCACACTTGGATAGCTAGAAACTGCCGAGCTTCCATAGCAGCCAGCACGGGTTCCTGCAGATGGACAGCTCCTCCAGTCCTGAACCACAGCTCCCTCTGAATGCACACAGTCATCAGGAATCCTTCCTCCAGCTCCAACCTCCTTCTCCCAGCACAGCGAAAGATGTATAAAGCATTGCAACAAAGAGAACTTAAGAAAAACCCTCCTCTAACTGTTCTAGAAGCCTTGTGAACAGATTTTAAAAGGATCTCTAATATTTTGCTCTCCAAAAAGTATTTCTGATATGGAGATAAGTTTTGAGGCATGGGAGAAAAGCGCAAAAGCTTTCACCCTTTTCAAAAATTAAAGTCAGTTCTGAGCTTTAAAACAAGCACCTATTGCTGTTCACTTGAAAACACCATAACTGAACAACAGAGAAGGAGTTTAACTGCAATTCAGCATGGGCAGTTGCAGATGCCCTGGTATGTATTTTCAGTACTAACATGAAGCAAAGCAGTCTATATACGGCTTCCCAACTGCTGATCTTAAATTCTAAACAGGAACACAGAGAAGCATATTACATTTGTGAAAGTCTTTTCATATTTTTAATAAGGAATTTGGAACAATTATTATAATTTTGAAAATCAATGTTATAAGAAACCACAGGGATGTTCTATAGCTACTGATTTTACTAATGTGTGGGCACAAAGGGGCATATCTAAATCAATACAGAAAATTCTAGGATCCAGATAAGCAATTACATAATGTAAAGCCTTTCCTCTCCAGATCATTACGCTACTTTGTCTAAATTTGCACAGGTGAGCAGTTATTTTAACACTGGTTGCATGACTACCTCAAAAACCTATGTAATTAAACTACATTGACGGCACTAAAAATGGTATGACAGAGGAAACTCATGAAGAAGAAAGGAAAAACATGAGTCTTTATTACAGACTGAGTCATTAACCCTCCAAGAGATCATTCATCTACACAAGCTGTTTCAAAAGAGGAAGCACCTCAAATGATTGAGTGCTTTAAGGATAGCTTATTCAGGAAAACCTAGAAAATAAAAAGCAGAGGGAAAAGGAGCTTTGGGAAGCTTTTAAAGCTTCCCTGAAACTTCACATTTGTTGAAGAGATAAATAAATAAATGAATAATAACTTTTTGCTTCAAGCATGAGTCAGTATTTCCCTCACATTATGAGCCCACTAATAAACTGACATATGTATATTTCCAAATCGTGACAACTACTGGATGTAAGTAAATTATTCAGCTATGCAAGCCCTTCTACAGGCCTTGTGGAGACAGTAATCACAATACCAAAGCCCTCTTTTTGAAACACTGTGTTCTTATAATGGACAATAGGCTGATACCACGATAACATACAATTTTAAAAGGTATGCAGCACAAATGATCCCATAAAAGATTAGTTATGAGTACTATACAGCAGTCATAAAACTAACCTGGAACCTTCTCTCAAATGCTGCCATCTCACGCAGTTCTGCTGACTTTTTGCCTTGAACATCCAGAGCACAGCAGTGCCAGGCTCACGGTCCCTTGGGACTGGAAAACCAAAGTGGCAAGAAGTGTGCCATATCCCTCCTGCAGCTATCCAGGAACACATCAGAGCGAAGCCCAAGCTATGCAGGGGCAGGATGCCTATGAACCACAGCATAAGGCTGTGCTGGGGGTAAAGACAACAATTTCTGCATGAAGTGCTACTCTTACGCTGCAGCCTCTGCCCATGGGATAAAAGGCCATGCAGAAAAGATTTTTAGCCCTCTTCCCTTCTTCTGTCCTAAAACACAAACCCCCAGAAACAGTACCAGTGATGTCCAGCAATACACGGTACTGGGAGTATGCTACTGCTTTCAGTATTTGTACTGTAAAAGTTGAACACTTTGACACCCATCAGCTCTGTAGTCTGGCTTCTTTCTCCAATTCACCTACCACGTGCTGGTGTTTGCCTACACACAGTGCAGTCACACTGTAGTCTGGTGGTTCACTGCTGGCAGCGGTCCCAAGCTCACAATCCCTGAGTTGGCCAAGCATCCTTTCACTTCTGTCAAAAGCGACATCTCACCCTCACTTTCACAGAGCATCCTCCTCCCTCAGACCAGCTCGTGCCAAAGGATGCAGCAAGACGCAGCTTTGTCTGTACTGTTGTCTGCAGAGATCTGCCTCCACCAGGTCCAGGACAATCTTCCAGTCACATCTGCATGTGTTGTCTGTGTTATCAGAGCCCCACCTCAGCTTCACTGCGTGAACTTTATAACCAAGCAATCCACAAATAAGATTGCTATTGTGAGTAGCAAGAGACAGGGCAACATTATGTGCACTGCAATACAATCAACTGTTTCCCTCTTCTGAGGCAGAGAGAAAAAGCCATCTGGTCTGCAGCAGCAAGGCTGCCCACCATTTACCTCCGCTGAAAAGTTACCAGGAGATAAGAAGAGGGGAAAAAAAAAATGTATTGACTAAAATTAGTCACTCATTGGGCACCAAACCAGCAATCTGCAGAGTCAAATTTTGTCTCCAAAATATGAATCCAATTATTATTATTGGAAGTACTTCTGCAACTGAGACCTTTAATATTGTGGAATTTTTCAGCTAGAGGATTTGCCACAGAATTGTTCTTTCTTCACAGCACTTTGTTGCATCCTGAGTTACTACATCCCTCTTCCTTAGCAGCACTACTAAGAAAAGGCCTCAATTACATGCAAAGCATGTAAAAAATATTTCATTTTTAGGATGTCAGTGTCAACCCTGTTACCATTTCAAAAGGTCAGAGTATTAGCTTTAGAGAAGAATGAAACAACAGTAACTTTAGCAGAGACAACTATGATCCTTACATCCATCTCCCTCCTGGGTTAAGGAATAGTCACTGCCCAGCTGCAACACAGAACTTGCCAGAGAGCAAGTAGGTGCTATTAGAATACTCTAGGACAAACTCCACTTCATCAGATATCCAATCTGAAAGTGAAACTGCGTAGTTCTTACCATACAGCAGAATTTCAGTTTTCTTGTCACTGAGTACACTGTGTTTACTTATATTTTTCTTACATGAAAACTCCGTTATGGTCTATTACTTTACTAGGCTGGAGAAAATTCACAGTATGATACATAAATCTGAAAGTCTGTTAGCCATGAACTATTCTAACTTTTTTAGGAACTTATTTTTACACCACTGTAGAAGATTCTACAACCATTTTGCAATGCTTCCTGTTATTATCCCTTAAAAATTAAGCTGCAGATTGAGAGCTACATAAAGTCAGTATTAAATCAGTCAGGACTACGTTTGCATCCTCACTTTAAGTACAGCACTGGAAATAGAAGAACTATGTGTGGTGATAGTTACCCTAATTTGCAAACATCCAGGTCACCAAAACTGGATATAATAGGAATGGAAGAACAAGGCAAACACTCTTTGAAACTTTCGCATTTCTAAGTTCACCACACTACAGAAAACATGAAGTTCCCTATCTGATGGGAAACATCCCCTACTTGCACCCAGCTTAGGTAAATACAAACCTTAGGGTCAAGGTCAACGCAGCAGAATCTTATGACCTTCACAAATACATGCACTGTCTGCTTCACTTGCTGAGCAGAGACTGTACCAGTGACACTGCTGACAAGAGTCTCCAGCAGAGTCCAATCCCAAGGGAAACTGAGTCATGCTATTGTGGCACCTATTACAGGTGAAGTAACAGCCCTGTCACATCTTTCTGGTGCCACTATAGGTAAATAAAGGTGGCAGAGGCAAAAAAAGTTATTTTTCATCCTTCACGTTAAGTTCTTGAAACGCATAGTGCCTTTCCTGGAAAATGGGTCGAAACTGCTGCTAATTACTGATACAAGTCAAGGACCAATTGATGTGACCATAATCAGGCTCTGAATGGGATATAACATACATGACTGAGCTACATCAAGTTGAGAGTGTCAGTTCCATACTTAATTTATGATGATCCTTCAAAACTCCGTTCTGTTAACACAATGACACAGCCACGTGGGCACATTAACCAATATTTCTCCTGACAGTTGTTGGAGCTGTAACAAAGACCCACACAGAGTAGCCAGAAGCAAGATTTGAACTCTGAGTCACCTCCCTCTGAGAATCTTTGGATATGGAAAGAGTTGGTATGTTCACGAACTTGTAAGGTGATGCAGAAAACAGCATCACCAAAAAACATGTCTACCCTGTTGTGTGCAGTTATTGAAACTACTAAATGCCCCAGTTTTAGCTTGGCGTAAGTTGATAGTTTATAAGAAGAAATATCAAGATAACATGTAGGCACATAATTTCCTCTTCTGTGACACTCAAGTGCCTTGCACATGAATCTACATATACAGAAACGCGTGGTTTTCATCTACACTAAGTTTTTAGCTAATCCTCATGCTCATTGAAAACAACATCCACACAAACCCTACAGAGGACACAGAATCAATTAGGTTGGAAAAGACCTCTGAGATCAGCAAACACAACCTGTGACCAAACACTGCCCTGTCAACTAGACCATGACATCAAATGCCACATCCAGTCTTTCCTCACACACCTCCAGGGGTGGAAGCTCCACCACATCCCTCGGCAGTGCATTCCAGTGTTCAATCACCCCTTCTGTGAAAAAATTCCTCCTGATATCCAGCCTAAACCTCCTCTGGCGCAGCTTGAGGCTGCGTCCTCTCATCCTGTTGCTGGTTGCCACGAAGAAGAAACTGACCCTCACCTTGCTGCAACCGCCTGTCAAGCAGTGGTAGAGAACAATTAGGTCTCCCCCGAGTCTCTGCTTCTCCAGGATAAACACCCCCAGCTTCCTCAGCTGCTTCTCATATGAATTGTGCTCCAGACCCTTCGCCAGCTCCACTGCCCTTCTCTGGACATGCCCCAGCACCTCCATGTTCTTCCTGAATTGAGGGGCCCAGAACTGGACACAGTGCGGGAGGTGCAGACGTAAACTTCTGTACCTCTACATCCTGTCTTCCTATACTGCCAGCTTTCGCCTGCTGACACACAACACAGGGTCTCCGAGCTCTTCCCCGGGCAGTTATCGGTGCCCCTCGGAGCTGCCCGCAGCGTGCACAGCACGGGCTACGAACACCCGAGCCCCCCTGGGCCGAGGGCAGGGGCGGGGGCCGCTCCCCGCTCCCGGGGCAGGGCGCTCCTCGCCCCGCAGCGCCCCGACCCCGCGGCCAGGGCGGGCTGT